>JAZHEH010000228.1:3000000-4200000 GCA_036589455.1 Ateles fusciceps | reverse complement strand
AGCCACTGGACCAAGATTCTCATCAGCCCCAAAATAGTTCCAGTGTTCTTAGGTAAAATAAGACAAAACAAAGTTAGAAAATCTACCTAATACCTTGAAAATGTTACATTCTGCTCAGTATTTAACGTCGCCACTCAGAAATCATATCAATAAAATGTAAACATTTAACAAATATTAATATTGTTCAATTAGTTATAAAAACAAAAACTTGGCTGCACAGGTTTAGTTCCAGAGAAGATAACACTGAACACAGGTGGCCTGTTGAGTTTTTTACTACTCTACAGATTACTAATCTACTATTCCTCAAAATAAATTTGTATTTTCTCCCAATATCCTGCTGTTTAAATAGGTTACCTTTGTGCACACTTCCTTGCCTAATAGAAGGCTTGTGCTAGGACTTTTTAGCTTCTGTTTTGTTTTTGTTTTTTTTTTTAATTCTAAACATATTGAGAACAGACTTTGAAGAAAGGGGGATTCCGCCAGATCAAAAAAGATTTCCCTGGATTGGAGAGAGAGGTGTGTGGCTGCAAGTCACTGGGCGGCACTCTGCTCCCAGGTAGCCTGTGTACGGTGGAGCAGGCGCTCAGAGGAAAGAGCTCACAGTGCCCCAGGGAGGCAGGACACAGGGCTCTGGGCCACAGCACAGTATCCCACAGTGCAGGGCTAACATAACATATGTGGCCAGGTGACTGACGAGCCCAGAGCCTCTCTTCAATGTTCTGGCCTTTTGCCCCAAACCTTAGCACAAGCCTCCAAAGGACTGGTGCCGAATTTACCTTCTTGACACAAAGAAAGATAGGGATCAAAATTAAGTTCATTTATAGAAAATGTTGAAGTGATATTTACTGTGCATATACATCTTTTAAAAATTTAAATTGTTGATATATATATGAGATGTTCACAGATGAAGAAGTCCACAAAACATGAAAATATATGAAAAACTAGAATAGATAATTTATTTTTCAAACCTCCAAATGCTTACTTTACATTATTCTATTTCATTTGTATGTGACATGGCTAAATGACTGAATTGTGACATAATATGTCATCACACAAAATGCATACATATTTGAAAATACCTGCTATTTCCATACAAAATATAAGTATTTGAAAATCCATGAGAATAATAAGAAAAAATACCATAAATGTCTAATCATGTCATTTAAAATTTAAGTAATGCATATGAAAATACTTTGCAGGTACTAAGGCACAATTACAAAAGCTACAGTCATAAACGTTGAGGGCTCGCTAGAATATTATCATAAGCCATGAGAATTCAAAAGAAGAAAAACACAATGGGAATACAAGCAACAAATATGTCATATATGAGAAATAACCCAATAAATGTCACAAAATTCATGTACAAACACTTATGTATATCCTCAAGCACAGCACATGAGAATCACACTCAGATTATTTACTCTTACTTTGCACACAATTCTAATAAGCTTGGTTGTCTGGTCTTCAAGCTCACAGCTTTATTTCAGAGGTGTGATAATTCCAGATGTTGACAAAGTCCAGGGCTGATACAGACTTGCATGCAGACAGCAATGTGATAGAACAACTGACAACAAGGAAGAAAACAGAAAGGGAGGAGACAGAAATAGTATAAAAAGCGGACAAGAACTTAAAGAGAAACAAGACAGCAGTCTGGGGCCATTTACTGAAGGAGCAGAGCTTAACACGCTTTGATAACCTCAGAGGATATTGTTGTATCACTGCAGCACAGAACAACAGTGGATGCATCGAAGATGAGCGTGAGTCACATTCATTACCTGGTCCTTGTATTTCAAGGGCTCTAATAAAAACCAACTTCTAGGAACTCCTCAAATACACCCACATACCTCAGAATGGGCAGGTGGCATAACAGTTCTCTGCGGCTGGAGAAATACCCAGATACAGGGCCACTATAAATTCATCATCAATAATCTTAACTCATCCTCATCCTCATCCTCAAGCTTTCCCTGGTCAACTCTCTCTCCGTTTCTCCAGGGCAGATGTTGCAAACATGCTCTATTCTCCTGTAACCATCCCTCAACTACCTTCTCCTTAATCTTAGCAAATGACAATGTGTCTACATCACAAAGGAAATAAAGAAGCCATTTCAGATGCAAACTTACCATCCACACAAATTTACCAATATCCAGACTCTTGCTTCCTTTTCTGTATGATCCAAAGCCCCACCCTGACCCCCATTTGCCCATTCCTCCTTCCTAGGAACTCAGGTTCCTTGATGACTCTCTTTTTATCTTCAGCTTCTCCCTCTAAACTTGCTAATTCCCATCATCATTTAATTACCTTTAAACTCACATTGATTCTCAACTCTTTATCACCTGTCAGAACTAAAGAGTTATCTCTTCTTTCCTTTCTTCCATTGGAAGCTTCTTGAAATAGCTGTCCAATTCCTCACTTCAGAATTATCATCTGAATTCCACTGCACGGGTCACCAATGACTTTCTCAAAGTTAAAACAAATGGTACTGTTGGTCCTTACCTGGCTCAAACTCTCCATAATATCTAGCATAGATGCTCACTTCATGCTTCTAGAAACACTCTTACTTCCTGGTTCCTATGACATTGCCTTCTTCTGATTTTCCTTCTACCACTCTGGCTGTTCTAGCTCAGTTTCCCTCCCTCTTCCTATCTAAATATTCCACCCACTTTCAGAAGTTCAACTGCCACCTCAATGTTGATGACTCTCAGAAGTCTACAAGTCCACTCCAGACTTCTCTAGCGTGAGCTCTTTGTTTGTTTGTCTTTTGTTGTTGTTGTGTGTCTGTTCTGAGACACAGTCTTGCTCTGTTGCCCAGGCTGGAGTGCAGTGGTGCAATCTCCACTCACTGCAACCTCCACCTCCTGAGTTCAAGCAATTCTCCTGACTCAGCCTCCGGAGTAGCTGAGATTAGAGGTATGTGCCACCACGCCCAGCTAATTTTTTATATTCTTTGTGGATGGAGTTTCACCATGTTGGTCAGGCTAGTCACGAACTCCTGACCTCAAGCGATCTGCCTGCCTTGGTGTCCCAAAGTGCTAGAATTACAGGCTTGAGCCACCGTGCCCAGTCAAAGCCTGAGATCTTTATATTTACCTAATGGAACTGTTGTCCCATAAACATCTGCAAAAGTGAAGCTATCATCTTCCCACAGAAACCTTTATAGCTCTGCCTCCAGTCCCTATTTCAGCAACTGCTACCACATTCACCCAACTGTTTATGCCAGACCCATCATCATGCTCTGTGAATTCCAGTTTCTAGACACCTCTCAAACCTATCTTTTCCCAATCTCACTGCCACTGATTTGTCCTATCATCACTTGCCTGAGTGTTTGTAGTAGTTTTTTGACCAGTTTGCTTTTATCCAACTCATTCACACTGCCAGATGATCCTTCTAAAATGCAAATCTGACCAACTACTACGAAACTTAAAACACTTAGGTTCTTATACCCTGAATTTCATGGTTTCCCACGATCCTCATAACCTGTCACCATCAATCACTCTAGCCTCAGCTCAAACCTTTCACCCTCTTAAATCTGGAGGACCAATGACACTAAGCTTCTCTTTCAGGTGCTCAAACTCACTGTCTTTTATTATCTGAAAAACTGTGCCTAGGACATTCTTTCCATAACCCCTCTGTATTTGGCTAAGTCCTCTAATTTTTGGGTCTCATCCTAAGTATGACATAGACATCTTTGGTAAGAGGGGCTCAATAATGGAAGAAAATTAAAGTGTTTACTTTAGATATTGATACTAATAACTTTATTTCAAAATGTTAAGAATTCATAAAACACAAATTTTAAAACCAAATATTTAATATATCTCATGAACAAAAAACAGAAACATAAAAAATGTAAAAAAAATATAAATTTATTAACTAAAAATATTAATCCTTTTAGTATTACTGGCAGATAAAATTGTGTTATTTTAAAAATCCTACATAAACTAAAACTAAAGACTAAAAATAAGGTTACTTTATTAATAATAAAAACTGTAAAATTAATAATTTAAACATTTTGTGTGTCATCATCAAAACCTGACTACATTTTTTTGTAACTTTTCCCAGCTGCTGATGAAGTATATTTCTGAGTTGGGGAATGGTGATGGGATAATTACAACCTAAATTCAAACATTTTCTTCAGACTCTAACTTCAAACAAACCCATCTCTGGTTAGATAATGCCAGGCAGCTATTTCTGAACTTGTGTCAAGTTTTTTCATTGACAAAGAGCTCTAGCTATTATTTCCCAAACAGCTTTTCCAGCCAGTCTTCATCGGTATCAGTTCTATTGGTATGGATGGAGACTCTGGTCCAATTTCCCATGCTAAATTCACCACTATCATCACCAGACTCCGCTTTTTCAAAAAGTCTTTGAACTTGAAAAAAATTATTTTTACACTAAAAGCTCTGTTTTTGTTCACTGTCCTTTTTTTGTCTCAAGGATTACAGAAGTATAGAAAAAAACCTATATGAACACAAGTTTATTCTATTCCATGCCCTATTTAACTTTCTGATAGAGAAGAGTTTCATTCAGCAAAAATTTTGAGTATTTTTTTTTTTAGACAGAGTCTCGCTCTATCGCTAGGCTGGAGTGTAGTGGTGCAGTCTCAGCTCAATGCAATTCTCCAGCCTCAGCTTCCTAAGTAGCTGGTACTACAGGCGTGTGCCACCATGCCCAGCTAATTTTTGTATTTTTAGTAAAGATGGGGTTTCACCATGTTGACAACAATGGTCTTGATCTCCTGACCTCATGATGTGCCTGCCTCAGCCTTCCAGAGTGCTGGGATTACAGGCATGAGCCACCGCGCATGGCTGAGTTCTTTTTTCTTTTTTTTTTAATATGGAGTCTTGCTCCGTGGCCCAGACTGGATTGCAGTGGCGCCATCTTGGTTCACTACAACCTCCACCTCCCAGGTTCAAGGAATTCTCCTGCCTCAGCCTCTTAAGTAGCTGGGACCACAGGTACATGCCACCATGCCCAGCTAATTTTTGTATTTTTTTTTTTCGTGGAGACGGGTTTTACCACATTGGCCAGGCTGGTCTTGAACTCTTGACTTCAGGTGATATGCCTGCCTCGGCCTCCCAAAGTATTGGGATTACAGGGATGAGCCACCACACCCAGCTACAATTTTGAGTTCTAAGCTGGAAGATACTGGACTGCAGTCTCTTCCTTCCTCTCAGGCCCCCTGGTCCCTAGGCAATGCATCTACACTTGCTCTGTAATGTAGCATTTTAAATTTGTTTTCCTACTACTCATAGACTTCCATTGTTCACTAGTGAAAATATCCATAATTACAAGGAGTTCTTCTAGCCTCATCCACAATTGTCATTCCCTTTCTTCTGGAGTGGAAAATTTAGAGAGGAAGGGGAATAAGGACAGGCAGTTACAGATGAAGAGCATTAAAGAAAGGCCAAGGAAGACTTTGATGAGGAAATTCAGGATGAGGAAAGTCAGAAAAAGAAAAGGGGAAGGGAAGAAGAATTAGAAAGTCAAGTAGGGTAGATAAAGTTTCTGATGGATGAACTGAAATACAGGTATTATGCCCCCACAAATTATAATATTTGAGAGCCAGCATACTGGGATGCCAAAAACCAATACAGCAATCACCGTATTAGAATGATGTAATGCAGCAAAGCAAAGCATTTTGCCAAGTACTCTAATAATCACAGCAATCATAAAAATATACATATTTCCTTCTTTTGTATAGATACGGCAGCTTTGATTTAAAGAAGATAAGTCACTTAGCCACAAGTACCATATAGCAGTACCAGAGTCAAACATTATTTTAACTGCTGATTTCAAAGCTCATTTTCTTAGCCATTATAGGCAATATTATGTCCCCATAAGTTTCTAAAATTTTATTGTGAATAAAAAAATCATTAAATAAAACTTGATTCCTGAAGGAATAAACTATTTAACTAGTCCAATGAGACATAATGCTTTATTCCTTGATGTGCTGTTTAGCTAAGGTTTTGCTGAAAGGGAGAGAGACTGACATTATATCCATATACGGTTGATTCTCCTTCCACCTACTCCATTCCTCACATTTAAGACCTAAACAAATGTTTAGTCTGAAGTTTTCTTATTAGTTCTGGTTCTTGACTTTTAACCAGGATAGTACAAAGAGTACCAATGAATAATTATGTCATCATTAAAATGTTCCAGATAAATAGCTATATTTTTGGTTGATGCATTCACAATAATAATAAAAATTGCACATTCTTAGTGAGGGGGAAACAGTAAATAGTTCAGAGCTCAAAGTAATTAGATCAGGTACAGTTCAATCATCTAATTATAAGGTGTACATAAGCATGTGTGTACAAGGCAAAAAAAAGTTAAGCTTAGTGTTTTACTTGTAAGGGGAAAGGAAACTACAGTTATAAGAGTTCCAGGCTTCAACTAGCAACTTTTGGATTGCTTGCACTGGTTATCATGGTATCTGTAGGCTATGTATTAATCCTTCAGTTGCATACTTCCCTAAGGATATCTATAGCATAATCTGAACTCAATGTAGTTATGAACAGTAAAAATATAGTTTAATCTGTAAAGCTCTAATTTATGGCTTAAATCATCTACAATAGTTTAAATTTTTTAACAGAAAATACAGACATGATGAACATGAATCAAAGAAACATAAAGCAAATAAAACTTAGCTACTATCTCATACCTAACATAATATCAAAAAAAACTATGCTTCTGAAATGAAAAACCAGCCCTTGGTAGGGATGTAATATTGCTGTAATACATTGCTGGTGGCACTGTGGACTGGTATCGACTGCTTCAGAAAGCAGTATGGCAAGATACTTTAAAGTTACAAAAATGTTCACGTCCAAATCTTAGAATTACCCTAATTGATCATATAGAAAGCAAAATAAAACCTTTTCCATTTTTCTCTAGAAAAAAAAAACGTAAGTCAATGTATAATGGGGATGCTAAAGATATAAGTATAAGCAGACAGAATTGGGCTTTGTCATATGTCAGCAGATCAAACAACGGAACAGTGACAACTTCAACAGTTTAAATTATTTCACCATTTTTAACATTTTAAAGTATTTTTTTTAAATGGTCTACCTGGTTGGTTGCATATGTGCCACCATCAGTATAGTTAACAACATAAAGTTTGACCCTTAATGTTTTCATCAGTTTAATATTTTCATTAGACACACACATGCACATATATGTTTATTGCAGCTCTATTTACAACAGCAAAGACTTGGAACCAATGCAAATGCTCATCAATGATAGACTGGATAAATAAAATGTGGCACATATAAACCATGGAATACTATGCAGCCATAAAAATAATGAGCTCATGTCCTTTGCTGGAACAAAGATGAAGCTGGAAGCCATCATTCTCAGCAAACTAACACAGGAACAGAAAACCAAATACCGCATGTTCTCACTCCTAAGTGGGAGTTGAACAGTGAGGACACATGGACACAGGGAAGGGAACATCACACACCAGGACCTGTCAGGGGGTCGGGGGCAAGGGGAGAGAGAGCATTAGGACAAATACCTAACGCATGCAGGGCTTCAAACCTAGATGACAGGTTGATAGGTGCAGCAAACCACCATGGCACATGTATACCTATGTAACAAACCTGCATGTTCTGCACATGTATCCCAGAGCTTAAAGTAAAATAAAATAAAACAAAATAACAAGTAGAAAAACCACTCACTGTTCAAATTTTTCAGGTTTTGTTATTGTGCAACTTCTTACATCTTAATCTGACTAATGACTAAGTTAGAAAGAGAGGACAGAGCTAAAAGATTAGAGAAATCAGTGCAAAAAAAAAAAAAAAAGAAATTTCTTCTCTTGTTAAAAGGAAACACAGATTTGCCAAAGTGGACACATTAAGAAGCCAACTGTTGAAAGAATGGCTCTCCTTCTGGGAAGTGCACCATTCAGAGAGTCTCAGTTTCTGGTCCTCAAAGGGTTCATCCTAATTAAAGGGTTCATCCTAATTACATTACTTCCATGAGAAGTAAATAGCCTTAGACTTTGCACCACAATCAAAACCAGGTCAGAGTAATGGATGGGGACACTTAAACAGGACTGGTCACATGCCGGAATTCTGTCCCAAAGCATGGCACTAAGCTTATAATGATTGCTGCCTAAGAGTAATTGCCCACATTTACAAAGTACATAGTACTCTGACATTCCATTTCTTCTTCCCATAGGTATGACACTTAAAAAGTAGGGTAATGTACTTGCCAAGATTACATGGAATTTGGGGGTTTAAAACAGTAACTGAATAAGCAGCACCTAACTGGCCTCTAACTTTTCAATAAAAGGTAAACTTTAGTATGAAGTTATGTTGATTACTGCATCAAAATGATTCAAGAAAAAAATACAAAGAAAACCCTATTTAAAATAAAAGGAGGACGTACATTTCAACTTTTCTGTATATAAAAAAATTAAAAAAAAAATAAAGGGAGGATAAAGATGAGCAGAATCATAATGAGAGATGTTTTTGTTGGTTGCCATCAGTCTATGACAAATGGCCAATAGTTATATTTTTTAAAATCAAAACTCACTAGTGATCAAAGAAACAAAATGTCTTTTGTTGGTTTATAATAAATGTTCAAAAATAAAAATCATAAATATTCAAAATACTTAAGAGAATGTTAAACTACAGTCTTAAACATACCAGTGGATCTTTCTGGTCTAAGCTTTCTTAAGAGCAATTTGGCAATAAAATCAAGGCTCCTGTAAAGCTCACATTTCTTTCATTTACAGGGCTCCACCTTATGGTAATAATTAGATATGTGTAAAAATTTATTTAACAAGGCTGTGGCTATAAATAGAAATTAGGGGGTCTATAAACTTGACTGAAAAAAACCACATCTTTATTTTCATTAACTTCTAACTGAAATTTAGTGTTTCCATCTATTATAAATGTAGGCAACAGACTATATTAATATTATTGTACATGTGACTTTGACACCAATAGAAATCACAGTTTAATATTACATTAAGGTTGCTGCAGACATATCAGAATATTAATTACACTCACCCCCCTACTTTGAAATCATGGTAATTAACAGAGCTGCTGCCAGATCTTTTTTCATGAAATAAGAAAGCAGCACATCCATTACTATGTCTCAAAATTTTAACACTTTTGCAACTGTGTTTGAATATGCTTGGTTTGCTTTGTATTTTTATTCCATGCACTTTAACATTTTTCTGGCTGGGGGTCAGTGGCTTACTAATCCCAACACTTTTGGAGGTCAAGGTGGCAGAACTGCTTGAGCCTAGGAGTTCAAGAGCAGCCTGAGCAATATAGTGAGACACCATCACTACAAAAAATTGGCGGAGTGTGGTGGCTCACGCCTGTAATCCCAACACTTTGGGAGGCCAAGGCGGATGGATTGCTTGAAGTCAGGAGTTCAAGACCAGCCTTGCCAACATGGTGAAATCCCCCTCTCTACTAAAAATACAAAAACTAGCCAGGTGTGGGGGCGGGCACCTGTAACCCCAGCTACCTGGGAGGCTGAGGCAGAAGAATCACTTGAATCTGGGAGGCAGAGGTTGCAGTGAGCCCAGATCACTCCACTGCACTCTAGTCTGGGCAACAGAGAGACTTCATCTAAATAAATAAATAAATAAATAAATCTTAGCTGGGCACAGTGGCGCACACCTATAGTCCCAGTTACTTGAGAGGATGAGGTGGGACAATCACTTGAGCCCAGGAGATCAAGACGGCAGTGAGCTGTGATCACACCAGTATACTCCAGCATGGGTGACAGAACAAGACCTTGTCTCAAAAGAATAAATAAATACAATCTTATTCCAAGGAGAGTTCACAGGCTTCACTAAACTGTTACAGACATCAATGGGAAAACAACAACAAAAAAGATAAGACCAGCTAATGTAGGCATTATCTATTATAACAAGAAATGGAGAAAACAACTGAAAAACTTTAAGAGATGGCACAACCCATTACAGAAGCAGGACAAAAACATAAAACTGTATTTAAGAATCCTTATTTATTTAAAGAAGGAGTATGCATGTATTAAAACAGATGGGGTAGAAATAAAATCACTAGTACCCTTACAGAATTAATTTTCTATAGTTTCTATGTTTTTCTATAATGATGTGTGTGTGTGTGTGTGTGTGTGTGTGTGTGTGTGTGTGTATAAAACTGTAAATTTGGTGTTTTTTTTTTTTTTTTTGTTTTTGGGAGACAGAGTCTTGCTCTGTCACCCAGGCTGGAGTGTAGTGGTGCAATCTCAGCTCACTGCAACTTCTGTCTCCTGGGTTCAAGCAATTCTCTTGCCTCAGCCTCCTGAGTAGCTGGGATTACAGGCACACACCACCACACCTGGCTAACCTTTGTATTTTCAGTAGAGATGGGGTTTCACCATGTTGGTCAGGCTGGTCTCAAACTCCTGACCTCATGATCTGCCTGCTTTGGACTCCCAAAGTGCTGGGACTAAAGGCATGAGCCATCGCACCCAACTGGAAGATTTTTTTTTTTTAACTATAAAAAAATGTATTTGGTTTGCAAATGGTCAATGACTATAACAAATTATGTTTAAAAGTTGCATATTAATGCAACTTTTTATTTTTAATGTTAATACCAATTCAAACATTTAGTTTAAAGGAAAAACATTTAAATGAAAGAAACGACAATGAAACACCTGTTTCTAACTGAATTTCCTTATATTTAAAACATGCTTTATACCTCCTTAATGGGGGATATTGCAGCAAAATGTCTTCCTACATAAAAGGCTTTAGAAGGATTTATGAGGAAGTCTCTAACAGGTAGCCAGAAATTCAGTTGAGGCAGAAGTCACCACTGCTCACAAGGGCAAGGACCAGGCAGTGTCCCAAACACTCAGCACAACCTAACATATTTGTTGACTAAATGTCCACATGAGTCCTAGAGGCGACTTCGGCTCATGCTTCTCTCATACTTGAGTTGAATACAAATAGGAAGATGTCTCCTCTCATTGCCTTGATGCTCACATTAATGGGCTCCCCATGCAGAGGAAGGAGTTCCATTAGAAGACAAGAAAAGGAATTGATGCAATAAAGCAATTATCTTTTTGAGCACCTAATTTCAGGGCTCAGAATGAGGGTCTCATTGTCTGAAGATATAATGAGATATGCATTTGGGAAATAGGTGGCAAGGTTGATTATATATGTCATCAACTTCTACTGAAACAACAGATCTAAAAGGCCCTTTGTTTTGAGAATGCCAAACAAAGAGCACAGAAATTCAGTGGAATATGGAAATCAGCAAACAAAGTACTTGCTTTGATCTTTTTATGTGGATGGTGTTGGGGCACAGATAACAATACCCCAAAGTATGGTGCTTTTGCATGCTGGGCACTTTTGAATTAAAGAAACTGAAAAGCCTTAGAAGCTGCCTCAGAACCAAGGACCTTCTAATCTTCTCTAGTTTCTTCCCCGAAAGCGAGGGGAGGAACTCTCTGGAATCTCCTTACCTGACTGAGAAAATCTCTTACCAAAAGAAGTAAAATTGTCTTAAAACTCCTTCCCTAGGAATCACATCAGATAACCAGGAAAGATTAACCACCTGAAATCGCAGGCCAATTTTTGCAGTGATGGTGTCTCGCTATGTTGCTGAGGCTGGTCTTGAGCTCCTGGGCTCAACCAGTCCTCCCAACCTCCAAAAGCGCTGCAATTAGTAAACCACTGCCCCCTCGCCAGAAAAATGTTTTAAAGTGTATGGAATAAAATGCAAAGCAAACCAAGCATATTTAAACACAGCTGCAAAAATGTTAAAGAGAAAACACTAACAGTCACCACACCATGGCAGGCTTTTCATCTATTATGCTGAAGGCAGTTCCTGGGAATTACCTGGGAGAGTTTATTTGCAAATTAAAACAACCATTGTTTGCAGTGGAGTTCTGCCCCTCACCTTCCTGTCACCTCCCCCTGGAACTCAGAGAAGCTTTGTCCAGGACATTATCTATTCTTTGGGCTCATTCATTCTCCCTGAAAATCATTTACTACCCCTCACAACTGCCTATATTCCCAACTCCCCCTATACCATAATGGTGCTTTTTAAGATTAAATCATCTGGCCAATCTTTTAGTGTCATATCTTCTATGGCTCCTGTGTTTATGCATGTATATGACTGTATATGAAGGTTTTTATTTGTTTTTAATTTTTTTTTTCGTGCCTGAAAAGAAGTAATTTTTTTAAACTTTTTATCTGGACTACTTTTAGACTTAGAGAAAAGTTACAAAAATAGTACAGGTTATTTCCATATTGCTCACTCAGACTCCCCCAGTGTTAACATCTTATATAACGCATACAGTACAATAATCATTGTCAAAATCAGGAAACTGAGCCTGCTTGGTTGGGATGGGTTGGGCGTGTGGAGAGACACCCCAATGCAGGGTAAGTGAGAGATACCCAATGGGCCACATCTCCCTTGTGGACTCACTCCTGTGATCCTCACTATGGAAGAGCCCCATGACCCTTGCAGGTCCTGAAACAGATATAAGGAGATGCCTGGAAACCATGCCAGGGCACTGCTCAGGAGGAAGCTCACAATTGGTCCAACATACCCTCCTGAGTCCTGTGCAGCTACAGCAAGACATCATTTTGAGAGCCTAGCCCCAAAAGACGGCATCCTGCCCTAGGGATCAACAGCACTTGCATCTCCACATTTCTGGAACCCCACTGACATCCCCTATATGCCACCACTGCCACAGCAAGCTGAAGCATAGGCCACCTGGGCTGAAGCCTAGGCCACCTGGCAGCAACCCCCTTCCTCCAGCAGAGAAGATCACCCATTTTCACATGCCCAGACAGACTTCACAGCCTCCAGGTGCCATTGTTGTGGGCTGCCATCATCGGGCTGACGCACAAGGAAAGGGCATGTTTTCCACCCATCTGCATGTGGCTGCTGCCACTGAAAGCAATCCCACCCTCCCCGGGAGCACAGCCATAGGGCAGCTGCTGCCAACCCCACCTGAGCAATCTTCCAGGGGTCTGGGGATAATCCAGCCCCTGCCTATCACAGCCAGTGTTTCATGTGCCATCAAGGGGACTGAGGACAAGGTCTCTCGGCCCACCATAGCCATGGCCGACACCAGTGCACACCCCTTAGAACTCAGAGGGTCATCTCACCACTGTTACTGCTATCACCTCTATCATGTCTGCTGCCCAGGGCTCAGGACGCCAACAATGGTACAGCCCACTGCCATCATTACTGGTATCCAGGCAAGCCACCTGTAGCCCCTGAATTAACCTGCTGGACTTGTTAGCACAAGTGCCACTGTTTGCTCCTCTGAGGCCCAGGGACACACAGACTCAGTCCAACACTGCTACCACTGGGACTCGACGACTGGCCCACCTCCCAGTCACCAGCAAAAGTTCAGCAGAGCCTTCATTAACAACTGTACCCTAAATCACTGAGGAAATCACAGACACCATTATGCTGTTTACAGACAAAGAAATTATACAGAGATTATACAAGTACCCCGAATCAAAGTCAAAATGCTCTATCCAACCAGCACCATAGATAGATTTTCAGGAAAAACTCCTTCCCCATGAAAGCAAACTCAAAAAACTGCAAGAAGCAACTGTTACACCAGATGTGTATATAGCAATGTAAGGACATAGAAGACATAAAACAACAACAACAACAAAAAGTAACACCTTAAAAAGAAATACAATCATTCTCAGCAACAGATCCCAATCAAAAAGAAATACACAAAATCCTGGAAAAAGAATTCAAAATGTTGATTTTAATAAAGCTCTGTGAAATACAACCAAATACTGAAAAACAACACAAATATATCAGAAAAGCAAATATATCAGAAATTGAATGAGAAATTTACCAAAGAGACAGAAATCATAAAAAGAAACAAATAGAAATATTGGAAGTAAGGGATTCATTGAATGAAATACAAAATACATTTGAAAGCATCAACAATAGACTAGATTAAGCACAAAAAAAGAATCTCAGCACTTGAAGACAGATCTTTTGAAATGACCTAGTCAAAAATTGCAAAAAAATAAAAAATAAAAAAAAATGTAAAGACTACGTGACACAAGACACTATAAAGTAACCAAATATTCAAAATTTCAGAGTCCCAGAAGGTGAAAAGAAAATCAAAGGGTTAGAAAACATATTTAATGAAATAATAATAAAAACATTCCAAGTCTAGCAAGAGACTTAGATACCCAGATACAGGAGGCGTACAGATTCCCAAACAGAAACAATAAAAAAGGGTTTGCTCCATGGCATATTTTGGTCAAACCATCAAAAGCCAAAGACAGTGACAATTCCAAAAATAGCAAGAGAAAAGTGTGTAGTCACTTATAAAGGGACCCCCATCAGACTAACACTGGATTTCTAAGCAGAAAACTTATAAGGCAGCAGAGAATGGGAAGATATAGAAGTGCTGGGGGGAAAAAACAACCTGCCAGCCAAGGATACTATACTCAGTAGTTATCCTTCATAAATGAAGGAAAAATAGTCTTTCCAAGACAAGCAAAAGATGAGAAAGTTCATCACTAAATTCAGTACTAAAAATAAATGCTTAACAGAGTCCTGGCCCTGGAAGCAAAATCATATATCTATCATCATGAAAATATACAAAAATGTTACCACTCCAGAAAGCCACGAAACTTGGCCAGGTGTCGTGGCTCCCACCTGTAAACCCAGCACTCTGGGAGGCTGAGGCCAAAAGATTGCTTGAGTCTAGTAGTTTGAGATCAGCTTGGGCAACACAGTGAGACTTCATCCCTAGAAAAAAAAAATTCTTTTTAATTAGCTGGGGACAGGCACAGTGGCTCACACCTATAGTTCCAGCACTTTGGGAGGCTGGGAAGGTAGATCACTTGTGCTCAGGAGCTCAAGACCAGCCAGGGCAACATGATGAAACCCTGTCTCTATAAAAATATACAAAAGTGAGCCAGGTGTGGTGGTGTGTACCTGCAGTCCCAGCTACTCAGGGGAATGAAGGAGGAGGATCACTTGAGCCCCGGAAGCAGAGCTGCAGTAAGTCAAGATCAGGTCACTACACTCTATATATATACACACACCATATATATATACATAATATATATAATAAATATATATATAAAATAAATATATTTTATTAACTAGCAGGGCATGGTGGCACATGCCTGTAGTCCTAGATACTCAGGAGGCTGAGGTGGGAAGATCACTTAAGGCCCGGGAATTCAAGGCTGCAGTGGACCATGATCATACCACTGTACTCTAGCCTAAATAACAGAGTATAAGCACCAGAAGAAGAGAAGAGATGAGACGCAACGCGACATGACGCGACCAGATGAGACAGGACAAGAGAGAAAGGAGGAAAGGAAGGGGGGCAGGAGAGAGGGAGAGGGGGAGGTGGGGGGGGAGAGAGAGAGAGCCTGCGTGAGTGCGAGCGCAAGCAGGCGTGCGCCACCAAATCACAGTGGTAAACAATATGAGAAAGAAACGGATATATAAAATAACTAGCAATCAATTAATAATGTAACAGGAATATGTTCCCACCTATAAATAATAACCCTGAATATAAACAGATTAAATTTTCCTCAGAAAAGATATAGATTTGGCTGAATGGAAAAAAACTATGGCCCAACTGTATACTGTCTATAAGAAATTCATCTTACCGGAGAGAGATCCAAGATGGCCGATTAGCAGCAGCTCAGGATTGTAGCTCCCACTGAAAGCGCAGAGAGTGAGTGGACGCCACGCTTTCAGACGAATTTTTATTGCCCACGGACCAAGAGATTCTTGGCGGAGGAGCCCCAGGGGTCGCCAGCGCGACTCTTTGGCCGGCGCGGCCGTTTGCAGGTGCCCCTGCGCGGCAGTTCTCAGTCCGTAGTATACGGACTGAGTGCCCTTTTGGTTGGCGTTGGAGCCCCGGGAAGGCAAAGTCTCCCATTCAGCTGATTGAAAAGCGGACTGAAGTGGGGGAACCAGACCGGGAGATTCCTGGGCAGAAAGCGCCACGAATCTTAACGCCACTGTTTCAGCCGGCATAGTGGGTCGCCGCAGGGGAAGGCTGGTCCCCCCCCCCCACACACACACACAAAACAGCAGTTGGAACTGCTGAGGATTGAGAGTTTCACAGCAAGTACAGCTGAACCCGGGAACGTCCAGCCCTGTGGGGGAGGGGCGTCCGCCGAAGGCAAACTAAGAAACAGAAAAAACTTTACCACCACCAAGCTGGACGTCCACTCAGAGACCTAACCTGAAAGTCAGCAATTACACAGACGACAGGTGGATAAATCCACAAAGATGGGAAGAAACCAGCGCAAAAAGGCTGAAAACACCTGAAATCAGAATGCCCTTCCTCCTACAGAGGATTGCAGTGCCTCACCACCAATTGAAAAAGGCCTGATTGAGAATGAATGTGAGGAATCAATAGAATCAGGCTTCAGAAGGTGGATAATGAGAAAACTTCTGTGAGCTAAAAAAAATATGTTCTAGCCCAATGCAAGGAGACTAAGAACCTTGAAAAAAGGTTTGACAAAATGTTAACGAGAATGGACAATTTAGAAAGGAATATAAGTGAATTAATGGAGCTGAAAAACACAATACGAGAACTTCGCGAAGTATACACAAGTTTTAACAGTCGAATTGATCAAGCAGAAGAAAGGATTTCAGAGGTCGAAGACCAACTTAACGAAATAAAACGAGAAGACAAGATTAGAGAAAAAAGGGTAAAAATGAATGAGCAAAGTCTCCAAGAAATATGGGACTATGTGAAAAGACCTAATCTACGTTTGATAGGTGTGCCTGAATGTGACGAAGAGAATGAATCCAAGTTGGAAAATATTTTTCAGGATATTATCCAGGAAAATTTTCCTAACCTAGCAAGGCAAGACAATACACAACTCCAGGTAATACAGAGAACACCACAAAGATATTCCTCAAAAAGAGCAACCCCAAGGCACATAATCATTAGATTCATCAGGGTTGAAACAAAGGAGAAAATACTACGGGCAGCCAGAGAGAAAGGTCAGGTTACCCACAAGGGGAAGCCTATCAGACTCACAGCAGATCTCTCAGCAGAAACCCTACAAGCCAGAAGAGAGTGGGGGCCAATATTCAACATCCTTAAAGAAAAGAACTTTCAACCCAGAATTTCATATCCAGCCAAACTAAGTTTCATAAGTGAAGGAAAAATACAATTTTTTACGAACAGCAAGTACTCAGAGATTTCATTACCACCAGGCCTGCTTTACAAGAGCTTCTGAAAGAGACACTATATACAGAAAGGAACAACCAGTATCAGCCATTCCAAAAAACCATTGGTAAGCTGCATCCAGACCCATCTCACATGCAAGGATATACAGAGACTCAAAACAAAGGGATGGAGGAGATCTGCCAACCAAATGGAGAGCAAAAAAAAAAAAGCAGGAGTTGCAATTCTCATCTCTGATAAAATAGACTTTAAAGTAATAGAAACCAAAAGAGATAAGAAGGACATTGTATAATGGTAGAGGGATCAATGTAACGGGAAGAGCTAACGATCCTAAGTCTATGTGCACCCAATATAGGAGCACCCAGATACATAGGGCAACTTCTTGGTGACTTACAAAGAGACTTGGACTCCCACACAATAATAGTGGGAGACTTTAACATTACATTGTCAATATTGGACAGATTAATGAGACAGAAGGTTAACAAGGATACCCAGGACTTGAACTTAGACCTCGAACAAGTAAACTTAATAAACATTTACAGAACTCTCTACTCCAAATCCACAAAACATACATTTTTTTTTCAGTAACACATCACATTTATTCTAAAAGTGACCACATGGTTGGGAGTAAATCACTCCCCAGCAATTGCATAGCATTTATAGGTTTAAATGAAATATTGGTTGGCTGTTTGTTTGTTATTTTCCTCCCTTATTCCTCTCCTGTCTCCATTGTATAACACAATTATTAGTATAAAAGAGCTTTTTAATATCTATTTCTAGACTGCCTTCTAGCCTGGGCAATAGAGCAAGATTCCCGTTCTCTCTCCCTCTTTTCTCTTTCTTTCATTCTCTTTTTATTCCTTCTTTCTCTCTCTTTCTTTTCTTCTTAAAAAAAAAAAGAAATTCATCTTACCTCTAAAGAAACATACAAGCTACAGTAACAGGATGAAAAAGGTATTCCATGGAAATGAAAACCAAAAGTGAGCAGGAATGTGTACATTTAGATAAAACTGACTTTAAGTCAAACAAACTAAGAGACAATTTAGGCCATTATATAAGATAAAGCAATTCAACAAGAGGATATAACAATTCTAAACACGTATGCACTCACCACCAGAGCACCCAGATACATAAACCAAACATTATTAGATTTAAAGAGAAAGACTCCAGTACTACCATAGTTAGAGCAGTGGTCCCCAACCTTTTTGGCACCAGGAACAGGTTTCATGGAAGACAATTTTTCCACAGATGGTGAGGGCAGGGGACAGGCATTAGTTTGATTCTTTTAAGGAGCACACAACCTAGATCCCTCTCATGCACAGTTCACAGCAGGGTTCATTTGCGCTCCTATGAGAATGTAATGCCACTGCTGTCTGACAGGAGGCAGAGCTCAGGCGATAATGCTTGCTCACCTGTGCTCACCTCCTGTGTGCAGCCTGGTTCCTAACAGTCCGCAGGCTAGTGGTTGGGAACTTCCAAGTTAGAGACTTCAACACCCTACTCTCATCCTTAGACAGATTATCCAGACAGAAAATTAATAAAGAAACACTGAATTTATGCTACACATTAGACCAAATGGATGTAACAGACATTTATAGGGTATTTCATCCAGGAGCTATAGCATACACATTCTTTTCATCAGCACTTAGAACATTCTCCAACACAGACTGTACATTAGGACCCAAACAAGTCTCAACAAAACTTTAAAACTTGAAATAATATCAAGTATCTCCTGAGACCACAATAAAAACTAGAAACCTACAATAAGAAGAACTCTGGAAACTCTAAAAATACATAGAAATTTAACAACATGCTCCCGAATGACCATTCGGTCAAAGAAGAAACTAAAGAGAAAATAAATTTCTTGAAGCAAATGAAAACCAAACTACAATGTAAAAAATCTATGGGATACAGCAAAAACAGTGTTAAGTGAGAATTTTATAACAATAAGTGACTACACCAAAAATGGACAAAGATTTCAAATAAGCAATCTAATGGTGCACCTGAAGGAACTAGAATAGCAAGAACAAACCAAACCCAAAATTAGTAGAAGAAAAGAAACAACAGATCACAGAAGATTTATACAAAATAGAGACTAAAAACACAATAGAAAAAAATCAACAAAATGAAAAGTTTGTTTTTTGAAAAGACAAATACAATTGATAAACCACTTGGTAGGATAACCAAGAAAAAAAATAGCGAAGACCAAAATAAAATCAGAAATGAAAAAAGAGACATCATAATTGATAACTACAGAAATACAAAAGATCAGAGGCTATTACGAACTACACACTAACAAACTAGAAAACTTACAGGAAATGGATGAGTTCCTGGACACATACAACATATCAAGCTAAAATCCAAAAGAAATAGAAAATTTGAACCGACCAATAACAAGTTATAAGATCAGGCAGTAATAAAAAGTCTCCCAATAAAGACGACTCCAGGACCCAATGGCTTTGCTATTGAACTCTATCAAACTTCCAAAGAACACAAATTTTCCTCAAAAGTATTCCAAAAAACTGAAGAAGATGGAATTCTCCCTAACTCATTCTATGAGGTCAGCATTACCCTGATACCAAAACCAGGTAAGGACACAACATAAAAAGAAAACTGCAGGTCAGGATCCCATAATGAATATAGATGCAAAAATGCTCAACAAAATACCAGCAAACTGAATCCAACAGCACATCAAAGAAATAATACACCATAACTAAGTGGGATTTATCCCAGAGATGCAAAGATGGTTCAAAATATGCAACTCAATAAATATGACCTATCACATCAACTGAATGGAAGACAAAAGCCATATAATCACCCCAATAGACATAAAATGTTTGGCAAAATTTAGCATCCCTTCATGATAAAAACTCTCAACAAACTAGGCATACAAGAAACATACCTCAGCATAATAAAGGCCATATATGATCAATCCACAGGTAACATCATACTGAATGGGGGAAAAGCTGAAATTCTTTCTTCTAAAGACTGGAACAAGACAAGAATGTCTGCTTTCACTACTCTAATAACAGTACTGGAAGTTCAAGCCAGAGCAATCAGGTAAAATAAAGAAAGAAAAGGCATCTAAATTGGAAAAAATGAAGTCAAACTGTCCCTCTATGCTGAAGATACAATTTTATATCTAGAAAAAAATTAAATCTGCACCAAAAAACTCTTAGATCTAATCATTAAATTCAGTAAAGTTGCATGATACAAAATCGGTATCAACACAAAATTCAGTAGTGTTCCTTTATACAAATAATGAATCAGCTGAGAAAGAAATCAAGAAGGGAATCCCATCTACAATAGAAACAAAAAAAGAAACCAGAAAAAGAAAAGGAATGTCTAGGAATAAATTAAACCAAAGTTGTAAAAGACCTCTCTAAGGAAAACTACGAAACACTGTTGAACAAAACTGAAGAATACACAAACAAACACGTCCCATGCTCATGGACTGAAAAAATTACTATCATTAAAATGACAACATTTTACAGATTCAGTGCAAATCCCCATTCAAAAATACCAATGTCATTCCTTGCAAAAACAGAAAAAACATCCTAAAATTCATATGGAACCAAAAAAGAGGCAGAACAGACAAAACAATCCAGAGCAAAAAGAACAAAGCTGGAAACATCATACTACCTGACTTTAAAACATATTACAAGGCTATAGTAATCAAAACAGCATGGCACTGGTCTAAAAACAGACACCAAGACCAACAGAATAGAATTCAGAAATAAATTCATTTATTTACAGCCAACTAATTTTTGACAAAGGTGTCAAGAACACACACTAAGGAAAGGACACCCTCTTCAATAAATGGTGCTGGGAAAATTTGATACCCATATGCAAAAGAATGAAACAATGCCCCTGTCTCTCACCATATACAAAATCAACTCAAGATGGATTAAACACATAAACATAAAACCTGAAACTATAAAGCTACTAGAAGAAAACAAAGGAGAAATGCTCCAGGACATTGGTTTAGGCAAAGACTTTATGGCTAAGACCTGAAAAACACAGGCAACAAAAACAAAAATACACATATGGGATTATATTAAAGTAAAAAGCTTTTACACAGCAAAAGAAACAATCAACAGAGTGAAGAAACCACGAGTTTAATGGGGTAAAATATTTCCAAATTCTTCATCTGACAAAAGACTAATACTCAGAATATACAAGGAACTCAACAGTAAAACAAAAACAAAAGACAAATAATCCCATTAAAACAAGTATAAATAAACATTTCTGAAAAAAATACACACAAATGGCCAACACGTATATTTAAAAAATGGTCAAGATCACTAATTATAAGGGAAATGCAAAGCAAAACCACAATAAGATAATCATCTTACCCCAGTTAGAATGGGCATTATTAAAAAGACAAAAAAACAACAGATGTTGGTGAAGATGCAGAGAAAAGGGAACTCATATACTGTTGATGAGAATGTAAGTTAATACAGCCACCATGGAAAACAGTATGGAAAAAAACTAAAAACTACCACACAGTCCAAAAATCACTACTGAGAATTCATCCAAAGGAAAAGAAATCAACATATCAAGGGGATATGTACACTCACATGTTTACTGCAAAACTATTTGCAATAGCAAAGATACAGAATCAACCTACATGTCCATCAATGAATGAATGATGAAAATGTGGTATGTATACACAAGGGAACATTATTTGGTGATAAAAAAGAATGAAATCATGTCATTTGCAGCAACATGAATGAAACTGTTAAATGAAATAAATCAGGAACATAAAGACAAATATTGCATGTTTTCAGGCATATGTGGGAGCTAAAAATGTTGATCTCATGGAGGTAGAGAGTATAATGATAGGTATCAGAGACCAGGAAGGGTGTGTAGGTGGAAGCGGGGGAGGATGAAGGGAGGGTGGTTAATGAACACAAACATACGGTTAGACAATAAAAGGTCTAATGCTCAATAGCCCATTAGAGTGACTATAGTTAGAACAGTCTAGTGATATATTTCAAAATAGTTAGAAGAGAGGCCTTGAAATGTCCCCAACACATAGAAATGATACTCAAGGTGACAGATACTGCCCTTCACAAATGAAACCAGGAAAGTATTGGTACAATACCATTAACTAAAGTTCTTATTCAAATTTCATCAGTGTTTCCACTATGTGGAATCCCCCCCAAATCCCATGTTGCATTTTGTTATTTCTCTTTAATCTCCTACAGATTCTAAGAGTTCCTTAGTCTACTTGTCTTTCATGACCTTTACACCTTTGAAGAGTATTTTATCTCTGAATCTGGGTTTGTCTGGTAGTTTCAGGTGACCGGGCTGAGTCTGGGCAAGAAGACTACAGAAATGATGTGTCCTTCTCAGTGTATCCTAAGGTTCACATCAACCTCAATTCACTTATGTAAGGCTGTGTCTGCCAGGTTTCTCCACTGAAACGCTACTATTTTTCCTCCTGTAGTTTACACAAATGTCTTAAGGGAGATACCTGGAGATCATACAAATCCTGCTTCTCCTCCCATTTCTCCTTAAACAGTCATTCACTGATTTTAGTATCCATCAGTTGTGTCCAGTAAAGTTTACAATAGTAAAAATCAGTCTCTGTGATGGTGTTTTGTGCCTATGGGGATCAACTGGTGGTCTTGGTAAATTTCCACAAAACCACCATGACCACACACAGACCTGTCTGTGGTCTCATTTCCTGAAAACAGAGGAAGAGGAACTGCAACGTATTATTCAGTGTCTGGAGTATAACACAATGCCATATACACAGAGGGCTTCCTCTATCATATTCTCTTCCTGACGCTATAAATACAAGATATATTGGCTCCTCAACTCAATAAATTTTATACTTTGTTCAGCAACAAACATTCATTCATTTGTGAAACGTGACCTTCTGTTCTGTGGCCCCTGCCTTCAAAGCAGGCTGGCTGTGAATTAATGCATCATAGAAATCATAATGCAGAAGCAAGAGGTGCTAGGATGGGTCGGGTCAGTGGTGGGAGAAGGATCTGCACCTTGGAGGAGAGGAGTTCAGAGGGTTGCATAACCCTGGAGGACAGGCAGGAGCTTGTCAGGTGGCCAGGAGTGGAAAGGAAGAGGAATCTATTCCAATGCATACCCTGGGGAAGAGGAAGGAAACTCAGCTCCATGCAGGAGTGGAACATGATAAAACCCTTTCAATTTTGACACCCATGTGGGTTTTTATCCTGCAGCCTGATCACTGCTCTCTCACTCCACAGGGACACCTCCCTATAGAAAGGTTACACTACTACTTCTATGTAACAAGAGGCCAGCTGGGGAGCTACAGGGTAACCCAAGCCACTTATATTAAGCCACCTCGGCCTTTATTATAAACGTGATAAAGATCACTGGACAACTAACAGCATAAAGGAGAAAAAAACAAGAAAAGTAAAATATACAGCCAGGAAGATACGGATGATTCCAGAAAAAGGATTTAGAAAAAAATTTTTAATTAATACCAATACAGAAATGGGAGGGTAGGTTATACAATAAGGAAAAGCTATTATGAAAAATAGCTACAAGGCAGACACAGTGGCTCACGCCTATACTCTCAGCACTTTGGGAGGCTAAGGTGGGAAGATTGCTTGAGCCCAGGCGTTTGAGACCTGCCTGGGCGACATGGCGACATCCCATCTCTACAAAAAAATCTTTAAAAATTAGCCAAGCGTGATGATGCACACTTGTGATCCCAGCTATTGAGAAGGCTGAGGTGAGAGGATCCCTTGAGCCCAAGAGTTTGGGACTGCAGTGAGCTGTAACTGTGCCACTGCACTCCAGCCTGTGACAGTAGAAGACCCTGCCTAAAAACCAAAAACCAAGTTATTGGGGGATTAAAACTTATGATTGCTAAAAATAAAATTCAGCAAAAGGACTGAATAATAGAATATACCAAGCTACATATCAACTTGTCATAAGATGAAATCAATGAGTATAGAACAAAAATAAAAAGAAACTGAAAGGCCAGGCACGGTGGCTCACGCCTGTAATCCCAGCACTTTGGGAGGCCAAGGTGGGCAGATCACAAGGTCAGGAGTTCAAGACCAGACTGGCCAACATGGTGAAACTCCATCTCTACTAAAAAATACAAAAATTAGCTGGGCATGGTGGCTCATGCCTGTAATCCCAGCTACTTGGGAGGCTGGGGTAGGAGAATTGCTTGAACCGGGACCCAGGAGGCGGAGGTTGCAGTGAGCCGAGATTGTGCCACGGCACTTCAGCCTTGGCTAGAGATCCAGACTCCATCTCAAAAAAAAAAAAAAAAAAAAAGAAAGAAAGAAAAGGAAGAAAAGGAACTGAAATTACAAAAGAAAAAAAAAAAAGTGGAAGATAAGTCCAGGGGTTCAAACATCCATCAAAACAGAGTTCCAACAGAGGAAGCAAAGAGATTGTAGAAGGCTTTTTAAAAAACCTCTATTTAATAGCTTCCCATTCATCTTAATTGCACTAATTGCAGACTATAAATACCGTGAAGGCAGAGGTGTATCTCTATTTGTTCTCCTCCAGGCACTGTATCTGGCACAAAACAGATGCTAAATATTATCTGAATGATTGAACAAATGGATAAATGAGTATATAAATGTGCAGTTAATTTTTTAAACTACTTTAAAAAAATGAAGGACACTCTTGTCAATAATAAATAGAATAATACATTTTTATATGTGGGTGCAACACTCTGATTTCCCTTCTAGGAAGAACTTGCAACCTGTTTGGTCACAAGAAATGGGATTAGTTAAAAGTCTCTGGATGCAATGCCTTCAAATCAACTACAATTTTTGAGCTGGGCCACACTCTTCCTGGGCAGCCCCTGTCAATAGCTGAACATGCCGGGGTAACAGGACCTGGCTATGACTCCCCAACAGGGAGTAATGTTCTAGTAATGCTTCTCTAATGCTCATTTTTGCCCCTTTGTGTTGGTTGAGACTTTGTCAGATCTGCATCAGGGTCTGAGGCTCTCCCCCGCCTAATCTTCCTTTGTCTCCTGTTTCCTTTTAAGGACTGAAGGCTTTCTCTGCGAAATCATCTGTCACAGACCTAAGTTACTCTCACCCAAGCTCCTAACCACTTTCAGTCTTGTATTGTCTTAGCATGTGCCTCTAAGATGACCCACGTTTGTTACATGATTAAATAAAGGACTATCTGGCAAAGACAAGAGGTTAGATTTTAAGTAGGGTAGACTATAAAGGCATTAAGAAACCTAGAATTTGGGAAAGAGGCATGAGGACCTGAAGTTACATATAGAATTGGCAATGGGACTTAAGGAACAGAAGTTATCTGCGATCTGAAGGTAGACTAGAGACTGGAGGTTGAACACAATGAAGATGAAGGAGGCATCAAAGAAGCTTTAATTTACAGAAGGAGAGCAATGATGAGGAAGGGAGAAAAATGGTGAACTTCAAATCTCTCTGCACATGGGTTTCAGATGCCAGTGAGATAGCCATCTGGGTAGAGGCAGATTAACAGCTGGTGAGAAATGCAGCTGGAACTAAGGAGAAAGCCTGGGGACAGAGGCATTTTATTTGGGTATATATGTATACTAATCATCTTTTTCCAAAAATAATTGAGGTCATTAATGATACAGGATTTGGTTCTTGGAGTTGAAGTAAAACGAGAGACATAGTGAAACAAAACACATACAATATCTATCAGAAAGGCAGGCATTTGGTAGCTACTGGTTTCAACTTCTGGCATCAAATTCTAAAATAAATTTTTCATGTGAACTTTCTAAAGGGGCTGATGAATGACTTAATGAAAATGTCTTCATCACCAGCTTTACTGCAAAACAAACTCTTTTTATATGACTGGCTCTTAAAAAGATGACCTTTAATAAAGTCAAGTGTTGAACTAGTGTGGTCTTTGATGGCCTATCTTGATTTTAAAATAAAACACATGTAGGAGCAGTTGAAGCCCATGGTCTTTTAACCAGCTTCCACAGACCTCTTAGGCACTGTGAAAGCCTTCCAGATCAGGGTGAAGCTGAGCCACGCTGGGACTTCGAGATCACAGTGAAGACGAGGATCTCTGCTTTCCAAGGAACAAACACACAAAACCATAATACCTACTGGAAGCCCTGAGCAGACAAAGGACAGCAGCAAAACACACTCCTACCTTAGTTTCTCAGGAAGGCATTTAGTGCCTCAAATCTCCCAGTGAAGGAATACATAAAGAGCTACCTTCAAATGAATTAGTTTATATATAAAGCGTATAAAAATAAAACTACATTGAAAAATATTTCAATAAAAAATGAAAGGCAAGGGCATTAAAACAATTGTTATATATGTATAAAATCTTTCACCATTTTTTGGCAGAAATTAACTGCTAAATTCAACAGAGTAGAACACAACATGGTTCAGGAGAGCAGACTTGTTAACCTTGGAGTTTACCACTTATCTGAAATCTAAAGCTGTCCACATAAAAAAACTAAACATAGAATAATTATGCTTAAAGAACTCTGAATTGTAAGGTATCCTATGGTACATTTCTTAAGCCTAATATTTACATAGCAGAAGGATTTTTTAAAAAGCCAAAAAATAAAAAATAAAAACCTGAACAAAATAAGCACATATTTTTAGAAATATACTTAGCTAATCATATTCCTGATATTCTATATGCATTATAAAATAACCCACTAAAATTTGTAACAGCTATTTATGAGGCTTATTTGACAGACCAGAATTTGAAGAACAGCTCTTGATAGCAAAATTGAACGTACATGAGGGTCCTAAAGCTGCAACTTTGGTACAAATGAAGTGTGGTATTCTAAAGAAACTACATTAAAGATGGCTGATTACAAGAGGGTGAGAGGTAAAGATTAAAAGCAGCAACTGAAATGTGCCTTGTCTCCTCAATCACTGTTCAAACTGATTTGTGTGTGTTTTGAGATCGAGGAGGAGGAAGGTGAACAGTAAGAACAATCAAATCTGGTAGCTTACAGTTATCCAAAGAATACTTAGGTGCATAAGCATTAGTTTCCCCCTCTTTTAGGGAATGGTAAAATATTCTTAGATGTGCTTCAGACGAGATACTGTGTTTCTCCTGCGCAGTGTGCAGTAGAGGGAGGCCCTTCCCTATCACAGCATCTTCAGTAGCTTGACTTTGAGAGTAGCACTTCACCTACCATGCAGATAAGCCTATCAACCCTGCTGATCAGTGGAGCAACAAATGCCACTGTCAAGAGCCCATAGGCTCCTCTGTCTTCATTAACGCATTCCTTTGAATAAGATTCAAGAACATACTTCACAGACAATTATATGCTCTGTGTAACATTGAAGAAGTCCTGTGGGGCCACAGAAAACAAGGTGCATAATGGCTTGGAAAGGGTCTCCTCCTCAACAAGCTATGCAGGATATGGGCAACATCATAATTATTCTCTAACTTAGTATTTTCCACTTACAAATTTCCTTAGTACTCTGATCATGGTACTATTTTATCTAAATAAAAACACAAGCCAGGCACGGTGGCTCACGCTTGTAGTACTAGAACTTTGGGAGGTCAAGGCAAGCGGATCACTTGAGGCCAGGAGTTTGAGATCAGCCTTGCCAGCATCGTGAAACCCGGTCTCTATTAAACACACAAAAATTAGCTGGGCATGGTAGTGCCCAACTGTAATCCCAGCTACTTGGGAGGCTGAAGCATGAGAATCACTTGAATCCAGGAGGGAAAGGTTGCAGTAAGCCAAGACTGTGCCACTGCACTCCAACCTAGGTGACAGAGCGAGACCCCATCTCAATAAAAATAAAAATAATAATAATAATAAAAAACACAAAACATATACCTACTCAAAGGAACATAAGTAATTCAGATTAATCTGAATGTAGCCCTACTGCCTACTTTGTGCCTCCCTAAGGAGGATGTGGCTGTATCACTTGGACTTCTATCACCATGACAGGTTCACCCTGGGTCCAATGGGCATTAAGTGAGGAACCCCAAATAAAATACAAAGAAGTAATGCAATAAATGTTAGCTAAATTATTACTGTTATTTAATCCTGGGTCTCCATATAACCACACCGTCATTAGCAAAATGACAAAGAGAAGTGGGCATGAGAAAGGACTGGAAAGAAAAGCATCGATGGCATGTTGCTTATTTTAATAAGTACAAACAACAGGATTCCTCTATTGATCCAGCATCTTTCCAGAATTGCACCTGGCTTACATGGAGTCAAATATCCTCTGAAGTCTAAATTTGTAACATAATGTTTATAACAACAACATAATAATAAAAAGTGATGATAGCTTCTTCAGCCAAATATGATTAAATTTTACATATAATATCGGCTGTATAGCATACTTTAGCAAGGTATTCCCCCTCCATCCCCTCCCTGCCTGAGACTTAGCCACAATGAAGTCAGGAATGCATTAAGCAGCCAAATGGAAACTACCTGGTGATAAGAGGCTGAGTGACAGCCAGGTCAGCAGGGCCACACCTTGGTGCTAGAGGATAAATTACATCTGACACTGACGTACTCCTTCAACAAGAAGACTTGCTTTAACGTTCTGATTAGGAAAAATGAATTCGTCTGCTAATTTCAGTGAATCAAAGTTGTCTATTATAAGACAGAGTTATTTGTTTACGTATGTTTTAAACTATATAAAAATGTAAGTAACAATTTTTTAAAATGTACAGTTTATACTTGACGGAGCTTAATTTTTGCTTCAAATTTTGTTATCCAGAGCTATTATTTGTAGTATATTATCATATTATAATAAACTGCCTGTCTGACTTGAAAATTCTAAGTTGTATGGCCCAAGAAAAGCTATTACAGTAGGTGCTCTGTGTAACTGACTTCCACTGGTCAAATTCCTGGATTAACCACTGCTCATCATTCTCTCTGCAAACCACACTGATTAATACCCAATGGCATCAGCAGTCTAATGGGTAATCCCTAGTGCCTTACATATACTTTCTGCTCCCACCAGAGTGGGCTGTGCCTTCCCAAACCTGTTTATACCAACTGACTTGCTATTTTAATTATAAACTTTAATTATTATGAAAGCTGATGAAGTAGTACAAAAGATAAATGTTCCCATAAGTTTTTATGCAGACTTAATAAAGGCAAGTCATTAAAAAGAAAGCTGTTAGATTAAATGTGGGCAGGACAGCTACAAAAAAAATTATAAAATCTAAGATTTTGTACTCAGATTGTGTCGTTAGTCTCTATCTTTTTACTCTTATGGTTTAGCCTATTAATACAACGTAGAATTTAAAAGAGTAGAATCATTGTCAAAGAAAAGCCCTTGGCCTCACAAGAGTTTGCAGACATATTTTTATGTTTTAATGACAATAAAACAGTTCGAATGTATACTTTTTAACAATTCCCTGCTTTAGTTGATATTTTCAATTCACTAGTTTCAATTATGCTGGGAAAGAGGGTGTTTTCCAGGCTTCAAATTAGTAACTACTGGATTAGTGGCTATTAGATTTATGAGGTTATTATGAATAAACAGGATTAATCTGGAATCTAGGCATTCACATTTTTATTCCAGACTTTTCAAAGATAAAATACTTTAACTAAGATACTCCATCTCTTTAACATAGCAGAGATCAGAGAACAGTGATTAACAACATGACTGCTCAGACAGCCTGGCTCCAACATGTGCTAGCTCCAAGACAGCCTATCGTTTAAACCCCAGTTTTCTCAACTGGAAAATACGGTTAATAATAGTACCTATCCTCCTGGGCATCAAGAGGTTGAAATGAGAAAATGTGGCATAGCAAATGCCTAGCAAAGTGCTTGGTACATAAGTGCCCAAAATGTTCATTATTATAATAATGTTATTACACTGCCTAATAGGAAAAAAGTACCCATTACTATATAAATTAGATTATAACTAGTATGTTTGATTCAGTGTCAGTTTTTTGGGTAGAGGCTGTTTTGCCTCCACCTATCAACAGTTCAGAAACACCTGCAGAAAATTTGTGCGGGTACAGCAAAGCAGGGGTTCTCAGCTAGGGGTTAGTTTACCTCCTAAAGACATTTGGCAATGCCTGGAAACATTTAGGCTGTCACAACTAGAGGGAGGAGGAAACCTGCTGGTATTTAGGGTGTGGAAGCCAGGGATGCTGCTAAGCATCCTGCATCCTATGATGCACAGTATAGTCCCCCACTCCACCCCACCCCCAACAAAGAATCACCTCACCCCCCAAATGCCAAGTTGGCAAGAATGAGAAACCTTGTACCTTAAAGAACAGTGTAAGAGATGTATTTTCTAAAATATGAACTTCAGAAAATTATTCTGAGAAAATAAATGTTTAAAAACGACATTGGGATATTCAATACAATATTGATTCCAGAACCCATGCCATGGATACATAGGAATGAGACACGGATATTTAGTCACAAGACAAGATTGTTTCCTGTCAATAAACCCTCTGGAATGGGGTCTATCATGTAATAATATTAAGATATGTTTTATAAAGCAATTATTATAAAGTTATGAGTACTAGATTTGAAACTAAACTTCACTCAGAAGAATACATTTAAATACCATTCAAATCCCTGAAACAGTGTAAATCAAAACACTGCAGGAGTAGTTTGCAGACAGGGAGCCTCTCGCCACAGGCCTCTTCACATGGCTGCAGAGATGACTGATCTACCTAGTGGAACACAGAGGTATGTCCTTTGTGGGTGTTTCCTCCTTTGCCTACCTGGATGACTTAAACTCATTTCTTAATTAATGCTGCTTAAAAAACACCATTAGAAAGCTTGTAAGAGTTCACTTACACTACTTACTTTTCAGTAAATCACAGTGGTCTTTCTTAAAAGTATGAGATAAAACTGTGTATAAAGTATAATCTCTCTATATATATTTTTTACTCTCCCACTCAAAGGAAGATTAAAAAGGAAGTGGACAGTATGTCAAAGGTACTTCTCTCTTCTGGGCCTTTACTACTCAAAGACCTAGATTTGATTCTTGGCACTGAGACTTACTGGCTCCGTGACTTTTGTCAAATAATGTAATTTGTTTTCACAATACTTCCTGTAAATGGACAGGAATATATTATAATTCCTATCTACTGATGACATTGAAGCAGCAAAAAAATGGTTCCTGTACTTACTGAAAGTGTTAAAAAATGAAAGTAGCATTAAAACTAGTTTTGCAATCCTTAAAAAATAGCTATATTTCAAATATTTTCAACTTTGTACATTCGTCCCTAAAGGTGACACAGAAAATCTACCATACAACAAAGACTATAATTTCAAATGCTAAGTCAAAGGGACTTTTTAATTTTAAAAGTACTATTCAAAAACAAGACATTTATATATCTGAAAGGGGAAAGTAACTCAAAAAATGGAAAAAGAAATAAAGTGCAGCAAATGGCTCTTTAGCTATTTTACCATCAAGAAAGATAAGGAAATCATGCAAATCTTACATCACATTGCTAATAAAAATCTTAATATACAGTACTTTTCTTCACAAAGCATGGCAAAAGCAAACATAAGAAATAAAGGGTCTCTACTTACCCTTCTGGTAGAAAAATTTTCTATAATAGTATGCACCCAGATCTACGTGTTCCACGATGTATCTTTTCACTCTATCTAGGTGCAACACCAAGTTCTCCTTGGGCACTTCAAGTACCGCCACTCCTGCATTTGTGCAATGGGAACTAAGGGTAGACTCAAAGGAGGCACTTTCACATCCACTAAAGGAGCCAGAATTTGATTTTGAAAGGCTGATTTTCCTCTCCCCCTTCTCCACCTATCTCATTCCGAAAATATGGACAGCTCATTACAAGCTCATTGCTTTTATCATCTCCCTGGTCCATGCTGAGGCTTCCTTTGGAATTCAGGTCCTCCGTGCTGCCCATTGGGGAGCTAAAACTGGCTGAATGAGACAGAGGGCCAGAGACCAAGGATGCCACGGCAGCTGCGGAAGCTCCAGTGGTGGTGTTTCTCCTCTTAATCACATTGTGCCTGTTCATAATCGCCTCATTCAAATCAAATAATATACTCTGGACATCATAGTGGGCAAAGCACTTTGGACACGTCCAGGGCCTGACAGAGTCTTCTGATCGGTTATCTTCAATATCTGATGATTTCCCAAGTTCTTCACCTTTGGCATTGCGCAATTTACGAAAAATGGACGAGTCTCCAGTTTCAGATTTTGAACGTCGCTTCAGTGGTTTTTCCCTTTCTTTAAAAAGCCTGAGGTTCTCTCTCTGTGAGATAGGCCCGTCTATAACGTCCAAAGAGAAACCAGAACCCTTGCCACCACCGGTAATGAGAAAGTCACTGAGCTTGGTTGGAGTTGGACCTCGATCAGATTTGTCATCTTTGTAGCCCTTTAACAAATCAAAAAAGCTTTCTCCGGACGTGCCCTGTTTATCAATTGAAGATGTGCTACCATATTCCCTGTGCAGTGATGGTCCAGTCTTGTATGTAGGTGAGATACATTCATCAAAGCTATCCACATCAAGTTCACTTATGGTGATATCACTGTTGCTTCGCTGCCGTATTCTGCGAAGAGCTTTTCTGGGGGAGCTGGGGTAGGCTTCAGGCATGAGAAATCTGGAGTCCATGTTCTCCGACGGTCTTGTCTTGTTTTTCAGCGTGTTCTGTATGCTTTTCAGCATGGCTGAGTCATTGGAATTGAGGCTAACAGAACTTCCCTGACTCACAGGACTGCTTTTGGAGGACAGGCTATCAAGGCAACTTGAGGTTTCTATTTCCTGGCTTGAACGGCTAGATTCTTTTATGTTTTCCTTTCTTGGGGGCCAATCTGCAATCCTTGCCCTTACCCCCCATCTTTGGGACTCCAGGGGTTGAGGTTATATGGTGAGAACCTTCACTTCGGGGGGGTCCTACAGGAGCCATAACTGATGATCCTAAGCTGCCATTTTGGGACCGGAACGCCGCATGTAGAAATCATCAGTGTGGACTTTGGGGGTGCCATCTGTGCCAACAACAGAGGCCCTGTCAGTGGCAAGAGGCCTTTCTGTCTGTGACCGTTTCAAGCTGGTCATGATGTAAAAGCAAGCAGACTTAAATTCCTGCAGAAAGGACCATCATATCTGTGTTTTAAATGTGCACACTTCCCTTTTGGAGAATGGCTTCCAGAAAATACAACGGTTGCATGAGATCTTAATCTTTTTCATTTAAAAGGTTAAATGAGGCTTTATTTGTAAACAACTGAAAATTTGGAACTTCTAAAGGTTATAATCCACAACAGTTTCTTTGCTTCACTTTAACAGAGGGCTTTCTTTCAGAAAAAACTGAATGGAACTTGTATTACTGAGATTCTGTGGTTGCCATAATCCCATGCTTTCTCTAAAAGAGAAAAGGATAATTTAAATTAGCAGAAAAATATATCTAAAAATAAACATGCAACTGTCAAAACCAGACACATGAAAATAAAAGACTCAATAATGGACTGGGATTCACAGTTCCACAATCCATATTTTTAGTAAAGCAGGTTTAAAAGAAAGGAAGAAAGTAAAAACCATTTGATAAAATCCATCATTTATATTCTAAAAAAAAAAGACTATTAAAACTTCATCTTAATTGAACAGTTCCATAAAACGGGAGGTCGGGGGAGGGGTATATCTTGTTCTAGGATATCATGGCTCCTACTCCAAGTATAGACTTTTGCTCCAATGACCTCTAAAAATGTAGAATACCATGAACCACTGTGATGACCAGAAGTTTGAGACGTAACCAACTGAATAAGATAATTAGAGCAACACAGTTTTTTGACAAAAGTAAAAACTGAAAAATGACTTTATCAAATTCATATGCTGCAACAATCACTTTTTAACTCCTCTCTTCCAAAATAAATACATGTTTTTTGTTCCTTAACAAAGGCTTAACATAGTTGACAAAAACAAATACAGCAGAAAGAAAATAAAAAGGGTTTTCCTGGAGCCATTCTACCTATTAGCTCTCTCTGTATTTTCCTCTACTTTATTACTTACCGAGATGAGGATATTGCAGAATGAATCCAGCATTCACCACCACCTCTTCCCAAGCTTTCTTTAGTTTCTTCTACTCTTAAAAGCTAGAAGTATCTCACTAATGAACAAAATGCCTGCATTTCCTTATGCAGTACAACCTACTCCACCCCATCAGTGCTAATTTATGAAGATGGCAGAAACAAAACACAGCTCTGGGTGGCCCTCTCCATATCCCCAACAGATTACAGAGAACTGTTAGCATCCTTCCAGGTGACAGGCATGGAAATGAACTTCCTCATGAGCACGTCAGGCAAGAGGTAGGAGGCACAGATTCTGAGTACAAAATTCTGCATGGTTGCGTACATTCTGAAAAGAAAGGCAGAGGCTCCTTTTCCAAAACTCCACAAATTACACAAGAGGTGGCCTTTAAATTCTTGCCAAATACATGTTTGGAAAGATGCTGCTGAACCAGCACTGAGCTGACAGGGCGGCATTGTCTACAAATCACGGCTCTGACACCCGAGGACGACCCGCACTTGCTGCACTCTCCACTCAATGGTAACAAGCACTTACTTCCACGATAATTAAGCATCTCCCTAGTCGGCTTCCTGCCTCCAAGGCAGGCGCTTTCATTTCTCTTGCAGCACACGGCATCATTTTAGAAGACTCGCTTCTATTTAAAGGCTGGATGGAACATGTAGGGGTGTTTCAAAAAAAAAAAAAAAAAATGCATGCTGCCTGCAGAATGCAGGGCCAGGCGAGCTCTGGCTGGGCTCATGCTGGCTAGGTCTGTGCAGCCATTCAGATAAATGCCAATTGTTTTCACCAGCACTCCTCTTCACCATCTTTTGTAAAAAGGATAATAGTTTTGCACTGCTACCTAATTAAACCTGGCTTTTGAGCTTTCTAGATACTTCTACTGTCAGACTGCTATTATTCCCTTTACATTCCAGAACTTTACATGTTTCTCTTTCAACAGTAAGCCTTCAAGTGACAAAATGTGCTGTTGCTTCCAAGGATATCAAAGGACAGCATGTATGACCACAGCAGAGGTTCAAGAAGTGATCCTCATAAAATGGAAGGAAAATCCATCAACTGAACCAAAATGCAAACACCTGTTCATCTTCCAAAAAGCTGATTATTTCAATACTCTACATACAATAAATAATAATTCTAAGTAGATTCTTATAAAAACTAGACGGTTTCAACATTTCCCACAACCGCACAGAAATCCAAATAAATCATCTTTCATTCCCCAAACATTCATTCTCTAAAAGGACAACACACCAATCCCACCATGATAAAAACTCTTGCCACATTTCATTTGCCTTAGAAAATAATTTACTGTAGAACTGTCTTTCTTAGGATATGTTAAGTTATTTCCATTACAGGAGAAAACTAAAAGCTGGCAGTAAAATACAAGAAATAAAACTGACTTGGAAATGCTCAGTCTTCACCATCAGTATTTCTCTTCCAAACCAACTCATATACTTCCAATATTTTTAATGGGCTTATAAAATCTTATTTTTAAATAGAAAAATTTCTTACCAATTCAAAAGAAATTTCAAGACTCCCATTACATTATATAACAACAATTCAGTGTTTTCTTTTCATTTCATAATATAGATGAGCACATGGGAGAGAGAGAAGCCACAGTTTATTGGCCTGTAAAAACTGATGAGGTTCGAGATGGGCAACTATGTTAAATAACAGATCTTCTTTCAGTCATAGGGACCTTCCTTTTTATATATTATTTTCTCCCTCTCATTTTCCATCTCTCTCCCTCCCTTTTCCCATCCTTATTTATAGCATCAAACCCCTCTGAGGTACAATATAAACTTAGGGCACTGACTAGCACATATAGAAATATACATGCTTTGTTACTTATTAAACTAGCCAGTCAAAAATAACACTGTTCATTACTGTGCGCCACATGATGACAGATCATTAAAATCAATTCCTTAGGGCTGGCTGAAATAGTAAACCTATGTTGACAATGATTAGTAACTCTCTTAAATATCAGCAAACCTGCCTAAGTACCAATATGGTAGGTAAAAAGCAATAGAATTAAACAGAAGAGCAATACAAATTCACAGCATGTCACCTCCATCTGTTGAAAGAGCAGGCTATATAAAAATTTTCCTTATTATACGTTTAATTTTACAGCTCTAGATACTATTTAAGTCTATGGCAGATCCATGTAGCTAGAATACTAATCCTATCTAGAGGACGCACAGTTTAGTTCAATGAGTTCAATTCAACTAGTTGAAAGTCTTTTCATCACTCAAGATCTCTCACAATGTAACCCACCATTCTTCCAAAAGAAATGCTTCCTCCTCTCTTCTAAATCACTCCCTATGTTTCTGTAGTCTCTTCTGAGCATGTCCCTCCATCAAGGTAAGATCCAGGTGGTATCAGGGAGACATAGACAAGGAAAAAGATGACAGGTGATGCATGGGTCATGCCTCCTTCCTGTACACTTCCCATTCTGATTATAAGCTCTTTAATAACAGGAACTATCTTCTGGTGGGACTATTTGTACCACAGTAGGTCAGCTATTTAGAATATCAAGTCCCAGAGAATGCTAAAAGCGGAACCTCTTATGGGTATCTCTTGATTGCTAAAAACCCTTGTCATTCTGGCTCTGTGAAGCATCTGCACTCTTGAACCCATCCTCTATCCTGAAACTCTCTTTTCTTGGCCTCTGTGATAACCACATGCTTCTTCGTTTTCTCTTGCCTCTCTCTCTTTTGCCCACTACTCAGTCTGTAATGGGGTCCACTGAAAAGCTAGTAATCACAGAGTGGTGTCTATGGTTTACTTCTCTTGCCATTTTTCATATTTCTGGAAAGGAGTATAAAGGGTATTTCTATAAGGATGCATGTGAGCATTGAGTATATTAGGATGAGACAGAAGCATGGGTCCACTGCAGTAATAATATCACTGTGGAAAGCAGAGTGTTGACTGAGTTGGATCACATTTGTCTGTGCAGCTGAACAAAGACAGAATAATGAAGTTACTGGCTGGAAATCTGCATGGTAACCAGTGCTCTGTCTGGTGATGCTATAGGTGCCTGCAGCTTTAAATATCACCTCTATGCTGTCACCTCCAAATCTCTGGTCATGATTCTCTCCACTAAACTCCAGATAAAATAGTGGCAGGTCCTCATTTGGTATCTTTATTTATCTATTTTACAATGAATTAACCAACAAGCAGAATAATGAAAAAAAAAAACAAAACTTTTTTTCAAGAAATGATTAAGTGGTAATGAAGTGAGCACAATAATTCACGGAATAGAATGAAAGAAACAACACTGTGCCAAGGGCATAAAGAACAGTTTAAAGGTTACACAAGAGATGTGGGAAGGGGTGTGGTTGGGGGAAGAATGCAGTTCCTGTTATGAAAGAATTACCATGCAGTATGGTAGGGTCACTAAAAACATGTAGTGTTCCTCATCAAACACTTCCAAATTTCAAAATGAGATCTTCTCAGATTATTTAACCGGTACAGCCTAAAATACAAGGGCAGCTCTCTCAATGTTTCAGGGCAGTAGAAAAAACCATGCTGATGAATAAACTATTCAAATGCCCCAGTCATCCAGAGATACACACTACAGATCAATTTATGAAAATTTCCAGGCCCAGCACAGTGGCTTGTGCCTATAAACCCAGCACTTTAGAAGGCCAAGGCAAGTGGATGGCTTGAGCCCAGGAATTTGAGACCAGTCTAGGTAACATGGTGATAACCAGGCTCTTAAAAAAAAGAATAAATGGTAATAGTTTTTGAAGTTGTGTAGACATACACAGAATGCCTGTAAATATTCTTAGTTCAGAATGTAATAGAATACTATTAAAAACAGAAATATAACTTCACATACGTGAATATTAGATTAGGTAATATAATCAAATAAGGCAAACTATTTTCTTTACATCCCTTCTTGGCTTTCCTGAATTTCACTCACATTACATAAAAGTGACATCTCAGACAGAAGGGATGTCTCACTCAGGTTAGCCTGAAACACGTCTTAGCACAATGTCATGGATAATTTAAGATTTATGAATCAGCACAAAACTTTTTAGAATGGAATTTCTACCTCCTTTCATTTCCCTATTTGCCCTTCAACAAAAAGCAGGAAGAGCTGAGAAAAACAGTTGATAAATCTAGTTCCTGCTCTCCTACTGTTCACTCTCTGAAAGAGACAAAACTGATGGAAACAAAGTAGATTAAAAAAAATTTGTGGTAAAATTAACAAAGTGAATACAAAAGTTATAGATGCAAAACATGGAATATGATAAAGCCACATTTGAATTTAGAGATAAGAAACCAACTTAAAATGTGCCTGTTTGGATAGAGGAAAGGTCAAAAGGGAAAATCACATTTCCCCTCCCACTGACCCTCCTAAATAAAAAAGTTCAGTGAAGAAGGTTATGCTTCAACGGTTTTGTTAAGCTTGAATATACTTTATAGCTGAAGGTGAAGGAGAGAACACAAAAGTTTGGCAGAAAGCTTGAGGGTAGAAGAACGACAGAAAAAGAACGTATGGAACAAGTTACATGGTGGAATAATAGTAATTACTATTATTTGAGACAGGGTCTTCTGCTGTCACCCAGGCTGGAGTTCAGCTGTATGATCATGGCTCACTGCAGCCTTAAACTCCTAGGCTCAACTGATCCTCCCACCTCAGCCTCTTGAGTAGCTAAGACTACAAGCATGCCTCACCATGCTTGGTTAATTTTTAACATTTTTTTGTAGAAATAGGGTGTTGCTATGTTGCCCAGGCTGATCTTTAACTCCTGGGTTCAAGGGATCCTCCCAAAGTGTTGGAATGACGGGAGTGAGCCAGTACAGCCAACCCATGGTGGAATGATTGCTAAGTAGGAAACTGATTCAACAGCTGGCAAAATAAAGGAGAACAGAAGTACATGTCAGTGTTTATCTCTTACATTTAAATATGACTAATCTCACGCAATAAGCAAATAATAAAATACCAAAGATCTAGGTTGGAAGCGCTTAAAGTAGGAAGGGCAAAAGGAGTAAAAGGCAGTAAGAAAGGTAAAAGTGAAACAGAATTATTAGAGGAAAATAGTGTTTGAGGTGCAACAAGTTATAACAACACTTTAAAGGAAAACAAATCAAAAGCTCACTAACTCATTGGAGGCACTGAGAATTTCCATGCCACCAGGATATCAAGAGAACAGATGAGACTAAAGCAGCAAGTGAGTGTTTTGATCATAACAACTGTATGATATACAATTATCACACATTTAAAATACATGTAGAAAACTTGATCACCCAATGCTGTAAATTGAACTCATTATCAAATCAAATCTGGTATTAAATAACTTATTACTAAATATATCTGGGGAAAGAGGAACATGAGAAATAGACGCCCCGGGACAACCAGTAAATACCCAGCACGCACGGTAAGTGCCTTTCCATTTTCCCATACTGTGCTCAAATTCAAGTAATCCACAAAAAAGCATTCTATAATTAAATAAGGCAGCAATACACTGTATATCACCTTTCTCAGGAAATCACAATATATGTTGGTCTATTAAAGCCTCCAAGAAATCTGCAGCCATAGTGGCTCATGCTGGTAATCCCCAACACTTTCGGAGGCTGAGGTGGGAGGACTGCTTAAACCCAGGAGTTAGAGACCAGCCTGGGCAACAGAGTGAGTTCCCATCTCATTTTATTAAAAAACAAGAAATACTACCACCACCACTAATTTTACTAACTAAGAAATTTCTTAACTGATTTGACCATGGACTCACTTAAAAAAAAAAAATCAAACATTTTATACCATGTATTCTATTGAATATAACTGGGGACAAGCAAGCCCATATTTCAGAAGAATACAGGATAAAAACAAAACTGAATATACACAACAAATTTTTATATGTGATAGATAGAAGACAGATAGATAGAGAGACAGACAGACAGACTGACTGACTGACTGACTGACTAAAAGGGCAACGTAAGTTCACCAAAGGACTGATAATGTTTCTTTGAATTATGAGTAATTTGGTTTTTTTTTGTATTTGTCTATTTTTATTTTTTGAAATGAACATGTGTCACCTTCATAATCAGAAACAACACTTAGAAGAAAAAAAGCCATCTTTCTGTTGCTAAAAATATAAAATATGATCTGTGACTGTGGTATGATGACCGTACGTTTAAATACTAATTATAAGATCCTACACACTTTGTTAAACCTCCAACCATTCAAATCATCAAAAAAGTAAAAATTCAACAGATATCAGGTCCTTCCTGTAAGATGTTCTTGTGCTAAATCCTCTAATTAAAATAAAATCAAAGAAGGCTGTATAAAGTAGAAGCTACTAAAGATTGTAAGATTTGCAGTATTTATAGGATTTGAATAATTATTTCACATAGATGATTAACACAACTGCTTATATTTCCTCATTTACAGATGCTTTCTTTATATTTAATATTGACATAAAAGTCCCCTTGTACCCAGCAGCCTTCACCTTGTCCCCTCACAAGACTGTAGTGACCTAGGAAAATCAGATGAGGCTGTCTAAACAGAGCACAGGTTGCCATCACTGGTTCCCCTTTCCTGGGAAGCATCTACTTCCCTGTGCACATTCTGTCCTTTTCACAGTCCTTCTTCTGCAGAGACTGGAGCTAAATTTGAAGAATGTCTCTATGCAGACTTCACACCAACACCCTGGAGAGCTTTACTAAAGTGCTACCTGGTATCAATGGCTCAAGGAATCACATACTGGGGAAGAAGAATCTGGTAGTACTGATTTTCTTCCTTCAGGGCAGAAAGGAAAGAGATAAAGTCAGATTTTCATTAGATAAGCCATGAAAATTGCCTTTGATCCACATATAATGAACTCTGTAAAAATCACAGCAGAGAATCTGCATCTCTAAGACAGATTTTCAGGCTGCTAACGTTGGCAATTTGAGCTAGTCACTGACAGTGGCACAGAGGGACCATCTCTACACTCAAGTCCCTAGTGTCTAACTGGAAACAGAAGACAGGTATGTAGGAAACGGGAGGGGGCTCATCAAGAAGGAACATCACAAATGGCTTTATTAAGGATATCATGGTTTTCTTATTTCAATATTTATGCTCCAAAAAGAATTTAAGAAACTGCACTTGAAAAAACACATTTACATTTAGCTTAGGAAAAGAGTAAAAAGGAACGTAAGAACAATGGGCGAACATAATATCCAAACCATTATTAATCGTGATTGATATCAAGAGTAAGTACATTTCCCTTAGCAGATTTTGAAACATCACCCAAGAACCTAGAACGTAAAAGAAAAAAATTAAAATCACTCCACACTGCCTTTGCATGTCCTTAAATACAGACTGCAGATAGTTCCTGTGTCTGACTGTACCATTATCTCTGAGCATAACCTCTCTCCCTCCAGGTATCTAAGACAGCAGGACTCTGTCGCCCATTTCATTTTCTCACACATGCTCATTTCTTCAGTGCTCGCCAGCACCCCAGGAGTCCAGCTGACTCTTAAACAACACGGGTTTGAACAGTGAGGGCCACTTATCTGCAGATTTTTTTTCAACAAATACACTAAAAAATATCTTGGAGACTTGTGACAATTTGAAAAAACTACATAGCCTAGAAATATGTAGGGGAAAAATCAGTAAAAAGTTAGAAATGTTATGAATTCATAAAATACATGTAGATATTAGTCTATTTTATCATTTACTACCATAGAAGACACAGAAATCTATTTAAGCCAAAATGTATCAAAACTTACGCACAGAAACATAGATCATAAATGGTGCCCGTTTGCAGAGGAGAGAAATGTAAACAAATGTAAAGACATAATATTAAATCATAACTGCATAAAATTAATTATAATACATACTGTACTCCTAAAATAATTTCATAGCCATAGCCTGCTGCTATTGTGGTGAGCTCAAGTGTTACAAGTCTCTGATTAAAAACTAATCCTCTCCAGGTGAGCAGTTCCCTCTCTCTGATAAACTCTATGTCAGAGTAAAAAGTGACCTCTCATGGTTCTGGTGTATTTCTCCTGCTTAGTAAAATACGTAAACCCTGAATAACACCATGGGACCCATATGAAGTGCCACTAGTGATGCTAAAAGTGCTCCCAAGAAGCAGTCATGACTTTTATGAGTTGGATTGCTTCATCTGTACCATGGATTGAAGTCTGCAGCTGCAGTTGCCTGCCACGTCAGACAGATGAAGTGAACTCACAATACTGACAAATACAGTCAAGTATTGCAAATGTATCTTCCTGATGATTTTCTTAATAACATTTTCTCTTCATTAGCTTACTTACTGTAAGAACACACTATGTAATACCTAGAACATACAAACTATTATGTGTTCATTCACTGTTCATGTTATCAGTAAGGCTCCTGGTCAACAGTAGGCTATTAGTTAAGTTCTGGGGGAATCAAAAGTTATACTCAAATACTCATCTCCATGGGGGGTGGGAGTCTGGGCGCCCTAACCCCTGCATTATTCAAAGGTCAACTGTATCTCCATTTTATGAATGAAGAAAGAGCATATAGAGATAAAGGCATGGCCAGTCCATGTGCAGTGGCTCACAACTGTAATTCCAGCACTTTGGGAGGCCAAGGAGAGATCGCTTGAGCTCAGGAGTTTGAGGCCAGCATGGGCAACAAAGCAAGACCTTGTCTCTATTAAAAAATAAAAAAAATTTAAAAAGGCTGGGAGCGGTGGCTCACGCCTGTAATCTCAACACTTTGGGAGGTCAAGGAGGGCAGATCATGAGGTCAAGCATTCGAGACCAGCCTGGCCCCCATGGGGAAACCTTGTCTCTACTAAAAATACAAAAATTAGCTGGGCGTGGTCATGTGCACCTGTAATTTCAGCTACTTGGGAGGCTGAGGCAGGAGAACTGCTTGAACCTGGGAGGCAGATGTTGCAGTGAGCGATGGAGCAAGACTTCACCTTGAGGGGAAAAAAATTATCCAGGCATGGTGGTGTGTGCCTGTGGTCCTAGCTATTCAGGAGGCTGAGGTGGGAGGACTGCCTGAGCCCAGGGAGTTGAGGCTGGAGTTAGCCGCCATCGGACCACTGCACTCCAGGCTGGGTGACAAAGTGAGATCATCTCATAGAAAAAGATTTGCCCAAAGTCATAAAGTTAAGCAAACTGTGTATACACAGAGTGGGGCTTGGCACAGTGGCTCACATGTGTAATTCCAGTACTTTGGGAGGCCAAGGCAGGCAACTCACCTAAGGTCAGGAGTTCGAGACCAGCCTAACCAACATAATGAAACCCCCACCTCTACCAAAAACATACAAAAATTAGCTGGGTGTGGTGGTATGTGCCTCTAATCCCAGCTACTTAGAAGGCTAAGGCAGAAGAATCATTTGAACCTGGGAGGAGGAGGTTGCAGTGAGCCTAAGATCATGCCATTGCACTCCAGCCTGGGTGACAGAGTGAGATCCAACACACACTAACTCACTCACACACACACACACACACACACACACACACACAGAAGAAGAAGTGCTCACTATATAGTGGTCTCTCTCTCAATCAATACTGGGCTAGTGGTTAAAAAATTTATGGCAGGAAAACTACTTTGAAAATATATTAGAAAAAGGCTCCCTTATTGTGGGTGGGAGACCCCGTAGGAGACCCTGCAAGTGCCAATGAAAGGGTCTGAAGCCTCAGCCTGTTCCCATATGAATACAGTATTAGAAAAGAATTAGTGACATAGTTACATAAATTACAGGCTCCCGCAACCATGCTCGGCTAATTTTTGTATTTTTAGTAGAGACAGGGTGTCATCATGTTGGCCAGGCTGGTCTCGATCTCCTAACCTCGTGATCTGTCTACCTCAGCCTCCCAAAGTGCTGAGATTACAGGTGTGAGCCACCATGCCCGGCCCAGGCCATGATTTTTCTGATTTAAGCCTGGAATTCAACAGTAACTGGCACCAGCCCACAAACTGCTTCCTTCTTATATTAACAGAAGGAAACAGGCTTGCCCTAGACAAATCACTGTGCTCTCTTCATAAAGCTCTATCAAGTGACTGAGCCCAAGTCAAGAATTCAATATTGACAATTTAAAACTGTAAATTATTAAAAATACCTTGTCCAAGCCCATCATTTTCCACCTGTGGTATGTCAGAGCCAGAAACTATAAGGCCACCTAGGGTTAAATAGCAAGGGGCAAGCCCACGTTTACAGCCAGATTTCCTCATTCCCCAACTCTTACCCTGCCTGGTGCACCATATGCTGTGTCCTTTGAGAGCATGCCTGTTCAATAATCTGCTTCCATCCACTGTAACCAGTTACACATCAGGTACTGCTCATTATCTCACTAACTCTCTAAAGCAATCTTTAAAGAGCTTATCCACTGCAGTTCATACATGAAGACCCAGCAGCTCAGAAGAGACTGGGTCACTGTTCAAGAGTCTGATCCCTAAGCCACGTTCCTTGTACCACGGCACCCTCCTTTCTAAAAATGCTTCCTTTTCTGCTACTTACTGAAATTCCAGGATTCAGTCTACCTGTGGTTTGGCCTTCTCTTCCCAGTGAGACTTTCAGGCTCTTGAGGACAAGATCTGTCCAATCCTTATCCTTAAAGCATCTAAGCTTAGTACCCTTGAAATGTAATCACCAGAAATAAAACTTACATGCTTTCAGCTAAAATAGAATAGAAATTAACTGACAAATTATCAGAACTTCTATTGTAATCTAAAATATAACCATGGTTATTTCACACATTTCTATGTTGAAGGAGAAATGCCAACAAGTTCACATTAGCAAAATTTAATGCAAGTTTCAGCTTCATCTTTCTCTTTTAAAGAGCCTTCACAACAGTAATGAATGAAAAATAGTAGGTTTGACCCTCTCCCCCAAATCCACTCATCAAAAGAGCATAGAAAACAGGCATAAAAACAAGCAAATCTCTTAAAAGATTAACAAGAAGTGACACAGAACTGGGTAAGACACTGTCACAATGAAATAACTAAAAGGCAGAAACTAACCCACAATAGAATCAACTATTTAAAATCCTACCAAAGTAAATCCTACACATTCTCACAGGACAATGGAATGCAGTGTGGTTAATACAGCATTGAAGGGAGAGACAATAGAAACCAGAAATTAAAAGCAATTACCATCAAATTAATGATGGTCAAAATAATTTTTACCTTTCACCCTCAAATAATTTTTCTCCCCACAAAAGTCTCTCCTTTGGCTTTTTACAAAGTCATTTTTAAACCGAGTTATATGCTTATTTAATATTTTAAAAACTGAAATAGTACAGAAAAAGTGAAAAGTATACATCTTCAACATGACCGAATCCCAAGCCCAATAGTAGTCACTCCTAATAGTACACATATTCTTCCAGGCACTGTGTGTGGGCTGGGGGCACCGACAGTAAGACACTGAATGGTAAGGACAGAGGAGAGAAAGGATCCAGCGCAAGGGACAGTCACTTCTGTAGAGACTTAAGAATTTATAGAGCCAGAAAAAGAAAGGCAGAGGGGGTGGATGATGAAGAGCCAAAGAATCTGCTTATGCTCAGAAGCAGCAAAGGACCTCCTCCCATTCAAAGCTGACGTAAAACGCTGGATGAAATGCTTCATATTGGACACATTTTAAATCCTTTATTTATATGATGGCTCCAAAAATAGAAGCTTTATACAAGTAATTCTGGCAACTTGTCAACAGAAATGAAAGCAGGAGCAAACAAAATTTCTTCAATGCATACCACATCCTTCCAGTTTTTTTAAAAACAACTATGCACATTTGCAAATATACATACATATGTGTAACTTTCACATAAAATTATTTTCATCTAGTCCCTTTAAACTTAAAAATCTCTGATTTCTCTGTGTGATTTTCTTCACAAATGTATTAACTTGATCATTTAAATGCTTATTAACAAACTAGAAAAAAAGTTAATCAAAATGCAAACCAACCAAGTATTCAAAGATAAAACCGTGTGGCAGGAAGTCTTTTGTTTTTTTTGGCCAAACTTTTCATTTTTGTGACAAAGTAAAATAAATCCTCCAGCCAGAATAGTAAGTTTGATCTTAAAATGTAGCCTTGTGTGCCTGCAATAATGCTCATTTTAAAAACTGATCACTTTGCCTATTCAAGACTGTTTATAAGGTGCATATGAGAACAAGACTTTTACACTCTTTTGCTTACATGCTCACAATAACTTCTCTGTTTTCATAATATCAGAATTTCCTAAGTGCAAGATAAATCTCCTAATTAACAGCTCAATCTCTCCACACTCTTCCCCACCATGCTCCCTGAACCCTGAGCTCCAGTCAAAGGGAAGGGAAACCAGTTAACAATTTCTTGAATGCACCAGGTTCTCATGAGACTTCAGGAGAAGCCACATGGTAACTTCTGCAGGAATACAACTCCATACAATTCTCTTCCCTCCTCCTCCTGTTTGAGTCTTATCCACCCATTACTCCTCTTTAACTCTTACTCCTCCTTCAAGATTGCACTGGGGTATGTTCTCTTTCAGGAAGCTGTCCACCCCTTCCACCCCCACCCCTACCCCACCTTATTCTTTTTACAGCATCCCTTAAATTTATGGCAGTTAAAAATCAAGATTTTTGCTTTAGAAATCAAAATTTCTACTCTAAATAAATCATGATTTCACTATGTGTTATTACCTTCTAACACCAGATCTGCTGCCAAGAAAAAGTGAGGAACTGTCTTTTTGAAACTTTCTGGCATCACTGCAGTTAAAACAAGTTTTAAAGAAAGAATATGTTGAAATAAGAAAAATTCTGTAACACAAGCACAAGAAAAGGCCAATCTAGTGTCCTAACAATCATGAGTATAGTAAGCATCAAAGACATACAAATCAAAACAACACTATATCCATTAGGAAAAAGTATTGGAATGCCAGTAACCACTGTTAACAGTGACACGGTTAAAACAGACCTGTTACAAGAGATAATGGACATTTTTTCCTTTTAGGGAGAGAAAAAAACCATTGGTGGGTAAACCAGAAAATATTCATGCTGTTGAGCTCTGCAATCTCTCTTTCAACATTTGGAAATGCATCATTGTCAACAAGCAGGAGGGATTTTCCTCTGCACAGCTCTCAGGGATCTTTCCTCCTGCAGCAGGTCCCAGGAGCTCTGCTGGTTTGCCCTTTCCTTGTGCAGCAGCTGTAAACATCCTCTCTTTCTCTTCAGGTCCCAAACTTTCTCCACATCCTTGGTTCCCAAAAGACAATCACAAAGAACACACCGTGATTGTTCGGTTTTCTGATGCACCACCCACTGAAATCGAAGTGCTTCAGGCCAGGAACTGCATCTTCTTTGATTTTAGGATACTTAGTCCTCAGTAGAGGCTTAACCATAAATGTCAACCATATTTGAATAGGAAAACAGGTGGTATAACAAACACTGAGAAGTTATTTTACAATCTATAAGAACTGTGCAAAGATGCTTACAGCTACTTTCAATTCATAGCACTGTTTCCTTCACTATTTCCTTATACCTTAATAACGTGCTCATGTTGCTACTTTTTAATTTATCAATCTTATATAGTAACTGTTGAAGTCCTCTTGTGGAAGATGAGAAATCAGCATGCTTCCATTAAGTGTCTCTCCCATTTCCTTGCCCCATTCTATGGACCTATCTATTTATGTATTTATGTTCACATGTGTGTATATTAGTTATATCACATAGCTATATATATCAGGATTTAAGTTACTATGGCTATATTTGCTCAGTTGACTACTTTACTTTTCCTGAATTTGGTAACTGTTTCATTTATTTTCATTAGCTTTATTTCTATTATACCTATGTTTAATTTTTCCTACATACAACAAAAGAAGAAAAAATTCTTACTATTGTTTCCACACAGTCAAAAACAACAGGTTCCTATCAATTCCATTTCTCTTCCCCTGAAGACCTCTCTCCTAGAGCTCCCCTCATGCCCCAATCTAGCTTCTGATTTCTAGGTCTTCTGAAGAGGTATTCCTGGGAACATCCCACCAATCACCATCTTGGCATTTCCTTCCTTTCCCTCCTGGATGATCCCATGTCTCCCAGATTTCATTTCTTCTTTTCTTAGTTCACTCTCTCACCTGGATGGACCACTACCTTCTTCATTTACTAACTGCCTAAGAAGGGGTGTATGGGTGGTAAAAGCTTTGAGTCTTGGCATGGCTAGCTTTAAACTGACTGACAGTTGGCTGGGCATAAAACTACAGAGAGTAAAACATTTACCATTAGAATTTTCAAGGTTGCTATGGTTTGAATATTTGTACAATCCAAAACTCCTGTTGAAACTTAATTCCCAATGTGGCAGTATTGAGAGGAGGGGCCTTTAAGAGGTGAGTGAATCATGAGAGCTGTCCTCGTGAATGGCTTAATCCAGTCATAGATTAATGGATTAATCGGCTATCATGGCAGTGTAACTGGTAGCTTTGTAGGAGGAGGAAGAGAGACCTGAGCTAGCACGTTAGGAGGCTCAGCCCCTCAGCATGTGATGCCCTGTACCGCCTTCTTGGGATGCTGCAGAGTGGCCACCAGCAACAAGGCCCTCACCAGGTGCAGCCCTTGGACCTTGGACTTCTCAGCCTCCGTAACTGTGTGAAATAAATTCCTTTTTAAAATAAACTATCCAGTTTCAGGTATTCTTGTAAGCAACAGAAAATGGACTAAGACAAAGGTATTATTTCATTAACTTCTAGCTTTTACTGTTGCAACTGAGCAGCTCAAAATATTCTGATTCCAGTTTTTTAAATATATGCTCTTTTTCTGGATTGTTTTAGGATTATCTCTTTAATCTGGAGTATTCTTTGTGTTGTTCTTTTTATGGTCCTTGTACTGGACACTTAGTGGACCTTTTTGACTTCCAGTTGAGTAAAATTTTATTTCATTACTCTCTGATTAATTCCTTTTCCTTCCCATTCTTCGTTCTTTCACTCTGTAAATGTTCTATTCATTGGATACTGAGCCTCCTGAACACTTTCTTATTTTTTCTCTTGCACCCTCTATTTCTTTGTCTTTTTCTCTTAGGCATTTGAGAGACCTTTAAAAACTTCATTTTCCAACCAGACTATTTAATCTTTCACATTGATTCTTGGGCTCAATTTTGAAGAAATTTTGTGTTCTCTGTTTCTCCTGTTTAAAAAAATCATTCTGGCCAGGCATGGTTGTCCATGCCTATAATCCCAGCACTCTGGGAGGCCGAGGCAGGCAGGTCACCTGAGGTTAGGAGTTCGAGACCAGCCTGGCCAATATGGTAAAATCCTGCCTCTACTAAAAATAGAAAAATTAGCTGGGCGTAGTGGCGTGAACCTATAATCCCATCTACTTGGGAGGCTGAGGCAGGCAGAATTGTTTGAACCCAGGAGGCAGAGGTTGCAGTGAGCCGAGATGGCACTAATGCACTTCAGCCTGGGCGACAGAGCAAGAGTTCACCTCAAAATAAAAATAAAAACAATAAAAAATTTAAAAAATTCTATTATTGTTTATGAATGCAGTATTTTCCCTTATTCTAATAAACTAATATTTTACATTTTCTTTTCATCTTCAGTATCTATATATTCCCCAAATTTACTTTTCTTCTGTTTTTATCACTGTCTTTCACATGGTAAGTTTTGCTCATATGTCTGCTATAGGCTATCCTTTTGTATTTAAAATTGAGGCATTAAAATAGCAGACTGGGCCAAGCATGGTACCTCACGCCTGTAATCCCAGCACTATGAGAGGCTGAGCGGCTGAATCTCTTGAGCTCAGGAGTTCAAGACCAGCCTGGGCAATATGGCAGAACTCCATTAACTACCAAAAATACAAAACTTTAGCCGGCCGTGGTGGCGTGCGCCTGTGGTCCCAGCTACTTGAGAGGCTGAGGTGGGAGGACTGCTTGAGGCTGGGAGGTGGAGGTTGTGGTGAGCCAAGATCATGCCACTATACTACAACTTGTATGAAAGAGTGAGACCCCATCTCAAAAATAAATAAAGATAAATGGATTTTTAAAAAGAAAAAAAAATAGCAGACGGAAGCTCTGTATAGGGCAGGGCTTGTTGACTACTAAACAGACTTCATGAAATGAACTAGGTAGTTACAGATCCAGTTGGTTTACCTGGGGAAACGGGACAGAGGGGAAAACTATGACTTCCCAACATCTGTTTATCCTCTAAACTTTCTATCTACATCCAGGGAATCTCCTTTCCTGATACAAAGTCTGCCTTCCACAAAGAAGCTAAAAATGCCGAAATGTTACTTAATCCAGCCATTCTTACAGATGGGGAGCAGCCACACAATCTGCCCCTCAGCCAATGAGACATGTACGTCCCCCACTCTGAATCAAGAGCAGTGTCTAAAGAAAGCAAGAAAGAGGTGAATCTACTTACACGGAAGGTGGTGGCAGAAGCAGTGCCCATGGTGCACACTGGCACCCTCAGGAAAGTGCTAGTGGTGGCAACGTCAAGCTAAACATCCAGCATTCAAGGGCAACACCACACCGGTCTACCTGTGGGAATGACTGTTGTCTTGGCTACCTGGCCTCCCTTGTTTTTGCCCATTTTTCAAACCCACTTCTGCGGCCTTTCCAGTGATTCTATAAGCCACTAAATATTATTTCTATAAATTCTATTCCTTCTTAAATCAGACAAAGGGTTTACTCTTCTATACTGACAGATCCACAAATGCCAGTATTTGTAATTCATTTCTAGGATACATTTCAGTGTCTCTGAAGAAGAATGGCTCCATTTCCTGTCTGACTGTCAGCATCCTGGGAACAAATCTCAGCAAAAAATACTTCAAATAATTTCTATTTCCAGAGCCTCTATAATTACACAACAGTTAGGGAAAGGACCCCATGTATCTACCTAAAACTAATTCCACCCCTTGGTGCAACCTTCCCAGCTACCTGCAGCCCTCCAAACCTGAGGTTGCATAGGGCCAACACTTTCTGGAATCCCTCAGTAAAGCCATTCAAGCCACTCTTTTCACATCACTAAATTAGTTAAATTAAAATTCATGCCCCTCTCTCTGCTGACCAAAATGATGTTGATCATTCAAATCTGCTCCTATGTCTTTTCCCCTTACCTGTCCTTGTAAATTTGTATGTTTCTATATTCCTTGAATAACACTGGCATAGGGCTTCAGGAGGGAAAGGAAATAACTGCACGTTTAATCCAACATATTTAACCGGAAACTGCTACATGATAAACTGAAAACTGTTGATTATAAAATATTTGACACATGCAAAAACATACTCACCATCCAGATTTAATAACTGTTAATCCAGATTTAATAACTGTTAAGTTTGCTGCACTTCAAAAAGGAGTGAAGCATTATGAATATAGCTAAAATACCAACCTCCCATTCCATGCTTCTCTTGGCCTCTCCAGAGAAACTTTCTTCCTAAGAATGCGATGCACTCTTCCCCCACAAATTTTGTTAAACTTTTACAAAATGGAAATGGACCCATAATAGTACGCGTGTTTATGAAATGTATCTAGATGGTATCATTTGAAATATATCTTTTTGCAACTTTCTTTTTTACACGAAATTATCATCAGGATTTGGCTGCTCTATGGAGTAGCCATTCTTTCATTCCTTTACCTGCTTAATAAACTTGCTCTCACTTTACGGATTCATCTTAAATTCTTTCCTGCACAAGATCCAAGAACCCTCTCTTGGGGTCTGAATTGGGAATCCTTTCCAATAACATCTTCCCAGCGAACTAAGGAGGGACTATACTAAGGAGACCTCGACCCAAAGGAAACAGTGCAGCACCAATTGGCCGACTCTGGATCAATCACCTTTTGTCAGAACTCTGAGTTGTGAATGGCCCTCACCATACTGTTGCTTACTGACTGAGCTCCTCTCTACCCTGGATACAAGACACCCTTAACAGGTGGGCAAGAATATTATTGCCCCTGTTCGGCCTGACGAAGTTACAAAAGATGGATTTTTGTCCCTCTACAACCCTTAGGATTAAGGGCTCCCTTGTAAAGGGAGGAGAGAAATATGTCAGAGGTGTTGAAACCACAGTGACTCCATCTTGTATAGGAGCTGGTTAAAATGAGGCTGACACCTATGGGCTGTATTCCCAGGAGGTTAGGCATTCTAAGTCACAGGATAAGATAGGAGGTCCACACAAGATACAGGTCATAAAGACCTTCCTGATAAAACAGGTTGTGGTAAAGAAGCCAGCCAAAACTCACCAAAACCAAGATGGCAATCAAAGTGACCTCTGGTTGCCTTCACTGCTCATTATATGCTAATTATAATATATTAGCATGCTAAAAGACACTCCCACCAGCACTATGACAATTTACAGATGCCATGGCCATGTCTGGAAGTTACCCTATATGGCCTAAAAAGGGGAGGAACCCTCAGTTCTGGAAACTGTCCACCCCTTTTCCCAGAAAATTCATGAATAATCTGTCCCTTGTTTAGCATATAATCAAGAAATAACTCTAAGTAGGCTCAGTCGAGCAGCCCATGCTGCTTTGCCTATGGAGCAGGCATTCTTTATTCCTTTACTTTCTTAATAAACTTTCTCTGACTTAAAAAAATTATCATCAAGATTTCTCCTTGCTGCTACAAAAAGTTATAGATCCTTGATAAATAACTTCTGTATGATTTTCCATTTTTTTGTATACATCAGAATTTGTTGACTCATGTCTAGATTTCCAATATTCTGCTATTAAAAACAATGATATGATGACCCTTCCTTTCACACCTTTAGACACATGTCAAAGTCTCTCTAGGGAGCTCTAGAATGGGAACTGCTGAAAGTTTAAGTTGAAGCATCTTTCAACATCCTTAGAAAAAGTCAAACACCTCTCCAAAGTTCTAACAATTTTACAACCCACAGGAATGTATGGGGCTCTGCTTGCTGCCACAGCTTTGCCTTTAAATTATTACTAATATAAAGATATAAAGTGTCATCTTGTTCCTTTCACTGGGCTTTCCCTGATCATTAGGGAATTTTAATTTGTTTACTGCTCTTATCCACTTAGGTTCTGTCCATTTTTCTAATAGGTCTTTTTCTTCATTGTTACTGATAAAGTAGAATTTCTTTATATACTATGGCTGTTAACTCTTCATTAGACATATATGTCTGCGTTTATTCTCAGTCTGTACCTTGTGTTGACTTTTATTTAAGGTATATATTTTTTATTTCATTTTATTTTTTAATTGCATTTTAGGTTTTGGGGTACATGTGAAGAACATGTAAGACTGTTGCATAGGTACACACATGGCAATGTGTTAAGGTATATTTTTTAGATATCTGTATTTGAAAATTTTAACATGGCAAAATTTGTAATTTGGGTGTTTTGCTCAAAAGGCCTCCCAATCTCCAATACCATACAGATGTCTTCCTATATTTTCTTCTAAAAGTTTGGAAGTGTTCCTTTAAAATAGGATTAAATGTCTTTAATTTATCGAGAATTTACAGAAATATACTTTTATTATACTGTCCCACCACTACTTCTTAAATAGCCACCAATACTTTTGAATTACTGACTTGTATACAATGTCAAAAACAAGGTCTCATGCATGTGGAGGTCTCTTTTCGTGGTCTGTCTTCTGTTTTGATGGTGCATTTCTCTATCCGTGTGCCAATGCCACACCAATTCAAATGCCACAGCATTAAAATACATCCTGCTAACCCCATTAATTCTACTTCCTTGGTTAATTTTAGAATCACTCTGTCAAGTTTCATGCCAAACACTCTTGATTTTGTTGTTTCATTTCTGAATTTCACAAATTGATAAATTAGGAAACTTTATTTTTAATATTCAGATTTCCCATTCAGTAACATACACAGCTCCTATTTATTTAGAGCTGCTTTAATATCTTTTCATTCATAAGGCCATTGCATATCTTCTCTTAGATTAATTATTATAAAGTAAATTATAATATTTTATTTTGTGACTAGGGTCATTCATGTTATCCTATTTTCTAATATACTATTACTGGTATACTACAAAACTATTGGGTTTCTTTCTTTATTTACTTCATATCCAGTAATCTTACTGAAGTCTTATTAGAGGTAATATTTTGATGATTCTCTTTAATTTTCCTAGTTAACACTCATATCATTTTCAAAATGATAATGTTTTCCTTTTGTTGTCTTATTGAGTTGGCTAGTAGTTAACATGGCCGAAATTTAAGATACAATGTTAAATTTAAAAATAAATATATTACATTCCACTCTGTATACATATATTTATATATGCAAAAGCGCAAGGACTTCAGGGGAATATGGAAAAATGAAAACAGTTAATTTTTTGGAAAGATTTTTCTTTTTATAAATATTTGCTATAAAGGAGTTTTCCAAAAACTATAATTACTTTGGAAGTAATATACGGGAAATTACATAAACCCCATAATTTTTATTAAAAGTAATGTGAGATCAGTAAGACAGTCATAAAAACATGGCCAGAATATTTAAAGGAGTAAATCTTACCATCTACCATATTTATTTGTGCAATGATACAGGATTTGAGAAACCAGATGGCTACTGCATATAATCTGCTACCTTCCCTAAAGCACAGGGCAAGGAGTTCATTACAGATTACATTATTATATTTTTTACTAGATGACTTTTATATGGAGAAGAGACAGATTATGCTTTCAAAATCATTTTTGAAATGCTATTAATTTTGGCTTGATTACAAAATTAATGAAAGGTGGAACCTTCGGTAAAATCTCTAGGCAGACCTACCAACCTCCTTCCCAAAACCACATTCAGGATCTCTGCAATTACGAACACATATGGAAAACGACTTCAAAAAGTCTCCTGTAAGACAAGGTCTCCAAAGCCTAAAATTCCTAAGAAGAAAACAAAAACAATACCTGACCCAACTGAAAAGGTTGTGTTATATAAGTAAGACAAATACTGATCAATGGAATGAAGGAAGAATTGTTAGATCACGTGAATGTAAGACGTTAGAATATACATTAAAAACAAAACACTAGGATAAAAATGAGAATTTCTAAATAGAAACTCCAAAAGAAGAAAATATTAACAAATAGAAAAGAGCCAATGTTCTTCAGAAGAGGACCCATTTTTCCACATTCTTACCAACAACTTAAATTTTTTGCCAATCCTGATCATGTAAAACCAAGTACTCTTTGTAGGGAGAGAAACAGAAGGCATGGTTCAGAGGGTGAATGGAAAAGACAAGAAACATACCTTTAAGTGAGGAATTGAACTATGGAAAAGTACCTGTGGAAATAACTAGTACTTATTTTACTATTAAGTGGACAGCTACACTAAGTGGAGAAAGAGGTGAAGAAGAGGAAAGAAAATGCCAACAATGGCCGGGTGTGGTGGTTCACACCTGTAATCCCAGTACTCTGGGAGGCTCATGAGGTCAGGAGTTTAAGACCAGACTGACCAACATGGGGAAATCCCGTCTCTACTAAAAATACAACAACAATAAAAAAAAAATTAGCTAGGCGTGGTGGCGCGCACCTGTAGTCCCAGCTCTCAGGAGGCTAACGCAGAAGAACTGCTTGAACCTGGGAGGCGGAGGTTGTAGTGAGCCGAGATTGCACCACTGCACTCCAGCCTGGGTGACAGAGTGAGACTCTGTCCCAGGGGGAGAAAAAAAAAAAAGAAAATGCCAAGAACAAGAAGTCATGACAACATCAAGGAAGAGGAAGAAGACTGCACATATTTCTAAGTGGAGTGCCTGCTGAAACAAAAGCAGACCTCCATGTATGTTGAAAAATAAAAAATAAGAAAAAAAGTCATAAAAATAAATTCATTTAGGCACATTATGCCCAAGAAAATTGGGTCTGGAGTATAGAGAGTATAACTTAAGTTATAAAAGAAAATAGTATTAAGAAGGAAAATGAGGCCGGGTATTGTGGCTCATGTCTGTGATTCAATCACATTGGGAGGCCAAAGCAGGAGGATCGATTGAGCCCAGGAGTTCAAGACCAGTCTAGAAAACACAGCAAGACTCCATCTCAAAAAAAATTAAAAACTGTATACAGGCTGGTACATGCCTGTAGTCCCTCCTACTTGGGAAGTTGAGGTGAGAGGATCCCTTGAGCCAGGAGGTGGAGGCTGCAGTGAGCTGTGTTTGTACCACTGCACTACCATCTGGGCAGAGTGAGACCCACAGTCTTTAAAAAAGAAAAATGAGAAGAAAAACATAACTAAGATTTGTTGAGTACTTTCTGTATGCCAAGGACTGTGGAAAGTACACTACAGTATAAGAAGAAAATGCCTACAAATAGACATATAGTGCAGTAAGAATACACAGGAAAAATTCCTAAGATTTCTGGACAGTCACAAAAACCTTCACAGAGAAAACAGTGGAGCTGAAACTTTAAGGTAAAATAGGACAAACCTAGGGTGCAAAGTCTGGAGACAGAAGTTGAGTAAAGAAGACAGCGTGTGCTACAGCAGAAAGGAATGAATCGAAATTCACTGCATTGCGAGGTAGTACAGAATAATAATAGGACGGAAAACGGAAGCAATGAGATAAATAGGTCATGAGAAATGCTTTAGGTCAGATGTTACACTCAAAATCATCTGAAGATATAAAAGGAAATGTCATGTCCAATAAATCAAAAGGCACTGAGTGTAATTCTTAAGGATCATGGTTTAAAAAAACACCTTAGTAATATAAATGCAAAAACAAAAGCAAATTACTTTAACTTATTAAAAGAACCTCAGGTTGTATTAAGAAAGAAAATACAAAATCCAAGATGTAAAAACCAAAAGAAGACAGAGAAAATTTTAAAGAAGATATTTAACAAAATCGTGTTAAGAAAAAAAATGAGGAGGTACTATTATTGTCAAGTTTAAAAGAAAAACATCAAGTTAGATGTTATGATAAAAGAAATATTTGTACTAAAATATGATATTTTATGTCAAGTAGTTACAAATAAAATCAAGACAAAAATTGAGATATAAAGGGAGAAATCAACTGAAACGAATCACAATTATTAGACAAATATTTATTGTATGTCTACTCTACACCAGACATTAGTACCCAGACTCCAGCACTGGATCAAAGTGACAAAATTCCCTACCTGCCTTCCATGGAGTTACAGTCTAGGGAAACAGGCAGAAAACAAATGAATAACAATATTTTTTGACACACTACAAAGTGCTATAAATAATAATAAAGCAAGAAAGGGCGCCAGGCACGGTGGCTCCGGCCTATAAGCCCAGCACCTGTGGGAAGCCGAGTCGAGCGAATCACCTGAGGTCAAGAGTTCGAGATCAGCCCCGCCAATGTGGTGAAACCGCATCTCTACTAATAGTACAAAATTAGCCGGGCATGGTGGTTCATGCCTGTAATCCCAGCTATCCAGGAGGTTGAGGCAGGAGAATCACTTGAATCCAGGAGGCAGAGGTTGCAATGAGCCAAGACCGTGCCATTGCACTCCAGCCTGGGCAACAAGAACAAAACTCCGTCTCAAAAAAAAAAAAAAGAAAAGAAAATATTTAGCTTTACTATCATAAAAGAAAAAATTCCAAGGAATTCTTCACTTGTTAATTAACAAAATAAATTTTAATTGCCAATAATCAATACTGGGGAAACTGACAGAAAAATTTTTAGTTTTATATCTTGCTGGGTTAGCACTGTGAAGTAGTACAATGCTATTGGATTGAGATCAGCTAAATGCTTCAAAAGACATTAAAATATGAAGAATCTAAAGAAAATAATACACAAAATTAAAAATAATCTATATAAAGATGCAATTACAGCATTGCTAATAGCAGCACAAAATGGAATCAAATGTATAACTAGGAAATTATTAAGTACATTATGACACCAAAGTAATTTTTTAAATAATATACTACATGGGAAAAATTTTGTGATATAATGTTAAGCCTAAAAAGTAGAATATAAATTTATATATATGATGACCATTGCCCATGTCTTTTGAAAATGAATCATCTTTGAGCCATTTTAATTACAAATAAAACATAATTAATCTTCTAAAGAGCTACTAAAAAGAATTCCTTTTAGAAAGCACAAACTCATTAAATAGCTTTCAAATTTAAATTTTAGAGTATTATGACTAAATTCTCATTTTATCAAATAGTTAATATTAAGGAAGTCCCTAAAACATAGTATTTGCTATCCTAATATCTAAATCATACCCTACAATGACAGACTACATATGACTACAGAAGACTACCTGAAGAACCTGAAAAAAAAATCCCTAATTTATTCCAGAAGACCAAGAATCAAGATAATTCAAAAATGCATAGGACTTTTAGATTTATCTAATACATACTGTCTTCATTCCAGCAGGTACAGAAGACACAGTCCATTACCTAACCTATACCCATTCTCTCAATTCTTTACTAACAATAGATTCTCATGTTGTTCAAGAGGGTGTGTGATACGTTGATGTGAATCTTCCACCCTAGCCCCAGAATATACATCAGGAATTTTCTAAATTTTCTAATGGACTATTTTGCCTTGTGGCCATGGACTAGTTTAAAGGTAACTAATCAGGATTAGATTAGTCCTAAACCAGGGCTAATGAAAAGTAAACAGAGATCTGCACCACTCTTTAGCTTTCCTGATAAAAGGGGACTGATTCACCTAGTCTTTACCTGCTACCTTCTAACTTCCCCTCTTCCTCCTGGAGTATAGAGTACCTAGAAGAGCAACAGGCATCTTACCATTCAGAAGGCTAGCATGAGGAAAGTCACCAATTGAATCAAGAAAAAAGATCCAGGGTCCCTTGTGGCATCACTGAGCATATGTAACAGCCCTGGACTGTTGATTTCTGGGGCTGCTTTGTATGTGGGAGAGTTAATTGCCTTTTGCTTACACTACTAGAGAGGTTTTCTGATGCTTGCAGATGACTGCATTCCTGACACAACAAGTAAATCTGAATAGGTAAATATGATTTTTATTCACAAATACTTACAATTAAATATTTACCAAAAGTAGACAATATTTTGATCAAAGCTGAAGTTTAAACAGGAGTTTGTACGTAGAATGAAGAAACAAACACATTAGTGGTAGATAGATTACAGTAGGGTCTTTTGCATCTCTAAATTCAGTTACCATAATAATTAGAGTCCACTAAAAAATATACAAATGTCTCACACATGGAGCACAACTTTAGTGTGTTAGTGAAAAGCCTCACTCGCCCAACCTATTTTTCAATGATTATTCAAGGAAAAGTTTTCCATATCAAGTCTAGTTCAGTAACATGAAGTGAAACTTCACACAAAAAAGTAAGTTTACATAATTCTACATTGAATGGAAATAAACTTCTTATTTTTTCAATAGTTAAAAAACATGCTTTTGGAAATTTTTAAAAATATGTTTTAATATGTTAGAAAAAAATGCAGAAAAGTTTTTATACTGTTCATAACCATGAATCAAGCTGAAATTATACTCACAACAAATCAGGAACTAGGTCAAAATCTTTTGGTTTAAAAAAATTTTTCTTTTTATTAATCTATACTTATTTATCAGGTAAATAAAATGTTACTGTATTTCACATAATATCTCTATGAGACCCTACCGCCCTAAATGATAAAGTGATAAAATCATGAATGCTTGACAATGTTTTAACACAATCTTGGCATAAAATTTTTCTGGGAGAGTCCAATGCTACTGGGCAGGGAGAAATCTATAAACAGCCTATACTATTAAGAAAGGCTGGAAAAACTTCTTTTGATGCCATTCTCTGCAAAAAGTAAAGCTGAAGCCGAGTGCAGTAGCTCACAACTGCAATCCCAGCACTTTGGGAGGCTGACACAGGCAGATTACCTGAGGTCAGGAGTTCAAAACCAGCCTGACCAACATGGTGAAACCCTGTCTCTACTAGAAATACAAAAATTAGCTGGGTGTGCTGGCATGCGCCTGTAATCCCAGCTACTTGAGAAGCTGAGGTAGAAGAATTGCTTGAACCCGGGAGGCGGAGGTTGCAGTGAGCTGAGATCGTAACACTGCACTCCAGCCTGGGAGATAGAGCAAGACTCCATCTCAGAAAATAAATAAATAAGATCGTGTAGAAAATGAAAATGATGTTGACATCTGATGCTAGTTTGCATGCATTCAAAATGCTTCAGAAAGGCCAAATGCCCTGGCTCACACCAGTAATCACAACATTTTGGGTGGTCAATGCAAGAAGATCACTTGAGGCCAGGAGCTTGAGACCAGCCTTGGCCACACAGAGAGACCCAGTCTCTACAAAAAATAAGAAACGCAGCTAGGCACAGTGCACCTGTAGTCTCAGCTAGTGAGGAGGCTCAGGTAGGAGAATTACTTGAGCCCAGAGATTTGAGGATATAGTGAGCTATGACTGTGCCGCTGTACTCCAGTGACAGAACAAATCCTGTCTCTAAAAAAACGAAAAACAAAATGCTTCAGGAAATTAAAGAGAGAGTCCCAGATTATCTAGATTCACAAACTAAATGTTCCAAATAAACTATCTACAAGTGTACATACACCCATTCAGTAGCAACCACAGCTTTCACCAGCCTTCCACGTCATTTCTGATTACAGTTCTAGTTACAGCCAAGTGAAAGCAGAGAGAGCGTTTAGCTAAGGCTCTTTACTAACATTCTCCCAGAAAAAAAATCTACCTTGGAACATGATGGAGCTCCCCGCGTCTATAGTTTCTTGCTGTCTCCTAAAAACCTATCACTCTTGATGTATCCAGAAAGTTAACAGCAAAGGTAAAACCAGGTTCATCTTTAGAAAAACAATGCTCTCTATATAGTCATGAGATCAGTGAATGCCTGATACAATGGTTGGTAAATTCTAGGTACTTAAGTAGAAGTTTCTTTTTTCCTATACTTTTAAGTCTGCGCCCTGATATTCACTCAACAAATATCCATTATTCCATAAATATTTGAGGTATCATTCTATGTGCTGAAAACACTGCCCTAAAAATGTTACATTTACTTCGGGAGAAAGACAATAAACAAACATATGATGTAAAAGTAACACAATGTACTTAGGTCTTGAATTCAATAAAATATTTTTTTTACCTATGTCACCTGGAATGCCATCAAGAACATTACTTCTCTAAGTGAGTTTTTGGTCTAAAAATCATGAGACAACTGATTTACATATCACAAACCAACACTTAATTATTACCTACAGTGTAAGTTAGCAATATTCATTTGCCAGCAAATTGGAAGCATTTTCATTTCAATTGATTTACATATTTCTAAAAAACTGAATGTGTACAAATTAGAAAAATAGCAGTTATCACCACAAACTATGCAAAATATAATATTTTACATTCTGTTGGCAGTCAACTTGAGCTAATGCTACAATCCATAACTATCACAGGAAAGTGAGGTAGGTTTCTTTATATCTGTTACACTTGAAAAGAGTCATAATTTCTGGGCCTCTTAAAGTATGAACTCACATAGGAGTCAATCATGACTAATTTAATTTTATTTTACTTTGTTCATTTTCATCTTTATATTCAATAAGATACTTTCACATGATCCAAATGTAACAGAAGCACAGATTAACAAAGAATTAAACAGGCATTCATGTATCAAGTACCACATCAAAGTCAGAAGTTAACAATTAGCACAAGTGGCCCCTTTGTGCAGAGAACTATGAAAATACAACCTGTAGTAACCACCATCAGTAGCAAAGTGCTCCTAATTCTCAAATAGATTTCTTTTCTTATGAAATTAATGGGTGGAAAGAACTCAGTCTGAAATTAATAAAATATCAGGGAAAAAATGTGATATCGAATGGGGAAACGTTTTCCATGAATAAAACTAATGAAAGAAATCACAAAAGAAAATGTTGACAGATTTAGTTACATGAAAGTTTTAAACATCTGTATATTAAAAGGCAAACCAAATACTAGTTTTAAAAAAGTACAATAAATACAACACGGATTGAATATACAGAATACATGCAAAGAGTTGTGAGGCAAGATAAAACACTAAGACTCCAAAAGAAAAATGGGAAAAGAAGTGTTGTCAGGTGTGGTGTTATGATATCTACATCAGTTTTTGTCCATAGTTCCTGGCTCCTAACTCCCACAGTCCTTGTTATAATGTTGGGGTACTTCAGGCCTCAGGAAACAGAATCTCTCTTTCTCTCTCTTTCTCTGACCTCCTGTCCTTTCACCTGCCCAAGGCAGGACTCTAATCTGATTGTGGATCAAAAGACCCTCATTCCAGAGAGTCCTGCCCCATATCCTAGGGGAAGGAAAGCTCCACAGAAAAGCCAAGAAAAATCTGAATAGACGGGTCTTGCTGGGTTTAGATAATGTGCTTTTTGTCCAATCACATTTCTACATGGTTGTCAACCAGGCCATGTAATGAAGCCTCCTTTTATAAAAACCCAAGAGGACTGGGTCTGAAGAGCTTCTGGAGAGGTGAACATGCAGAGGTTCTTGGAAGGTGGTGCACCCAAGGAGGGCATGGAAGCTCTGCATTCCCTTCTTGATACCTCGCCCTATACATTACTTCATCTGAATCCTTTGTAATATCCTTTTAAATAAATTAGTAAACATGTTTCCCTGAGTTCTGTGTGCTGCTCCAGCAAATTAACTGAACCCAAAGAGGGGGTTGTGGGAACCCCAGCTTAAAGTCAATCAGTCAGAAGTCTGGAGGCCCAGACTTACCAATGATGTCTGAAGGTGTAAGGGGCAGTCTTGGGGACTGAACCCTCAACCTGTGGAATCTGACACTCTCTTAGGGTAGACAGTGTTGGAACTGAATTGAGGACACCCAGCCAGTGTCTGCTGCTTGGCGTGTGGAGAGAAACCCCCACACTTTTGGTCACAGAAGTTGTCCTCTGTGTTGATGATTGTCATGGTGGTGTGAAAGCGGAGGAAAGACATAGAGAGAGTTTTTCTGAAAGAGCAGGCAATTCACAAAAGAAAAAATAATTGGTTACACATTCAGAAAATGTTTCTGTTCAATATATACAATACACCCACACCTTATTTTATGGCACTTCACTTTACTGCACTTTGCAGATACTGTGTTTTTCACAAATTGAAGGTGTGAAGCAACCCTGCCTTGAGCAAGTCTGTCAGTACCATTTTGCCCACAGATGTGCTCACTTCCTGTCTCTGTGTCACATTTTGGTAATTCTCGCAATACGTCAAACTTCGTCATATAATGTATCGATTTTGGTGATATGTGATCAGTGATGTTTTGATGTTACTACTGTAATCTTTTGAGGTGCCACAAACCGTACTCACAGAAGACAGCAAACAATCGATAAATGTCGTGTGAGTTCTGACTGCTACACCCACCAGCCGCATTTCCCACCTGTCTCTCTCTCTTCCAGCTCTCTAGTCACTGAGACACACACTGAAATTAGAATGGCCTCTAAGTTCAAGGGAAACTTGAAAGTGAAAGGAAGAGTCACAGGTGTCTTATTTCAAATCAAAAGCTAGAAATGAGTAAGCTTAGTGAGGACAACATGTTGAAAGTTAAGAGCGGCTGAAAGCTAGGATTGTACCATTAGCCAAGTTGTGATACAAAGGAAAAGTTTTTGAAGAAAATTAAAAGTACTATTGCAGTGAATACATAAATGATAAGAAAGCAAAACAGCCTTACAGCTGAGATGGAAAAGGTGTTAGTGTTCTGGAGAGAAAGAAGATCAAACCAGCCACAGCATTCCCTTAAGCCAAAGCTTAATCCAGAGCAAGGCCCTAACTCTCTTCAACTCTATGACGGCTGAGAAAGGTGAGGAAACTCAGAAGAAAAGTTGGAAGCCAGCAGACATTGGTTCATCACATGTTTTAGGAAGGAAGCTGTCTCCAAAACATGACAGTGCAAGCTCATCAGCAAGTTATCCAGAAGGTCTACCTAAAATAATTGATAAAGGTGACTACACTAAACAACAGATTTTCAGTATAGATGAAACAGCCTTCTTTTGCAAGAAAATGTCATCCAGGACTTTCATAGCTACAGAGAAGAAGTCAATGCCTGGCTTCAAAAGTTCAAAGAACAGGATGACTCTCTTATTAGGGGCTAATGCACCCAGTGACTTAAAGTTGAAGCCAATACTCACGTACCATTCTGAAAATGCTAGCGCCCTTAAGTATCCTTTAAGAAAAATAAAAGGTATTAATTTTTATAAAATTTGCTCTTTAGCTACTAGAAGGAGTGAAATTGGTTGTTGTTGTTTTTTAATTAGGAACATGTATCGAGAGCCTTTAAAATGCTTACTTTTTTTCCCACTTATTTTATTCCTGAGTATTTTTTAAGGTAACAATTCAAAAGATAAAATTCTGTGCAAAAAAAAATGTTCATCACAGCACTATTTAGGATAGCAAGGAGCTGTAAACAACCTAAATGCTTCCAAACTGTGCTTATAGTAATAAATATTGTAAAATGCATGGTAGCCCAAGCGCAGCAGATAAAAGGAACAAGAATGAAATATCCAAAACCTCACCAAAAAATTTTATAAGAATCAAATCACAGGATGTTGTAATTCATGAACTGTTATCTTTTTCTTGTCAATACAGAAGTCAACAACAACAAGCCCTCACTAGCACTTTATACAGAAGGACACGTGTGGGAAGTGTCACTCAAGAATGCTGACAACATGTTAGGTTTCACAGTGGGGCAGAATTGACAGGGAGCTAAAGACTTAAAGCAACAGAAAAAGAACATCTTTCTCACCAGCCCACATCAGAAAAGGAGATACATTTTTTTTAACTTTCTTTTTAAAAAATCTTTGTATTTTTTATTTTTAAGTCTGTGGTGTTTAAGTGAAACGATTTTAAGGTCATCCACTTCTAAATTCAATATCATGACTTCATGTGTGCAAAGAAAGCAATAATACTGTTTAAAAAGAAACGAGGCATCTAAACTTCCTTAAATTAACATTTGAAGATCTGAACACAGTGAAGCCAAGATTCAATATCAAGACACTAATTTGTTCAGAAAAAAAAAAATACTGTTTCTTAAACAGAAAAAATTCTCTAAACTACCTTTGCTGAACAGAAATAACATATCAGTACCGTGTTCCTACAAACTAACAGAAGATGCTACAGGTCATAAATATTAGGAAAGAAAGCTTTTTCTCTAATTTTATATTCATCCTTGGTACATCTGAAAGGACTAAACGGAATAAATACTCCATTTAGATAGGCCAAAGCTCAAAGTCTGTAACTGGATGAGGGTATGAATTTCAAACACAAACCACAACCTGAAAAATAATCTGTCTACTTTACACAAAACACTGTGCTAAGGTGTCAATTTAAGAAAGCTGACAAGAATTGCGTTTATTCAATGAATTAATCAGTTCTACACTAAAAACTAGGTTACATACATTCTGATATTTGTTTTCTATATGAAAAAAAAAGAATTGTATACGATGTAGATGAGCCCTACTTAAACAATACAATGGGATCTTTGAAGCACACAGATCTATAAAATGGGTGCAGGTCAAGGAAAAAATCTCCTTCCCTACACATTCCTGGTGTATCTTCCCTTATCTCAGAATATCAATTCATAGGTCTGCTCAAATTACACTGTTAGCATTTCCTAAGGAAAAAATAAGCTATGGAAAACACATCTTTCCTATCTTGACATCCAATTAAAACATTCAAACTAATACCCTATTTGGTTGACTGAGGTAAGGAGGAAGAGAGGAAAAAGAACACAGAAGAAAAATGTTTTTTCCTCTTCTGTCATTACTGTTTTTAATTTAACATGTCTCCAAGTGTTTAGCTCCATGGTGATGGGAACAGGCGAAAAATATAGAAACACTGAAAGAACAAATTCCGTCAGAATATTTTAGGGTTCCTAACGCAAAGCGTACTGTGGAATTATAGAAACATACAAGTTGAAAATAGATTCTTATAACTTAGTAATGGTGGAAGATGAACAATCTTTCCTTGTAACAGCTTTTAAAAATCTGTTACATTCCCCCAACCAAAAAAACTCAGCCAGATTTCTTTGAATTTTTAAAATTATCTCCCAGTGTAAAGAAAATAGAAGAAAATGTATTCATTGTTTAGAAGAGTGGATTTCAATGGGGGAGACTTTGCCCTCCAAAGGTGACACTGAGCAGTATTTGGAGATACCGGCAGTCTGAACTGAGGAGGCACTATTGGCATCTCGTGCATAGTGTCTGGGGATGCAGCTGAACATGTAATTCCACAGCCCTCCACAACAAAATTATCTGACCCCAAATGCCAAAGTCCTAAAGTTGAGACCCTGGTTTAGAAATACTTTCGACACTGAAATGTGGAGATTTATAATCACTCAAGTTCCAAACCACAGTACCTTAGGTCAAAGTAAGTAAGGAGGACTCCAGGGCACTCTGCAGTCCCCAAAGACTGATTGATATACGCAATGGTTGAACTTCATACTAAGGATACAAACGCAAAAGCTGATGCCGGAGAAAAATTCAACTATTCAATAACTCATAAGCTTAAAAAAAACAAGGTATGGGAAAATATATTTGTAAATAAACCTAAAAGTTTAGCTAACATAAAATCAGTATGATAACCTATTAAATAAAGAGAATATCAATGATATTCTATACCTTTTGTGGTAGTAATAATAGCTATGGTACAATTAATTTCCACTTACTGATTTTTGCTTGCTAAAACTTTCAAGATCTCCTTTTCCTCAAAGTTTTAATTAAATGCCTTAGGATACATTTATTCTTTACTACAATTAATAGTATTTTCTGGCCCCCGTTCTGTGAACTGTCCTAAAGCCTGGGGAAAGGATGGCAGGTACAGCAATCAAAGCCATCATTCTTTAGGGGCTTACAGTCTAGTTGGGGAGAGTGAGAACAAGCAAATCAATAAACAAGAGAAAGGTCAGATAGCTGGAAGTGCAGCTAGAAAATTAAAATATAGTAATAGGGTCAAGAGTGGCTGGCTGGCTACTTTCAACTGATTTGGTCAAGGAAGACCTCTTTGTGAAGAAGTCATTTAAGATTAGATGACCGAATGTCATGAAGGAATCAGCTTACACAAAGCATGAATGTTCCAGGCAGAGGGAAGAGCCAGCTAGGATATGAACGGATAGCATGTCCAAGGTAAAGAGTGCCAGTGTGACTGGAGAGGACAGGGAAATGGCTCAGGGACTAGCTGGGACTACAGATACATGCCACTATGCCCAGCTAATCTTGGTTTTTTGTAGAGAAAGGATCTCGCTTTGTTGTCCAGGCTTGTCTCAAACTCCTGGGCTAAACAATCCTTCGGCTTCAGCCTCCCTAAGCGCTGGGACTGATCACAGTTCTTCACTGACCATGTTAAATAAGCAACGTCCATTGGACATCAATGTGGAAATAATCAGAAAAGCAACTGGAAATACAATCTGAAGAAAGAGCTGGATACACAGAGTTAGAAGCAACAGAGGCATACGGAGGGTATTTCAAGTCATGCAACTAGATGACACTGCTTCGAGAGAGAAGAGAAACCAGCCCAAATGGAGCCGGTCTTTCTCTTTTCACAGATCATATATACTGAAAGACATCTGCCTCAGTCTGGTTCTCCATCAACACACTCACTGCCCTTCAGACCTGAGACTCCATGTTTTGACTCTTACTTTCCAGATCTCACCAGATAATCAGAAACACAACGTAAAATGGACATTTCAGATGTTTTCAGTGAGCTAACAAACTGCTTTGCTTAAAACTTCAGTTCTGACTACTCCACACTATACCCTTTCGGAGCTTCTCTCAAGAGTCACAGAGAAACCCAGCTGCATGAAACAAGTTTATTGTCCTTCATTTCCATTTGGCTTTTTTAAACTTAAAGAAAAAAAATTTTTTTTGAGACACTGTCTCACTCTGTCACCTAGGCTACAGTGCAGTGGCATGATCACAACTCACTGCAACAAACTCCTCCAAGTGATCCTTCCACCTCAACTTCCCAAGTGCCTGGGACTACAAGTGCACACGCCACCACACCTGGCTTTTTTTTTTTTTTTTGAAAATTTTTGGAGATACAGGGTCTCGCTGTGGTTTCCAAGTCTTGGCTCAAGTGATCCTCCTGCCTCAGTCTCCCAAAGTGTTGGGATCACAGGCATGAGCCACTGCACCCAGCTCCCTTTGCCTTGTCCAAAGCTTCTCCGCAAAGAAATCCTAATATTGCTACAGCCAAATGTTTGGCCTCATTTTTCCTATTCCCAAGCAGTACTACTTGCCCCCTTTTCTAATTATCTTCAAGAAGCATGACCGTCAGCAACCATAATCAAAAAACCAAACTCTCACTACTAAGGGAGAAATACAGAAGAAATGGAGTCAGTGAAAACTCTCTGAGGGCAAGTTTCATTTGAGAGGATCCCACTGGTCAGCACATTAGTCTCTTTGAAAAGAGTCTAACATCCTTGGCTTCAACTTAACTGGGTACATTGGAATTTATAAAAAAGGAACAATTACCAGAGTGACCCAACAGATGCCCCATTAAACTCTGGGATGCGTACAATGTGTCTGGTGACCTATTTCAAGGAACTGGATAGAAACCTCCCAAATGGCCAAGCTGTGATTGAAAATAGGAAATGTTTTCAGCTGACCTTCAAATCTAACTCTTTCTGGCCAATCTAGGCAGAAATAGTAAGAGAATAAATAAAACATCAGAAATAATCAAGAGATCCTGGGACCTGGAATGGCTGTCAGCAGAATTACTTGGCTCACATATGGGACAGCTCCTTTCCGTGAGGGCAAGCATCGTGGCTAGGGAGAACAAGAAATCTTAGCATTTAAAGAAGAAAAAAAAAAGGTAGTCTCTTCCCTAGATAATGAGGTGAATGAAAAGGTAGAATTCCAGAGACAGAAAATTGATGGGAATAAATTATGCCTAGTAATCCCAATCTACTTATAAATGGACTTATCACCTGAAAGGCCAAGGGAGCCACCAAGGTCACCCTTGAAAAACGCATTCCAAATCTTTCTTCAACACTTAAAAACACTTAAATGCTGAATCATTTTAAACTCTTAAGTTTAATAAATTGAAGCATTTTTATCATATGAAAGGAAAACAGAAAAAGCAGATGGGTTTAAAATTACAAACAATAATAGTAACCTCTGAATGATAAGGCTTAATTGCTCATGGTTAAATAAAGTTTAAGCTATACCTCCCTATATAAACCTGCCTTTTCATTTCACCTTTTTTTTTTTTGGGGAGGCAGTCTCACTCTGTTCTCTCAGGCTGGAGTACAGTAGAGCCATCCCAGCACACTGCAACCTCTGCCTCTCAGGCTCATGCAATTCTTGTGTCTTAGTCTCCCAAGTAGCTGGGACTTCCAGTGTGTGCCACCTGTGCTCAGCTGGTTGTTGCATTTTCAGCAAAGACAGGGTTCCAACATGTTGCCCAGGCTGGTCTGGAACTCCTCGCCTCAAGTGATCTGCTGCCTCGGCCTCCCAAAGTGCTGAGATTACAGGTGTGAGCCACCACATCTGGCCTCATTTCACTTTTATACTGAATACTAAATTAACTTTCTTCTTAAGAATATTAGAAATGTGAACATCCAAATGTAAATTACACTTGAAACACTTATTTTTCTGTTGATTCAAAGTTGATAACTGCATTTTTAAGGCACATATAACATATTCATATACAATGATTTTATCTGATATCTAAATACCTCCTGTGATCACCATACTCTTTCCCATACGGATATAAATAAAAAATCTACTGGTGATAAAAGACAATTTATCTTTCAAAGTTATTTCAAATTTTGTAAATGACAAAAATTTAGTAAATAAAATGCTGACAGCAGACTTCATTGAATTTAAAGACTTCTGACCTTATACTTAAGCAAAATAAGGTGATATGCCCCCATATTTCATGGATACTAAGTAGCACACATTTGGCAGAAGTAAGAAATGCATATTTCAATTTCAAAAAAATTTAAATGCCTTTGTTTCACCTTCATTCAAATGAAATCACTAAACAACGCCTCACACATCCATTACATTTGCAATAACACATTGTTCATAGTTTTATAATTTAATTATCTGGAAATAATCATATTAGCTCAGCAAAGATTTCTTAGATAACACATGGTAAAGCATTAACTATGAAAAAATCTCAAGAAATTGGACTTTAACTTTTTATTCATAAAGAGACATCATTAAGAAAATGAATAGGCAAGCTACCGACAAGGAAAAGTATTCATAATATACATATCTGACAAAGAAATCGTATCTAGAATACATACATAATCTTACAAGTCAGCATTTAAGAGGCAATAACAATCATTTAGAAAAACAGTCAAGACTTGCAAAAGACACTCTGCAAAAAAAAAAGGTACTGACCACAAGAATGGCCAATCAGCACATAAAAAGATGCTCAAAAATCAGTCATCAGGAAAAAGCAATTAAAATCATAATGAGATACTATTAAACACCTGCAGAAGAGCTAAAAGTTTGTTTAAAAAGTGATAATACCAAATGCTGGTAAAAAAAACGTGGAGCAACTGGAACCCTCATGAATTGCTGGTGCAACTATGACATAGCACAACTATTTTGGAAAAACAGCTTGGCAGTTTCTTACATAGTAAAATATACATCTATCCTATGACCCAGTGATTCTATTCCTAGGTATCACCCAAGAGAAATGAAATTTCATGTTCACAAAATGACTTGTACAAGAATGTTGGTAGCAACTTTATTCCTAACAGCCAATAACCAGAAACCCCAAATCTTAAGGACAATTAAGATCTTTGCCTTTTATTGGATATATATAAAATACCTGAACTTAAAAAGAACTTTTAAGAATTAAAAAAAAAAGATATAAAAGAGTGATGGGGTAATTCTCCCACTCCCCTCACTTTTTGTGATCTCCATACTGGAAGCAAGAAGAAAGAGAATGGAAAAGATCTGAGAGTGGGTGAGGCTGTGAGTGCTGGAGAGAACAGGGGAGAGCCAGAGAAGATTTACAAAGAAAAAGCATAAAGAGATGAGGAAGGAGGAGTAAGTGGAATGACACAATTAGAGAATTCATATCCCAGGGAAGATGAGAGGGACTGGCAAAGACAGAACAAAGAGGTTAGCTACAGAAAAGAGTAGGACTTCATAAAGTTGAGAAACATACAAAGTTAAGAATCAAACACAAAAGAAATGAAGGGGCTGATGCACAGTGGATCATGCCTGTAATCCCAGCACTTTGGGCCAAGGCAGGAGGACTGCCTGATCCTAGGAATTCCACACCAGCCTGGGCAACACAGCAAGACTCCATCTGTACCAAAAAAAAAAGAGGGGGGGAAGAAGAAGGAAGAACAAGGAGCAGAGGGAGAGGGGGGGGGGGCAGGGGGAGGGGGAGGGGGTAGGGGGGGGGGAGGGAGAGGAGGGGGGGGGAGGGGGAGGGGGAGGGGGTAGGGGGAGGGGAGGAGGGGGAGGGGGAGGGGAGGAGGGGGAGGGGAGGGGGGAGGGAGGGGGGGAGGGGGAGGAGGCGGCGGCGGCGGATGAGGAGGAGGAAAGCCAGACGTGTTGGTGTACACCTAACTACTCGGGAGGCTAACTGGGGAGGATGGCTTGAGCTGGAGCCCAGGAGTTCAAGGATGCCAGTGAGCTACGACTGTGCCACTGTACTCCAGCCTGGGTGATAGAGCAAGACCCTATTTCTAAAAAATATGAAAATACAGAAATGAAGGAGTTGGGGGGACTGGGAAGTAACTTCATTCCCTAGCAGACTGGATCCATGGTCATGCCATTCATTGATTTGTCCTGTCCCTTAACCCCAAAGTCAGTAAGTTGTTACTGAGCCTTAGGTGTTTTTCAATTCTTTTGTGCCATTCAATAGGAAATATATGGAATGGGGAGCCTTGAGCTATTACTGTGCAATAGCTACAATACTTATCTAAAATAATGAGAGAATAACTGGCAAAGAACTAGAACCTCTATTTTGAATGATGTATGCATTCTGTCAACATACCTTAACGTTTCTGTTGCTATTGTTACAGAGTTTCGCTCTGTCACTCAGGCTAGAGTGCAGTGGCACAGTTATAGCTCACTGCAGCCTTGAAGTCCCAGACTCAAGCAATCTTCCTGCCTCAGTCTCCCAAGCAGCTAGTTCTATAGGTGTGTGCCAACATGCCCGGCTAATTTTTATTTTTTAATTCTTATTTATGTAGCAATAGGGTCTCACTATGTTGCCCAGGGTGGTCTCAAACTCCTGGGCTCAAGCAGTCCTCTCACCTTGGCATCCCAAAGTGCTGGGATTACAGGCATGAGGTGCCACATTCGGCTGAGATTAACTTTCACAGAAAGTAAGTTAGGTAAGTATTGTAGCATTGGCCCATCTGTTTCCTGCTCTCTGAATGATTTGTTTTGCTACTTTTAACATGTAACTACGCTTTGGGGTCTTTATCTACTTATCCTTAAAACGGAGATGTTATAGATAGTAAACATTAGAATCTTTACATTACTCAAATATTTTAAAAATCAAACATGCTCTCTCGGTTAATGTACTCATCTATAGGCAGAACTTAACATTTAATAAATGATCCAATAAAGAAGCTAACTCGCCTCACATGGAGCAGCAAATAATTCTCAACAGGAGGAGAGAGAAAAAATTATCTTCCATATAGCATAAATAAGTTCGTTCTTTTTCTTTTTTGAGATGAAGTCTCGCCCTGTCGCCCAGGATGGAGTGCAGTAGTGCGATCTTGGCTCACTGCAACCTCCACCTCCTGGGTTCAAGAGATTCTCCTGCCTCGCCCTCCTGAGTAGCTAGGACTACAGGCATGCGCCACCATGCCTGGCTAATTTTTTTATTTTTATTTTTTAAGTAGAGACGGGGTTTCACCATGTTGGCCAGGCTGGTCTCAAACTCCTGACCTCAGATGGTCCGCACGCCTCGGCCTCCCAAAGTGCTGGGATTATAGGCATGAGCCAACCACACCCAGCCAGAATGAATAAATCCTGATTAATGTGTTACAGCTTGACTTTCTTTTCACTGTATATTTGAGTACACTTTTTAAGCACTATATGATTTTCCCCTAATTTCAAACAATGTAATGTCTAAATAACCATGTCTCTAGAAGGAGGAAAATTCTGTTCTAACAAGAGTCCAAATGTTTTCAGTAGAGTGAAAGTATTTCCCTTATCAGTGTATTCTTCTTTTTCTCATTCAGCAAAAACAACACTTCCGACACAAATGACACACCCTTTTGTTAGTCCTGGCTATTAACACTGCACTTTTAATTTACTTTTTAAATTTTTTAAATTTTATTTTCTGTAAAGATGTGGTCTTGCTATATTGCCCAGGCTGCTCCTGAGCTCCAGACCTCAAACAATCCTCCCACCTCAGCCTCCCAAAGTGCTGGGATTACAGGCATGAGCCACCATCAGGCCTCGCTGTACTTAAAAAAAATCCAAAATTCCTAAAAACAAAATTCTGTGAGTCAGTTCTATCAGACTTTCATGGTATTTTTATTTCAGTATATACTGGAAATGAAGGAACAGACATGAACTCAGAAATGTCCCTCTAATCAGGCAGTCTTGTAATAAGAGGCAGGATCAGCCCAGCTCTACCCATCAGAGGAACTAGCTGCTGACAGCAAGCGATGAGTGTTCTGAAACAACTCCAAGGGGCTTGTCAATGTAAACTATCGGCTGCTACAAGAAATGTCAAATCTCCATGATATGATATTTTTAGAACTCCCCACCAGAGTCAACACAGGTTTACTATAAAACGCGAGAGAGCATTTCTGATGAGGAGCTGCTGCCAATGCCGAAGCATTTATCAGCCTGCTTCCAAACATGGATGGTATCGTCCCTCTGGATGAGGCGTGCGCCCAGATACTGTCTTGCACAGAAGCAGCTTCTCTTCAACCTGAGGGTGTTGCTGACAATACAGACAATAGTTCTGCTTTCTAGCTACAGTAACAGATTTAATTACTTGGCTATTTTGGGAGACCAAGGAAGGAAATGCCCCCCTCTCCAATTCTTCTTGCAAATTATATTTCCTGTAGTCCAGGTCACACTCTCTCCATGAGAAGAGTTTTTCAGATCAACATATACAAATTGAAAAGCCTGAGGGCAAAGAGTTAAATCACAAAACAAAAAGCGTTATTCTATGTAAAAGATCAACAAAGGCTACAAAAATCCATCTGTCAGAAAAACAGTCCTCTCTGAGTAAGAAGTTAGATTCAGACTTTCTGGTCAGTTATTTTTCATGTGGCCAAGAACTTCATGGTCATTGCCAATAGAAATTTATTGCCATATATAAAACGCACTGATTCTTCAACCTGTAAATATGATGAAATACCAGCAACTCATTTTAATGCAATATATGTCATATTTGTTCAATGTGCAAATAGTTTTCCATTGGAAAAGTTCCAAGCTGGCCTAATCGAAAAATAGCTATTCTCTGGAAACAGTATTGTCAAAAGTAGCCGTTTCACCAATGGAGATCATGTACTGAATAGAGAATATTTATACTAGGCCACACAAGCAAAAAGTAATATAGAGAAGTCAATATTCTTTTCCATTTGTGACACTTCTACAGCTTATGAGAGAGTGTTTTTATACTCATTATCTCGTTCTGGAAAATGGGCCAAGGAGCAGGAAGGACTGCAGAGAGCATCCTTGAATGGGGTGTGCACTGACTGTCCTCCAAACAGACCACATGGCTTTATAAAGGTCACACGAAAAACAATGCAACTCTCTGTTCTTGGAGGAAAAATACTAAGGAAATCAAAATGAGTGCATCTTCTCTTGTGCTGAAAGACAGTTAAGAAATACTAAGAACTATTTTATAGACCACTGTGTTCTCCCAGATTTGAAAGCAACCCTTCATGACTGCAGTTAATGATGTTCACATTTAATAAACTCCACCAAAACAAACAAACAAAAAAGAGTCTGAAGAACAGACTATAACCACTTAAGAAATCAGGTTTTCTTTCTTTCTTTCCTTTTTCTTTTCTTCGGTCAATTATCAAGCACTGAAACATACAAATAGGACTACTTCACCCTCTTATATCCAGAAACAGCAGAAAATGGACACAAACTCCAAAAAGCACCATGATCCTGCCTCTATTACAACCTCAGGAAGACAGTAAACTTAACAATGAAGCTTATAGACCAGACTTGGCAATAAGGGCAGAGAGATCTGAAATAGTGAACTGGAGAAGGCAGAAGAGACACACTCAGGAGTCCAGATCCCATTCCGCCAGACTATACACATTTAACTGCCTTCCTTGCAAAGGATGATGTGCCTGTGGTACCAGGTGGAAAGATTATTCCGAAAGCAACTGTTCCAAGCTGTGGCTCCACACCATCTCTAGAGAACTCTAAGAATCTCAAAGAATTTAGCAAAATTTCAGGACAAAATTTTATTTCAGCGAATTTATGCAAGACTGAAAAAAAATGTAAGAATATATAGAAATCACCTCACTGGGACCAATTCTCACCTTAAAACCGTAAGGGAAAATAACTTATCCTTTTGAGAAAAAGGGAGATCTTGGTGTATAAGAGTAGGGAAGAAGATTCAGTTATTAAAAATCAAAACTGTTCAAATTATTTCATAGCCTCTTCACAGAACTGATGAAGGAGGAATTCATCTGGTAGGAAATTAGAAAGGAGAGAGTGAGCCTTTTATTCCATCTGCAGTTAACAAATCGGGAAGTCAAACTATTAACTGACTATACGTTATGAAAACAAACACTGACAAGCTAGCTATTGCTCAAACGCCATCCTCAGACCCTGATGAGAAAATGGCAGTTACCTGGTCCAATTCAGGGTCTCACAAAAACAATTAAAGAAGCAATCACAGATTTTACTTTTTAAGACTACAAACTCCTCACCTGAACTCTTTTCCTCTCTCATTTTCTTCCCACATCGGGCCCACCACTTCATTCTTTACCTGAACTTGATTTTATTACCATCCTCCACTTAGAAGAAAGTAAAACTTCTCTCTCAAGGAAAAAAACAGAGAAGGAAATGGACATGCAGGGGAAAAAGCCCACTCTGAAGGAATGAGAATGAGGAATGGGAGGCCAACTGAAATACTTTATCTAAATCCTCTGAAAAGAGATTACACTGGAACTGCTCATCTAAAACAGAAACCTATCAATTTGTCTTTGTGCAGAAGTAGTAAACTTAGCCAGGCTCGGTGGCTCACGCCTATGATCCCAGCCATTTTGGGAGGTAGAGGCGGGTGGATCACCTGAGGTTAGGAGTCTGAGACCAACCAAGCCAACATGGTGAAACCCTGTCTCTACTTTAAAAAAATACCAAAAATTAGCCGAGCCTGGTGGCACATGCCTGTAATCCCAGCTACTTGGGAGGCAGAGGTGGGAGAATCGTTGGAACCCAGGAAGTAGAGGTTGCAGTGAGCCAAGATCGTGTCACTGCACTCCAGCCTGGGCAAAGAGCGAGAGTGCCTCAAAAAAATAAGTAAATAAATAAAAGAAATAGTAAACTTAATAGAGTAGTAACCCAAGGATAAAGAGATCATGTTGTAACTTGGTAAGAATCCAAGAGGTAAATAAACAGGGATGTACATAAACTACCATTAGGGCTAGAATAGGTAACTGAAATAAACCTAATGAGAGCTGTGCAAGAAAACCAACCAATGCACAGCCCTAGCACTGGGCATAAAAGACAAGAGTTCAGAGCTACTGAAGATGATCACACAGAATCTAAATATCCCGTAAAGAAAAACAGGCAAGAAGATACAACTGCTACTTACTAGTATTTCTTAACAAGTACAAATTTGCTTATTGCTTCCTTCAGGTATTTAAATGCTAAAATCTCAATGTGATGCTTAAAATTAAAAACACATTATAATACCAGTGAATCAAAAATTTGAGCATTTTCCAACAATACAACATTATAATTTAAAACTTGGCAATATCTGCCTAATTTAAATCAGTCTCTCAGTGGAGGGACTGCAACTGCAGAAGTGTAATCCAGCAAGCTACTGTTGTAGAACCGAAAGATCTTCCAAGACAGTGCTATGTTCTTGCTAACATTAACAGCTGCTGAAACACATTCTTTTAAAAATCATTTTCTTCCAGGGGTGGAGTTTCCAAAAGAATTCCAGGCTAAAATCTAAACAGACACTGTTCCAAAACTGAATGAGACCACAAAATGCAGACTTCCTTTAAAACAATTTTTACACTCTTTACTTGAAAGAGAGGGCAGAGGACGAAGCTCTCATTATTTGCTCTGTTTATACCACAATGGCTTCAGGACAAGAAACTGTGGGGATCATCACTAGCCAACTGGTTTAAGTGCATTACTGCTCATAGAGAAAGATTCTGTTAAGCACAGACACTTAAAAGAAGCCCACTGGAAGTTAAGAGGGCTGTGGCATACTAAGTTATTCTGAACATCAGAGAAGGAAACCAACAAACAAGTGCTTGGAAGCCATCAGAACAGCACAAAGGACAACTACTTTCAGATCCAGGGAGATGACTGTTACTTACATAAAGCTTTGTAATGTAATGATTTGAAAGCCAGACACTATCCCAAGTTATTGCAAATTGGAGGAGAGAACGTTAGCAGAATAATCAGAGAGATCTTAGTGTAGAATTCCTTAAATTTTACAATGTAGCATTGTTAAGTTAGGTGAAGCTGCTGTAGGATGGGCAAGGCAACAGACAAGAGAAGAGGGACATCAGATAGGATGTGGCAAGGGACAGATATAACGTGTTAAAAAAACATTTTAAAAAATCTAGGAGGGACCGGGTATGGTGGCCCATGTCTGTAATCCCAGCATTTTGGGAAACTGAAACAGGCAGATAACTTGAGGCCAGGAGATCAAGAACAGCCTGGTCAACATGGTGAAACCCCTTCTCTACTAAAAATAAAAATAAAAATAAATCAGCTGGGTTATAGTGGTGCATGCCTGTAATCCCAGCTACTCAAGGAGGCTGAGGCAGGAGAATTGCTTGAACCTGGGAGTAGAGGTTGCCGTGAGCTGAGATCGTGCCACTGCACTCCAGCCTGGGTAACAGAGAGACAGGAGAAAGAAAGAGGAAGGAAGAGAGGAAGAGAGGAAGGGGAGGAGGAGAGGAAGGGAAGGAAGGGGAGGAAGAGGGGAGAGAGGAAGGGAGGAAGGGAGGGAGGAGGTGGGGGAGGGGAGGGAGGGGAGGTAAATCAAGAGGAAAATTCATGCTTACATAGAAACATGACCTGCATAAGAAAAACACTTCCTAAAAATCAATGGAAACAAAAGTTAACCAGAATTGGACAATTTCTCCTTCAAGAGGTGTCTTCCTTTATCTTGTAATAAGATGAACGCAGCTAATAAATACTTGCAGTTTAGAAGACATTAAGTCTAACACACACCATACATAGGTATTTAAGAGTTTCTGGCTGCCATCACCTCCAGGCAGTCCCTTATTAATCATTGGCATAGGCTTCCCCTGCCCCTTCTTAATGGTGTGCTGTGTGTTCTGTGTAGAAGATTATTATTAGCCAGTGTTAGTAATGGCCAATTCTGGATGGTAATATTATAGATGGTTTTCATTTTTGTCTTTAAGTTTATATGCATTTTCTACTTTTTTTTCCTAGTATCATTTTTTTAACAGTTATTTTTAACATTTGTTGAGAATGGTGTATGAAATGAGATTTTTCTCAATGCTCTGAACGAATACAACTGAATGAACATTATTCCAAGTGATCATCAAAATACAACTAAAGGATCAAATTATAGTAGCAATGAATGCTGGACCTTGGCCTAAATCTTTACGATCAATAGACTCTATACACATGCAGAACAGATGAATGTACACTGGCTTCTCCATCTTTAAATTAAGGTCACTGTGTAGTAACACAATGGGGATACCACCACATTTAGGGAAGGAGCCAAATATTCAGATAGAAGTAGAGACAGATGGTCTGTCTGCACACACTGTTTAGTAAAGTTTTCCATTTCACAAAGGGGACACCTAACTCTATAGACCAGACTAATTCTATTCAATTGGTTTGGAAAGGAAATTTTTTTTTAAAGTGAGTGGGAAGCTTTTATCATCAGGGATTACCATTCATTCACAAAACTGGGAAAGCATCTGTTACTAGATGGAATAAGATATAATTATGCACAAAACTCCTTTAGATATTCTTCTACCCACTAAGAGCTCTAGAAGTCTTGGTTAAGGTCTTACAGCACTGCAGCCACAAACAAAAGATATTCACTGCCATGAATAAATAATTTACCCGAGTTAATCCAGAAGCCATAATGTATTGTTAAATTCTCACTAAGGTCAACCTTTCAGGCCCCTCCATTTACATACTGGCTAATGACCCAATTATTTACACAAATGCAAACCAAGGGTAATGAAGTTGGGTGGTTTGTTTTTGGTACTAAGGCATGGTCTCTTGGCTTACAATTGCAAAAGAGATTAAGGGAAAGGTTAACTGGGTGCTAAGCAAGTTCTGTGACCAACAGGATCATAGTTCTTAGATTTTATTTTTTGTAGAGACGGGGTCTCACTATATTGCCCAGGCTGGTCTCAAACTCCTGGCCTCCAAGCAATCCTCCCACCTTGGCCTCCCAAAGTACTGGAATTATAGACACAAATCATGGCACTCAGTCAAACTGGCACTCTTTGTAAACACAGCCTAAATCCCTAACATGGAAGTTTTTGTAATTTATATTAGGGAAAAGATCTTCACCTACCCACCTCATGAGGAATCTTATCAAAGGTACTGACTGAACAAGAACTATTTTACCAATCAGTTTCTTAGACACTCACTCTAAAGTCTTTCAGTTTAACTCAGCATATGTTCTAACAATAATTTTATAATTTGAATATGCGATTTTCAACAACTCCAAAATGAAAGTGGCAGGGTCTAACAAATAGCAGTGCCCTATACTGACAGACAACCTGACTCGCAAGCATGTTCATGTACAACCACAGACACAAAACGACAGTTATGCCTACAAAACACAAAATTACACAGTGAGCTGTGGCTTTCTTCTACTTACTGCCAAAGACGCATTCCTGTGAGATGCCTGCTCACATATATTCCAACATGAAAATAAGGGTTTATTCACATATTAAAAAGCCAACTCACATTACAAGTTGAAAATTTGGCCTTTTTGCTGCTGAATGAATAAATTTGTGTGTCCTTTTTCTCTTTAGAGCAAATGCAGTGCTGGGAGATAAGTGCTGGTAAAGATTCCTAATAAACAATCAGAAAAAAAAGAAAAAGCGTCCTCTATCTAGGAAAAGTCTTCATTTTATGTCTATCCCTAAGTGACTTATAAATGCCTTCGACTTTAGAATATAATTAAAGTTTTCTTATAAAGTAAATTGAGACAAAGTAAGAAACGTTTGATTTTTAAAAAATAAATCGAAACACTGTCAACTTACTACTTAGCAAACACACAAAAAATGACTTTTACCCACTTCATTGCCAGGTACCTACAGGTCTCAATAAGTCTACTGACCAATCATTTTGAGAAAGAGAGGAGAGGAGTATCAAACCGCCATTCTAAATACTGAGATTCTGATTTGTGAGACTAGTTAGGAGGAAGCAAAACAGATACGATGTAAGTTTCCAGGATTTCCTTTGCCTCCATGTAGAGGTTAAGCAGACGCTGCAGGCAGCAAGACAGGATTGAATGTCTAAGTGGAGCAATACACCGGAGCTAGAAGACAGGCCACACTTCCTACCTTCTCACAAAGGAAAGTAGCATAGGAAGCATGGAAGAAGCTTCTAAAACTGACCCATGAGATCGGAACTGCTTACAAATGACAAATATTCCACTGCTTTTCACTTTATCCAGGGAAAAAATTTTACTTTCATGAATATACATGTGCCCTCTATAATACTTTCAAAGAACAAGTCTCCTTTTCTAATTTTCTTAATCACAGAAAAGTAGAAAACATTTAGCAGCATTCTGGATAATTTGTGCCAATTTAGATGATTCATGTATTGCTTTTCCAGACTAAATGGTCTATGGCCAGAGCTTTCAAGTCAACAAGGGTGCGGAGAGCAAGACCTAATTACAGATCTGAGTCAGTGTCTAGAAGTTCCCTCAGCCCAGGGGGCCATTCCCCCACAAAGGCAGCATTTCATCTGGCAGTACAAAAACAAGCCAAGTTTTTGTACCACTTTTCATATATATATATATATATACACACAAGTCCTTTTGTATGCCTTTAATATATATGCAATATGCAAGTCCTTTCATATAGAAGAAAGAAGATGACTCCATTCCACAAGAAACAAACAAAAAAGAGTACTATCAGTTCACTGAATTGATTTTTCAAAAAAATTTTTCAATAGGCTTTTCCCCTTAAAATCCAATTATAACACTCAGGTTTTTTAAAAGAGAAAATGCACACAAAACATATTACACAGCAACAAATGCATTCACAAAGTATAAGAACTTCAAACAATTTCAACAAAAGATGTTATTGTTTTCCTTCCTGTAACATGGATATAATATGTACAAAGGGGAAAAAAATCTTTTGAGTTCACTTTTTTCCAAATATTAAACATTTAAGTAAAAACGGCACCGCAAAAAAACCCCAGAAATTATCATATTGTTGTAAATTTTTCTCTGATACTTTATCAGTAATTTGGTTCCCAAGTTGAAAGAATTAATGATTTCTGAATGGAACGAACTATTGAGTTTCACGGAGGCAACACTGCAAACAAGAGCAAAGGGTAATATGACTGCTCCAATAGGAAAGAAATGAGGTTTTTGAATGCAAAAGTTAAGTGACTTAAAATTCATTTCAGGCCAGGCATGGTGGCTCACGTTTGTAATTCTAGCACTCTTGGGGCTGAGGCAGACAGGAAATACAAAAAATTACCAGGCTTGGTGGTTCATGCCTATAATCCTAGCTAATTGGGAGGCTAAGGTGGGAGGATAACTTGAGCCCAGAAGGGCAAGACTGCAATGAGCTGAGATTGTACCACTGTACTCCCGCCTGGGCAACAGAGGGAGACCCTATCTCAAAAAAAACCAAAACAAAACAACAAAAACAAAAGCAAACAAAAAAAATACATTTCACACAAGAACAAGATGATCCCTAAGATCATCATACAAAATGATCCCTAAGATCCAATATTGGGTCACAAAGAAAATAAGGGCACAACAAAGATCAAGGAGGCTCCCAGATGACTGAGGGATAGTACTGCTTCAAGGTAGAGCTTGACAGCCAGTTGTTAGGAGTAGATCCCTCTTCTATAACTACTGCTACCAGTACAAAGTAACAGTGACAAACTGACAAATTTAGGAAAAAAAAAAAAGAAAAGAAAAAAACAGAAGTAAATTTTGGAGGCATAATGGCAAATTGTCACAATGCAGAAATATGATGCCAGAAGCATCACTCGGACTACAGGATGAATAAAGCTATTTAAATGAAACAGTAACCAACACACTTGGAAAAGCTCATTAATGACACAGTTGATCTATCAGTATCCTGCACACTCCACACCTGCACAGGTGTAGATAGAGAGTGAACTCAATGGTAATGGTAGGCCAATTACCAGAGAAAAGTGCTTTGTACTAGTAGGTAAGATAGAAAAAGCTGGCCGGGTGTGGTGGCTCACACCTGTAAACCAAGCACTTTGGAGGCCAAGGCGGGCAGATCACCTGAGGTCGGGAGTTCATAGACCAGCCTGACCAACATGGTGAAACTCCGTCTTTTAAAAAAAAAAAGATAGAAAAAGCTATCAGCATGTTGGTACAAACTCATCAACTATTCAAAATCTAAACCATTCTATCATAGATCACTAGGATGCCTAATAATAGATCTTTTCACAAATGCCTAAGAATAGATTTATACTCTTTCAGTGATCCTGCATTTATTCTAAACTCCCTTACGATTTCGAGTAATAAATGCACACAGCACCTACATTTACCCAAAGTTAAAAAGCATCCAAAAATCATACAATGCATATGTGGGAAGAGCACAAATGCATGGGAATCATAAAGACCAAAACCAGGATAGTGGTTTCTTGGGGAAAGAGAAAGGGAACTGCTATTAGGGAGAAATATCCTGGGATTTTTAATGTTCAGTGGAATTGGTAAACATTTGATTTCTCTATAGAATGTTGAGGAGAGGTAAAAAAAAATATGGATTTTGTTTTTCTGCTAATCAAAAGAGAGCTGGGGTAAGGATATTTGCATTATGCCTTATGTGCTTTTTGTATTTAAAATATTTCTACTAATTTTTCAAGAACAAAAACAAATAAGGAATTAGAAGGGTATAGACTGTTCTAAGAAAACACAAAGAGCAAGTCTGCACTGCCAAATATACATCTACCTATACAAAGGGATGATTTCGCCAGTACCTAAGACCCCTTTTAGCATTCACAGCCCAAGTTGGTTGATTAGCAGACAAAACCTTCTGGGGTGGGGGGAGAAAGAGACAATTTAAAAGTGATATATTTTATTCTCATGTCTTTGAATACTAAATCATTACCTGCTAACTGTTAAGACTGAAGAATATGCCAGTCAACACCAACACACTCTGCCAGTTTAATTTAATGGTATTATTTTGCCTTGCTTTGCAATTACTCCCACATTTCCCCAGGGAGAAACTAATGGATTACTAAAAATAAAATGGAGATTAAGTGAATCACTTAGGCTGTTTTGGCTCCTACCTCAAACTGGCTTAAATAAAAAGAAATGTATTGGCTCAAATGCTTGGATGAGAGAGAAGGGCAAGCTTCAGGGCTGGTTTCCTTGTGATTCTGGACTCTGTCCTCCATCCTGTGTGGCTTCTCACTCTGTCCAGAAGCCAGAATGCTGTAGCTACACCAGACCTCACACCAGCACACAACAACATCCAGAAGAAGAGGCAGCTCTGTTCTAACCATCAGAAGCCTTCTGCCAGAAGATCCAGGCAAACCTACATTGGAACCATGCTGGGTAGAACAGCATTACAGGACCATCTTTGAAACCACTCCTTGGCCAGGTAAACTCAGCACTCACTGATGTAGCCAGAGTTCATGAGTCAATCACGGACAAGGCAGAAATGAGATTGCTCCTAATCAGGGTGAGCTACAGTCAGTTCCTCAACCCCATAACATGAGGAATAGATGGGATCCAACCCTAATGCTCACTATTATTTACAGGGAAGCCTGAGCAATACTGTGTGTATCAGAATATGAAATAAATCACTATTACAGTATATATGTATATAAAGCTATAGATTAAAAAAGCAGATAACAAATGAATTCACCTCTTTGAGAAAAGTAGGTTTTTAAAAATTTTGTCTCTGTTTTCATTTCTCCAATCAGAAATTTAAACACAGAAAATCAACACTTTGTAAAGCAGGTAGGTCATATGAAGTATGGCATAGTACTTACTATATTCTTGTGCCATGGCTACCGAAATTTAGACAACAGCATCCACACCAATAAGATATAACCTGAAATAAAATTAGGGGGGGAAAAAAAAAACCTGTTAAATATAAAGCTGAAACAAAAAGGGGAGAAAATATAGTTGTTTTTTTTTTTTTTTTTTGAGACGGAGTCTCATTCTGTCGCCCAGGCTGGAATGCAGTAGCACAATCTCGGCTCACTGCAACCTCTGCCTCCCGGGTTCAAGCGATTCTCCTGTTCAGCCTCCCGAGTAGCTGCGACTACAGGCGCACGCCACCATGCCCAGTTAAACTTTGTATTTTTAGTAGAGACAGGGTTTCACCATGTTGGCCAGGCTGCTCTCAAACTCCTGACCTCAGGCAATCTACCCACCTCAGCTTCCCGAAGTGCTGGGATTACAGACATGAGCCGCCCCACTCGACCAAAAAACAGAATTATTAAACAGACCTCAAAAATCATGTAGTCTACTCACTACAAGACACAACTAACCTGTTCAATCCAATGCAATTTAAATCTAGATAAATTAGCTTCAATTTCTAAATTCCTCAACTTGAATATCTGGAGAGAGAGTTCTAGGAGAAAAAAATGCAAAACGATGATTCCAGTATTTGACACTGCATCATCTTACTTAGTAAAATCTATGAATATTCAGTGCATCATGGAGTGCTGAACAAACACACCATAGAACCTGAGACTCTTAAGACCCTGGAATTGCTTGTAATAAATTCAAAAGGGAAAGATAACGGCTGGGTACAATGGTTCATGCCTGTAATCCCAGCAGTTTGGGAGGCTGAAGCAGGCGAATCACTTGAGACCAGAGGTTTGAGACCAGTCTGACCAATATGGTAAAAACCCTGTCTCTACTAACAATACAGAAATTAGCCAAGCGTGGTAGCACACGCCTGTAGTCCCAGCTACTCTGGGGGCCAAAGCACGAAATCTCTTGAACCTGGGAGGTGAAGGGGGCAAGTGAGCCAAGATTATGCTGCTGCACTCCAGTCTGGACAACAGAGTGAGACTCTGTCTCAAAAAAAAAAAAAGGCGCGGGGGAGGGGGGGCGGTGGGTGGGAATTAAGAACTTTGTCCTCATCTAAACCCCAGGTCAAATAACTATGTAACAAACCACACTTTCAATTAAAAGGGACTGAAAAACATAAAAGTCTAACTAAGCTTCAAGACAATGAAGTTTACAGGTAGTATTATGACAAGGCTGAGGACTACTGTCCATGTACCCACAAATACAGTGTCTAACATCACCTTAGTGTGTGTGAGATTCAGCCACGTTGTTGTACTCATATGGTTAATAAAATTTTTTATTTTTAAAGCATTAAAAGAATAAAAGTGGAAGCCTCAAAACAGAAGGAAATATTTGCCATACATATATCTACCAAAGGACTGATTCAGAACACATAAAGAACTCCTTACAAATTAATAAGAGGGCTGTGCACATTAGCTCATGTCTGTAATCCCAGCACTTTAGGAGGCTAAGGCAGGAGGATGACTTGAGCCCAGGACCTTGAGAACAGCCTGGGCAATACAGCAAGATCCTGTCACTACAAAAAATTTAAAAATAAAAATAAAAAATTCAATATCTTCCTTGGTTTAAAAAATCAAAAATTAGCCAGGCATGGTGGTGTGCGCCTACAGTCCCAGGGAAGCTGAAGCAGGTGGATCGCTTGAGCCCAGGAGTCCGAGGCTACAGTGAGCTGTAACCGTATCACCACATACCAGCCAGAGCAAGACTCCGTCTCTGGGGTGGGAAAAAAGAAGAAGAAGACAGGCCACCCAAACAGAATATAAAAATGGCTAATAAGCATATAAAAAGGTGTTCAACTTCATGCATCACCATGGAAATACAAATTAAATTACAATGAGATAAAATTACGTAATGATGAAAATGGCTGAAATTTTAAAATCTGACAACACCAAGCCTTAGAATGTGCAGCAGTTCAACTCTCACACAATGGTGATGGGAATATAAACTGTAAAGCTATTTGGCAGTATCCAATAAAGCAGAATATAAACATACCCTGCAACCCAGCAATTCCACTCCTAGGTAAATGCCTACTGGGAATGTGGATACATAGGTCCCCAAAACACAATAATTTTCCAATAACTATTAGTTGCAATAGCCAAAACCCAGTAACAATTGTGGAATACTAATACAATGGAACACTATACAGCAGGAATCAGGATTTTTTTTTCCATAAAGGGCTAAATAGCAAATATTTCAGACTTTGCAGGCCGTAAAGTCTCTGTCGCTGTCACATCTGTTCAAACCTGCCTTTGGAGTACACAGCCATAGACATTATGGGCTTGGCTAGGTTCCAATAAAACTTTATTTACAAAAATAGCCAGTCCACCAGCCTTAGTTTTGCCTGCTACACAGCAATGAATAAAAATGAACCATAACTAATACAACAACACTGATAAATCTCACAAACATAATGTTGAAACAAAGAAGACAGACATGTGAAAGAATATACTATATGATTCTGTTTTACAAAGGTCAATAATGGGCAAAACTATGTAAGTCACAATAATAGTTTCCACTGAGTGTAGGATGTAGGGGAAAGTAGAGACTGGGGAGAAGGAAAAAAGGGGGAATTTTTCCCCGATTTGAGTGGTAGTTTCATGGTTATGTTCAATTTGGAAAATTTCATTAAGGTATAAATTTATAATGTATTTGTCTTCATTGTGAATAAAAAAGTAAAACATTTTAGTAATTATTATAAAGAATACCAGACACATTATTAAGTGGATGCTTTCTCATAGTGTGCTATACCTGGATATCAAACACTGAAGCAATGCAAGCCTGTGCCCTCACAAAGCAAGTTCCTGAAGCTCTCCCTTCACAGTTACAGTGTGATGTCTACATTGCAGCTAAACCCCTCTTCCAAATTTCATGTAGGACTTGAGAACGAGCTAGGATTAGATAGCTTACACAGGAGTGGCAGTAGGTAAATGCAATAAGGAGGGAGGAAGAAAAGTAACAGATGGGTGAAGAGACTGGTAGAAATAATGCCCTGCATTTTAGCATAATCTGCTAAGTAAGCAATATAGAATTTAAAAAGTAACATAAACAGCTTAGAAACACAATTTGGAAGGTCATTGAACTTGCCTTTTGGACGAAAATAAAGACAATTTAAAAGCTTACTAAGGCTCTTAAAAGACTGATGAAGGGATTTATTTCTGGTACAACAATTTCTTCCAATCTAACAGATTAAATAGGCAGGAAGTTTCAACTTTTCAAGTGAAGAAGCAAACCTAGCAACGATACAGTCTTGACTTTCTAAGCCTACATGTTTTTACATTATAAGGATTTATGTTCCATTGTATGGGCTTATGTCATTAGTGAAATGAGAAGAGAAGAAATAAAGAAAAGACGGTGAAAATAATTGAAATCTAGTCACTATACTGAATAACAAACAAGTGCAAGAACTGGACTATAGGCTGGGAATGCAAAGAAAAAGTCCCTGTCTTAGAGGAGCTCACAGCATAGAGAAGCTGGCAAGCCTGTGTATCAAAAATTTAAATTAAAAGTCATAAAAGTCAGCTGGGCTACATGGGAAACCCCATCTCTACAAAAAATACAAAAATTAGCCAGGCATGGTAGTGTGAGCCTGTAGTTCCAGCTACTCAGGAGGCTGGGGTAAGAGGATAGCTTGAGCCTGGGAGGTTGAGGCTGCAGTGAGCCACGATCATGCCACTTCACTCCAGCCTGGGTGACAGAGTGAGATTATTAAATGCAGGGAGAGTAAGAGGCAAGTGAAAAGAAAATAAGGAAAGGAAGTCTTCCCATAAAGGTAGGAGTGGAAGTAAGTTTTGAATGATTACAGATAGGCAAGGTTAGGAGAAAAGAAGCATCATTCCAGGCAGAGGGAGAGAATCTATGCATGGAGACATGAATGAGTCTGTCACATCTGAGGTATAATGAAAAATCTGCGACAGCCAGAATGTGATGTACAAGGACAAGCTCAAACTGAGATGTGGCCAGGTGCGGTAGCTCATGCTTGTAACTCCAGCACTTTGGGAGGCCGAGGCAGGAGGATACTTCAGCCTAGGAGTTTAGTTTGAGAACAGCCTCAGCAACACAGTGAGACCTTGTCTCTATTTAAAAATAAATAAACAAATAAATAAAACTTAGAAGATGAAGGGGCTTGTCAATCACACTGAAGTTTGAATTTTATCTTACAAGCATTATGGAACCATGGGAGTGGGAACTGGGGAATAAGAATGGAATACAAGGACTAAAGGGGAAAGTGGCATGTCTCAAAATATATCTTTTTGCATAGTTTTGACATTCAGAACCATGGTGATGTTTCACATAATAAAAAAAAATCAAATAATTAACATCAACCAATATATGAGGGGAATGTAAAGTGAAACATAAGCAGTAACAACTAAACTACATTAGGAATATATAACATAACCACTCTGAAGGGAATGCAGAAGAACTAACCACTGTGGAAACCAGTATCGTGACTATAGACACTGAGGCTAGAGACAAAACAAACACAGAAAGGAGAAAGGCTAGAATGAACGCCAGCGTGTTAGATTTGAATCAGAGGTATCACTATGAAATCATGGTTTTTAACATGTATTTCAATAGGCAGACAGGACAGACAAATGCAGATATGTGTAAACATACATATATTCATTTCCTAGCTCTGTCCTCTGAGAGAGCCTAAGGGTAATTACATCTTAATAGCACAATTAGCACCCAGACGGTGGGTGGTTTCTAAACATCATCCTTCAATAAAAAGAACCAGGACTACTTGGAGAGATGTCTGGCTGCAAAACTGGGACAGGGAAAATACCAGGTGAGCCTGAAATATCTTGTAGTGCCAAAAAGTAAGGAAGTCGTCAAAAAAGATGGGGTCTTCTTAAAAGGAAGTGGAACCAAACTGAAGAGGCCAAATCTGGGACAATTTAATGGATTATAACCCACAGGATAAAACAAACATCCACAAGTCCATAGTGATAAAAATAAATAAGTGAATGTATAAGTACATGGAAGAGAAGGCCAAGCTCTTTTTTATAGAATTTCAATGGATACATGTAAAAAGAAAAACGTAAGTAGAAAAACCACCATTTGACAAACACCACAGATTAAAGAAATAAGGAAACATAACAACTAAATGCAATGTTTGATCCTGGATTGGGCCACGGTCCAGACAAAAGACATTATTGGACTAGCTGACAAAAAACAAATGCAGTGCAGAGATTATTTAATAGTATCCTATCAATGTTAATTACCTGATTTTGATAATTTCACTGTAGTTATATAAGATATTGACATTTGGGGAAAGTGGACAAATGGTAGATGAAAGTTGTTTGATATATTTAACTTTTTTTTAAAAAATTTTGAGATTGTGTCAAAATGAAAAGCGAAAAAAGAAAAATATGGACAGCCAAGAGATTCTGAGTCATAACCTTCATCTAAAGTCTAGTTTCAGGCTTTTTTCTCTCTATGCCAAATATTAAAGCTGACAAAGTGTGAATATTTACAAAAAAACATATATGCACATATGTATAAATGAGAAGTTTGAAAATATGAGCAAATAAGGGACTGTAAATAATCTAACAGTATGGAAAAAGAACCAAACAGTAGAAAAATTTAAAATGTGATAACTGAACTTTAAAATGCAAACCTTAAAAAGAGAGATTAAGGCCAGGCACGGTGGCTCACACCTGTAACCGCAGCACTCTGGGAGACTGAGGTGGGTGGATCACCTGAGGTCAGGAGTTTAAGACTAGCCTGGTGAAATGGCATCTCTACTAAAAATACAAAAATTAGCTGGGTGTGGTGGCGGAGTCTGTAATCCCAACTACTCGGGGGAGGCTGAGGCAGGAGACTCGCTTACAATCGAGAGGCGGAGGTTGCAGTGAGCCGAGATCATGCCACTGCACTCCAGCCTGGGCAGCAAAGCAAGAAGAGAGGTTAAGAAGCATAGATGACAGAGTCAATAGACCTAACATTTGCCTAAAAGGAGTGCAACTTGAGCATTCCAAATCGGAAAATCTGAAATCTGAAATAGTCCAAACTTTGAAACTTCTTGAGTACTGACACAACACATGATGCTCAAAGGAAATGCTCACTAGAGTATTTCGGGTTTTCAGATTTTCCGACAGGGATGCTCAACTGCAAAGCATAGTACAAATACTCCAAAATCTGAAAAAACCTAAAATCTAAAACACTTCTGGTCTCAAGCATTTCAGATCAAGGATACTCAAACTGTACTAGATGAAGATAATGGAGAAACTCTGTGGTACAAATGACGCCAATCCTTGAATCCAGATGGGCCAGCAAACAAGAAGCAAGTGAAAAATCAATACCAAGAGACATAAGAGGAAAACTACAGGCCACTAAATAAAAAGCAAGCTTAAAAGCAGTAGAGAGAAAAGAAAATCGCCTACAAATGTATACCAATTAAGGTGATAGCTTATTTCCCAACAGCAACAATGGAAGCCACGAGAGAGAGAGAACTATTATTTTCAATAAACTAAGAGAATTATCAACCCAGAATTACATAGCTAGAGATGACTCCTTCTAGAACAATAATCATTTTCAGGCAAACAAAACCAAGATTTTACCATCAATAGACACATTTTTGCACAGCAGAAAAATGATCCCAGATGACAGACCTAAAGGCAGATGAAGGGTGATACCACACAAAAGATGACAACCAAATAAAGGGCCAACAGTCAGATGAAAGATGACTCACCCCATTCGTCATCAGAAATAAATCACAAGGTGGTGCCACTACATACCCATTGGAATGGCTGAAATTAAAACCATGTCACTAAGAATGTGGAGCAAATGGGACTCTCTTATACCACTGGTAGCAGCATTAACTGATAACGGCTCCTTTGGAAAATTGGCAGCATCTATTAAAGTTGAACACATGAATACGCTATAACTCAGCAATTTCACACCTAGGTAGACAGCCAGCATAAATGGACACATATTTGTAGCAAAAGACACTAATGGGGTTCAACACATGCTAAAAATATGGCATTCTTAGCATTTGAGAAAACCACAGAAGCAAACTTCTCCTGTCCTTCTACTATGAAGTAGGCCATAAAAGAATTCTCTAGCCTTCCTCCAAAGTAGGTCATAAGACCTTCATTCCATAGGTACCGTCCTTATACCTACAGGAAAGGACTGCCCTTATCTCTGAAGACACAGGGACATGGAGCAGCTGGACAAATAGGCCTAGTTTATTACCACTGCATCATATCCTCTTTGTCCAATCATCCTTCTGCATAACTGCCCAATCATCATAAAATTTAGCATAAAGACACAGAGATGTCCCTGTTTCTTTGGGTCTTCATTCCTGAAGACTCCTGTGTCACATAAAATGTATATTAGTAAATTTGTGTGCTTCTCTCCTGTTAATCTGTCTTTTGTGATGCGATGTCAGCCATGTACCTAGCCATTGGTAAGAAAAAGAAATCTTTCTCCCCTACAACATAAACAAGGATGTTCATAGCAATGCAATTCCTAATAGCCAGAAACACTGCAGTGTACATCCACAGCAGAAAGAAAAGATAGGCTGGGCACAGTGGCTCATACCTGTAATCCCATCACTTTGGGAGGCTGAGGCAGGCAGATACATGAGTCCCAGGAGTTCGAGACCAGCCTGGGCAACATGGCGAAACCCTATCACTACAAAAAATTTTAAAAATTAGCAAAACATTGGTGGTGCATTCCTGTAGCCCCAGCTACTCACGGGGCTGAGGTGGAAGGATCACCTGAGCCTGGGAGACGGAGGTTGCAGTGAGCTGAGATCGCACCACTGCACTCCAGCCTAGGTGACAGAAAGAGGCCAAAAACACCAGCAAGAATATCACAGAAAGAATACTGTGTTCTCATGGCATCCTATCAGTGACAAACAATTTTGACTTGTATTCTTACCAATGATGTTCACTTTGATTAACTGATTAAGGTGGTATTTGCCAGGCTTCCACCACTGTAGAGTTACTTATTCTTTTCCCCCTTTGTAATTAGGAAGTATTTCATAGGAAGGTAATCTAAAACTATATAAACATCTGGTTCCTCGTCAAGCTTTCAATTAATGCATTTCTTTCTTTTTTTTTTTTTTTTGAGACAGAGTCTCGTTCTGTCGCCAGGCTGGAGTGCAGTGGTACAATCTCTGCTCACTGCAACCTCCACCTCCCGAGTAGCTGTGACTACAAGCGGGCACCATTACACCCAGCTAATTTTTGCATTTTTTAGTAGAGACGGGGTTTCACCATGTTGGCCAAGATGGTCTCGATCTCTTGACCTTGTGATCCGCCCGCCTCGGCCTCCCAAAGTGCTGAGACAAGCATGAGCCACCCCAACCAGCCTCTGCATTTCATTATTTAAAAAAATTTTTTTAATTTTTTTTAATTTTTTTGAGGCAAGGTCTTGCTCTCACCCAAGCTCGAGTGCAGTGGTGCAATCACAGTTCACTGCAGCCTCGATCTCCCTAGACTTAAGCAATCCTCCTGTCCTCAGCTGCTAAGACTACAGGTGTGTGCCACCACACCTGGCTAATCATTTATTCTTTCTTACATTTATGTTGTTCATTAATTTATTAAGTGGGTTATAATCCATTACTATTATTGTTTACTATAATTAATCACTATTATAATCAACCAATCCATCTTTTTTTTTTCTTAAGAGACTAGGTCTCACTCTGTCACCCAGGTTGGAGTGCAGTGGTGTGATCATAATTCACTCAAACTCCTGGGCTCAAGCAATAATCCTGTCTCAGTCTCCTGAGTAACTGGGACTACAGGTATGTAATATCATATCTGGCTATTTTTTTTAATTCACTTATTTAGAGACAGGGTTTCACTATGTTGCCCAGGCTGGTCTCAAACTCCTAGCCTCAAACAATTTTCCAGCCTTAACCTCCCAAGGAGCTGGGATTACAAGCATGAGCCACTGTATCTGGCAATCGCTACCACTATTTATTTGGTAGCACGACCTTCCCAGATTTGGCCAGTGGAAACCCCTTCAAGATGGCTTCTAGGTCACTTTGACATTACCAGATCATTTTTTAAAAATCATTTCCTCATTTTCTGAAACTACATGTTTCAGTCTCATTTCTCCAAGGAGTACTGGTTCCTTTTATTAGAGAATTGTATTTAGAAATCAAGATCTGGTGCCAGATATGTTCACTGTTATTGGGACATACTTCCAGGCACTGTCAGTGGGCAGTGCTAGGGAATATAAATGCATATGTGTTATACATCTACATCCATAGGATTTTATTGGGAGGGTTTGTTTGTTTTTTAAGGCAGGATCTTACTCTGTTGCCCAGGCTGCAGTGCAGTGGTGCGATCACAGCTCACTACTGCAGCATCAACCTCCTGATAACTCCCATCACAGCCTCCCGAGCAGCTGGGACTACAGGCGCACGCCACCACAACCAGGTAATTTTTCTAGATTTTGTAGGGATGGGGTGATACAGTTTGGCTGTGTCCCCACCTAATCTCAAGTTGAATTGTATGTCCCAGAATTCCACATGTTATGGGAGGGACCCAGGGGAAGGTAACTGAATCATAGGGCCCACAGTATTCTCATGATAGTAAATAAGTCTCATGAGATCTGATGGGCTTGACAGGGGTTTCTGTTTTTGTTTCTTCCTCATTTTCTCTTGCCACCACCATGTAAGAAACCTTTTGTCTCCTGCCATGATTCTGAGGCCTCCCCAGCCATGTGGAACTGTAAGTCCAATTAAACCTCTTTTTTTTTCCCCAGTCTTGGATACGTCTTCATCAGCAGCATAAAAACAAACTAATACACGGTGTTTTGCCATGTTGCCCAGGCTGATGCCAAACTCCTGGGCTCAAGCAATCTGCCTGCCTCGGCCTCCCAAAGTGCTAGGATTACAGGCATGAACCACTATATCCAGCAGGATATGTTTTTTAAAAAACTCAACAAATTCCAATCAATGGTGCCAATACTAGTAACAAAAAGCAGAGAAAAAGAAAAAACTGGACAAGCTGACTATATATGAAGTTCACACGAAAAATCAAAAGCCCAAGAAGAATCAAGATACTACACATGAGCACAACACTAATGAGAGGATCTGCCATACAAACTATTAATTATAACACAGTAAGACTTGCAGATTAACACAGAAAGGTTGAATTATTTAATAATGGTACTTGTAAATGTGTTTATGCATGTGGAGGGAAATTATACTAAATTCCTATTCTACTCTATATATAAAAATAAACAATGAAAGACTTGCATGTAAAAAATATTTTTTTTCAGATGATCTCCCTTTGTTGCCCAGGCTGGAGTACAGTGGTGTGATCTTAGCTCACTGCAACCTCCACCTCCCAGGCTCAAGCAATCCTCCCACCTCAGCCTCCCAAGTAGCTGGGACTACAGGTGTGAGCCATCACACACGGCTTATTTTTGTATTTTTTGTAAAAATGAGGGTTCACCATGTTGCCCAGGCTGGTCTCCAACTCCTGAGCTCAAGCAATTCACCTGCCTCAGCCTCCCAAAGTGCTGGGATTATAGGCCTGAGCCACTGTCCGGCCAACCACTGTACCTGGCCTCATTCTACATTAAAATAAAAAACTTCTGTTCATTAAAGGATACCATCAAGAAAATAAAAAGATAAGTCACAAATTAGGAATCATATCATCAACAAAATATAAATATCTAGAATGTATAACTCTTATAAATGTGTAAGACAAACAATCCAAGAGAAAAATAGATAAAAGTTAGAAAGAAAACACAAAAAGTCCTTAAATACAAAAAATGATGCTCAGTTTCCTTCCTTAGTAATTAGGAAAACATAAATTCAAAGTAGCTTTACACATCTACTAGCTTCACTAAATTTAAAAAGTCAAACAATGGCAAGAATGTGGCAAAGATGTGAGGCAATGGAAACATTCAGATGCTCTGGTGGGAATGTACATTGGTACAATCGCTTTGAAAGACAGTCAAGATGTTAGGTAGACAGATGGTATGGCGTATCCTACCATCCAGCAATTTCACTCTTAAATTTATGTTCACTGAGAGACGTGTCGCCGGGAGACACATACAACTGTTCATAACCACAGAAAACTGCAAACAACTCAAATTCCAACAGTAAAATAAGAAAACAGAATGTGGTTTTGTTTGCAGGAAAATTAGTGAACTAAGATGTGAAATGCATCAAATAGAAAAACTCATGGAGACAACGTCCCCCAGTATTTCTGCAGAAAGAAATTTGTAATAAACCAAAAAAAAGTTTTTTTTAATTGCATTACAAACTTACTTTAGGCTGGGTCAGTATCACTTAATAGTCATTGAATCCTTTCCAAAAGTTTTGTACTAGGTATTTTAGATGTTTCCAAGACATATACAATTAGGTCCACCAAGATACAATGATGTGGTCCCCCAGTTTTAAAAATGATAGTGAATTCATGGCACACACTAAACAAAATAAAACCATAGATGTTATTTTTATTTATAGAAGGTACTTATATTCCCAAAGTTCAATTAAAACACTTCAGAAAGCACCATTCACACTGCGGTTTTTCAAAGAAAAAAAAAAAGGTTTTTTTGTTTTTTCTGAGACAAAGTCTCATTCTGTTGCCCAGGCTGGAGTGTAGTGGTGAGATCTTGGCTCACTGCAACCTCCGCTTCCCGGTTCAAGCAATTCTCCCACCTCAGCTTCCTGAGTAGCTGGGATTATAGGTGCCCGCCATCACATTCGGCTAGCTTTTGTATTTTTAGTAGAGATGTGGTTTTACCATGTTGGCCAGGCTGGTCTTGAGCTCCTGACCTCAAGTGATCCACCCGCCTCGGCCTCCCAAAGTGCTGGGATTACAGGCATGAGCTACCACATCCAGCCAAAAAAAGGTATTTAAAAAAAAATTAAGTCTCACACTTATAATCCCAACTATTTGGGGGGCTCAGGCAGGAGGACTGCTTTAGCCCAGGCTGGGCAATACAGGGAGACCTAATCTCTACAAAAAATTTAAAAATCAGCCAGACATGGTATCACATTCCTGTAGTCCCAGCTACTCAGAAGGCTGAGGTGGGAGGATTACTTGGGCCCATGAGGTCAAGGCTGCAGTGAGCTCTGATGATGTTACTGCACTCCAGCCTGGGCAACAGAGCAACACCCTGTCTCAATACCAACAACAACAAAGTTAAAACAAAAATCCTGCTTTTTTATTAGTTAGCTACAGGGACACATGAGATTGTTTCTCTTAGGCTCAGACCAAGTAGACTATGAATTTGTTTAAATGTATACATATTTAAGAACAGCATAATTTCAACCAAAAAAATTAAACTCTTCAAATCAATATAACTGGATTTTAAAACAAAACCAAAAGCCACCTTGCATGAGCAGAATGTTTAGAGTTCCATGCATGATGTCTCCGATTTCAATCAGCACTGGTGTCACCACTGCCAAGCTGATCTGACCCAAGTGAGAGTGAGGTGCACTTACAGGCCTAATAACCACCCTTAAAGCAAAGGGTTCTTCATACCACTTAAAGTTAACATATTTTAACAGTTTGAAAACATCATAAAGTACATAGTTAAATTTGGCATCAAAGATAACTATCTACTTTTCTTGAGTTTAAATGTTATATAATAGGCCAGACACAGTGGCTCACGCCTGTAATCCCAGTACTTTGGGAGGCCAAGGCAGGTGGATCACTTGAGGTCAGGAGCTCAAGACTGCCTGGCCCACATGGCAAAACCCTGTCTGTACTAAACAAAAAAAAATTAGCTGGGCGCAGTGGCATGTGCATGTAATACCAGCTACTTGGGAGGCTGAGAGGAGCATAGCTTGAATCCAGGAGGTGGAGGTTGCCGAGATCGTGCCACTGCACTAGAGCCTTGGCAACAGAGTAAGACTCCGTCTCAAAAAAAGAAATGTAATATAATAATGTTCAGAATTTAGAATATTAGGGACCATATTTTATATGGGTGACAGTATGTACGAAACCTTTAAAACAGATAGTAAGTTACATAGAGACATCAAGCAACAGTTCTAGCTGATTCAGCTCTAATTCAGTGTTTACTTTCTAACAGCACTATTTCAAAAAGAGCAATTCCATAGCCCATAGAAGAGATTTTCATTTTAAGTAGAGGTGACATCTTTACTTATGTAAGAAGCAATTATACAGGTTAACAGAAGAAATGAATTGCTACAGAATACATTAGAGATATGTTTCAGCAAACCATTAGTTTTCATTCTCAAGGGTATGTACTAAGTGTATCAGCTTAACAGTCATTGAATTTATTAAGCCATAATTTTGCTACAAGAATTCTCCATTCTCTCCTTCAGAGCACTCTGAATAAATCAGAAAGCAACGTTTGCTTTCCTCTCTACAATAACAATTGTGTATTTGGCCTGAATTCTAAATAATCAGGTTCTTTATAAAATTTTTGGAATTTAGCCAATATACAGATCTTTTCACTAAACATAAGCATGAAGGAAACAGGCTCAAACCATAACTTTCATATTTAACTACTCAAAATGGGATGGGGGAAGACAGCCTCCTCAGACAAGTAGGATAAACATGCACAGAACTCCCCATCACCATACATGCTCTCCTATCACTACAAACAGAACCGTTTTTGAGAACTTGAGGCACATTCACTGGATGTTTGTTGGTATCAGTATCTATAGTCTAAAATCTACTAGTGTAATACTTAGCACACAGTGTCTTTTACACTGATTAAGAGCACACTAGGTGTGATGGTTAGTTTTACATGTAATGTGGAGAGTCTACAGCACTCAGTTATTTAATAGAACACTAATCTAGGTGTTGCTGTGAAGGTATTCTGTAGAGGGGGGCTAACATCTACTATCAATTGCTTTAAGTAAAGAAGATTATCCTCCACAATGTGGGTGGGCCTCATCCAGTCAGGTGAAAGCATCAGAGGGGGCAGTTAGTCAGACATATACAGGGCAGGAGTGGGCCCCCACACCCACCAGGAAAGTTACGCAACCATCAGGTGGTGGTCTGGCAGTTGTCACACTGCCTCACTAAATTAATAATAGGTCACAGGCAGCACCAGGGAAAGGAAGTCTCCCTACAGACAGGAAACACCTCAAACTGGTATCAGCAGCTTCCTAGTAAGTTCTCAAGGGTTGGGCGAATAACCACAAGCATGCACATTAAGAGGTAAAATGGCAGAGGGACATTCTGCTGGTAAGGGAAGTGCAACTCCAGTAAACACACTGCACATGCTCCCTTCCCAAGCACTGACAGGCCACTGCGCATACAGACAACCCACCCCAAGGGAAGAATCAGGGGAGAACAGACACCAGACCCTGAAAGTATGCCACCATATAAAACCCTACGTCAAAAGGTCAAACCCTGCACTTGTCCTTCAAGTCGCCCTCAGTATTTCTGCAGATGCTGGGCCGCTTCCAAGTCTACTTTCCTTCCTTGCATTCCTGCTCTAAAACTTACCTGGGTATCTTCTTCTGCCTTATGCCCCTCAGTAAAATTCTTTCTTCTGAAGAGGCAAGAACTGAGGTTGCTGCAGACCTGTATGGATTCACCACTGGTAACAAAAAGCCTTAAGAGCAACAGCGGAGGACTGACTCCCAAGGAAGAAATTCTGCATCATGACCGCAGCATCATCTGCCTGAGTTTCTAGCCTGCCCTACAGATTTCTGACTTGTCATCCCCAACTGAGTAAGCCAATTTCTTTCTTAAAATCAGTCAGTCAGGCCAGTCTCAGAGGCTTACTCCTGTAACCCCTGTCTTTTGGGAAGCCTAGGTGGATCACTAGAGCTCAGGTGTTTGAGACCAACCTAGGAACACAGCAAGACCCCATTTCTATAGAAAAATTTAAAAATTAGCTAGGCACAATGGTACGTGCCTTTAGTCCCAGCTACTTGGGAGGCTGAGGCAAGAGAATGAGTCCCTTGATCCCAGGAGTTTGAGGTTACAGTGAGCTATGACTGCACCACTGCACTCAAAACGGGGCAACAGAGTGAGATCTTGCCCCTAAAACAAAACAAAAATCCCTCAATATGAATTTCAGTGTCTCTGTCTTTACACATATAAATCTATTTGTATTTATAAGCACACACACTCTGGAGAAGCTTGACTGATACACTAGATAAAAAGAAACACTAAGTTTCTTCTACGTACCACCAACAAATTCCAACATCAAATCATCAAATATGGTATGGGGAGCTCCACAACCATCAAGTGTCCGATTCTTGGCAGACACCAAGACACCAACCAGATGTCTTACAGTTCAATTCTATGGTGACACTGTCTACCTGTAGTTAGTTATTGAGGAAGAATGCCAAACTCTGTAAAATACTTGAAAAGATTTATTCTGAACCAAATATGAGTGACTATGGCCTGAGGCACAGTCTCAAGAGGTCTTGAGAATATGTACTCAAGGTGGTTGGGTTTCAGCTTAATTTTAGGGAGACATGAGACATCAATAACAGATGTGAGGTATACACATTGGTTCGATCTGGAAAGGTGGGACAACTTGAGGGGACAAGGGGAGGTGGGTCTCAGATGGATTCAAAGTCTGATTGGCAACTGGTTGAAGGAGTTATTAACTAAAGACCTGGAATAAATAGAAAGGAGTGTTTGGGTTAAGATAACGGGTTGTGGAGAAAAAGGTTCTTATCATCTAGATGAAGCCTCACAGGTGACCACCTAAAGTGATAATAGATGGTCAGACCTTTAAAAGGTGCTAGGCTCTCAGCTAATGACTTCAGGATTGGGAGGGCCTGGAAGGGGAAAGATCGAGTTAACAGAGATTCTTTATAGATGCACATTCCCACCCCACCCCCCACCACACACACACAGGATGGCTTTGCAGGGCCACTTCAAAATATGGCAAAGAACATACTTTAAGATAAAATATTTTCATTTCCTTATTTCGTGTGATGTTATGCCAGAGTCAGGCTGGTTAAGTAAAACTCAGCTGATGAGATTTTATGGTTTATAAAGAGTGACTCCTCAGACCCCTTTAGGAATTTGGGCAAGAGACAAAAAGGTCAGAGTTTAGTCCTCATAGCTCAGATCCCACAAGGATGCTCCTACTTCAGATGCTAATCGCTAAGTCCAGGCCTCAGGTATTTTTTACCTACAGAAGCAGTGGCTCATGCCTCCAACACTTTTGGAGGCAAAGGCAGGCAGATTGCTTGAGCCCAGGAGTTCGAGACCAGCCTGGGCAACAAAGTGAGACCCCCCACCCCCATCTCTGAAAAAAAAAAAAAAAGGCAAAAATTTGGCCAGGCATGGTGGCCCGTGCCTATAGCATCAGCTACTAAGAAGGTTGCGGCAGGAGAACTGCTTGAGTCCAAAAGGTAGAGGCAGCAGTGAGCCGTGTCGCACCACTCTACTACAGCCTGGCCAACAGAATGAGACCCTGTCTCAAAAGGAAAGAAAAAAAAAGATGCTCCTATCATCCCTGACAGTCAAGAAGGTTCACATGGGTTTTAGAAGTTTTAGAAGATCTGTGCCAGGAACCTGGGTCAGAGACTAAATATATACTTCTTATGTTACACTAGGCAACATGGGAAACACTAGTTTTAAAGGTTTTTAAATTTTAAGTCATACAAGGAAAAAGGCACTTTAATTCAATTAACCTGGGGAAGAAAGGCATTCCTTATTTACTGAAAGACCACACATAATGACTGAAATAATCCCCAACTAAAATAAAAGTAGATCATGGGAAGTGTACTACATCCTCCATATGAAAAACATTTTGGGGAAGACAAGGGAACATTAGTTCTGATGTGGGGTCTGGAAAAAGGGGAGGAGGGCTAGAAGAAAATCAGGCAAAGTGAAACGAAATGCCACACCTGAGCTGAGCTGTCAAGGCACGTACTCTTTCACCCAACCATTTTAAGCTAATAATGTTTCAGGACTATGTCCCAGGCGTTTTATTTGACTGTCTGATCTGATTGGTTCATAACAACATTAAGTAGCACATACTATTATTATCCATAATTCTCAGGAGGGATGGAGGAGCTAAAGACGTAATTCACACAAGGTGACAGAGCTATGAAATGGTACTGGTTCCTATATATGAACCTAGGCCTTGATTTGAGTTACTGAGCTACATGCACCCCTAGCAATATTTCCCCAGCAAAACAACAGGGCAAAAACATTCTTATGCCAGATAATCTTATGAGCAATGTCACAGATATATTAAAAGTAAATGGTATATTATGTTTGAGATTTGTACATAAAGAAAGGGGAGTAGGCCGGGCACGGTGGCCCACGCTTGTAATCCCAGCACTTTGGGAGGCCGAGGTGGACGGATCACCTGAGGTCAGGAGTTCGAGACCAGCCTGGCCAGCATCATAAAACCCCATCTCTACTAAACATACACTAGGCTTGGTGGCAGGCGTCTGTTATCCCAGCTGCTCGGGAGGCTGAGGCAGGAGTTTTGCTTGAACCTGGGGGTGGAGGTTGCAGTGAGCCAAGATCATGTGACTGCACTCCAGCCTGGGCAACAAATGGGAGGGAGGGAGGGAGGACAGGGGGAGGGGGGGAAGGAGGGAAGGAGGGAGGGAGGGAGGGAGGGACAGAGGGGGACTAAGGGGAATTAGCATGAGCAGAAACAGAAAAACAACCTGTATAAAGAGAAAAGATTTTTGGTTCAACATTGCCAAGAACTGTTAAATAAAATTTACGGGAGGCCACTGTTTTGAACTGAGCTCCTGCATTTGGCTCCAGCAGGCCAGATCAAAGTGGAGACACTTGTATCGAGTTGAAACTTTAAGAACAGATAAATCCCGAACAGGCAGTGTTTCCAAAAAACCCAGCAGATTCACCAAAACTAATCTGAAAGAGCCCAGTCAACCTGAACTGGCATGACACAGAAGTTCCGGTCTCTTCTGCTTTAACCCTTACAAGAAAAGTAACCTGAAATAACCTGATGTTAACAAATCTGCTCTTTATATTGTGCTGTTTCCTTGATCTTGCTCAAGCTACCATACAAAAAACAACTGTTTTGCCATGCACAATGGAGCTCCGAATCTGTAAATGTAATGCTTCCCAGTTCATGAATAACGAATAAAAGCCAATTAGATGATCAAATCTGTTGATTTGGTTTTTAAATACAACCTACGAATTTGCCTTTTTTCCATCCCATCTCAACTTAATAAGAAAATAAAAACACAAATTCATGAAGTATAGGAAATCCTAATACAGATGATATCAGCAGACCAGACCAGTGAGAAACAGAAAGCATATGGAAACAGCGTGAGGACAAACCCCATAGGGCCAAAGAACTGTAACTCCTTACAAGTAAGAGGATGGACCATCAAATAAATTTTCCTAGCAGAATCCAGGAAAAACTAGCAATGTCAGCCAATGCTGGGAGAAGCAGCAGGGCAGGCCTTGGATGGCAAGTAAGGGAATTAAAATCCACACGTTATGGGAAAATCTACCATACCCAACATGGTACACTCACCATGGCTTCTGTAATAAGAGTCTACATGCCCTACCAGGTGAATAAGAATACAGCAAAGCTGAATTCAACTTCTTATTCTACCACTTACTACGAATAAATCTATGACAATCGCTACTCATCCCATGAAAATCAGCAACATGGAAAGCAGTACTGAATTCAAGAATACCTAAAAAAAAATTCATACAAAAACAGACTACATTTTTCAAAGTGTAATACATTCCCTCAAGAAATCTGAGGAAACATGCTATCCATAAAAAGAAAAAATAAAATAAACCTTTTTGGCTAAAACATAATTATTGGGAAATAAAAGCATGCAGGGTGAATCAGCATCAGCTCCTGGAAGTCTGTGGCTGGTTTCTCCACCCTGGATGCCATCCCCCAGTGGACATACTGTGTTCTAATATCTTTTCTCTTTCTGGAATCACTTCGTTGGTTTCTCTTCAGCTTCTAAACATGTACAAACTTCCTTTAAATCATAAAAAGCCTTTCCCATGACCCAGATCCCTTTCCCAAATAAAGAAGTAATAAGGTCAGGAGGGTGTTACAAAGCTGAATATATGGTTTTACTATTATACGAACAAAGAAACAAGAGAATAATGGGGGGGGGGGGGGGGATAGTTGATAACATGCCAAACTTAAAGTGCCACCTTTATAGGAGAAGATTATAGACTAATAGCCTGTATACAGAACTTTGTCCATGGGCATATTTTCCTTGGACCATGTAGTGTTTCACATAAATTCAACTCCATTTTTAAAACTCACATATTTAAAATGAAAATACAGATTAACAGCTTCATTTAAAAAACTGTTAGATCTGATAGCTTTGAGGCCACAATCTCAAATAGCAATGGTGGCTGGAGCCAATGGCCGGCATGAGACCTCCATTCTCCTCCTCTTCTCGGTCCTCAAGACTGTCTTCCTCACCTTGAGCTTATGCTGGCTGCCATCTATCGTCCCACTTGTCCTCTTTTCTCCTACGATAGAAAAATATTTTTTCTTACCCCAAGGCCTGCTTTCTACTCATTGCCATTGTAGGCCAGGGCCCTGTGGTCACTTAAGTTGGTGAGTCTAGGCCAGGCACAGTGGTTCACGCCTGTAATCCCAGCGCTTTGGGAGGCCAAGGTGGGTGGATCATGACGTCAGGAGTTCGAGACCAGCCTGACCAAAATGGTGAAACCCCATCTCTACAAAAGTACAAAAATTAGCCAGGCACGGTGGCACACACCTGTAGTCCCAGCTACTAGGGAGGCTGAGGTAGGAGAATTGCTTGAACCTGGGAGGCAGAGGTTGCAGTGAGCTGAGGTCGTGCCACTGCACTCCAGCCTGGGAGACAGAGTAAGACTCTGTCTCAAAAAATAAATAAATAAAAATAAAATAAAAAGTTGGTGAGTCTGCTGCAGGATGACAGAGTCAAAACAAAGAGTTGAAAACACAGACCTCCAGCTGGTAAAAGAAGGCTGACAGGGCTAGAGTCATGACTTTAGGGGAGCTTGATATAAGTTAAAGTGAAAGAAGACTGAGCTCACAAAAAGAGTATATTAACAGGAGATGGCAATTGAGAAGGAACTTTAAGAAATAACCATAATTCAAGTCACTATGAGACACTGAAAGGTAACAGTAAGTAACAGTAAGGGAAAGGAAGTACAAGGAGTGAGATGGTCAAGACAGATTTCCAAATGAGTTAAACTGATGGTGCAAAGATTACAGCAAAAATTCATTCAGTTGTGACACTTCAGCCATAGGAAGAGATGACGGTCCACTGTAAAGTAATCTATTTAACAACCAAATTCAAGTCTAAACTACCCATGAAACTGTACTACATCAATTGGTTAAAGTTAACACAGAAACATATGTGTCTTAATTACTGTCAATGTAAATGTGTATCGAGGTCTTAGAAGACATTTTTCATTGACCAGAATTATCAAATGACAAGTTTCCTCTTACATGTTAAAAGCACTTTCAAATGAAATGAACAGGCAGAAAAAAAAAATTAGGCACAAATTAACAACAAAAATTCCCTCCAACTGCTGCACTGTATGAGAGTACATTGTGCTATCATAACAAAAACGGTCAGCTAACAAAGTGAAAAATTACCAGGTTTTCCTCTAAAGTTTTATGTCATGAGAAGAGCAAAAAGGTCCATTTAACCTAGAAGAATTTAAAGCATTACACTGCAAAAGCCATCAAACTGTGAATAAACATTAGTACCTCTGCACAACTGGCTTAAAAGAACATAATTTAGAAATTCTACAATATAAAATAGGTATATCTGCTATGGCGTTTGTATTAGAATACAAAATAAGGCAGGGCAAGGTGGCTCATGCCTGTATTCCCAGCACTTTGGGAGGCTAAGGTGGGTGGAACACTTGAGCCCAGGAGTTCCAGACCACCCTGGGCAACATAACGAGATCCTGTGTCAAAGAAAAAAAAACAGTAAAAAAAAAAAAATAGATTATAAGATAGATAAATGGGAGACATAATATGGAGAGAATTCACAGGGAAATATAAATTCAATATTAAACATGTAAAAATATCCTTATTAACAATAAAAAAACATTAAAGCAAAAATGAAGTACCATCATTGTACAACTACTAAATTAGCAAATAATATTTTGTACATTTGGCTGGGCGTGATGGCTCGGCCAAATCCCAGCACTTTGGGAGGTCGAGGCAGGTGGATCACCTGAGGTTAGGAGTTCGAGACCTGCTGGCCAACATGGTGAAAACCTGTCCCTACTAAAAATGCAAAAATTAGCCAGGCGTGGTGGTGCACGCCTGTAGTCCTAGTTACTCAGCAGGCTGTGGGAAAAGAATTGCTTCAACCCAGGCGGCGGAGGTCACAGTGAGCCGAGATCGTGCCAGTGCACTCCAGCCTCAGCCTGGGCAAAAAGAGCAAAACTCCATCAAAAAGAAAAATATATATAAATATACATATATATTTGTGTGTGTGTGTGTTATATATATATATATATATATTTGTATGTGTGTGTAAATATATATATTTGTATGTGTGTATATATATTATTGTAAGTAATGTTTACCAAACTGCTCATAATCCTTAGATAAGTAATTAATGGCACTCTTAGAAAAGGTTCTTACCTAAATAACACAACAGAAGCAAAAGGTTATAGAAACAGAAATACATTCTACTACAATGTTTTTGAAGCAAAACAAATAATCTGGAACGAGTCAATTATCCAACAATAGATATACACAGGAAACTATGCAGCAACAAAACTATAACCTATAACTTTTTGTTCATGTGATAATAATGAACACCATGTGCAAACCTGGAAAAATAACTGATACCATGTGAAGGTGGAAACAGAATACAGGTTGAGTATCCCTTATCTAAAATGCTTGGGATCAGAAGCATTTCAGATTTTAGGTTTAGCTGTTTTTTTTTTTTTTAATATTTGCATATCCATAATGAGATATCTTAAGGATGGGACCCAAGTTTAAACATGAAAATTCATTTATGTTTCATATACACCTTACACACATAGCCCAAAGGTAATTTTATACAGTATTTTCAATAGTTTTGTGCACAAAACAACATTTGTGTACACTGAACCATCAATGAATCGCAAGCTGTCACATCAGGTCAGGTGTGGAAATTTCCACTTGTGGCGTCATGTTGGTGCTCAGAAAGTTTTAAATTTTAAAGCACTTCAAATTTTCTATTTCTGGATTAGAGATGCTCAACTTGTAATACACCTACCAAGATTAAAAGTACAGTAGGTAACCAATGAAAAACAAGGCCAAGGCAAAGATAGAAAAACACAAAGTTCAAGTAAGCATTATATTGGAGTGATACATTTATGGAGCATTTTATATTTCAATATTATTTTAATAATAGAGTAGAAGAAACAAAATCTAGGCATCATGGGATAACAAGATTGGCACAGAGACAAAAAACTATAGCAACAGTGCTAAAAAAAAAGAGGAGAGAGAGCTGTGAGATCCCAATGTTAGCCAGCAGTAAAGACAAGTTTTGACAAATGAACTAAAAAGAGGTCACCAGCTTCATAAACTTAGAAAGCTACTAAGAACCTAAGAGTGGGCCACTTCAGCAAAATGGTAGAGACACACATCTTACACAGAGAACTGCTTAATAAATAAATGAGGTAGGGAAGTATCTGTGAGTGACCCAGGCAATGCAGGGAAAGAAGAAATTGTTGATCACCTGGGGAAGAAAGAAAGAACCGTGATAGTTTGGAAAAGAATCAAGATTGAGAAAAGTTTTTTAAACTATAAAATAGAAGGAAAGTGAATAGTCAGTAAAGATAAACACTGAAAATGCAAAGGAGAAAGAACACTACGAAATGGCTCTTGGAGGCCACATAACACAAGAACTCAGGTTGTATGAAGCACAATGTGGCTTTTCATTGTCTGCTCCCAAAAAGCACTCAAATTTGTCTACAAAAGTGATCCTTCATTAAAAATGTTCGTATCTTCTTCAAGTCAGACATACTGATTAGAACATGTCTCCAACAGTATTTTAGCAAAAAGCAAGCCACAGCTCAAATGAATGATTATTGACTTCTAAAAAAGCTAGAGGTCCCAAGTGAAACCCCAAATAAAATAATTGTGTTAGAGCAGGGAATGTTTGAAAGGTATCTAATATTCACATTTTTCTTCACTTCAACATCACTGAAATCAGTATGCATCTTATAATTCCTGGCATCTTAGCAATGTACCATAGTTTAGAAGGTTCAATTTTTTTTCCGTTTTTAAGTTTCCGATTCAACTCAATTCCTCACAGAGCATTTTTTTCCTTAATAATACATAAGATTATGGTGTGCCTTACACTAGAAAGTATCTTTTATTTTTAAAAATATAGTATCTTTTTGTCCTTACAAACTGCCCTTATGTGTTACAATATAACTACAACAGAAAAGGAGGTAGGGAATAGAGAGGAAAGCTGGCATGTGCAGTTTTAAACTACTCTGTCTTATAAAAATAGGAAACTGTGAACATATCACCAGATTTCTGATTCTGTAACTAAATGATCCCTATGGTCCTGATTCAGTAACGTTTATTCATGCTCATAAATGCAGAACGTAAATCTTCCATGTACACATTTCACAGCACTCCATGTGAGTAACGGTCATGTTACAGCACAGGAAAAATGACATTTAAGGAAAAAGGATAACAAAAACAGCATACTTTCATTTAAACACAAAAAGTTTAAAATATTTTTCTATCTGAACAAAGATCACAGGCAAGAATATTTTTATTAAAAATATTAAACTTTAAGGGCTGGGCACGATGGCTCATGTCTGTAATCCCAGCACTTTGGGAGGCCAAGGCAGATAGATCACTTGAGGCGAGGAGTTCGAGACCAGCCTGGGCAACATGGCAAAACCCCATGTCTACAAAAAATAAAAAAAAGTAGCCAGGCCTAGTGACACGCGCCTGTACTCCCAGCTACCTGGGAGGCTGACACATGAGAATCACTTGAACCTGGGAGGTGGAGGTTGCAGTGAGCCAACATTGCACCACTGCACTCCAGCCTGGGCAACACAGCGAGACTCTGTCTCCAAAAAAATAAAATAAAAAATAAAAATATTAAACTTTTAAGAGAAAAACTAAATAAGTATCACTCAGGGCAATTTAAAATACATATTAACACATTTGCAACTTTTCTGTAAATATAAAATTATTCCAACATAGTTTACAAAAATAAATATATACATACATATTAACAATTTTAGTAACAATTTTATTGATGTTTTATCTCAACAAATGAGTTGTCTAGAAACATTAAAGAAAAATATTTGAAACATTTACACTGTCAAGCACCTTTGGCAATTACTATAATCAAAATTAACCACTCTGAACTGGATGCACTACAAATTTTCTAATGTTTTACAAATAAGAAAACCAAATTTGCCAATCAATAAATGTATTATACTTCTGCCCATACTGTTGGAAATATAAAGGATAATCAAGTCAATGAAATCAGCATCTTCAAATGTTTCTTCAGCATAGTCAGCTTACTGAGGACAGTGATTTACTCAGAAAAAATTTAAAAGTGTGACTGAATATACACATGGGTTCAGCATCAAAACCAAAACAGGTATCATGCCTGAAAATTCCACCATGACCTTCTAGTTGTGTAACTTTGTAATTTACTTTCACGAACATTCTTCTTAGGATAAAATGATACAAGATACAAGATACTATTAGATACAAGAACTCCAGATCTTCCCATTTTAAAATAATACTATCTACACCATTTGAAGCTAAACTTAGACATACAAAGCTCATCATGCTAATATATATCAAGCACATTTTTTCAATAGAGATCAAAGACATGATGGCTACAAAATTTCAAGATAATCAACCAGGATAGATGTTACATCACACAAGTGCAACTAATTTTGTCCTATAGCAAGGGGGACAGGCATAAGAATTCAAAACTTCCGGAATTTTATTACTAAGTCTTCTATAACATATGGAGACAATCAATATTTTCTGATTATTTAATATAAGCAATGTAGCATGCTAGGAGAAATTTAAAAAGCAGCTCCTGTCCTCAAGAAAATCATAGTATAATGGGGAAAGAAACATAAAGAACTTCATTAATATGTGGCAGAACATGGTGTTAGGAGTCTTATGAAAACACAGGATAAAACTAAGAAGTATATTAAACCATAACCACATCTGCACTAATGTAGATGAAAAGTAGTCTCTCTGGATTAAATGGGTCACTAACAATAAGACTTGATCAGTATTTTATTTAATTATCTGTAACATGTTTTAAACATTGACAGGTTTTCATATTGAATATACTCTACCCTAATAGCCAAGAATTTTTATTTCTGGGCCTTTAAAATACTCAAGTTTCTAGGCTGAGTGTAGTGCCTCACACCTGTAATCCCAGCACTTTGGGAGGCTGAGCTGAGCCAGGTAGATCACTTGAGGCCAGGAGTTTGAAACCAGCCCAACATAGTGAGACCCTGTCTCTATTAAAAATACCAAAAAAAAAAAAAATTAGCCAGGCATGGTGGCATGTGCCTGTACTCTCAGCTACTCGGGAGGCTGAGGCATGAGAATCACTTAAACCCTAGAGGCAGAGGGTGCACTCCAGCCTGGGCAACACAGCAAGACTCTGTCTCAAAAATATATATATATTTTTTTTTCAAGCATTTCAAAGGCCCTTATAATAGTAAAACTAAAATAGCCAAATAAAAGCATCAGTTCATTAAGGTAAAATGATTTCTAAGAACAATCATAGCTAATACTGAAGAATTCTAATTACTTGTTACGTTCAATTATTTAATTATTTTTTTTGAAACATGGTCTTACTTAGGGTAGAGTGCCCTGGCAGCTCACTGCAGCCTCCACCTCCTGAGTTCAAGTGGTCCTCCCACCTCAGCCTCCCAAGCAGCTGGGACTATAGGCACACACCACCATGCTCAGCTAATTTTTGTATTATTTATTTATTTTTTGATAGAGACAGGCTCTCACCATGGTGCCCAGTCTGGTCTCAAACTCCTGCAATCAAGCAATCCTCCCACCGTGGCCTCCCAACTTGCTGGGATTACAGGCATGAGGCCACTGGGCCCAGCCTTCAATTAATTTTTTAATTAAGCTTTTATTTAAAAAATTGAAATATACAAATCCTATGTGTACATCTTTTAGAACTTTCAGAAATGGAACCTACCAATGTAACTACTACTTGATCAGGAAAGAACATTACAACACTCAGAAGCCACCCTCATAAGTCCTCAGTAACCTCCAATGCTAACAACCATTATGACTTCTAGCACCACAGATTAGTTCTGTCCGGTTTTGTATGGTCCCTTTACAACATGGGAAAAGCAATTTATTTAAATGAGGTCAGAGAAGTATGGACACTTCCTTGTGTCTTCTTTTGCTCCATACTGTGAACTTCATCTTTGTTGCTATAGAAAGCAAAATACCACAGATAATTTCTCCATTTAACTTTTTTCTTCATATGTATTTATTTTTATGTATTTATTTTTGAGACAGAGTCTCGCTCTGTCACCCAGGCCGGAGTGCAGTGGCTTGAACGTGACTCACTGTAGCCTTGACCTCCTGGGCTCAAGTGATCCTCCCACCTCAGCCTCCCAAGTAGCTGGTATCACAGGTACACAACACTGCACCCAGCTAATTTTTAAAATTTTTTGTAGAGATGATGTCTCACTATGTTCCTCAGGCTGGTCTCAAACTCCTGAGCTGAAGCAATCCTCTCGCCTTGGCCTCCCAAAGTGCTGGGATTACAGGCATGAGCCACTGTACTCTGCCCCCTTTTAGCTTTTGATGAGCATTTTGTTTTCTTCTAGTTTGATATAACCACAAATAATGCTGCTATAAACACTTTTGGCATATTCTTCAGGGCACAGATGTGTGTGTTTCCACTGGATCTGTACATTTGGTAATTAAACTGCTGGGTCAAAAGTTCTAGCAATTTATACTCCCACTAGCAGGGTGTATAAGGTCCACTTACTCTACACTTGGGATTATCTTTTTCATTTGTTCCGCTGGTAAGAATACAATAATATAACTGTGGCTTTAATTTGTACTTCCACTATATGATTTTGAGAACCTTTTAAGAGGCTTATTTTATGGTCCACTTTGTGAACTGCTTCAAGTCTTAGATCTTTGGCTGGAGGAAGGCAAGAGGGAGGGGGGGTGTCTGGCTTTTATTAATTTGTAGCTCTTTATGTATTGGGGTTATGAGTCCTCTGTTGGATGTATGTGCTGCAAGTATTCCCCCCACTCCATAACTTGCCTTTTTGCTCTTAATTTTTATTTTGTTGAAGAGAAATTCTTAATTTTAATATGTTCAATTTATCAATGTCTTCTTTTATCTAGTTAATCTCAATAACATTTAAACACTATCTCCAAATGTAAAAAAAAAAGAAATATTTATACTAATTCAACTAGTATTAGCATGTTTATAATAGATATTTTAAACAAGTTTATGCAGGGATTTTAATTTCTAACAAATTTGGTACAATTGTTCAACAACAAAAAAAATCTTAGTACTTATTTTAGTGAGAAATGGTTAAGAACTGAATCCCTCATTTCTGGTGGGACATATATTAATGACCTCCATCTCAATCAAACAATTTTAAATTTCTATTCTCAGTCAAACAATTTTACACAACGAATCTTAACGACAGGTTTTGCTTTAATATAACGAAGAAATTGAGAATCTAAGTAAATGTGATTTTAAAAAAACAAAAAAGGCCCCAAACACAAATTACAGCCCTGAATATGTCATAACTAAAATTAGGGCAATGATTATTTAGTACATCAATCACCTTTTTTTCCCCCCTTTTGCTAATTTCTATTGCTATCCTATTTCAAATCCTGAAATGAGAACCAAAAATAACTGAGGAAAATAAAGCTGTTAGATTGATAATTTAAGATATGATATTTGCATAACAAATTACCATATTATGATACAATTATATATTCCTTAAACAAGAAATGGCTTGACAGGATGAGGCATGCAAAGCAGCGAAGTACTTTAAAGACTTCAGAAAAAATCTGGTCAACAATACACAAGCAGATGTTGTGCTTATATAAATTACATACATAGGAATAGTTTCCTTTTCTCTCTCTGTATAAATATGTATTTTTGAGACAGGGTCTCACTGTGTCATCCAGGCTGGAGCACAGTGACACAATCATAGCCCACTACAGCCTCAATCTCCTCAGACTCAGGTGATCCTCCCACCTCAGCCTACCAGGTAAGCTGGGACTACAGGCACATGCCACCTCCTTTTCTATTTTTATAATCTTTGCATTAAACCAACAAACTACTAATCAAGTTTTATTTATAATAAAAGCATCAAAATGACTTGATGCATGTGGGAAAGAATCAACTCTGCAATACATGATTTAAACGTTTCTTTTATACAGCAACAACTTGAGGAATACACTTTTTTCAGCTTATAGACAATGCTCAGTGCCCACACAGATTCATACTCACAGACTCCTCAGATGAATTTCATGGCCCCAGTTTGGAGGAGCACTAAAACAGATGTTACAGAGTTTATGTACTTTCCTTAGAGAAGAGCTCCTGGGGAATTTACCAAGAAGCACATTACCATTTTTTTTCAAACATGGTTCTAATAGCCTTATTCATGATCATTTCATAAAAGCAGTAAACCAGAAAGGGAATGGAAGTGGAACCATTGCCAGAATCAGGCATGCTAGCAGCAGAAAAGGAATGCCTGAAAGAGACATAAGCAGCCTTACACCACTCAATAGTCCTTGCAGCCTTCCCTGTAATTCCAAACCCATATGACAATTACAGTTCATACAATGACTTTGTTATCAAGAAAAGATTATATTTTTAAGTGTACTTAAAATAATATTTCTCAGAAAAGGTTAACATAGAAAATTTAAAGCTTAAAGAGGACACTCTACCAAAGAGGTATAAAGATGACAAATACATGAAAGATGCCTGAAACCATTAGCCATTACAGAGATGCAAATTAAAGTCATAAGAAGATACCACTACACACCTATTAAAATGCCCAATATTAAAAATACTGGCAATGTCATGTGGTGGCAAGAATGGGAAATGAGAATTCTCAAACATCGCTGGTGGGAACGAAAAACAATACAGTCACTCCTGAAAGTGGTTTGCTGGCAGTTTCTCATAAAGCACTTACCCTATGACTCAGAAATCACGCACCTGGGCATCTATCCTAGAGAAATGAAAGCTTACATTAACAGAAAAACCTGGATACAAATGTTTATAGTAGCTCTATTCATAATCACTCAAAACTGGAAACAACCCAAGTGTCCTTCAACAGGTGATTATATAAACAAATTGGCATATCCATACAATAGAATATCCTGCAATGAAAAGGAACTACTGATACATGGAACAGCTTGGATGAATCTCAAAGACAAGCTTAGTGAAAGCAGCTAGTCTTGGAAGATTACACATTGCATGGCTCCATTTATATAACATCCCAATTTATTAAGTTAAATGACATTTTTTAAAAGAAAAAATGACAGGAATGGATGGCAGATCAACAGGTGCCAGGGATTATGGGAAGGCAAAGAGGTGACTAAAGGAATAGCAGGAGGGAACTGCAGGGTTTTACAAAACTCTTCTGAATCTTCATTAAAATGAAAGTCACAAAAATCCATACATGTGTTTAAATTCCTGGTGTTGTGTATGTGTATAATCATTTAGAATGGTATGCCTACCCATAATCCCTGGCAACTGTTGATCTGCCATCCATTTCTGTCGTTTTTTTCTTTTAAAGAAATCTCATTTAACTTAATAAATGGGATGTTATATAAATGGAGCTATACAATACGTAATCTTCGTGTGTGGTGGCTCACACCTGTAATCCCAGCACTCTGGGAGGCCAAGGGAGAAGGACTGCTTGAGTTCAGGAGTTCAAGATCAGCCTGGGCAATATAGTGAGACCCCCATCTTAATAAAAATAAATAAAACTGTAGGATCATTTTTAAAGGATTCTCTTTTACTTTAAGATAAAAATATTACTGGAGAAAAAGATGGACAATTTATAATGAAAAAATGGGTCACCAGGGAAATACAGTAATTTAAAACCTACATGCAATCTAACAACAGAGCACCAAAACAAATAAAACAAAAATGAACAGAACTGAACGGAGAAAGACAATTCACCGATAATTGAAGGCTTCAAAACCCCACTCTAAATAATTGATAGAACAACTGGACAAAATATCAGCAAGGGTATAAACACTGACAGTATTATTAACAATACTGACTCAACTGACATCTACAGAAAACTTCATCCAACAACAGCAGAATACACATTCTTTTAAGGTCCAGGTTAGACCATTTGCAATGTCACAACACAAGTCTCAAATTTAGAAGGATTAAAATGATATAAAATATGTTTGCTGACCACAAAGAATTAAAATCAATAATCAAAAGAAATTTGAGAAATCTCCAAACACTTGAAAATCCAACAAAAACATCCAAACAACCCATGGGTCAAAGAAAAAAAAACACAAGCAAAATTAAGAAATATATTTATTTATTTAATTTACTTATTATCATTATTATAACTTTTATTTTTAGACAAGAGCCTCGTTATGTTGCCCAGACTGGCCTTGAATTCCTGGACTCAAGTGATCCCCCTGCTTCAGCTTCCTGAGTAGCTGGCACTATAGGCACATGCCATTACAACCAGCTCAAAATCAAGAAATATCTTAAACGGAATAAAAATGAAAATACAACATGTCAAAATTTATGGGAAGCAGCTAAAGCTGTGGCTAAAGCCAACTTTACACCTTTTTTTATTTTATTTTTTAGAAAGGATCTTGCAGGCTGAAGTACAGTAGCAAGATCATGGCTAACTACAGTAGTCTCAAGCAATCCTCCCAACTCAGCCTCCCAAGTAACTGGGACCACAGGCACATACCACCAAACCCAACTGATTCTTGTGTTGTTTGTTTGTTTGTTTGTTTGTAGAGACAGGGTGTCATTATGTTACCCAGGCTGGTCTCGAACTCCTCGCCTCAAGTGATCCTTCCACCTTGACTTCCCAAAGTGCTGGGATTACATTACAGGTGTGAAACACTGCTCACAACTGAGAATTTTATAGCTTTAAACTTAAACCTAGTTTAGAAAATAAGAAAGATCTCAATCTCCACATTAAGAAACTAAACAGTAAAGTAACCCCCAAGCAAGCCAAAAGGAAGAAGTTACAGTTTAGAGCAAAACCCAATGAAACTAAAAATAGAAAAATAAGAGAAAAATCAATAAAACCAAAAGGTGGTTCTTTGAAAAAGTCAGTAAAATCAACAAACCTTTATTTAGATTGACCAACAAAAAAAGAAAATTACCCCCCCAAAAATTACCAAAATCAAGAACAAGGGAGCATCACTATTGACTCTACAGTATAAAATACAAATGTATTTTAAATATATAAAAAGAAAACATAAAAACAGTATGTCATCAAATTAGACAAATTAGATAAAATGAACAAATTCCCCAGAGAGACATAAATAACCAATACTGACTCCAGAAGAAACAGAAAATCTCAATATACCTAAAACAAGAAACTGAATTACTAATTAAAAATCTTCCCACAAAGAAAATACCAGGCCTAGATGGCTTCACCATGGAATTCTATCAGATACATAAAGAAGATAAAATACCAATTCTTCACAAACTCTTCTAGAAAACAGAGAAAGAAACGCTTCCCAACTCATTCTGTATTACCACAGTACTAAAGCCAGACAAGAACATTACAAAAGAAGAAAACAATGAACCAATACCCCTCAGGAATATACAAACATTCTCAATTTAAAAATCCTGTCTGGGTGCGGTGGCTCCCACCTGTAATTCTAGCACTTTTAGGAGGCCAAGGTGGAAGGATCACTTGAGCCAAACAGTTCAAGACCAGCCTGGGCAGGGTGCGGTGGCTCATTCGGGTAATCTCAGCACTTTGGGAGGCTGAAGTGGGCGGATCACGAAGTCAGGAGTTTGAGACCAGTCTGGCTAACATGGTTAAACCCCGTCTCTAATAATATAAAAAGTAGCCGGGTGGGGTGGCACACTCCTGTACTCCCAGCTACTGGGGAGGCTGAGGCAGGAGAATCACTTGAGGTTGGAGTAAGCCAAGATCACACTACTGCACTTCAGCCTGGGTGACAGAACAAGACTCCATTCCCCCAAAAAAGACCAGCCTGGGCAACACAGTAAGATCCCATCTCTACAAAAGTTTTAAAAATTAGCCGGATGAGGTGGTGTGTGCCTATAGTCCAGCTACTCCTGAGGCTGAAGTGGGAGGATCGCTTGATCTCAGGAGGCTGTGGCTACAATAAGCCAAGATCACATCACTGCACTCCAGCCTTGGTGAGAGAGCAAGGCCCTATTTCAAAAAAAAAAAAACCGTCTTAATTAAGTATTATGAACAAATGGGATTCATCCCAGCAAGTTTAGGTTAACATCCAAAAATCAATCATTATAACATAACCTCCAAAAGTCAATTAATAAAGGACAAAAAGATACATGATTATGTCAACATATACAGACAACGTACTTGAAAAATTTAATTCAACACCACTAATGATTTAAAAAGAAAAAAACTTAAAAAGGCTTAGTAAACCAGAAAGTTAAGGAACTTCCTCAGCCTGATAAAGGGCAATTATACAAAGCCTAGAACCAACATCATACACAACAGTAAAAGACCGAAAGCTTTCCCTCTAACATCAGGAACAAAACAAGGACATCCACTATCACCATTTCTATTCAACAATCCAATGAAGATTCTAAGGTTACAATAAGGAAAACAAAATAAAACAGAACAAAACTTAAAGGCATCCAAATCAGACAAGAAGGTATACAACTGATAACCTTTCAAAGCCTCAACTGTTGAGATTCTTCAGTACTCACATAGGCACTACTCAATCAGAGAACTCATGTTTAAAAGCGAAAGCCCCTGTGCTATTGTATGGTAAATACTCAACTATGGATTCTCTTCAGGCTAGACTACCCACATTATCAGTGATCACGAGTATAAAGTTCCTTCATAATATTAAAAAACAAAATGCTCAATCTATCATTTAAGAAGTAATAGAAACAAATACTTGCTGAATTAAAACTTATTCATCATAAAATATCTGACCACATTTTCCAAACAGAAACAATTTTAATTTTCTCAATCCATTTGAATAAAATTATATAGACTTTACAGTATCAGCTTCACTGCTGACAAGAACATGTATACCTTTGTTCCACTGACTGTTTTTAGATAAGAAACAATAATCCAAGTTTCCAGCCTGTGCTATACATACTGATGAGGGATACTTTTGTGATGATACTTTGTCAAAATACTTTTTTGTTGTTCAACATTATGTCCTTGGAGAAACATAATAAAGGTCTCCTCAATCGCTCTGGTCAATCAATTTAATGGTTTCACTAGTCCCTAGGAGTCACATACACAAAAATATTTAAATTTGTATCATTCACAAACATAGCAGTAGAACAAGACCTCTATCTGCCCAAGTAGTTCTTCAATAACTACTTTCACCAGATGCAGTAGCTCACACCTGTAATCCAAGCACTTTGGGAGGCTGGGAGGAGAAATTTCTTGAGCCAGGATTCAAGATCAGCCTGGGCAACGTGGAGGAACCCTGTCTCTACAAAAAAATAAAACAATTGGAGGCATGGAGGATTTGGGCACCTGTAATACTAGCTACTCAGGAGACCGAGGCAGGAAAATTGCTTAGGTCAGGAGTTCAAGGCTGCAGCAAGCTACAGAGCTACAGTCACACCACTGCACTCCAGCGTGGGTGAAACAGCAAGACCTTGTCTCCAGAAGAGTAAATACCTAACTATTTTGTGGGGGAGGGCTAAGGGGCATGCACCATAGATAATTATTCTTTTGCCAGGAATTGAGTTGGAAACTGGATAATAGTTACAGAAGTAGAAGAGATCCCAGACTGCCTTCCAAGACAACAAAAAGGAGGTAAATGCATGAAAATGCCATTTGCTGGCCAGGCACAGTGGCTCATGCCTGTAATTCCAGCACTTTGGGAGGCCAAGGTGGGAGGATTGCTTGAGCCCAGGAGTTTGAGAGCAGCCTAAGCAACAGAATGGCACCCCATCTCTACAAAAAAACAAAACAAAACAAAACAAAAACAAATCTAGCCAGGCATGGTGGCACACGCCCATGGTCCCAGCTACTTGGGAGGCTGAGATGGATCGCTTGAGCCTGGGAGGTTGAGGCTGCAGTGAGGCATAACTGTGCCCTGAGCGACAGGGTAAGATGCTGTCTCTGAAAATAAGACTGGCTTTCGCTCACCAATGTTTTGACCACTAAAGAGCAGATGCACAGGCCTGGTCCTATCACATAGTCTTCAAGTCTTAACCAGACAACAGAGGTTGTTTATATCCAGAGTTTATAATAACATGATCTATATCCAAGAACAAAACTGCTACATCCGAGAACAAAACTGTCTCAACAGATACCTGTACTATTAAATAGCTCTCAAAGATTTTTCTTAAAGAAAAGGAACACACTAAAAATGTCACCTGTAAACCCCACTTCTGGCTCTTTTTTAATAGAACATCAAGTTGACCCTTTATGCTGTTGGAAAAAACATGGCTATATTGAAAATTGCTTGGGCCTGGGAGTTTCTAAACTAATAAAACCAACACCACGGTTCTAAATTATCTCCTGCCTCATCTCCCCTTGAAACTTCAAGCAATCCACACTTGTTCCTTGCTGCCAAATCCTTGCTGTAACTGTGTCATCAGGCTCCAGCACAAAAAATTGAGTTAATATACCACATTCTTTGCACTCAGCCCTGGTAGTAGCCAATATTTCTCAACATAACCAAACAAAGACCTTGTTGTCAGGGACTGGCATCTCAGCCAATGCTGGCTGTCCTGCTGCCCCGCCATTAGACAGGTTCAAATACAGTCACATCATTAGGTGACAAAGGGGAGATGGTGCTGACAGACTTGGATTAGCAGAAATAGGAGAGCATTTTTCCCACATACACAACCGGAACTATAATAAATGAGGATTATCAGGTAAATTCTCACAATTCTCTTTATTTAAAATTTACTGAAAATGTAGCCTACAAATGCCAGCTCTTCGTGGGTGTGTGGGTGTGTGTGTGTGTGTGTGTGTGTGTGAGAGAGAGAGAGAGAGAGAAATATGTGTGTGTGTCTGAAATAAAATATCAGGCCTGGAATGGTGCTCATGCCTGTAATCTCAGCACTTTGGGAAGCCAAGACAGGTGGTATCATTTGAGCCCAGGAGTTCAGGACCAGCCTGGTGAATGTGGCAAAACCCCATCTCTACAAAAAATACAAAAATTAGCCGGGCGTGGTGGCACATGCCTGTTGTCCCAGCTACTTGGGGGACTGAGGTGGGAGGGTTGTTAAGCCCAGGAAGTCAAGGCTGCAGTGAGCTGTAATTGCACCACTGCACTCCAGTCTGGGCAACAGAGCGACACTGTCTCAAAACAACAATCAGGTTGCTCCCTAATACTATTGCTTATATTGCCTCTAGAGCCCTTATTACAGTTCATATGTCCGTATTTGTTTCATGTCTCTTCCAATAAGCCATTAAGTTCCAGGAAGATAAGTACAATGTCAGTTTGGAGAAATACAATGTCCCTAGAGCCTGGGCCTGACACAGAGAAGGGGCTCAAGGGGAAAAAAAAAATGAATGATGATCACCAAAGAAACGACTGTAATTTAAACTTCAGAGAACTGCACCCAAAGATAGCTCAGAGTTTCCAAGAGCCACACTTAGTTTGCTTCAGTATCTTGCTGTAATGAAAGCTTTACTGGAAAAATAAAATCAAAATTAAGAGACCGCTGAAAATCAACTAGCAGTTGACATTTCCTTTCCAATGAGTTAGAAATATATTAATATGTGGATTTAATTTCTTTTAATTTTTAAATATGGATGTCTTGTCTAGTTTTTTTTTTGAGACGGAGTTTCGCTCTTGCTGCCCAGGCTGGAGTGCAATGGTGCAGTCTCGGCTCACTGCAACCTCCATCTCCCGGGTTCAAGCGATTCTCCTACCTCAGCCTCCCAAGTAGCTGGGATTACAGGTGTGTGCCACCACACCCGGCTAATTTTTTGTATTTTTAGTAGAGACGGGGTTTCACCATGTTGACCAGGATGATCTTGATCTCCTGACATCATGATCTGCCCGCCTCCGGCCCTGTCCTGTCTGTTTGAAGGGAGGACTCTGAGGATTAAAAAGGGTAACTACTTAAGCACTCAGCGATACAGAGAGCATTATAAAAAAATTAGCATATGATAAATATCGTTGCTAATAAGTTAAATTAGCAAACTTCCCAGTATCAGGAACAGGCATCTTCATTCCTATAAAACCACTACCTTTGAAAATGTTCTCTACAATGTATGTATGATACTTGGTAACTAATACTTAAGGTCACCTTTATAAAAAAAATTCTACTTTTTAACAGATTCAGCATTTACATTACTATGAAAAATAACTATTGCAAGCAATTATTTTGCTTTTGTTCAAATAGGTATACAACAAAGAAAAAATGATAGATGCTTCAAAATGTTTCCACCAATGTTTCAAATAATGTCGCTGTATGACACTTTATGGGAGCTAGCTAATGGCATGGCAATCTTGGAGATGTTCAAACATTATCTGTGTGGGCAATGCAAAAATATTCACAGTACTCCTCTGTTGGAAACACATCAATTATTATAATAACATGGACAATATGTCCTCTTATAAATAAAATACAAGTTAAAAAAAACCTTATTTTCTCTTTTGAAAAAATACTTATTTTGATGTAAAAAAAAATTACAGACACAGTCACAAAATAATATATAACTTTGTGTTGCTGAAAGTACCAAAAAGACACAATGTTAAGCACTAAAGGTGTCAGCCTCAAGGAGAACTATTATACAAAAGTGTTCCTTAAGATGATAATCATTAGACTACAAGAAAAGTCATGACCAGAAATAAATATAGGTTTTCCTACATCAAAATATATGCTTATGTAACATTGTTAAATCACGAAGAAAAAAATACTATCCTTCAACGTTATTTTTAATGAAGTCAGAATAACTTATTACCACTTTGTTTCAATTTTAGTTGAAATTTTAGGCAATAATTCAAATATATCTATGCTAGCTCAATATATGTTCACTTCTCTGATAATTAAAAAGTTAGCAATAACCTTCTCAACTCCAACTCTACCCTACTAACATATCTGTTTAACACATTCTATGTAAACCTTAGACTTGAGTGTGACAAACGAGGCTTGAAAGAATCACTCCATATTTTGATAACTGAGTATTCACTTGCATAAATGAATAATGTTAAGTTGCTACGTGTGATAAACTGACTTCCAGCCCCATGAAAGCTGCCACTAGTCTCACCTTTCTCGTTTGTAGGCTTACCAACATTTACAAGCCTGTCCAATCCACAGCCCGCAGGCCACATGCAGCCCAGGGAAGCTTTGAATGCAGCCCAACACAAATTTATAAACTTTCTTAAAACATTATGAGATTATTTTGCAATTTTTCTTTTTCTTCCTCTTTTTTTAAAGCTAATCAGTTATCATTAGTGTTAGTGTACTTTATGTGTGGTCCAAGACAATTCTTATTCTTCCAGTGTGGCCCAGGGAAGCCAAAAGATTGGACATCCCTGATTTAAACAGTCTCCAGAGGAAAAATTCCTGACCTCACCTAAATAAAACTGAAGAATATATCAATACAATGGTCTTATTAACCTGTTAAATTGTCTTGCAATTAACCTGTTAAATTGTCTTTCCATATTCTCTAACCTTTCCTAATCAAACTGGAAAACCACCAATAAAATTAGTGTCGAGAAATCAGATTCAATTCTACAATGAATAACCTCTCATCTTCTCACAATTTCCTAGAAGTAATGAGTGTGGACTGAAGATGTGTGGCACACAGACTGGGTCCCAAGTTGCAAGCACACTGACTTCATCTAGCTTTGAACGCATACTGCCTTTCAGAGTCTAAAACAGAGCTATGTGAATTATAAGAGATAGCCTATCAGATCCCTAGGCCCCAAATGTACCAAAGGTCAGTTTTCTAAAGGCAATGTCTGTTTTTAAACTAATATAAGTTGGGTTCTAAATTTGACCTGCATGTAAATAACCAACTGGGGAGGAATGTCTGGCTGGACTCTTAAGCAGTTTAAGTTACTTGAGGAATGGTCCAAACAAAGTTCATTTTATACACAACAGACAAAGCTTCTCTTAGCAGCAGGCATCTTCCACAGAGGCGAGAGCAGCAGCCGTGAACAAGGAGCCATCCCACAACTGAGGAGCCTGGAATTCACTTGTTCACATAATGATAAAAGCAGACCATTCTCCACTAAGATGGTTTGGGAAAACCAATTTCCGATTGCTCAGTATAAAAGAATGAGCATATTTTATAAAAAACAGAGCATATTTTCAATGGCGTGCAGAGTACATGAATACCATCCAGAAGAAGATGCCAACAAAAACCTACAGTATTTTCAAGCCTCCTCACAGTACTCTTCTCTTCACAAAGTACAAGTTCACAGGCCACACTGACCAAAAGAGTCTCAATGGCAATGAAGAAAGAATTTTCTTTTGAATTTTGTGTTCGGAAACAGGCAAATAAAGGAAAACCATGAACTTCCTATTATAACATTTTTAGAGATAATTATGGCACCAACTGATAATTTTGGAAATTTTCATCATTCTCAATTTTGAGGAAGCCTCAAGGTTGGCACTAGCATACTGTACTACTTGGGAAATTATGGCCTATCAATTTTAATATCCACATTTGAAAAATCACTTCCAGGACAGAGTGAAATACTAAAACAAATACACCTCTGAAAACACATCTATAAATATAGAACTACATAAATTATATATCTAGTTTTTAAACAAAATAATAGTAATTCAGTAAACTCCATTAACAAAACTATTAATAATCACTAATAAAAGTGAAAATAGCAGATTTGCCCATATGTACATGTCACTAACAAGGTCAGCCTTCTCTCATTAGCCAGCAGTTCTGGCCCCCTCCACCACGCCTAAAGATAAACCAACACAGTGAGTCAGAGGGCAGAGCAAAGCTAGACATCTTTTCTAGATATCTGAAAAATCAATCAGACTTTAATATTCAAAAAGTATTGACCATGAGAAGCGAAAGTACAGCACCTGCCTCAAAAGCCTTGATTTTGTCATGGCACTTACACACTCAGGATAGGGTATACGTGTGGGTATCTTATCTGTCTCCCCCATTTCCCTAGAAAATCCTAAAGGTAAAGACTACTCTTGTTTTCTTTTGCAGCTCTAGAACCCAGCACATAGCAGATACTCAAGTGTTAAATGAACAACTTGAGCAAATGAATACAGATCTCCTATACTGAGTCTTCCAATGACAGATAATTATAGTTCTCAATTATGCCCTGGTATCCGCATGAGGTCCAGCTCATTCAATATAACAAAACATGGTGGAAAACTGCTGTTCCCCCAGCTCATTCTTCACCTCTGGAATCTGCAGACCTCACTTCCTCATGTCTCCAAGGGCTGAGTAGAGTGAAAGTGGACACTGGAGAGTTCTACGTAATCTTCCTTTCTCCTCTTCCTGCTCACCCATGCACATTCATTTATTACCTATTTTACTGAGTACCTACTATGTCCTACACACCATGTATGGATGCCAGGAACAGAACAGCTCTAACAAACACAGCATAACAACTGCCCTCCAAGAATTTATCACTGAGAAAAGCAGAAAAGTTATTGCAATGCAATGTGAAAAAATGATGGATATACAGAATGTTTGCTTCCTATGAGAAGTCAAGCACTGTTTGGAGTATTTACAGGAACTATCTCATATTCTCCATATTACCACTGCTGAACTTCCTCTCTGTGATGCAGCAGCCAGAGACCAGGGAACATTCAGTAGGAACACCTAAGCCACTAAACCAGTCAGAAGGTGATAGGGCGGGGAGGGAAAATAGCATGTCTGTGAAAAGAAGGCTGAGCAGAAGAAGTGAAATCTGAAGGATCAACAGAAGTTTCCGGGTTGAAGGGGGCTAAGCAGAACTTTTCATGAAGAGAACTTACCAGACAGAAAAGTCCAAAGGCTTTTAATAAAGACCACTGTGCCATCAGAAGATCATAGTAGAATTTGGTACTGGATCAGAGCGTAGCTACCCAAAGCAGTCCTTAACATGTGAGGGAGAGAGAGCGTTCAAGAGTTCTATCTAAAGGGCCTCTGTGAGAAAGACAGACCAGATTATTTCACATAGATATTTCTAAAACATGTGCCTTTGGGAGAGGCATGAAAAAATTTCTTACTTGGTAGCATGTAATATCAATCCTGTTCTATTTTTAAATTCCGATTAATATTTATAGATTTAAAAGATTACTTATTGTAGAGTAATAAAAGTGCATTAAGAATTTTACAAAAGCATAAAATTGACCTGGGAAATAATTTTTCCAAAGCTGAAATATTTCTTTAAAATACTCTTAAATAACACCCTTCCCTCTAAAGTTTGGCAAGATGGTTAGGCAGATTCATGACTTAAAAAATAAAAGTTGTATTTGATGGCAGAAAGTCAACTTTCTCAAACTCAATTTCCACTCCCCTCTGCTTCTTTAGCAATAGAAGTATGATTTTATTTGGGCTGGCAAAGTGCCCATTTAAACACCACACTTGAGCCTCCCTCGAAGACAGCAGTGGCCAAGGAGTTTCAAGTAGAAGTCAATGGGTGGAGATTCCAGAAAGCCTCATTTGCCTGTTTTCCTTTCCCCTCCTCTTGCAGACAACTAGGCTGGAGCTCCTGTGGATTTGAGGACAAAGGCCTTACACTAAAAACGCTGAAAGCCAGGAGCCTGCATCCCTTCCTGATGACTTGATAGCTCCACCATCCCAAGTGGTTGCCCAACAGAAAATTAAACCCTGTGTAATGAGTCAGATACCTGTTCCTACTAGTCAAACAGAAATTTCATTGCAGATGCTGCAGAATATTTAAAGTACACACGGTAAGATTTGGCAAAAAGCAGTTGCAAATACATTTAGGGTATTAAAAATATTTCATGATTCACGATCTTTTTCTGTCTAAATCGCACATCCGTATGATTATGAAACATCTTTTTAAATCAAAATAAATGTTTCCAATGTTTTCTTTGGGCAGGAAAGACATCTAGTTCTTGAAACATCTGATCTACTCTGGGTTCTGAATTAGGGAGCGTGAGTAGGGCCAGCAGAAAGATCTCTGGAGAGCTGGTGTATGGGCAATGTCAGGGGGAAATGGAAGTTACACATCAACAACAAATGCAAGCAATTTACAAATGCTTCCTTGTGTTTTACAAGCCAGGTGAACTGTTACATAACAGTGAGTGTTGAGGTCTATGCTCTAAACCAGCGGTCCTCAATCTTGTTGGCACCAGAGACTAGTTTCGTGGAAGACAATTTTTCCACAGACTGGAGCAGCAGGGAATGGTTTCAGGATGATTCAAGTGCATTACATTTATCATGCACTTTATTTTTATTATTGTTACATTATAACGCATAATGAAATAATTATACAATTCACCATAATGTAGAGTCAGTGGGAACCCTAAGCAGGTTTTCCTGCAACTAGATGGTCCCATCTGGGTGATGAGAGACAGCGACAGGTCATCAGGCATTATTTTCATAAGGAGCACACAGTCTGGATCCCCTCACATGCACAGTTCACGATAGGGTTCGTGCTCCTATGAGAATCAAATGTCACCACTGATCTGACAAGAGGTGGAGCTCAGGTGGTAATGGGCATTGGAGAGCAGCTGTAAATACAGATGAAGCTTTACTCGCCTGCTCATCACTCAGCTTCTGCTGTACAGCCTGATTCCTAACAGGCCACAGACTGGTACCGGTCCATGGTCCAGGGGTCGGGGGACCCCTGCTGTAAATGAATATCTGGTTGCCACTGCCAATCATCATAGGATTTCGTGAACTTAACTGGAATAGTATTCTTCTTCTATTGATACCCTGTCATTTTATTTTTAAAAGGTAGAGTTGCTTTATAGCAACTCACCTGATAAGTGAGACACATTATTTTATTTGGTTTTTTGCGGAAATATTATTGTACCTCATTCTCTACTCCCACCCTCCAAAATAGCTAAAGGATTATAGGCAATGAATTATGCTAATCTAAACATAGTAATTTCATAGGGCTGGGATGGAGGAAGGGGAGGGGAACTCCTGTCTTTGTGCAGAATCAGAAGTCTACTGACTGCAGAAGAGTCAGGATCATACTCTCTACTCTAACTTAATTCTAAGTATAGGTTTTGTTTAAAGATAGAAACAAAATCCAGTTGGAGACATTAAGCAAAATAATTCCATTTCCTTTTCCACCTCTGTTCACTTTTTTTTTTTTAATTATTACTCTCTATTTCAAATATTGATTGCCAAACTAACAATCAGCCTACTGTCAAGTCTCTGCTACCTGTCAACTGTTGAATTCCTACTGTATGGTAAGTTGTTACACAAACATCAGTTTTCTTTATAGGCAAACTGGGATAGCAAAATGAGCATAATGTGCAGATTCAAACCTAGATTTCAATCCTGAGTCTAATAATCACCAACTGCAGGTAAAACCTTGTAGATTAATTTCTCTCTCTCTCTCTGGCACCAATTCCTAAAAATCATAAAACGAAAATAATGCTGGGCCCTTCTGATACACTATGAAATCATTCCCCTTCTAACATTGTTGGAAAAATTAGCGCTAATATATATAAAGAAGCTAGCAAAATGTCTGACACACAATGGGCATTTTGTAATTATTAATATGATGCTAATTACTAAAAGTGTTTTAAATATTTAAGTAACTAGATTACTTGAGTATCAAAGATGAAAGATGAGAAGTTAAAAAAGAAAAAAAGATGAGAAAGTTAAAAAAAAAAAAAGCTGTCCAACTAAAAGCATCAAACAAAATAACAAATAAAAGGAGAGACAGAATAACTTTTAAGCAACAGTGTCCTCTCAGCTGCTGCCTGGAACACCTGTAGTGTTGTGAACTCACTATCTCAAAGGGAAATTCCACCACTCATTCAAGGCCCCATTAAGACATGCCGAGGATAGTGTCTATTATATGTGTCAGTTTCTGCACCGGCTTGAGGAATACAAATAATGAGGACACAATCCCCTGCTTCTGAGGAATCCACAGTTCCCTCATATGAAAAGACAAACACAGCATAGACATAAGCAACCAAAGAGGCAAAATCTGGGTGCTATGGAGTGCACAGGTGGAGCATGCAGTCCAACCTAGTGGTGTCAGAGGGAAGGAGCAGAATATTACAGGTAGGTGACACAGCATAGTGTATCAGAAGGGCCTAGTTCCAAGCAGGAAGTGACAGATGATATGGTTGAGCAAGGTTTCCATCATAGGGCTTGAAGGCCACATAGAGAATTCTGAACTTTCTCCAACGAGCTGTGAGGAGCCTTAGAAATGTTTTCAGCAGAAGAGTGACACGGTTAGACACGCTTTTTGTACAGAAACTCTGGTGACAATGTGGACAATCAAATGGGTATGGAGGTGGGATGCGATGGTAAATCAGTAGTCCAGTAAGCAAGAATAAGGCTATAGAAACATTAACTCACATTTCAAACTTGCCCAAACTGTTAAAATTACAATAAGGTTGGGCCTCCCTTGATTTCTGCAGAGGTTTTATACAAATGTAATCTCTCAACAATTATCAATGGCTCCAGAAGAACAGAATCAAGTGGTCTGGTTTTAAAGTCTCCCAATGCATGATAAAATGTAAGCAACGTTGTACATGAAAGATAAATTAGGAGACATTTTCACAAAGAGCATGTGTAACTTAACCCTAAAACACCACAGGGCACGTTCCCCCACTACCAGTTTCATGCCCAAATGCCTTTAATTATAATCAGCTGTTAACAGAAAAACTACACCCCAAATATCTACGATTTGTCTCTACAGTATGGGTAAACTACCATCTAAAACAAATATTTAGATTTTGGTAAAGAATAAAACTCTAATAGCCCTCAAATTTTGACCATCTTTAAGACTTTTCCCCCCAAAGACTTGAATGTCCTTGGCCTGCAAATATGAAGTCACTTATCAAAAAGAGAGTAAAACAAATCTCCAGATATCATAAAGGATCATATCTGTACTTAACTGTCGGTTGAAATTGTTCATAAAAAGGAAGAATACCACACAAGTTGTCTGGCTGACTATGAGTTGGCTGCTGCCTGTGCATTCACACACAAAAAAAAATGTGTATAAACATGAACATCCAGGCACAATATCCATCTGGACAGGATGTTAACACCATTCCTCAATTCCTTATGGGTCCTATTCTTTTCTAGAAGTACAAAATCTACCAACTGGTTAAACGTACTTCAATTTGGGTGAGAGGGAGAGAAGATGGAGAGGGGTCAATTCTTTGAACCCAGACAAGGACTCATCTCCCCTAAGATCATTCACAAAGCTTAAGAGGTTAAATGCATCAGAGCCCCAATTCATCCCTACTAAAAAAGTACCAAATTCTTCTCTCCTTGAACCTAATCCTGTCTGTCTTTCTTGGATTTGGTTCCCTGGCACAGGTTTAATGAGGCACATTTCCACACACTTTTACTGAGAGAGAGATATACTCAGGGAAAGAGTGGCAACAAAAAGTGGCTCTTTACGCCACACTGACTTGGGGAAAATTGGCAGAAGAAATGTGCTAGTGGCATAATGAATCCTCGGACTGAGACTGTTCCCATTCTTTCCTTGGTTGAGACTGGGTAATGACTAAACCCAGCACTTGATTTTGAAGCTTCTACACCTCTGGTCAAAATACCCTTCACTACTTCATTTGGTCTTCACTATCTCTTCCCTCTCAGACTTTCACCCCATTTAACTAGGAAATCTTATAGCTGAAAGCTGAAGAGTAAAGGCTGTACAGCCAGACCCTGTAGATTCTAAGCTTCAGCACTTACCTACTCTCTGTTCCTGTTTCCTCTCCTGCTGACCAGGACCAGCTTCACAGGGTTCTCCTGAGGATGACATGGCATCACCCACATGAGCTGCTCAGCACAAGACCTGTCACAGAGCTCCATAAAGGGTCCCAATGGTCTTATTAGTCTTAAGTAACAAAAGCATGCAAACACTTAGGAGGACAGTGTTCAAGCCCCTGTGACACTTGCCATTTTGTGGCAAATAAATACTAAAAGCATAAAAATACTAATCAGTTACCATCACGATATTACCTATAAAGGGATGTCATAGGATTATCCAACTATCTTCGATCTTTATATTTTATTATTGTTTTCTATCATTAAAATGCCCCGTGAGCTATTCTTAATCACCTTAAACTTTACCTTTCTAATTTTCTACTCCTATATCCTGCTGTGATTCTATTAACATGGCCTGCTGAGGTAGATTGCAAGAGATTTATGATCACCTACAGTTAATTTCCCCCTCACTAATTTTTAATGGTTTTCTACTGATAAATAATGACTTAAAATAAATTAGCTAATTTTTAGATCACGTAGTTGTTTTCACTAGGAATCCACTGAACTATATTTGTTTTTCACCAGCTGTCTGGATAATTATATTTAGTCCATGTTTTTAAAAAGTCAGTAGAGAATGAATATGTTAATCATTAGCCTCTCCTTGTTTTTGGACTTCTTTATGTTCTTTTTTTTTTTTTTTTTAAAGCAAAGGTCTAGACTGGAGTGCAACTGGTGTGCAATGTTACTTCTCAGTTGACTGTAACCTCTGCCTCCCAAGCTGAAGCCATCCTCCCCACCTCAGCCTCCCAAGTAGCTGGGATCACAGGCATGCACTACCACGCCCAGATAATTTTTTGTATTTTTTTTTGTAGAGATGGAGTTTTGCCATGTTGCCCAGGCTGGTCTCAAACTCGTAAGCTCAAGCCACCCACCCACCTCAGGTTTCCAAAGTGCTAGAGTTACAGGCGTGAGCTACACTCCAAGCCTGGACTTCCCTATGTTCTCTAATTCGCCTTAACTTACGCAAGGGATTCAGAATGAAAACGTTATCAACTCACATCTCATAAGCAACTCAATAATTGGATATAAAAGACTTAAAATTAGGCAATTTTTAATGTAACAAAAGATGAGAACCACAAGGTAAACAGAACAGTGAAGGGCTATAAGTGTCCTGATTGCATCTCTACAAAACCCCATCTCTACAAAAAAAAACAAAAAAATTCGGCACCTAAAATCAAATAGCACTAAACATAAATTTATATATGGTATTAAAATGCTTAAATGTTAATTTTTTTGGTAGAGAAGAAAAGCAAGAAAAGAGCCCACTGTAATCCTAGCACAGAATTTCCATAAATCTGAAAGGTTTCTACTTTGTTCTTGTATTTTACACAATGCATATTAATTCAGCCAAGATAATATGACCTTTTGTACTTTTGCTTTTTTTTTTTTTGAGACGAAGTCTTGCTCTTTTGCCCAGGCTGGAGTGCAGTGACTTGATCTCGGCTCACTACAACCTCCGACTCCCAGATTCAAGAGATTCTCCTGCCTCAGCCCCCAGAGTAGCTGGGATTACAGGCACCCACCACCACGCCCAGCTAATTTTTGTATTTTTAGTAGAGACAGGGTCTCACCATGTTGGCCAAACTAGTTTCGAACTCCCAACCTAGGTGATCTGCCCGACTAGGCCTCCCAAAGTGCTGGGATTACAGGCATGAGCAAGTGCCGGGATTACAGGCGTGAGCCACCACGCACAGCTGACTTTTTTTTTTTTTTTTAAGTCTAGAGAAACAACTGTCCACAGAATGCATATTATTTTAAGATGTGTGCAATTTGTGAAAAACACTAGTCTGGCCGGGTGCAGGGTCTCACACCTGTAATCCCAACACTGGGAGACCATAGTGGGCAGATCACCTGAAGTGACTCAACAGTTTGAGATCAGCCTGGCCAACATGGCAAAAACCCATCTCTAATAAAAAAAATTAGCTGCCAAGGTGACAAACACCTGTAATCCCAGCTACTCAAGAGGGTGAGGCAGGAGAATCACTTGAACCTGGGAGGTGGAGGTTGCAGTGAGCCAAGATCACGCAACTGCACTCCAATCTGAGAGACAGAGCAAGGCTCCATCTCAAAAAACAAAAAAGAAAGAAAAACACTAGTCTTAAATTTGTATTTAAAAACAGAGGAGGAGTGCATGCAATGGTTCATGCTTGTAATCCCAGCATTTTGGGAGGCTGAGGCTGAGGATCCCTTGAGCCCAGGGGTTCAAGATCAGCCTGGACAACATAGTAAGGGCTTGTGTCCACTAAAAATAAAAAATGTAAAAAAAAATTAGTTCAGCCTGGTAGCATGTGCCTGTAGTCCCAGCTACTAGGGAGGCTGAGACAAGAGAATACCTTTATTCTGGGAGGTCAAGGCTGAGGTAAGTCATGATCACACCACTGCACTCCAGCCTGGGTGACAGATGGAGATCCTGTCTTGAAACAAAACAAAACAGGGGTTTAGGAAGGTGTGTTGGCTCACGTCTGTAATCTCCTAACTTTGGGAGGCCCAGGCAGGAGGACTGCATGAGCTCAAGAGTTCAAGACCGGCCAGGGCAATATAGTGAGACCCTGTCTCTACTTAAAAATCAAAAAAATTAGTCCTGCATGGTAGCACACGCCTGTAGTCCCAGCTACTCAGGAGGCTAAGTCCCAGCTACCCAGAAGGTCGAGGCTCCAGTTACTCATAATCGTGCCACTAAACTCCAGCCTGGGTGACAGAGCAAGACGCTGTCTCTAGGAAATGAATACATACATACATACATACATACAAAGAAAAAGAGGGATGCTGGTCCTGGGTTGGATGAAGGAAGGACACTTCATCTCATTTCTCCATTGAATGCAGTTATAATACCTGGACTGATTACAAACAGCTATTTGAGGGGTCTGAAAAGTAAACAATAGCAGGCTGATTAGGGAATAAGAATGAATCTTAAGGAAATGAGCTTCCCATTTTTTCCCTATGAAATCACCAGCCTGGACTCAAGGCAGCTGGACATGGCATACCAAGATGTGGAAAGAGGGAACAAACTGAGCTTTAGCTAGAGGAGCAGAAAAGGGGATTCCTAAACCTGGAGAGAATGGGGGAAACACTCCAATTTTCTTTCTTTTTTTCATTCTCTTGCTTCCCAATCCAAGGCAATTCCAAGGTGGTGGTGGGCAGTGGTGACAACAGTCACGTAAACTCTGAGGGAAAGGAAGCTTCCTGTCTAATCAGAGGAGCTATGATCCCAAGATGTAGGGGCAAACATCTGCTGCTTTTTTCTGTCTTCCTGCCTCTTGGCCTGGAATGCAAGCAGTCACAGGAAGTACACTGCCCCATTCTAATGTCTCATCTCTGTGACCGGAAGAATAAAAAGGGGAATCCCAAAGGGAAGGAGGAAGTCACGGAGAAATCAATTCACACAAATATAACCAATTGATTCTTGGTAAAGGTGCAATGGCAATTTAATGGAGAAAGATTGTCTTTTCAACAAAGGTCCTGGAATAATAGACTTCCACATCCAAAAAAGGAAACCTGCCCTAAAACAGATCATACACAAATATTAATTCAAGACAAATGATATATAGCTAAATAGAAACTATAAAACTTTTAGGAGAAAACATAAAATCTTTATAACCTTCAGTTAGTCAAAGAGTTCTTGGAAATCACCTCCACTGTACTTTAAAAAAAATGATTAACTGTACTTCTTCAAAATTAAAAATTCTTGTTCAGAGAAAGACACTATTAAGCAAATGAAAAAATAAGGTCTGGACTTTGAAAATATTTGCACATCACATATGCAACAAATACTTTGCATCCAGAATATATAAAAACAAAATAAAACTAAAACTCAACCAATAAATAATCCAATTATTAAAAACTGGAACAGATGTTTCATCAAAAAAAGATATACAAATGGCAAGCATGTGAAAAAATGTTCAAGCTCATTGGCCGCTAGGGAAATGCAGATTAATACCATAATGAGATACCACTACACATCCACCCAAATGGGTAAAATAAAGCTGTCAAGGATGCCATGTACCTGAAACTTTATACATTGCTGGTGTAAATGCAAAATGATACAAATACTCTGGAAAATAATTTCAAAGTCTCCTCAGAAAGTTAAACATACACCTACCATGTAATCCAGCAATCCCACTCCTGGGAATTTACCCAAGAGAAAGAAAGTCTATGTTCATACAAAGACTAAAACACAAATGTTCACAGTAGCTCTTTTTTATTACCCCCAAACTAGAACTAGAACAAACCAAATGTCCTTCAATGGGACACTGGATAAATTGCAGTAGCTCCACACAGACGGATTCTCCTCAGCTATTAAAAGGAACCAAGTATCTATACTATCCACAACAACTTGTATGAACCTCAAGGCATTATATTCAGTGAAAGAAGTCAGCTTCAAAAGATGATCTAAGTCCTAGTACTTTGGGAGACCAAGGTAGGTGGATCACTTGAGCCCAGCAGTTTGAGACTGGGCAACATGACAAGACCCTGCCTGTTAAAATAATGAATTAAGTTAATTAATTAAATAATTAAAGATGGTCTACTCTATGCTTCCACATAAATGACATCATCCCAGAGATAAATACTATCTTTCTCTGGGATACGGCCTGGGCAACATAGTGAGACCTGTCTCTCTTTTTTTTTTCTAAGAGAAAAAACTATAGAGATGGGGAAGAGAGCAGTGTTAGGCAGGACATAGAGATGGGGAGACATAAAGGAGCTTTTTTGTTGTTTTAAACAGAGTCTTGATGTTGCTCAGGCTGCAAAGCAGTAAAAAGCATGATCCTCGGCTCACGGCAACCTCACCTCCCAAGTTTAAGCAACTCTCTTGCTCTTGCCTCAGCCTCCCAAGTAGCTGAGATTATAGGCAATTTTACTTCATGTTAATTTATTTTAAAATCAACAAATTGACAGATTTGTTATTCAGAGGCACAAAAAAAGTTTTAAAGAAACATAAAAATATATCAAATTTACAAAACAATATTTTATGACTAACTTACATAAATATGATACTGAAAATTGCCACAGAAACCATTTTTAGATGACAGAACAATTTAGTATTAAGTGTTATTTAAGCCAGTGTACTTACAAAAATATTTTTAAGGCTACCACAAAACCATTTCTTTCCAAAGTTAACTCCTCAGCCACAAAAATATGACTGTTTAACAGCAAGAATGCTAATGTTCAACAGACTCCAACAGTTCCTGCCATTTGGCTTCTGGATTTTGAGATGCTGATGTTACAAGGCAGGTGAAACATCCGGGAAACAGATGGATGAACTCAGAGTCATCCAAAACTTGTCCACTACAATCCAGGCCCATCTCTATCCCCAAAGGGTTTTACACAACTCCTCCATTTCCTCAACAGGAAGCACTCAATACACACACAGTTTGTTTTAAAACTTGAAGAGTGTGTACACAAAAGGAAAAGGTCACGGAAACCGGTTTCATCAGGAGCATCTGCACTGTGTCATCAAGACCCACCACAATGGCAGTGGCTCTACAACATACCCGAAATTGACCTACCTCCTCACTGTAAACCTCCTGCTAGAACTGACACTTTCCTCAAGTAAGTTCCTCCACTGAGGAACAGCTCTCAATTGCACTGTTAAACAAAAATGATCCAGCCTAGGTTCAAAATGCTGTGACAAAATTATTTCCTAACTGCACTCTCTCTGTCCAAATACTATTAGTCTTCCATTGCTTCAAAGCATTTTTTTGGAGTCGTTTTTGCCTTTTTCAAAGAAACACAATAATAGCCATTAAAAGGCCAAAGGGATGCTGCCCTCATTCCACTTTAACTGACTGTAACTTCCCTTTTTCAGCTGTGTCCTATGTACATAGCTCTGGACATTCAATCCATAAAATAACCACAAATGTGTTATTTGGAAGACATTTTGAAAGTAGAATTTTTGTTTTAATGGAGAAGCTACAGATAATTTTTTTCTTTCTAATTTTCTCTATTTTCTAAATGTTCCCAATACTAAAACATCAAGATAAGTGAACAATTCCGTTTCCTCTACTCCTTACATAATTTGCAAGAAATTATGACAGTGACTTGTATTGCTTTTCAAACACAAGGAAAAATCCTACCGTTTGAAGGCATTATCTAATTCCCTACCACCATCACCACAAAGAGGAGGAAAGGGAAAGATACACCAAACTTTCCAACAACATTGTTCTCACCAATTAATACAAAAATAATTCATTTACAAACACAAGGAGAGTCTGGTTATTTCTAAATGGGAGAGACTGCTTCTCTGATGTGTTTAGCTTGCTGGAGAACAGTATGCAGGAACAGACAAGCATTTAACAAGCCTGCTTTGATTATAATATTTCAAGCCTAAAGTATATGCTACAGCATTCTTTAAAGAGTGATACTTCTTGGTGTTCTGTCAGACATGTACTTAAAAATAATCACCTGGCTGTATATGACCAAACCTTGACTCACATGCACGAGGAACAGTTTTTTTATCAGATGTCAACAATGAACAGGGATGTCAAGTGACACCTTTACAGCAGTGCTTTCCTTTCTGTTGCCTAAGATGCTATTATTTCTATTAGTCTGAGTGGCCAGCGAAGACATTCTACATTCAAAAGAAAATCAATAGACAGAATTTCACACATGCACGCACACCTACACACACAAAATTTTCTTAAGAAAACTCATTCATTTTACATGATTTAGAGCCTGAAATTTAAGGGTTGTTTTTTTTTCCGGACTGGAATATATTAGCAATGCCTACTGGCAAAAATGCAAGTTAGAAAATCAGAATTAAGAATGTAACTATAAATAGCCAAATGAAGAGAGGAAAAACTGGAAGCTATTATGTGAAGCCTGAAGATTCCAATCAGGGGAGGGATTCTGATGGGTCCTATGTACTGACAGTAGAGACTGATCAGCACTGTGTACACAGCAGAGATGTCCTCACCTAAACGATCACAGGGTTGAACTGAGATTACTCCACAAACCCTTTACAATTAAATAATTCTCATTCTATAATTTTGGCACAAGACTGACACCTTTTTATATTGTGAGCTCCTTACAGGCTTTGTCTTCTTTATCACCCTGGCATGGTGCCCAGACCTAAGAGATACTCAAACAGCTGCAGAATAGAATGAATTAAAAAGAAGGTCAACTACATGCAAAGGACAGTATCTCCCAGTGGGCATTTATCCACTGGTCCACTGAAGTACTCGGCACACTCCCAGGTGGCCAACAGCACAATCGCCTTCAGTTTGGAGGATATTTGTAAGTGCATGACAATTTCATGAAAGAGAACTAAATTTTCTTAGACGAAATTCACTTTCCAGCTAACTTCATAGTTGATCATAGCTTGTAATGGGAGAAGTCTCAGTTCCGCCAACTGTTTACAGTTCATTTGTATTTGCATTATCTACATTACCTTCAACCCATAATTCTCTGTAGAAATCTTTATAAGCCAAGTGTCAATTTTGTAGCTGCTGCTTTAATTAAAACTGGTTAACATAATCTGTAAGTCTGACGAGTAAATGCAGCATGTCACAACAGGCTGAAAGCAAACCAGGGAATGCAGGACCCTTTGCATTGTGGTGGTTCCACATAATCCTGGGATAGCTGCATTCCATAAAGGACATTTGTCATCTGACAGATGACCTGAGCAACGTTCCCAGTTTCAATCAAGTATTAAATATTAGTAAATTTTAGCTTATTTCGTAGAACAGCTTAATGACAGCTCTAATATTTTCTTCCTGTCCTTCAGCAAATACACTCATTTTAGAAAACACAGTTCTAGACTCCTTCTGAGAACATTTCTGTTCTCAAGTTATTTTTCTCCCATCACTTTGACCATATCGCCCAATCCTTCCTCAGCATTTTTAAAGTACCATTATATAAGAGAGAAAGCCCAGAATGATCTTCCTGTTTCAACAGACTTGCATCTCATACAGTTTAACCTTTTATCTTTTATCCATGAGTAGTTTCACATATAGGATTTTTAAGGCAGATCCCCACAACTCCTCCTTTTTGTAACTAACTTTATGGAAGAAAAAAAAACAAAGAGCAGTGCCAGAAATGAAAAGACCAATAAATTTAGGATCAGAAAATCTGGGCTTAAATTCTCCCATTACCAGCTGTGTGACAAGGGGTGGGGGAACAAAACCTTCTGAGACTATTTCTAAACTCAGGAAAATTCTACTTTTTTCCATTATCTTGGTTATTATAAAGAGTAATAACAATCACAAATGATGAATGATTATGAAGATCAAAAGTAATTTTATTTCTAGACATAAATAGTAATAATATGTGTACATCTGATTAAATAAAAGTAATTTTGTTATATCTTATTGTACTTATATATAAAGGCTGAAAGCAATGTGTACGGTTTTCATTCATGTTCTGTCATTCTATAAAGCACCAACTTCAACAGTAACCAAATTCAAAAAGCCTCTCTTTAAAGTTTCATGTCACCCATTATTATAATACAACTATCATGTAATTAGAAAAATAGCACCAATTTAAAGTGGGAAATTAAGCCAGGTGCTGTGGATGGCTACAGTCCCAGCTACTCAGAAAGCTGAGATAGGACACTCGTTGGGTCCAGGAGTGTGAGACTTCAGTGAGCTATGAAGCTCCAGCCTGGGTGACTGAGTAAGACCCTGCTTCTTTAAAAAAAAAAAAAAAAAAAAAAAGTTTTCATAGAATACTAGCAAGACAACCATTTTTAGGGCTCTTGGCACATACTATAAGATTATTCTTTACAAAGTTCATATAGCAAAAACTCACTTAACCAAGATACTAGGATGATACTTGGTTTGGAAGTGAGAACACTATATATCTCAGACATTTTATTTGAACTGAACATGCTATATATTCATTTACCAGTTTTCTAATGTAAGGACAAGGCCTTTTCTAAGAATAATCAGTCTACCAATTGACTGTTAGTCCAGTCATTCTATACAAACCATCCAAAAAAGCATCAGTACAATTTTCAATTTCCCTTTTAATAGAGTAGAGCACAAACTCAAAGGCTCTCAAGAAGCAATCTGAGAATCCTTATAGTAGTTTAATTATTCCCCCCCAAATCTTTCATAGTCATCATGACCACATGTAACATATTATAATAGCAGTTTTGAGTTTGTGAGGTTTTTTTTGTTTTTTCTTTTTGAGGCTTGCCTTTGGAAGCTTTCCAAAGTATTTAACATATTTTAATAAAAAAAAATACTCATTTAATCAGATTACATAACATTTTAATTACACAATTACAGTAACAAGTCCTACTGACCAAAACAGGGTTGGCTAAAAACAAAACTGACTCTTGATCAATATTCAAGTCAACCAGCTGACGCAGAAGGACATGAGAGATCTAGATGGTGGTTGCCTGGCCCTAAGCAGTTAGGGTGATGGGCATCCATGCACTTCACAGGAGGAGATGGTCCCTGAAGAATGCTCGCCTCTCTCAGCACCTGGCACTGAGTATTATTTTAAAAGACATTTATTAACCCTTATGTGTTTGCAGATGTGATATAAACACAGGAGGCCCCGAATTGCTTCTATTTTCCTCCTCTACCCAACCTCCAAATGTTGGGCCTCAGGGCTTGGAGTCAGGTAGGCCTGGTCTCCAGCATTCCTATTTTTTCTGTCTACATTCAATCATTAGCTCACCTCACCCAGTCCCAAAGCTTTAAATACCATCCAGAGACTGAGAACTTCTAATTTAAAACTCCAGATAACATCTCTCCCAAGCATGTCAAACTTAACAGAACATGGATTATCTAACTACCAACCTGTTCTGTCTGCCAGACCAATAACCTCTACCACCATCCACACAGTCACTCAGGCCAAAAGACTAAGGTGTCTTTGACTTTCCCATTTGTAACTCCATAGCCAATCTAGTAGAAATTCCTGTCACCTCTCTGTGTCTTCAGTGTTTTCCTGTCTTCTATCCTTAAAATGTAAGCATCTAGAGGGAAAGGACGCTGTCTTGTTCAAGGATGTGTGTCTCAGCCCCCAAAGCAGTCCCTAGCACACAGTAAATCCTTAATTCCCCGCCTGCCCTCACCTGAGATGGAGTCTTGCTCTGTCTTCCAGGCTGGAATACAGTGCGACAATCTTGGCTCACTGCAACCTCGGCCTCATGGATTCAAGCAATTTTCCCACCTCAGCCTCCTGAGTAGCTGGGATTACAGGCATGTGCCACCACACCCGGCTAATTTTTGTATTCTTAGTAGAGAAGGGGTTTCACCATGTTGGCAAGGCTGGTCTCGAACTCTTGACCTCGAGATCTGCCCACCTCAGCCTCCCGAAGTGCTGGGATTACAGGTGTGAGCCACCCCACCTGGCCCAATTCACACTATTAAGTTGAAAACACTCCTAAAAAACCCAAATCCTCTGGGAAGTTTTCCATATATAATTAAAAGAGTAGGAGAAAATCTTCCAACCCCTATTAAACTACATAATACTCACAGCTTGGGAAGAGACTACTGCCCCAGTACTCTCATTTTATATACAAATGGACCCTAAGGTTTAGAAAGTTTACATAATTTACCCCAGATCATAAGAACCCAGAGCTTCTAATGCAAACATCCAATGACCTACAAGCAACTCCACCAGGTGAACACCCACTGAGTCCCCACTCCTTTTGTTATATACAAGACAACTCTTGCAAGTAGTTGGAAAACTGGATTGAATTAACATCAGCTTTGTGTATTTTTTCACTGGGGGTATGTAAGAATTCATTCTGCAGGTGGCTTCTTGCAATGTCCCCATTTACACAGTCACTTGAAAAGTTTGGGGTGCTACCGAAGTGCCAGATAGCAATTCACAGCTGACAGGAATTAAAAGTCAGATTGTCCAGATTCAAAAATCCCAAAGTCATTAGAGCAAGCTATTACTGCTAACTTTGCTTCCTTCTTTTACAAACATAACCCTAGCAGGATCTACAATAAAGAGAAAAAGTAGATGGGTGTCTGTGATTTGTTAACAGTCATCCAGTTTCACATTTATATTCAAAGGCTCTTTATAACCTAAGGCCCCATCCAAAGGCTCCCCAGTTGGTGTGAAGAAATGTTACCTTACAGATTTAATCATTTCTCTGTTTCAATCTGAATACTCAGGTATTTACAAAGCTCCTAGAATTTCTTCATTAAGCTTCCTTGACATAAGTAAGGGATCTGCCAAGCACCAGCAGTCCCAACCCCAACTCATGCTGCTGCCCCAGGCTCAGGACTGGCCCAGCTACAGAAGTCAGGTCTCCCTTCAGTTCCCACCCTACTCACATGACCACACCATCCTCCTGGCTATGACTAAGCATGACTTATGAATTATCCAATGCTTCATCAAAGTTCTGCCTAATTTGTTTTTATTGGAAACAACTAATAAGCACTTGAAAAGCAATAAAATAGTTTTTTCCACAGATGTCACTTTACTCCTCATAAACAATGCCCTATGAGGTTTACAGCAACACCAGCTTCCTCATTTTTCACATGAGAATATGGATGAAAAGGGGATCAGTGGCACACTGTAGTAAAGTCCAGACCTGCACCAAAGTCCTCCAGAACAAAACCCTTGCCCACACTATCAGCGTGTGCATTAGATACCTTCGCTACGATTAGCCGAGAGAGCATCATTCAGTCCACTCAATCGTTCATTCCAGCTCTATACTGCCTTGATTTTTTTTTAATTTTTGCACTTGGGGATGGGTTAAGAAACATAAAGCTTTTGACCTCTAGGAGGGTCATAATTTGGGGAAAGGGGATGACAGGACAAACACACAGCAGGTAAAACAAAAACAATAAAGCAAGAAAAACAGTGTTGCCCTCTCACATCTGTACTGCACTTCAAGTATGTAGAGTTTTCATGTGGATTTAGAAACCCCTCACCCCATCCCTGAATAATAACTAAGCACTAACGTGATGCTGGGGTTTGGTTTAGGTGGCTGGGGAAGGTTAATCTTGGAGATGAGACTCCAGTGGACTCTGCGGATGGGTAAGGTCTCAGAGAGGTTGAGGTTAAAGAGAGAGCATTCCAGAGCATTCCGAAATCAGCACATAACATAAATGGCTTGAAAATGGAAAAAGACTTGGAAAGTAAGGGAACTAGGCTGGAGTACTTGGTTTCTAGTGTGGTGTAATAAGAGCTACAGATGAAAACAAGAGAAATTGTTAACCAGGGCTTAGACATCATTCAAAATGAATGACTATGCCTGCAAGAGAACAATGAACGTTAACAAGCTCATTTTCATTACGTTTTTCCCAGATACAAAGCTGAGACTTTTCATGATGGGTTTTTATAGCACCTGTCCTCCAAGATAAATTCACCATTTATACTTGTTCATTCTATTTTTACTGCAAAAGATTAAAGATCTTTTCACTTATACATTGCTGTAATACTTTGATTTGTATGTGACATGGTTTAGATACGTGCCCCTGCCCCAATCTCATGTTGAAATGTAAGCCCCAGTGTTAGAGTCTGGGGCCTGGTGGAGGTGTTTGGATCATGAAGGCAGATCCCTCATAAATGGCTTAAAACCATCCCCCTTGGAGTGAGTGGGCTCTCATCTGTTTTTTTTCCCAAATGTGTGGCATCCACCCCTGCCAATCTCTCTTGCTCTCATTCTCACCATGTGAGGCACCATCACCACCCCTTTGCCTTCCACCATGATTGTAAGCTTCCTGAGGTCTCCTAAGAAGCTGAGCAGATGCCCACACCATGCTCGTATAGCGTGCTGAACTGTAAGCCAATTAAACCTCTTTTCTTTATAAATTAACCAGTCTCAGGCATTTCTTTACAGCAACCAAAGACTGAACTAACAGTATATATCTTCATTTGGATACTTGCTTAAATAGGGCTCTAGCTTTCAAAGTAGAGATAATCCCTTTTATTTCGTTTGTCTGCCTTAGAGGGTCTAGAACAATACTCAAGAAAGTTACTCTACAAATGTCATTGATGGATCAGGAAATAAAAGATCTAATTTTTAAAAAACTGTAACTGATTATAGGAGAAGCCCCTGTAACACACACACACACACACACACGAAGCCCCTGACACACACACACACACATACACACATGCCCTATCTGTTTTTCCCCTTTATAGTGTTACTCATTTGTCCTTACTATGTCCCAGGCATTGTTTTAAGCATTTTATGTATACTTTTCCAAGGCCACACAGCTACTAAATAATAGAAGCCAAGACCTCTTACATTTTTTTAAGAGATGGGAGTCTAGCTACGTTTGCCAGGTTGGTCTTGAACTCCTGGTCTCAAGTAATCCTCCCACCTCATCCTCCCAGAGTGCTAGGATAACAGGCATAAGCCACCATGCCCGATCAAGATTTGAATGAATCCAGACAGTCTGGTGCCAGAAGTATGCACTGAACCTTTATGCATAATATTGTCTCTCAAAATGACACATTATACTTAAAAACCTAAGGGATAATTTTTGCCTCTTCGGTTTTTAAGCTGTGGCACCAAATACTTTCTCAAAACTGAGCACAATGCAAACCACAATTACTTTTTTTAATTACAAAAAAATACTTCAAGATTTTAATAGGCTTCTACATAATGCACTTAGATTTAGGCTTTGCATGTTGTTTTTATTAGAAAGTGCATCTGTTCTTGGCATTAAATACAACAAAATTAGCTATTTTATAATTGCACAATAAGAATGTGTCATCTGATCAAACAAACAGTGAATGATGAATGCTGCTTCTTGGAGAAATTTCTTTTTAAACATATTAATATATAAACAGGGAAACATTGCTTAATTCAAATAACCTCATATCTATAAAAACAAGAGAATTCTTTACCTGTAAAACTAGTCAACACTCACTTGGATGACAAAGAATCCAACAATGCATCTGTAAATATCCACATACATACAATGTTGGCTCACAGAATCCCCCCAGCGACAGTAATTAATGCTGACATAAATCTGGACACTGAAATGGCAATGAACGGAATTGCTGGTTTCACATGACAATAAAAAGTGCTGTTCCAAGCAGGCAGGAAAATTTCTCTCTAGAAATGTTGAAAACTGTGTCTGTGAGTTATGAGATAAAAATAGTTTGTGTTATATCCCTAAAATCATTAAATACTACATATATTAATGACTGATTTATAGATCAAAAGCACTCACATAGCATGCCTTAACTCAAAATGGAGAGAAATACTATGAAAGAGAAAATTGTTATCGAATAAACTGAAAGAACAAATAACTAACGCCATTATATTGGTTCCTGTGCACAATAAAAAATAGTTCACTTGAAGATAACTGGTTAATGTGCTTGAGACCATGAATATCCATTTTAGTCAGAAATAGTGGCAAACCCTAAGCACAACAAACACTACTTAAGAAAATGTATTTAGTTCATAGTGCATACAAATCTCCACTTTAGGCATCATTTTGGAGTTAAAAAATATAACGCTGCTAAGAGGACACAATTAGAACACAGTGAATTTTATTACTGGTTCTTTTTTCCAGCATTAATGCCTGCTGTTTATCTACACAAATACAGAGCAGCCTGGGAACTGTCCTAGTTTCTTTGAGAGTTATCAACTGAAGCTAATGTTTCCTTAGAGACTCCACTTTGAAAGGATACTATGAACCTGGCCAGTTTTCTTAGCTGTTTACACAGACACATTAGCATTAGCTTCTTCTGCCCTGCTCAAAACACCCCTACAGTACATTGTCTTGGACAGGATCTCATTTAATATATGAAGCCCTGTGATGATTAATACTGAGTGTCAGCTTAATTGGATTAAAAAATGTGAAGTATTGATCTTGGGTGTGTCTATGAGGGTGTTGCCAAAAAAGACTAACATTTGAGTCAGTGGGCTCGAGAATGCAGACCCACCTTTAACCTGGTGGGCACAATCTAATCAGCTGTCAGCGAATATAAGCAGGCAGAAAAAACAAGAAAAGACCAGACTGGCCTAGCCTCCCAGCCTATATCTCTCTCCCATGCTGGATGCTTCCTGTCCTCAAACATCGGACTCCAAGTTCTTCAGTTTTGAGACTTGGACTGGCTCTCCTTGCCCCTCAAGCTTGCAGACCTACTGTGAGACTTGTGATCGTGTAAGTTCCTACTTAATAAACTCCCCTTGAGCTACATATATAATTTATATGCCTAATTTGTTTTTATTGGAAACAACTAATAAGCACTTGAAAAGTAACAAAATAGTTTTTCCATAGATGTCACTTTACTCCTCATAAACAACGCCCTGAGGTTTTCAGCAACATCACTTTCCTCATTTTTCACATGAGAATATCGATGAAAAGGCGACCAATGACATGCTGTAGTAAAGTCCACACCCGCACCTGTATCTCCTATTAGTTCTATCCCTTTAGAGAACCCTAACTAATATAGACTGTGGTACCAAGAGTGGTTCTAGAGGAAAAGAATATTAAGGATAGAGTTTTTTCATTGGTTCTGGGGTTTCTGGAGTTGGCTGCTTAATATGCTAAGGACTCTACTTCTAATATTATGGAGAACACTGAGAGTCCTTGGCATGAACTGTTTAGAGAGTTATGCAAAATAAACGCATCTGACACTCCTGATTCCCCACTCATAAGAGGCAAGGAGTTTAGTGACTCTCTACATAATACCTTTGACCATATGTGGAGAACCAAGAAACATAATGAAGCTCGTTGGTTGCTCCTAAGTTCAGTGGACAAAGTGATGAAGGAATCATGAACTCAGGGATTCTGTCTCTCTGCTTCAGAAGCAGATACTGAGCCTCAACTCTGCTAAAGTTTCTCAGAGTGAGAGTCTTATTTCATGTAGAGAAAGAGCTGAAATTGTAGAAAAGCAGACACAAGCTCTTATCATGCAAGTAGCTGACCTGCAACAAAAGGTGCATGCACAGCCTCACCAGGTGTCTACTGTTAAAGGGCACTGACTGGAAAAGAAGGGGACCCTGCAACTTACAATGGGGATGGTGGGAGGACCCTGATGAAGCTGGGGACACTGAGTTTGTAAACTCTGATGAACCTCTTTTGCCAGAAGCAACAGCTTCCCCATCCCTAGTAGTGGCAATATCCCCTCCCCGGCCCATGCTGCCTTCAGCCTTTCCACCTTTGTCTGAGAAGATAAACCCTGCACTTCCTGAGGCAACAGTGATGGCCTCCCCTGATGCAGTTGCCAGGCAAAATAATATTGATTCTCAAGAGCCACTCCGACACCCATTTGCTTCTAGACCTATAACTAAAGTCCCAGCGAGCCCCTAGAGGTGAGGTTCTGAGTGTGACCCATGAGGAAGTCCACTACACTCGAAAAGAACTGTTTGAGTTGTCTAATTTATATAAACAGAAATCTGGAGAACAGGCAAGGGAATGCACATTGAGGGTCAGTGATAATAGTGGAAAAAAACATACAGTTGGATCAGGCTGAATTGATTGATTTGGGCCTACTAAGTAGGGACTCTGCTTTTTTCTTTTCTTTTTTTTTTTGAGACAGAGTTTTGCTCTGTCACCCAGGCTGGAATGCAATGGCACAATCTCGGCTCACTGCAACTTCTGCCTCCCGAGTTCAAGCGATTCTCCTGCCTCAGCCTCCTCAGTAGTTGGGATTACAGAAGCGCACCACCATGCCTGGCCAATTTTTATATTTTTAGTAAAGACAAGGTTTCACCATGTTGGACACGCTGTTCTCAAACTCCTGACCTCGTGATCTGCCCACCTCCACCACCTAAAGTGCTGGGATTACCGGTGTGAGCCACCATGTCCGGCTGGGACTCTGCTTTTAATGTTGCAGCTCTGGGAGTTAAAAGGGGTTCTAATAGTTTCTCTGCTTATCTGAAATATGGATTAAAAGATGGTCCACTGTGCACGACCTGGAAAGGCCTGATCCCCCTTGGTTTAATGTAGAGGAAGGGTTCCAAAGGCTAGGGAGATTGGGATGGTGGAGTGGATTGGTCACTTTAGACCTACTCATCCCAGCTGGGAGGGTTCAGAAGTTATACCCTTGATCAGTGCCTTGTAATGCCTTGTGAAACAGATTTCTCAGGGAATTCTTGCATTTTTGAAGAGCCCTGTAATGGCTCTTCTCTGTATGTCAGATCTCACAGACAGTGGGAAGCATAGTCACTCAACTACAAAATTTAACTACAATGGGAATAATTGGATCCTGAGGTGGCAGGGGCCAAGTGGTGGCACTCAACCATCAAAGGCAAGGTGGGCACAGCTACCATAATAAGCAGCAGAGGCAAAGAGGCAATCAGAATAATCTGACTTGTGTAGAGCTCTGGCATTTGCTAATTAATCACGGTGTTCCTAGAAGTGAAATTGATAGGAAGCCTACTGCATTCCTACTTAATTTATATAAGCAGAAAACTTCTAGGTCAAATGGACAGAAGACTAATTTGAATTCTAAGAACAGAGAATCATGGCCATTAATCAGTTTCCAGACTTGAGGCACTTTACAGACCCAGAACCCCTTGAATGAGGGGAGGCTGGGTCCCTGGAGAAGAACCCACTATATTATCCACAATTTATGAAGTGAATCTTTCTCCCATCCTTCCCCAAGGAGACCTCTGGTGCTTTTTCAGGGTAACTGTGCACCAGGGAAAGCAAAATGATCAGACATTTCAGAGACTACCGGACACTGGATCTGAACTGACGTTGATTCCAAGGGACCCAAAATGTCACTGTGGTCCTCCAGTTAAAGTAAGGGCTGATGGAGGTCAGGTAATTAATGGAGTTTTAGCTCAGATGCAACTTACAGTGGATCCAGTGGGTCCCCAGACTCATCCTGTGGTCATTTCCCCAATGCCAGAATTCGTAATTGGCACAGACATACTTAGCAGCTGGCAGAACCCCCACACTGGCCCTCTGATTAGTAGGGTGAGGGCTATTATGGGGGGAAAGGCCAATGAAAGCCATTAGAGCCGCCTCTACCTCGAAAAATAGTAAATCAAAAACAGTATCGCATGCCTAGAGAGATGTGGAGATTAGTGCCACCATAAATGACCTGAAAGACCACGTCCCCATTCAACTCTCCTATTTGGCCTGTGCAGAAGACAGACGGATCTTGGAGAATGACAGTGGATTGTCGTAAGCTTAACCAAGTGGTGACTCCAATTGCAGCTGCTGTACCAGATGTGGTTTCGTTGCTTAAGCAAATTAACACATCTCCTGGTACCTCATATGCAGCCACTGACTTGGCAAATGCCTTTTCCTCCATTCCTGTCCATAAGGCCCACCAGAGGCAATTTGCCTTCAGCTGGCAAGGCCAGCAATACACATTTACTGTCCTACCTCAGAGGTGTATCAGCTCTCCAGCTTTGTGTCATAATTTATTCGGAGAGACCTGATAGTTTTTCACTTCCACAAGATACCACACTGCTCCATTACATTGATGACATTGTGCTGACTGGATCCAGTGAGCAAGAAGTAGCAAACACACTGGAGTTACTGGTGAGATATTTGCATGCCAGAGGATGGGAAATAAATCCTACTAAAATTCAGTGAGCTTCTACTTCAGTAAAATTTCTAGGGGTCTAGTTGTGTGAGGCCCGTCAAGATACTCCTTCTAAGGGAAAGGATAAGTTGCTGCATTTGGCCCCTGCTACACCAAGAAACAGGCACAAAGCCTAACGCACCTATTTGGATTTGGGAAGCAACACATTCCTTATTTGTGTGTGTTACTCTGGCCCATTTATCAAGTAACCCAAAAGGCAGCCAGTTTTGAATGGGGTCCAGAACAGGAGAAGGCTCTGCAACAGGCCCGGGCTGCTGGGCAAGCTGCTCTGCCACTTGGACCATATGACCCAGCAGATCCAATGATGTCTGAGTTGTCAGTGGCAGATAGGGATGCTGTCTGGAGCCTTTAGCAGGCCTCCATAGGTGGATCACAGCAGAGGCCTCTAGGATTTGGGAGCAAGGCCCTGCCATTTTCTACAGATAACTACTTCCCTTTTGAGAGAACTCTTGACCTGTTACTGGGCTTTGGTGGACACTGAACATTTGACTATGGGTCAAGTCACTATGCGACCTGAACTGCCTATCATGAACGGGGTGCTTTCTGACCCCGTCTAGCTATAAAGTGGGTCATGCACTGCAGCATTCCATCCTCAAATGGAAGTGGTATATACTCGATCGGACTCGAGCAGGTCCTGAAGGCACAAGTGAGTTACATGAGGAAGTTGCTCAAATGCCCATGGTCTCCACTCCTGCCACCCTGCCTTCTCTCCCCCAGCACCAATGGCCTTACGGGGGAGTTCCCTATGATCAGTTGACAGAGAAGAGAAGACAAGGTAGGACCTGGTTCACAGATGGTTCTGCACAATATGCAGGCACCACCCAAAGTGGACAGCTGCAGCACTAAAACCCCTTTCTAGGATATCTCTGAAGGACAGTGGTGAAAGCAAATCTTCTCAGTGGGCAGAACTTCAAGCAGTGCATCTGCTTGTGCACTTAGCATGGAAGGAGAAATGCCAAATGTGCAATTATATACTGATTCATGGGCTGTAGCCAAAGGTTTAGCTGGATGGTCAGTGACTTGGAAGAAGCATGATTGGAAAATTGGTGACAAAGAAATTTGGGGAAGAGGTATGTGGATGGACCTCTCTGAGTGGTCAAACATTGTGAAGATATTTTTATCCCATGTGAGTGCTCACCAACGGCTGACCTCAGCAGAGAAGGATTTTAATAATCAAGTGGATAGGATGACCCGTTCTGTGGACACCACTCAGCCTCTTTCCCCAGCCACCCCCCATCATCGCCCAATGGGTCCATGAAAAAAAATGACCATGGTGGCAGGAAAGGAGGTTACACGTGGGCTTCCACTCACCAAGGCTGCTCTCTGGCTATAGCCACTGCTGAGTGCCCAATTTGCCAGCAGCAGAGACCAACACTGAGTCCTCGATATGGCACCATTCCTCGGGGTGATCAGCCAGCTACCTGGTGGCGGGTTGATTACACTGGACCTCTCCCATCATGGAAAGGGTGGAGGTTCGTCCTCACTAGAACAGACACTTTCTCCGGATATGGATTTGCCTATCCTGCATGCAATGCTTCTGCCAAGACTACAATCCACAGACTCACAGAATGCCTTATCCACCAACATGGTATTCCACACAGCCCTGACTCTGACCAAGGCACTCACTTTACGACTAAGTAAGTGTGGCAGTGGGCTCATGCTCATGGAATTCACCATTCTTACCATGTTCCCAATCATCCTGAAGCAGCTGGATTGATAGAACAGTGGAATGGCCTTTTGAAATCACAATTACAATGCCAGCTAGGTGACAATATTTACAGGGCTGGGGCAAAGTTCTCCAGAAGGCAATGTACGCTCTGAATCAGCATCCAATACATAGTACTGTTTCTCCCATAGCCAGGATTCACAAGTCGAGGAATCAAGGGGTGGAAGTGGAAGTGGTGCCACTCACCATCACCCCTAGTGATCCACTAGCAACAGTTTTGCTCTCCTGTTCCCACGACATTACGTTCTGCTGGCCTAGGGGTCTTAATTCCAGAGGGAGGAACACTGACACCAGGAGACACAACAACGATTCCATTAAAATGGAAGTTAAGATTGCCACCTGGACACTTTGGGCTCCTCCTACCTTTAAGTCAACACTAAGAAAGGAGTTACAGTGTTGGCTGGGGTGATTGACCTGGACTATCAAGATGAAATCAGTCTACTACTCCACAACCGAGGTAAGGAAGAGTATGCATGGAATACAGGAGATCCACTAGACGGCATCTCTCAGTATTACTATGCCCTGTGATTAAGATCAGTAGGAAACTACAACGCCCAATACAGGCAGGACTACAAATGGTCCAGACCCCTCAGGAATGAAAGTTTGGGTCGCGCCACCAGGAAAAAAAACCACGACCTGCTGATGTGCCTGCTGAAAGCAAAGGGAATACAGAATGGGTAGCAGAAGAAGGAAGTCATCAATACCAGCTATGACCACGAGATCAGCTATATAAATGAGGATTATAATAGTCATGAATATTTCCTCCTTCTTTTGTTAAAAACATGTTCATGCATGTATACACTTGCACTAAGAAAATATCTTCATTTTATTTCCTTTTCCTGTATCATGTGGCATAAGATTTATTGACTTCACGTCAGCATTTAAGTATTGTTAACTTTATTTAACAGTATTTGGGTTTGGGATTGGTACATTTCCAGTTGTATGAAAGACAGCCGTATCACGTTACGCATAATTATGACTTTATTACTGTCTTTATTTGAAGATTACGTATGATCTCAGGAGATGTGTACGGGTTCAAGGTGACAAGGAGTGGACTTGTGATGGTTAATACTGAGTGTCAACTTGACTGGATTGAAGGATATGAAGTATTGATCCTGGGTGTGCCTGTGAGGTTGTTGCCAAAAAGATAAACATTTGAGTCAATGGGCTGGGGAACACAGACCCACCCTTAATCTGGTGGGCACAATCTAATCAGCTGTCAGTGAATATAAGTAGGCAGAAAAACAAGAAAAGGCCAGACTGGCCTAGCCTCCCAGCCTATATCTCTCTCCCGTGTTGGATGCTTCCTGCCCTCGAACATCAGACTCCAAGTTCTTCAGTTTTGAGACTTGGACTGGCTCTCCTTGCTCCTCAAGTTGCAGACAGCCTATTGTGGGACCTGGTGATCCTGTAAGTTAATACTCAATAAACTCCCCTTGTGTGTGTGTGTGTGTGTGTGTGTGTGTGTGTGTGTGTGTATACACATATCTCCTATTACATATACCTCCTGTATATACATATCTCCTATTAGTTCTGTCCCTCTAGAGAACCGTAACACGAGCCCCATTCATTTCCCCCGAAGTATCGCAAAATTGACTAGACTACCAGTATATTGTAGTGTTACCTATTTCAACTCACATACTTGTAAGTATTTAAAAGAAGCCAACATTCAGAAAATTTACTGGAGATCTATAGTATGTTCCCCTACATATCACCCATAAGTGTGTGACTATGAAAACCTCTCATACTCTCTTTCCCCTTTAAAATGGGAATCTTGTGAGACATATTATGCTTACAGCACTGCTAGCACATACCAAACACCTTCCTAAAATGTGTACCAGCAAAACAACATCTATTGCTGAGAATTCTGTTTTGTCTTTTTTTTTTAGGACAGAATCTCACTCTGTTGCCCAGGCTGGAAGGCAGTGGCGCTATCTCAGCTCACTACAACTTCTGCCTCCCGGGTTCAAGCGATTCTCCTACCTCAGCCTCCCGAGCGGCTGAGATTACAGGCGCACACCACCACGTCCAGCTAATTTTTGTATTTTTAGTACAGACAAGGTTTCACTATGTTGGCCAGGTTGGTCTTGAACTCCTGATCTCAAATAATACCCTGTCCTGGGCCTCCCAAAGTGCTGGGATTACAGCCATGAGGCACCCCGGCCAGGCAGAGAATTCTCTTAGCATTAGACACTGGTAGTGATAATGTTGATTACTACAATGTCAAGGGAGAAATCTCAAAGGCTAGGAATAAGGGGTGACTCTGGCAGAAGTAAAAGCTGATAGCATATGTAGAGCCCCATAATATATCTAGTAAAAACAATGAATTAGGCCAGGTTAAATAGTTGAATCAATTCATTTTACTTTCACTTCTTCTTATATAATATCTCTAACTGATAAAATATATGCACACCAAAGTTGCAGTCTTGTTCTACACTTAATACCACTGGTTTCATAATGGGGATGAACCCTGTTAATAAAGAACATTCATTTATTAATAACAACATTTTTGTTACTCTTACGGAAGTAAGTCTCAAAAAAGCTTTTGACCAAAATGCTATACAGAAATATGACTTAACATATAATCCTCACCCCAATCATTGCTCAAAAGGTTCTAAACTTCTAAATCAAATGTACTATTACATATAATGTCTAGAGTACCAAAATCTCAGAGTGCCAAAATCCTCATTTATAAAATTGAAGTAATATGTCTCTTAAGGAGCTGAATGCCAATAATAAAGTATGCAAAAAAAATTAATTCAAGTTGGATACGACACTTAAACTTAAAGCTAAAACCACAAAGCTTGCAAAAGAAAACACAGAAAAATGTTTTCAGGACTAAGGAGTAAGCAATGACTTCCTAAGACACAGAAAGTAATAACCAGAAAAGAAAAAAAAGATAATCAATTAGATCTCATCATATTTAAAATTTTGTGTCTTCAAATGATATTGTTTAAAAAAAGACTCAATAGGCAAGCCACAAACTGGGGGGGGAAAAGTTGCAAAATATAAATCTAAAAAAAGAACTGGAATCTAGGATATATAAGGAACTCCTACAACTCAATAATGAAATGTTCATTGCAGGCCAGGGGCAGTGGCTCATGCCTATAATTCCAGCACTTTGGGAGGCCAAGGCAGGCTGATCACCTGAGGTCAGGAATCCGAGACCAGCCTGAGCCAACATGGTGAAACCCATCTCTACTAAAAATACAAAAAATTAGTTGGGCGTGGTGGCACACACCTGTTATCCCAAATACTTAAGAGGCTGAGGCAGGAGAATCACTTGAACCTGGGAGGCAGAGGTTGCAATGAGCTGAGACCGCATTATTGTACTCCAGCCTGGGTGACAAAGCGAAATTCCATCCAAAAAAAAAAAGTGTTCATTGCAGCTTGTTTACCATAGCCTGTTTGGAGGGAATAGGTCAACAGAAAAGGAGATGCTGACAATTTCTCTTTTATGAAGAATGGAAGAATGGACGATTGGTAGCTAGAGGAGGAGAGGACTGTGTGAAGGAGAAGGCAGGAAATAAAAGTCAGATGGATGCTAGGACAGTTTGAACTATTAAAAAACATATTCTACACCATGTCGGTAAGCCCCCATTTAAGAGATATTTACTGTAATCAAAGCACTTTGGGAGGCTGAGGCAGTAGGACTGCTTGAGGCCAGGAGTTTGAGACCAGCCTGAGTAATGTGGCAAGACCCTGTTCTTGATTGTAAAAATAAATAAATTTGGATTTCAGATGGCAGTATTGATGTCCTATTAAGTTGGTTTCAAAAAACTTCTGCACAAACTTAATGCTGGAAGCAATCATTTTATTTAGATTTATTCAATTCTCCAGATCAAGAAACTAAAGGTTGCTTGGAAGATGTTTTTTATTTTAAAAACTGCATTCATCCGCCAGGAAAAAAGAGTGAGTAAAGACTGAAAGATTGAAAACTTAAAAATGTAAAAGGTTTTTAGAACTGGATTAATATATCACATTTTTTACATTCTCTGCTTTGTCTAAAAATGAACTAATTCTTCTATAATAATAGGCCGAGGCTGTAAGGATGCACAGAAAGTAATATAAAATACCATAGAGTTGCCAATAATGATTAATGTTTTTTGGCCGTAATTCCTGGGCTGTGATATTATATAACTGTACAGTTGGTTCTGTCTAGACATGCTGTTCAGTTGGATTCATAAAACACCACACAACCACACAAGTGCTGGCAGACCAATGTATAATAAACAGTTATCCACTGCAGTATTTTAGTACATAAAATTGATAGGGTTGTATTTTTAATATATACATGTTGAATAGTAGTAACAATAAGAATTTCTTACATTTACTGCAAGCTTTTCAAACATAAATCTAAGCATATGACGAATGACGGATCAGTTAAGGTGTGCCTGTTCTCTCTCATCTGATACGCTCATCTCTTTGTTTTGTGACCGTGGCTGCTTTTGTGCTAGCCATTACTAGGCTCTTGCAGTTAAACCATACAATAACTTGAGATGCTGTTTTACATAAATTAGTAAAAGAAATATCTCAACAGTAGGGTTCTGTCTCAGAAGATTGTTAGAATTTGTTTAGACCAAATTGCCAATTAGAAAATGATATCACAGGTGAAACAAAATAATTTATGTTTTTCCCTTTAGCTGTAAACAAAAACAAACAAAATCGCACACGATTTCTGAGTACCATCAACACAACAGAAAATGAAAGAGTTTTGAACAGACTAGTTAAGATGTCAAAACAACCAACAGTAACCACCAAAAGTGTATTATGTAAGTAATATTTAAGTAAGAATGCATCCTACTACCATAATATGTGAAGGGAGAGACATCATAAATACTTGGAAAAAACAAGAAAGAACAATTTAACGTAGTAACTCAGGCACTGACGGCAAACAGATGTGGGTTCAAACCTCAGCTCAGGTCCTTACAAACTATGTGACCTTGTAGAAACCAATTTACCCCTTATTAGTAACATGAGAATTTCACAGGATGATTTTAAAGATTAAATAATACATGCCAAAGTCTTTAGTAAAGTCCACATATGAATTAAATTTAATAATAACAACAAGCATTATTATGATTGCTAACTTCTCAAAAGCCATAACCTAAGATAATCAAATTTAATCATAAAATCACACCAATTAAATCACAACGATTTCTAGTTTAGGAATTTTGTCTTGTGATCACAACAGCATTATGGAACACAATGGAATTCTAAATTGTAAACAAGCAATATAGATAGCGGAAATAAGCCATTCTTCCTCCTTTCTCCTAGTCCAAATAATTTAAGAAAAGGGATAAAAGAAAGGAACAAAAACAGTCATTTGGAATCAATCACTTCGGCAATCATTCACTTACTCAAACAATAGCACACATTCAAGCATAGCTAAAGATAAAACTAAACAATTTCCAAGTAACATAACGAAACTGCACACTCATTTCCTCTTACCTGTAAACCAACTTGTAACAGTTAACATCACATTTTCTGAGACAGGCTGCAACTATCCAAACACGTATCTGCACATGATAAAAATATGAACTTACTAAAAAGGCACTGCATTCTATCTCATTCAATTCTTCATTTGTACGTTCACTCATGAAGGATCTAGCAGGTTCTGACTCTGTGCCAGCCCTGTGAAATATTAATAAGGCAACAAGGGCAATCCCTGCAGGGATCCAGCATCCATGAAAGTGTAAAGAAGGTGTGACATCGGATGTCCTGTCTCAGCACGTGATCCTGAACCTCCACAGTAAAAGGGCAGATAAAGGGAGTAACTGGGGTGACACCGGGTAAACAGAGCCAGAGCTTACAGGGCCTATCTCGTGTGCTCTGTCTGATCTTCATCTTGAAAGCTATGCTTTTACAACACACACCATTTTGTTGTTTCTCTTTTATTCATTTGTTTAATCAGCATATGTGTCCAGTTATAAGATAAACTCTATACTGCCTTTGCCCCCAGTCAGACACAATTTCTAAGTGTCCATTTTCTAGGTGTCTATCCATTCTTCAAAGATAGTTCCAAGACCACGTTCTCCACAAAGAAGGCTTCAGTTAAAAAAATTATCTTTTGCTGCTATGGTAGTACATTTACTGATATATGTATCTTTAATTAGATGCTTGCTTAAAAATGTTTACTTAATATTAATATAGTAAGAAAGTATGAATCAAGAACAACTCTCTCCATACAATTCCCTAATAGCCCTTTTTCTGAGATTCAATAACTGTCAATCCACTTTTATATATTACTGGCACCCAGAATATCTGAAGAGTTGACAGAGAGTTGTTCAATTTAAACCAAAGGTTCTAAATACTAGAGTTTTCCGTAAGTATAATCATAAATCAGAGTTAGGAAACTTCCATCTACCCTTTCTAATTATGTGACCTCCTTTAACCTTTTTTAGCCTCAATTGCCTTGTACATAAGATGGGTATAACATGCCTATATCACAGTACTGTTAAGAATAAAATAAGAAAACATGGATGACAATGCCTGGTCTCCATGTTTTTTTAAGATGGCCAAGTGATGTTCTATTTAGTCTCTTTCTAGGATTTCTTTCTTTCTTTTTTTTTTTTTTAAACAGTCTCGCTCTGTCACCCAGACTGGAGTGGAATGCAATGGCTCGATCTCGAATCTTGGCTCACTGCAACCTCCGCCTCCCGAGTTCAAGCAATTCTCCTGCTTCAGACTCCCAAGTAGATGGGATTACAGGTGTGCACCACCACAGTTACTGTGAATAAAGGGGATAGGTCATTCTTGCATTTTTAGTAGAGATGGGGTTGCACCATATTAGCTAAACTGGTCTTGAACTCCTGACCTCGGGTGATCCACCCACCTCGGTCTCTCAAAGTGCTGGGATTACAGGCGTGAGCCACCACACCTGGCCTCCTTAATTTAAGATTTCTAATGTAACACTTCAAGGATCTCTGAGTTTCATTTCATGATCAAAGAAACGTTAGTATTAAAAACTAAGAACTGCACTCCAGGATTATGATTCTCCTACAAATATTCCATATAGCTATTAGACTCAGACTTAAGTCTCAAATGCACTTTCTACTTGCATTAAATTTACTTGTAATTTTCTATCCTAGAGTGAGATTCTTTTCAAAGTTACTCTGCAGCCTGGACAGCATAGTGAGAATCTGTCTCTACAAAAAAATTTAAAAATTAGCCAGGCATGGTGGCACACACCTATAGTCCCTGCTATTTAAGAAGCTGAAGTGGGAGGATTGCTTGAGCCTGGGGGTAAAAGGGGCAGTGAGCTGAGATCATGCCACTGCACTACAGCCTGGGCGGCAGAGCAAGATTCTTTCTCCAAAAACAAAACAAAAGAAACCCCCAAAAAAAGCCAAAACCAAAGTTACTATGAATAAAGGGGATGAGTCATTCTTGGCATATTGTTCTGAAGACAATTACTGCACTAAAGCCAGAAAGCATTTCCTTGTAGATTTTTTAAGTTGAATTCTTTGATAAACCATTTTAATCAGTTACATTGTGAAATGGACACATAACTTTAAATATTTCACAATTTCAAACATTCACCAAATATGGAACAGAAAGTCATATTAAATTGGATCATCAAGCAGCAAAAACTGGATGCACTGACAAGTTGTATCTATTCGTGATTATCATAAAAAATGACACAGAAAGGTCTAGAGACTTGAAAAACTTGGGGCACAGTACATCCTGAGTGCCAGAGGAAAATAATAGTTTCTGTGAATATTGAAATAAAGTCAAACTAGCAGAGATCAGTTTAAAAATCTAAGATTTAAATAACGTAAGATTTCCCTAGAGCGGAAGTTCTTGAGGTCAAAGCACTAGTCCTCTCTAGTCATTAGGGAGATGCAATCTGTACAACAATGAATACCACTTCATACCCACCAGAATGGCTAAAATCCAGCCTAAAATTACAAAATGCTGATGGGGATGTGGAGCCACTGTAACTCTCACACACTGTGTGTGATAGTGAATTAGTAAACTACTTTAGTAGAAGGCTTTGCTTTGCAGTGTCTACTAAATCTGAACAAATATTAATACATATCCTATAGCTTGGGAATCCCACTCCTAGGTATAGATACCTAATAGAAATGTGCACACATGGCCAAAAAAGCAACAACAAGTATAAAAATCTTATAACACTATTAATTGTAAAATGGTCAAACTCAGCAAAACAAAACAGATGTTCAGTAGTAAATAAATTATAGTATATTCACATTATAAAATACTACACTAAAATATAACCCTTCCTACATATGAAAATGTGAATACATTTCTCAAACATTACGTTGAGTAAAAGAAGCCAAACCAAACAGTACATATTATTTCATTTTTATGAAGTTCAAAAGCAGGCAAAACAAGTCTATGGTGACTTAAGTCAGAACAGTGGTTACCTTTGGCAGTATGGGGAGAGGTAGGTAGTGAAATGGGAGAGGACATGAAGGGGCTGTTGGAATGTTGGTGGTATTCTAATTTTTCATTTTGATGATGGTTATACATGTGTGTTAAGTTTGTGAAAACTTATCAAAGGTGAAAATGAATCTATCTGCTTTTCTATATACATGTTAAGCTTTTTAACTTATAAGCAAATAAATATATGAATATAAAATATTCAAATATTTTATATAAGCAAAAACATACATATTCGGAAGGCCAGAGTAGTGTTTTGTTTACAAAATTGTTCTTGATGTATACAATTCCATGCATTTTTATCTTATACAATGACCATCTTCCCTTCTCTCAAATATTTTATTTTAATTGACACGTGAAAATTGTATGTGTTTATCATGTACATGTTGTTTTGAAAATGGGTACACACTGGAGAATGGTTAAATTGAGCTAATTAACATATGTATTACCTCACATACTTTTCTTTCGTGGTGCGAACACTTAAAATCTACTTTCCTAGCAAGAATACAGTACACAGTTATTAACTTTAGTCACTGTGTTGTACAAGAGTGTGTTTGTTTATTTTTGAGACAGAGTCTCACTCTGTTACCCAGGTTGGAGTGCAGTGGTACAATCACAGCTCACTGCAGCCTCCACCTCCTGGACTCAAGTGATCCTCCCACTTCAGCCCCCTGAGTAGCTGGGACTACAGGTATGCACGACCATGCCTGGGTAATTTAAAAAAATTTTTTGTAGAGACAGGGTCTCACTATATGGCCCAGGCTGGTTTTGAACTCCGAGACTCAAGCCATCTTCCTGCCTCAATCTCGCAAAGCGCTGGAATTACACTTGGGTGTGTGGCCTACAATAGATCTCTTATCTACTACCTTAACTATTAATTTGTTCTTCCTGTCTAACTGAAAAATTTGTACCCTTTAATCAATACACCCCCCAAACCCTCACTATCCCCCTTTCTCCCTGATAGCTACCATTCTACAATCTACTTCTAGTTTCCATATGCAGAGGACATCATGCGGTCTTTCTGTAACTGCTTATCTCACTAACATAAAGTCCTTCAGGTTCACCCATGTTATTATAAATGAAAGCATTTCCTTCATTTTTGTGGCTGTATAGTATTCTGCTGTGTATATATACCATACTTTCTTTACCCACAGATCTGTTATTGGACACTTACATTGATTCCATATCTTGGCTATCATGTATAAGGCTACAATAAACATGAGAATGCTGATATTTCTTCAAACACTGATTTCAATTCCTTTGGATATATACCCAGTAACGGGATTGCTGGATCACATGGTAGTTCTATTTTTAATAATTTAAGGAACCTCCATATTGGTTTGCATAATGGCTATACCAATTTACATTCCCACCAACAGTATTCGAGGGTTCTCATTTCCCCCATCCTCTCAAACACTTGCTATATTTTTATCTTTTTTAATAACAGCCATTCTAACAGGTGTGAGGTTCACTGGTAGCTCTAATTTACATCTCTTAATTTCTCAAATATTTTAGAATGAAACTTTTTATGGCTCTATAGTTGGATGTAGTACTAGATAGAGCTATAAATTAAAAGGCTATAATCTAGAAAAGTTTTCATCAACAATAGTCAAGATATTTTGTTATTCATTAACTAGTTGAACACCTAATGATATGGAGAACTTGGCTACCCAGAATGACTCATTTCTGTGAGATTTTGTTTAATTAATAGGTTTATTACAAAGATTTTAAATCCTTTTACGTAAATGAGTACACAGTCTTAGAGAACACACTAGCTATAAACTGATACTTTAGGAAGTAAATTAAATCTACAGTATCAGTACAAGGCTAATGACAAAATCAATAAGGCCTCCAAACAGAAATATGACAGAATATAAATCCAAATAAATTATATTTATTTCTGTTATATTTGCATATTAACATCATAAACACACTATCAGGAATGTAAAAAATCATAATAGAAATTATATAAAGATGCTATATTTAGCAAAAATATTAGATATATCTCTGGGTTTAGGATTTGGGATAATTTTTACTTTAGTAAGTTTTATTTTATTGTTTGCATTGTTAACAACGAACATATATCATTTTTAAGGTTAAAAAATAAGTTAAAGGGTCTGAGAAAAAGGCAGTTCCCTTTCAAAAAATGAGTCGCTGTATGTTTTCTTCCTGATTCACAGAACAAATTAAATTAGTGGGAGAATTCTTCTCCATTTTAAGACCTTTCTCCCAACCTTAGCTTTCTGGCATCTGTCACAGTATACCCACAAGCAAATACCAACAAAGCTCATATAGTAGAACAAATAAGAACAGTAGCAGGAAACTGGCACCAAAAAAATTTGTAATAACATTAATAAATCATGCTTAACTGAGACAGTTCCCCCACCTCACCTCTAACAGAGCCAGCATTGTGATTTTATGTCACATACATATAACTGTGTTTATTTTCTGCTAGTAAAATCATTGTTAGTTCCTAAGATAAAATTAAGTATATCAGTATTTCCTGATTTTCTATTAAAATCACATAACTTCCAGGTACTCTATTGTCCAAACAAAACCAAGGACCTAGAGGCATCCCTGTCACCACAGGTGCAGCCTTGTGACTAACGTTAGCTATATACTAAAGACAAGAAAAGGGAAAAGGTGAATTCAGCTCCCTAGGAGCTCAGTAGTAAATTAATCACCAGGTAGAATTCTGCCCATTATCTCAATTACTCTTGCCAAAAAAACTTCATTTATTCAGAGAAAAAAATAAAAGCCCAGTCTGGTTTACTCTCCTAGCTAATCAAACTATCCAAACAAACTTAAACTAAAACATAACTAAATTTCCTGATTACTTCCTTGAAAGGTAGTCTTACTAATTAGGTAATTTATAACAGGACCTTGGCAAACCAAAGAGAAACCCTGAAAGAGCAGCAGCCTTTTGGTGTCCCTCTGGCTTTAATCACCATGAAAGTCACCCAGTCCTGCTATCAACCAACTCTCCTACATTGGAGAAGCAGGCTGACCCAAAGAGCGACATCTGTCTCTCATCGTAATGACTTTACTCTCCAGGCCTAACTTCATATAAGAGAAAACTAAGAGAGTAAATAGCTATTACATTAACACTGTTGTCACTTTTTTAAACAATTCTGTTTTTTAAAGAGATTGTGTCTTGCTTTGTTGCCCACGCTGGAGTGTAGTTGGCTATTCACAGACACAGTTGCACTAATGATGAGTAGAGGAGTTTCTGACCTGGGCCAGTTAACCCCTTCTTAGGCAATCTGGTAGTCCCTCACTCCCAGAAAATGCTGAACTTAGTATGGACACTCAACTGTCATACAGCACTATGGCTGAGAACTCCTAGGCTTAAGCAATCCTCCTGCCTCAGCCTCCTGAGTGCCTGGGACTACAGGCTATGCACCACTACACCCAGCTTACAATAGGACTCGAAATGTAGGCTGTTAGGAAGAGTTTCTTGGCTACAGTTCAAGGGAAACAGAACATACTAATGTGAAACATCTTCAGCTTTCCCCAATTCCACTTCTTTCAGCCAATTTCAGAAATGTCCTCTTTATTCCAACTTGAAAATTCATGTTTTATTTGTTATAAATGTCAAAGGGTCTTCAGAATACAGAATTCCAGTGGCTAGAATTAGCATAAAGGCCATTTTAAGGGTATAGATGCCCAGGAAAACAACTAGCCCCATAAGCCTTGGGAAAGTTACTTATCCTCTCTGGGCCTCAGTTTCTCCAGCTCTAAAGAGAGGATAATACCTACTGCATAGGATTGAGGGGAGGGTCATGAGAACACTCAGAAAACACATGAGAGACCGGGCGCGGTGGCTCACATCTGTAATCCCAGCACTTTGGGAGGCCGAGGTGGGCAGATTACCTGAGGTCAGGAGTTCGAGACCAGCCTGGCCAACATGGTCAAACCCCATTTGTTTTGGTCAAACAAAACAAAACAAAAAATTTAAAAAAGAAAACACATGAGAGCCCTTAGAAAACTGTGGCACATGGCAACTGACTGATCAATAAAGGATGGTATTGTTATTATAATCATTGGTGTGGCTGATGTTATTACCACCAGAAAGACAACCAAGAAAGCAACGGAAGTGCAGAAAAAAACTGAAAAACAAAAGAGCACTAAGAGAAGAAGAATGGCATCTGCCACACAATTGCCAAGGGGCATTAGAAAAGTTCCTTCAGTTTCCTCATCTACAAAACGGAGATGACATCCACTTGCTCCATTGCTCTCCTCACAGGATTGCTCCAGCCACAGAACACAAAGCTAATGTCTCACGTTGTCACTGACAATGACACCGAGAGGCTCAACAAACCTTGGAAAACAATGAACTTTCACAGTGAGCCATTAGTCAAAAAACTATGCACGTTAAATGAATATTCTGGATAGCACTCTAACAAAAAATCAATAGTAGGCTAGGTGTGATGGCTCACACCTATAATCCTAGCACTTTGGGAGGCCCAGGTGTTTGAGACCAGCCTGAGCAACATGGTAAAACCCCATCTCTACTAAAAAACAAAAAAAAATTAGCCAGCTGTGGTAGCACACACCTGTAGTCCCAGCTACTTGAGAAGCTGAGGCACGAGAATCACTTGAGCCCTGAAGATGGAGGTTGCAGCGAGCAGAGTTTGCGCCACTGCACTCCAGCCTAGGCAACAGAGTAAAACTCTGTCTCAAAAAAAAAAAAAAAAAAAAAGCAAAAAAATCGGCTTTTAAAAATTCCTGTGGTAGTTAAAGTAAACCATAGTAAAGTATCCACTACCTAGTGACACCAAATATCATCCTCGCAATCCTGCACTGGCAGAATAATCAGAACTCTAAGGGAAGCATTTGTTATTATTTTTAAAAGGCAACCCTAAAGTAAGCTGAGAAGTACACCATAGCACCATGGGCTTGTTTGGGGTCCCACAGCAAACCCAGCTGAGTAGATCTAAACTGCCTCTTATTTAGGCTATGAACATTTGAATAAAGTGATTTTCAAGTTTTATTCTTTATTATGTTCCACAAATTTTCCTTTCACTACAATACCAATATAAAAGCTAACAGACGACAAGCGCAGTGGCTCAGGCCTGTGATGCCAACACTTTGGGAGGCTAAGGCAGGAGGATCACTTGCCCAGGAGTTCAAGACCAGCCTGGGTAATATAGTGAGACCTTATCTCTATAAAAAAAAAATTTTTTTAATTAGCTGGGCACGGTGGTGCATGCCTATAGTCTCAGCTACTCAGGAAGCTGAGATGGGAGGATCACTTGGGCCTGGGAGGTCAGGGCTGCAGGGAACCATGATCATGCCACTGCACTCCAGCCTGGGAAACAAAGCAAAAGCCCATCTCAAAAAAAAAAGCTAACAGAAGGTAAAGATTCCAAGTCAGGCTTCTACAACTTCAGACACACAAATGCCTCTGGCACTATTTTAATCTTCTGGCCAGTATTGTAAGATCACAGACAGCAAACAGATGATTCCTATCCTGCGATATTTTTTTAATAGAGGCCATCTTTTGGCTGGGTACAGTGGCTCACGCCTGTTAATTCCAGCACTTTGGGAGGCCTAGGCAGGCGGATCACCTGAGGTCCAGCCTGACCAACATGGAGAAACCCCGTCTCTACGAAAAATACAAAATTAGCAGGGCGTGGTGGTGCATGTGGAGGCTGAGGCAGGAGAATGGCTTGAACGCGGGAGGCAGAGGTTGCAGTGAGCCAAGATTTCGCCATTGCACTCCAGTCTGGGCGACAAGACCAAAACTCCATCTCAAAAAAGAAAAAAGAAAAAAAAAAAAAAATAGAGGCCATCTCTCTCTATCTGCAGCATCTATTTAACTCATTGGCAATGTATTTTAAAATACGGTTTGTCAAGAAGAAAGGAAGAAAAGGCAAGAGTTTCACCCCTTAATGTGTCAGAAAAAGAATTTGGGACAGCAAAGGAAAAAAGTCATTCAAACACTCTGACCTATTAATTCTTATTCTAGATAATTATCCTAAGAAAATATTCATATAAAAATGCACATACAAAAAACAATGCTGAAGACTGATTTTTAACAAGTGATTAGACAAATTAATATATAACAAGACAAAATCATAAATTCTTTCTTTCTTTATATTTTTAGAGACAGTGTCTCGCTCTATTGCCCAAGCTGAAGTGCAGTGCCATGATCATAGCTCAGCTGCAGCCTGGAACTCCTGGGCTCAAGCAATCCTCCTGCCTCAGCCTCGCAAAGAGCTGGGATTACAGGTGTGAACCACCATATTCAGCCTCTAAAAATTATTTAAATAAAATAAAAGGTATTCTAAACATAAAAAGCAGAATACAAAACATACATATGACAGAATTCCAATTTTGTTTTTAGAAAATATATATGCATAGAAAAGAAAAAAAGAAATAAAAGAAAACAATATTAGAAACACAAACGAGCACGGTTTCTTTTTTGATCCCTTTCTATTTTCTGGATTAGCTAAAATCAGCTTTGACTTATTTAGTTGGCAAAAAACAATCCCTTTAAAATAAACAAAAAGTGTGAGCCAGGCATGGTGTCTCACACCTGTAATCCCAATACTTTGTGAGGTCAAAATGGGAGGACTGCTTGAGCCCAGGAGTCCAAGATCAGCCTGGGCAACATAGTGAGATTCCATCATTCTACAAAAATAAAAAAAAATAGCTGGGCATGGGGGGCAAATCCCTGCAGTCCCAGCTACTCAGGAGGCCAAGACCAGAGAACACTTGAGCCCAAGGAGGTCATGGCTGCAGCGAGCTATGATTGCACCATTGCACTCCAACCTGGGTGACAGAGCAAGACTCTGTCTCCATAAAAAGTAAATAAATAAACAATAAACAACAATTTGGTTTCGATTAATAATTCTGTTAAGTTACTTAATATCTAAATTACTTATTTGGTACAATTACAATAACTGAAAGAGAAGACGTATTTTGCAAAAGTAGTAATTCAGGTAAGAAATATTTGTCATCCAAATGTTACAATCAATAAATGGTGAAAACATTTACACTAATCAGAGTGTTTTACATTTAAGAGAGATAATTATGTTAAGTAATATTAATGTGAAATGCATGACTCCATACAGTACATATGCACTTAAGTGAACCACCAGTACAACTAATTTGAGAGAGATTATCCAGTCTCTCTTCCCATGCACATCTAAAAGCTAAAATTAGTACAGACAAATTCTGCCAGGCTAAAATCAGACTTTGTTTCTAGATACAAGAATTAAAAAAAAAAGCCTTAGACTTTATTTCAAAATAAAATTCCCGAGAAAGAAACAGTGATCAGTGTAGCTAAACAAGATTAAATTTCAGCTCCAGCTGATAACTTCTCTCATCTCAAGACAAAAAGAGATAGGATAAAACTGCTTATCTTCCTTAATATATGGACTAAACATTCATCAACAAGTATTTCCTATAAAGGGCAAAAAAACTGAATTTTGATTCTAATCCTACACTCTCACCAAGGTCTCAGACAACTAAGAATACTCTATGTATCAGGAAATATACAGGAGGTCACTATTTTGAAAGAACGAAGTTTTCCTTCTTTCCATGACAATCAGAAGATTTTCAGCTTAATGGATTTTTTTTCTCATGCCAGGATAAGTAAAAACTGTCAATGAAGCAATCAGACTGCATGCTGTCTTCCACTAACTACAATTATTTCACATGAATATGTGTTCTTTCTCCAAATACAATGCTTTCAAAGTTCACAGCACAAATATTCTATACTTAAATGTGGCATCTGTTAGCTTTTGCTCAGCCTTCTAACTCCTGGAACCACCGGGTCCTGAGGTGGAGGTATCCTTCCTATGTTTAGGAACCGGCTCTTCCAGGCACAGAACAAGCACTAGCTAGTAGCTCCCTACATCAGGCTTTAGTGGCAAAGAGCACTTCATCAGCTTCTTTATAATATTCCAAAGAGGAGATTATCCTTTGTGATTCCTTCACGTAATACAAAAACTCCAACTCAATGGCATGTGGGTACAAAGTCTAAAGAGTCTGGGCTTGGCTCAAAGACACCTCATGACTCCATTCTCCAGGGACCAAAGGGAAGGAGGTCAGTCTTGCTTTTCACAGTCACACTGAGAACACTCACTACTGTCTTTACAAAAAAGTGAATCACAACCAAGCTCCCAGGATGAGCAAAAGAAATGCCAACCTGGGAACTGTAGATAGGAAATGGTCTCAGGCATTGAAAAATTCATTGGATATTCACTCCCTATTCTGAGAACCATGAAGCAGAAGAGTCTGAGAACTTTTTACCTTCTTCTGAAGTTGCTCTGATTTCAAAATGTTATCCTATAACCCCTAAAGAAGTACTGAATGGCATACTTTTATTTTTTGAGAGTGAATCCTAATGTGATTGAGAATTTTATAGTGATCCTATTGAAGTAAATGAAATCATTCTTTGTGTTCACAGAGAGCTGGGAAGGGCTGTAGCTCCATGCTATCTATAAAGGCTCTGAGTGCCTAAGAGGCAGCAATGGGTATTACTTTCGAGAGCGTGGATTGGCTAACGCACTTGCTAGGTATACATAGAAACTAGACCTCAGGGTATCTGAACACAAGACAAGGAACATCCTAACACCACTGACATCTAACCTCCACAAACATTTTGTTCTGCTTTGTTTTAGTGACTACGATAGGATTGCCTGACAGAAACATAAATGAAGAAAAACAAGATTGTCTGGACTTCACACATTATTTATTTCCTATGGGTCCAAGATACAATGTGTGTGACTCTAGGCTCCTCTTCTCCCTCCTACCCAGGTAAGTGCCAAGGAATGTACTCCATAGACCTGTGGAGAGGGGGGATTTCCATGCAAGTTATTTTCAGCAAGAGGAGAATGAGAGTGGGTCCCAGTGGGGGAAGAGTATAGCACCTCTGTTATAGAAGTAGTCCCTATTGATTTCCTTTCTTTCTCAGAAAAGGGTTGTTGCAACTATGATTGCAGATACATGTGTATGCCATCTAATACTGTGAGGTTGGGTTTTAAAAGTCCAAATTCTACAGAGTAGAAATTACTCTGCCTAACCTGCTTAGAATAACACAAGCTCATTATCAGTAAGAAAAACCATTCAGTCATGACAGAGGTAGGGAAGGGCTCCTGGAAGCACATTTGCTGGTTTTCCAAAGGTCTTATTGCATGTCATCTCAAGTACATTAAATATTGGCAACATCTGTGCTTCAACTTGATAAGTGGCTTGCATTTAAAAACCAATTGCATTTTATATTTATTCAAAAGCCCATAAAAAGGATAAGAAACTATAAGTACAAATAAGTATAAAAAGATAAAATTCTTTATCAATGATTAAATGTGACCAGTTTCCAGAATTTGGGTATTGATTAGCCCCCAAAATTACTTTTTTAAAAAATATGATCAGTGACAGACAAGTACCTAGAATACCAATAAAGTCTTGTGTGTGATGCAACAATTACCTCCTTCACACTAGATACTGGACTACAAAATTATAAAATGGAATTCTGAAAGGTTAAATATTTTCAGACAGAATGACACTATGAAATTTCTTACAGAATAAAAACCAAATCTCAGGACTTTTTGAACACAAGCACTGTAAGCACAAAGTTTACCTCCCTACCTACTACTGTAAAATAGTTCCAACATGAATTATACCCAGAGGTTTCTAAATGATATTCCAATTACCATCTCAATGTGCAACACACCATATACTGTCCTCAAGGAAATATAAGAAGTCACAAAAACATAGGCTCTTTTATGATTATCAAATCTTTTTTTTTTTTTTTTTAAGAGACAGGGTCTTGTTCTGTCACCCAGGCTGGAGTACAATGGCACAATTATAGCTCACTGCAGCCTCAACCTCCTGGGCTCAAGCAATCCTCCCATCTCAGCCTCCCAAGTGGCTAGGACCACAGGCACATGCCATCACCCCTGGTTAATTTTTATTTTATTATTTTTTATAGAGACAAGGTCTCACTATGTTGCCCAGGCTGGTCTCAAAGTCCTAAGCTTACACAATCCTCCCGCCTTGGGCTCCCAAAGTGTAGGAATTACAGGCGTGAGCCACACTTAGCCAATCATCAAATCTTTATTTGTTTGTCTGTGTGTGTGTGTGTGTGTGTATGTGTCTGTGTTTTGGAGATGGAGTCTCGTTGTGTCACCCAGGCTGAAGTGCCGTGGCAGGATCTCGGCTCACCACAACCTCCACCTCCCGGGTTAGAGCAATTCTCCTGCCTCAGCCTCCTGAGTAGCTGGGACTACAGATGCCTGCCACCACGCCCAGCTAAGTTTTTTTGTATTTTTAGTACAGATGGGGTTTCACCGTGTTAGCCAGGATGGTCTCGATCTCCTGACCTCGTGATCTGCCCACCTCGGTCTCCCAAAGTCCTGGGATTACAGTCGTGAGCCACTGCGCCCAGACCAAATCTTAACTTTTTTCTGATATTTTCCCGTTTTTCCCTATCAGTAAAAAAACAAAAATCATACTTAATATTTATAAAACAAAAGAAAAAATACAACACAAAAAAAAATTTATAGAAATCTCCATTTATTTCAACTTTCTCTTCATTAAATGTTAACAAAATAACATTTTTTCATAGTTAATTACTATAATTAAAAAAATAAATTCCAAGTTGCCATGGGGAAAATTTCATTACTCTTCCATAATTTGGCAAATCTTCTTGTGTTTCCATCTATACTCTGGGCTTTGAGTCAAGCAAATGAAATCTTGGCTGGAAAGGAGGTATGTTATTAAATAATTTAGGATACTGACCCTTTCTAATGCAAAAGGAAGAGGATGTCAATACTACATGTTCTGAATGCTGTTAATTAGCCCACAAGATTCTACATTTTAAGATACTTTTTTCTTTCTTTCTTTTTTTTTTTTTTTGAGACAGAGTCTTCATCTGTCGCCAAGGCTAGAATGTAGTGATCTCAGCTCACTGCAACCTCGGCCTTCTAGGTTCAAGCCATTCTCCTGCCTCAGCCTCCTAAGTAGCTGGAACTATAGGTATGCACCACCACGGCTACCTAATTTTTTGTATTTTTAGTAAAGACGAGGTTTCACCATGTTGGCCAGGCCGGTCTCAAAATCCTGACCTCAGATGATCCGCCGATCTCGGCCTCCCAAAGTGCTGGGATTACACTCGTGAGCCACCACACCTGGTCATATATTTTAAATTACTTCTGATCTATGTGGTTACTTTATCTAAAAAGAATTTTAAATGTTACTAACATTTTAAAGCAACATGTCAAAAAAAAATGTTTTAGTCTTTGTAATTAACTAAAACCTACAGAACTAGGAGAAAGGCGTGTTAATCAAAAACTTAGCCAGTCTTTCCATCCAGTATAGGAACAATTACCCCAGATTTATCCAGTGTTCATTCAACAAGCATTTATTTAGTACTTACATGTCCCAGGCACTATACTCAGCCATGGAGAGGCAATGATGAACGTATCTTACAGACTATGTCCTTCCATGCCACCACCTTTAGGCTCAACTAGAAAATGTGCTTCACAATTAATCCTAGTTTTGAATGGATTTTCTCCTAACATTGATACTAACACATGGAAAAAATTTTATTAAGAAGCATAAAAGTATAATGCTCTCCAGACAGCAGTATGATGGCTGTTTTTATAAATAATCTAGATGGCTTAAGGTTTAACCAAGATCCTTTGGGAACTTCTGGGCAATAATACAAGGACAGAGGTCACTAGGAAGTCTGGCCAGAGCTGACTCTTTTCTCGTGCTAAGGAAGTCAGTTTAGGGAAGGCCACATCAGGTCCCATCTAAATGTTTTGGCCAGCCTATGTCCCATGGGAAAAGCTCCCTATGCAAGACTTTGGATCAAAAACAGAACCATAAATGACCTCCATCAGTGGCAGACTTAGTGGCTGTGTATGTAAAATAAGTTGCAGAAATTCCATTATTCAAACAGATTTATGACAAAACCATGCTTATAGTCATCTCAAAGCCATGAACTCACCAAGGTGACAAGATGCTGAAAATTTATACAATCAGAATTATAATTCATTAAACAAACAACTAGATTTAATTGTCTTTTTCAAATATAAGTCTGAGGTTTTTTTACACTGAATCTTAACTTTCCTTAGTGATATCTTTTAAAGAACTTAGAAATAATTTCAGTTTTACACAAAGATACATAGCTAAAGACAAAATTCAAGTTCAGTATGAAAAAGAAATCACGCATCTTCACCCGCCCCAAAACCATCAATGGTTTCTCAATACCTACATGAAAAGGGTACAAATTCTTTAATTAGGCACTCCAAGACCTAGACAAGTCAACTCCAACCTAAATTTTCAAACCCATTTCTCTGTATACCCATCCACATATACACCACTCCAGGGAAACTGAACTATTCTTTCTTATCTGAATACACTCTTCACTTCAGATTTTTCTTTTGGTTTTTTTTGTTTGAGATGGGTTCTCACTGTCATCCAAGCTGAAGTGCAGTGGTGTGGTCTCAGCTCACTGCAGACTCAACCTCCCAGGCTCAAGCTATCCTCCCAGCTCAGCCTGCTGAGTAGTTAGGACTACAGGCACCCACCCACACCTGGTTAGTTTTTCTATTTTTTGTAGAGATGGGCTTTCACCATGTTGCCCAGGGTGGTCTCAAACTCCTGAACTCAAGTAGTCAGCCTACCTCGCCCTCCCAAAATTCTGAGATTACAGGCATGAGCCATTGCAGCTGGCCATGTTTTAACATTTTTCATCATCATACTTATGCTACAAGTTTAGAAGCTTTAGGCAGTGGCTCATGCCTGTAATTCTAGCACTTTGGGAGGCTGAGGCAGGCAGATTGCATGAGCTCAGGAGTTCAAGACCAGCCTGGGCAACCTGGTGAAACCCCATCTCTACTAAAATAAAAAAAAAATTAGTGAGGCATGGTGATGTGTGCCTGTAGTCCTAGCTACTCAGGATGCTGAGGCATGAAAATTGCTTGAACCTGGGAGGTAGAGGTTGCAGTGAGCTGAGATTGCGCCACTGCACTCTAGCCTGGGTAACACAGTAAGACTCCATCTCAAAAAAGCAAAAAAAGTAAGTTCAGAAGCTTTAGGAGGGCATGGCCTGTGTACGACTGACCTCCTTTCCCTGTTCCTCCTCCCATATAACAGGAATTAAATGAGTTAATAGGGAGTGTTAATGCTTCTAAAAATAAATCATCCAAATCATAAGATTATTCAACATCTCATGGTTCTTCTGCCAAGCAATTCATCACCACTAAGACCCAAAGTTAAAGTCTGAATGGATGTATACAGCTCTATCACGTCTGGGCAAGGAAGTCAACAAAAATCTTTTAAAATCAAAAGAAAACTTTTTACCTGAATAAGCTTCATTAGTGGTAAAATACTCAAAAACAATAGAAAACAGTGAACTCAACTAAACATGTAGGAGAAAAAAGACTATGCTACCAAACTTATAAATGTCCATGACACTATTCTTTTCTCCTCCAGCCAAATACTTTTCTTCGAAAGATAAATGTTTTCCATTCCATACTCATGAGTAGTTATGAAAATAAAGTAGCATATACTATGGTAAAGGGTTTTAAGTTATTAGATTCATCAAATTAAAGTTGACTCAAAAAATACATGATTCTTTCCAATGTGCATATCACCTCATTAAAACATCTGTTTTCTAACTCCAACATTTCAGAATCAGTAAACTTATGAAAAAAACAGAACGCTCCACCATACCTTTTCCTTGTGAGAAGTGGTAGTAGTGAAGAAGAGGAAGAGGGTGGTAGTGAAGAAGATGGTAGTGAAGAAGAGAGAATTAAATATTGACTTTCCCCCCTCCTGTCTGCAGCACATTCCTTAACACTATAAAAAGAGGCTTGAGTTTAATTCTCAGTTCAATGAAGCCTGAGAAGCCAGTTGCTGAAACATAAATTCATCTGGGAAACCAGCAATCCTTTGTGTTGCCCACCACTCCATGAGGTCTTCCCGGGTGAGGGGGATGACAGCTCAACTCCTCCTTAGGGTACCACAGGTGGGCTCTTGGAAAGGCTCTTCCCAGCTAAAACTACATTAGATAATCAAATCAAAAATTAGTAAGCAAGAAAGCAGAGGCCAAAAAAACCTGCTCTCCTAGGATTTTTGGATCAATTCTAAGTACTTTCCTTCTCCTACTGCCAGCAGCACCCATCAATTCCCATAGTAACCAGCCCACGGCTTTCCAACCAGCCCAAGAGAGAGGCAAGTAAGCTGCAGGCAGAAGCACATGAGAGCATGACCCAAAACCCAGGCACCAATCTAACAGTTACTTGGTGGCTTAAACATTCCAATTCTACTTCCTTGCTTCCTTAATTCCCAGATTCCCAGATGGTCCTCTCCTCTTCCTGTCAACCTGATGCTGAGACAAGGAAGAGGATTTTTTTCTAGAATTCTGCACAAACAATTTTTCTGTTTTCTGGTGTAATTTCTGTTCATGTCTGTTTGGTACTAAAGCAACCATGGTCTCTTTACCACATGTGCAGAAATGTATAATGTTGAATCCTCTGGAATGAAAGTAAAAATTGCAAAGATATGGGGAATGATATTTTGAGATCTGGGAATAAGGATGAAAAAGGAATGAAGAACAAAAGGTGCTGCTGACGTGGGTGGAGACGATCTTAGCTTTGAGGCGAACAAGATTCATTATGTGGGCTGGTCAGGAGTAGGAACAAGAGCAGGAAGGCCACAGAGGATTGAGAGTACTTCTGTCCCCAACCATCAAGGTCACGGAATCAGGGGCCAAGACTCATTACAGTGATTTTCAACAGGGAAAGAGGGAATTATCGGAACTAGGGTGAAATGTAGGTGATGATTAAGTAAGTTTGAAAGAGAAAAAAAAAGCATACCTAGCTGATTCTAACATCTAAAGAATTACTATGGTGATGAGAGGTTTTTGGTTTTGTTTTGTTTTTTTAACTAAAAAGTAAGGCAGAGAATCAAATTACAAGTGCCTAGCATAGGCTATGAACCAATTCTGAAAGCTTTCACATCTTCGTTAACAGAATTTAATGGCTAAAATGAAAGGAGATAAGGAGGGTGACAGAAGGTACTGCAAAAAGCAGTACGTAAGTCACTGCCCATGTTTTCCTTAGGAAGATGCTGAGTAAACAACTACAGGGTTACAGTGCGAGCATGCGGACATTTTAAATTTCAGTAGATTCTTCCAAATTACTTTCTATTGAGGATCCCACAGCGATATGGATAAGCTCTCTAAACTTTCACCTACTGTATGCATGACACCTTGCTAATTACAGAATACATAATAATAAAAGACCCTATATTATTCAGCATCACTAAAAGTACAGGGAAAACAGGAATGTTTGTGGTGATAGAATTAGTATGATGATAAGTAACTGCCATCTGTAGTATTAGCAATGAAATATTTGTAAAATAGGCCGGGCATGGTGGCTTACGCCTGTAATCCCAGCACATGTTATAAATATATAATAATTTAAAAGGTCTGAAACTGGATCATGAACAGGCCATCAAATCAATGGATACAACAAACATTCTAAAAAGACTTCAGGAATTTGATAAGATAAAATGTGACATCAGTGTAGAAAATATAAATTGCTCAATAAATGGTGTTTGCACAACTATACAGCCACATGTAAAAGAGAATAGGATACCAACTCACATGAAAATAAATTTCAAATTGATTTAAATTCTTAAATATTAAAAAAAACCACAAAAGTATTAAAAGCAAGAGATATTTTTCATAATCTTGAAGAGCTTAAGACCTAAGTAGGACATAAAATCCCAAAACCATAAAGTAGAATAGTAATAAATCTGATGATCCAAAAATAAATGCATATATAGCAAAAATTACCATAAATGACAAAATACAAGCCCAGTGGAAAAACTAGCAGCCCCTATCACAAAGTGCTAATTTCCTTTTTATATAAAAAGATTATTTCCATAGATAAATTGGCAGAGTCAACTCACAGAAAGGAAAATTATTCTTAAGCACATGATAGTATGTTCAACCTCACTTATAACAAGAAAAATGCACAGAAAAATAGCAATAAAGTTCCATTTTTTTCACCTATGAAATTTTTAAAGATCAAATAGTTAAATCACACACTACCTGCAAGGGAGAGGTAAAACATATACATGGCTAAGAGGAGTGTAAAGGTTTAAAAAGTTTAGCAATAAAGATATGAATATAAATATTCTTCAACCCAGAAATTCCTCCATATAAACTGCATATGTGCAAGCTCAAGGATAGCCACTGCAGCAGCGTTAATAATATCAAAGATTGGGCCAGGCGCGGTGGCTCACGCCTATAAGCCCAGCACTTTGGGGGGCTGAGGCAGGCAGATCATCTGAGGTCAGGAGTTCAAGATCAGCCTGGCCAATGTGGTAAAACCCCATCTCTACTAAAAATACAAAAATTAACCAGGCATGGTGTTAGGTGCCTGTAATTCCAGCTACTCGGGAGGCAGACGCAGGAGAATCACTTGAACCTGGGAGGCAGAGGTTGCAGTGAGCCGAGATCATGCCATTGCACTCCAGCCTAGGTGACAAGAGTGAAACTCCATCTCAAAAAAAAAAAAACACTGGAAACAACTTAAAGTCCATTATTAAGAGACTAGGGAAAAACTGGAATAAACAGAATGAAAGCATAGTACAATATGCTACCATTTGTGTAAAAATAAATTTTTACAAAGCATACATATTGCTGGGCACAATGGCTCATACCTGTAATCCCAGCACTTTGGGAGGCCAAGGTGGGAAAATCACTTGAACCCAGGAGCTTAAGACCAGCCTGGCCAACGCAGGGAAACTCTGACTTTACAGAAAAAAATAAATAAATTAGCTGGGCATGGTGATGCACACCTGTAGTCCCAGCTACTTAGAAAGTTGAGGTGGGAGGATCACTTGAGCCCAGGAATTCAAGACTGCAGTTAGTTTTGACTGCCCCACTGCATCAGCCTGGGCGACAGAGCAAGACCCTGTCTCAAGAAAAACCAAGCAAACAAAAGAACATACATATAAATGAAATGTGGCATTTCTGGTTTGGATCCTGGAAAAGAAAAAGAATAGGAGCAGAAAAACAGGTGAAATCTGAATAAAAGTTATATAGTTTAGTTTCACTGAATAACCTTGGAATATTACTCCGTGGGCATGTAATATCTATTGGAAAACATAAAATTTAGCTTTTAAAATCTAATTATTTTGTGATTAAACTAACTTCATCCATGATATTCCTATCCTTCTATATATTGCTGATAAGAAACATCAAGGGTGTATGTATTGCTTTAACACTTTTAAACTACATCCATTATGAACCTAACATACAAGACATCTGTCTCATCTATTAGATTTCAGGTCCTTAACAGTAGAGGCTACGTCAAACTCCTCTCTACACTCAAAGAATCTGAAAAATATTTACCACATAGAGTTCAACAAATGAAAGCCAAAATTAATAGGTTCTAGTCCAATGATCCAATTTTTAATTAGTGAGAAATGTTGTATTCCAAATGTCTCCACAATTCTAACGCTTTCCTTTGATCCTTAGTCACAATGACATGGAAGAAAAAAGCAAAGGACAAAGAGAAGTGAAGTAATTATCACTAAGGATTTAAGTAGGAAAATACAGAGGCATTTTAAATATACTATCTTCCAACTTTCTAAACATTTTGCTCTGTTCTAGGGGCTGTAGAGAACATAAAGATAGATAATATATTACTCTTATAATAAAGTTTGGGCATGATTCATTTAAAGTCAACACTTGAAAAGGTGAAGGTATGAAACTGCCTTGGATTTTCAAGAATGTTTTCCATGGAAGCTATTAAATGCTTTTCAATAAGGAGCTTCTGCACCTTATTTTGTAACGTAAGAATGTGATAAAACTCTGATTTTGACAAAGTTTTGGTCTTCTATGATGTTTTCTCAGGAAAAAAAATCTCACAGACAGCATGTTTAAGAAGTCCAGAAAAGTGCTAGGTGTGGGGGCTCGCGCCTGTAATCCCAGCACTTTGGGAGGCTGAGGTGGGAGGATCCCTTAAGCTTAAGAGTTTGAGACCAGCCTAGGCAACATGGTGAAACCCCATCTCTACAAACAGCACAAAAATTAGTTCAGGCGTGGTGGTGCACACCCGTAGTCCAAGCTATTCAGGAAGCTGAGGTGGGAAGATTGCTTGAGACCAAGAGGTTGAAGCCACAGTGAGCTGTGATTGCACCACTGCAACCAGTCTGGGAAAGAGAATGAGACACTATCTCAAATAATAATAATAATAATAGCCAGACAAGAATCCACCTTCAAACTCCATTGATAACCTAATTTTCCAAATACAAAATCCAAAAGATAATTCAGGAAATGCAGACTCTGAGTTCCCTGAATGAGTAAAAAGAATACAGCTAAAGTTTCTCCCAAAACATTAACAGTGCTCTCTAACTCCAGGAACTCAGAGCTCTAATAAGGCTTAGCTCTAACACCATATAGCTAGGAGAAGAGAAGTAGGAAGAGGAGGAGGGGGGAGGAAGGAAGGGGAGGGGAGGGGAAGAAGAGAAGGGAGGGGAAGGAAGGGGAGGAAGAAGAGGAGGAGAGGAAGGGAAGAAGGGAAGAGGAGAGGAAAAGGAGGGGAGGGGTGGGGGAGGGGAGGAAAGGAGGGATGGGGGGAGGGGAGTGGAGGGGAGGGGGACAAGGAAGCATCACCTAGACAGACAGGCCTTGATGAGTTTCCCCCACTCCAATTGATTAACATTTATCACCTCCTTTTAGTCAATTCTATTTTCTACATGGCTGTCCATACTTTGTTGAACCTAAGCATAAAAATAGACAATTTCCCAGTATCTTTGGGTCTTCATTCTGAAGGCTCCTGTGTACACACATTAAATAAATTTGCATGCCTTTTCTCCAATTAATCTGCCTTTTTTGAGTTGATTTTCTACCAAATCTTCAGAGGGGCCAAGAGGAGCTCTCCCTTGGCTCTTACAGCTATTCATGTAAAGATTATGAAGCCTTCTAACTTGGCTTTCATGTGATTTTTTGTTTTGTTTTGTTTTGTTTTGGACACTGTCTTGCTCTGTTGCCCAGGCTGGAGTACAGTGGTGCAATCACAGCTCACTGCAGCCTTGACCTCCCAGGCTCAAGCGATCCTCCTACCTCAGCCTCCCAAGTAGCTAGAAGTACAGGCATGCTCTATGATATCTAGCTAATTTTTGTATTTTTTTGCAGGCTGGTCTCAAACTCCTGGACTCAAGCAATTCTCCTGCTTCAGCCTCCCAAGTGCTGATATTACAGCTGAGAGCCACCACACCCAGCCTCATGTAATCTTGTATGTTCTAGTTAGTCCACATAAAACTACTTCTGTGAGTTATCTTTAGGAGTGTATACTGCTACTTGACATTTTTACTTTCTTTGCCACTTTTCATAGTGTGGAAGAAAGACAGCAGCACTGGGGAAAGTTGCAAGAATATTCACCCATATGAAAAGACATGAATTACCAGTGGGTGGTTTTCTTCTAACTTATTCAACATAATCCTTAGCTCTAGACTACTAGCTTGAAAGGTGATTGCATGAAAAGCACACCAAAGGTCTGTGAATAGGAGTTAATAGAGCATATTATGCATTTAATTATCTCATCAACTGAAATTGTCTCTTTCGAAATACACAAACAACACTGAGTTGCTAACAAATTTGTTCTAAAGAAGTTCTTTTTCCCCAAGTAACAAAAAATATCATATAAGTGTATATGATACCATCTCTACAGGACCCGTATATGACCTTTATAATCTCAATAATAGGTTCTTCACATTTCCACAGTGAAGGATAAAACTGAGTTGATCAAGATTTGAAATAATACCCATCTTTACGGATGAACAAGAAAAGCCCCCCTGAGGAAATGAATTTAAATGTGTTTCAAAGGGAGGGGAAAGGTGAGAGATGGTGAAAAGAAAGGGAAATTACAAGTAAGGAAAACACCCTGTGCAAAAGCTGCCCCTGTGGTTTCTCAAGAAGCAGAGTCGCAAGGTGACCCCATGACTAAGAAAGATATCAGTTAACCACAAACAAAAGTGAGAGAAGCTACACATCATGTAACACTCAGTCTCAGTTTTCTCATCTGTTATAGTAGAAGGCTGGAGTAAGTGATTTCTCTGGTCCCGCTCAGCTTGTTTACTATGAGGCACCTGCACTGGGAACCTGATGCTCCCAAAAACCCTGCTGGGCTCCTGGCTTATTAGATCCATTTGTTAGATGAGTAGAGTGAGGCTCAGAATACTGATGAGATCTCCAGCTAGATTTTAGAGATAAAATGGAATAGATACAACTATCGTGGAGAAAGAAGTTGCATCTGAAGACTGATAACTTTAAAAACCAAAGCTTCTGAAAATAATTTATTCGTAAGTATTACAGTTTTTTCTTTGCTTAAAAGATCCAAAGGAAGAAAGAAATATTCTCCATCATACCAGACAACCATGCAAAAAAAAGGTGGGGGGGTGGGGAATAAATACCATTCCTTACTTTGAAACCAACAGTGCTTTAAGAGAAACTAGAGGAGGTCGTGTGGGTCTTTCTGCCCAGCAGTAGCTCTCATTTAATTACGTATTCCCTCTGCCTGTGATGTCCATAATGAGGCAGGTGTGACACTGAATATACAACACATTCCTTAGCCATTAGAACACAGATTAGCAGTTAACTGAAGAAGTCTTCCAAACTTCAGAAGCACTTAAGACAACCCTCACACCTAGCTTTACCTCCAATGCATGGATTCTAAAACTAGGTGTTACTTTTACACAAAACCTCAATGGTAATTATAATAATTTACCTGCAATTATTCAATAGCAGAATTCTTTATTTCTAAATAAATTCACATCTGGTAGCAAAATACAGTGCAATAAATAAAACTATCCTTAAACTTCAAAACCAGATATTATAAGCTAATGAGGTCTATCCATTTGTAAATAAGAAGTCAGGTGTTCAAACATAGCTCCTACCCTGTACCATTTTTCCACATAGAAACACACGGGATTTAAGAACCTATTGTCTTGCTGATGGAAGCCACTCTGATAAAACTATTAGAGAGTGTCTATTACAATATCCCATGACCTGACAACTGCACAGAAACATGCCCATATACACAGGGCCAAGGACAAGATGTTGCCTGCAGCCTTGTTTATAATCAGGAATCATCAGAAACAGCCTAGAAGTTCGGCAATGAGAAAAATGAAAAAAATAAATAAATCAATCCCCATGACTAGGCAGCAGTTGAAAAGCATGAACTGGGATTATATGAACCAACATGAATAGCTATCCAAAGCATGCTGTTGAATGAAAAAAAAAGATACAGATACTAAATACAACGGCAATTATGTGAAGTTTCTAAAATACAAAAATACAATGCTTTTATATTATAAATGAAAATAAACGTACCAAATTAACCTGTTTACCAGAAAGCAAGCCAGGATGAGGAAGCTGAAAGTACACAGGCACTCAAACCTTATAAATGGACTCAATTTTTACTTCCATTAAAAAAAATTAATTTTGAAAAAATGTCTCACAAGAACATAATTTTATCAAGTGATTTAGGATTAAGTAATATGGTGAAATAAAAATAATATCTCAGCAACTATTACTTAATTAAAATGAAATTGAGGGGCAGGTTCTGGATGACCATAGAGTAGAAAACACCAGGAATCTGTCTTCTCAACCCAGACAATAGATGCCCTGGCTGAATCTATCCAAAATTATTAATTTGGAGCTGTGGAACCTATGGAAAACTTGCAACTTCTAGGGGAAGGCTTGAAGAGTACATTGAGGTTGTTTTCACTTAATTTCGAGCTCTTACCATAGTAGCAGCTACCCATCATCTACCCTAAGTCCTGTGGCAGGCAGCTGTGCACACATTCCTAGAGCAGTTTGCACACAGCTGGTAGGAGCTAGGATGGACAAAAAGGACCCTGCCCTCTAAATATCAGGGATCTGTGCTCTAATCGCTCGCTGAGTGCTGCTTCTGATCACAAAGGTGTTGTTGAACCTCCCCCTCTTGCAGTAAGCCCCCTCCTTTTTGGCCAAATGGACTTAGGGCATTTAACAGGCCAGAGCCCTTCTCCCCCAACCCCCCCTTCAATTTTCTCTTTCCACTTAAGGGTCAAAAACAACCACATATATGGGGAAAATTAGAAAGTGACCATGTATGGCCAGAAAAAGCTGTAGACTCAGAAAACATCTGAAGAGACCTTAAATTTACACATCAGATTGATCCCTAGCAGAGAGACAGGCTACAATAAAAATTAAAATAAACAGTAAAAAAGAAAAAAGAACAGCAGATCATAAGGAAGGGGGAGAATCTGATTTCCAGAGTTAGCACATTATGAAATTAAAATGTCCAGTTTTCGGACAGGCGAACCCAGTAGTGGAAGTTCCACCAGAGCATTTAGGCAAAAAAGAGAAATAAAAGACATTCCAATTGGAAAAGAAGTAAAATTACTTCTGTCCACAGGTGATATAATCTTACATGTGGAAATCCCAAAAGATTCCACAAAAAAAACTGTTAGAACTAATAAATGAATTCAGCAGCATAGCAGGAGACAAAGTCTCCATACAAAAATCAGTGGCATTTCTATATACTTATCAATGAACAATCTGAAAAGGACATTATGAAAAAGCATCAGAAGAATAAAATACCCAGGAATTAACCAAGGAAGTGAAAGACTAGTACAATGAAAACTACAAAACACTGCTGAAAGAAGTTAAAAGAAAATAATTAACTAGAAACACTTTCCATGTTCAAGGACTTAAAAGGCTTGATATTGTCAAAATAGCAGTATTACTCAAAACAACATGAAGATGTAATAAAATCCCTATCAAAATCCCAATGATATTTTTGCATAAATTCTAAAATTTACATGAAATGTTAGGGACCCAAATAGCCACAATAATCTTGAAAAAAAAAAAAACAAAGGAGGAGGACTTATACTTTCTGATTTCAAAACTTACTACAAAGCTATGGTACTCAATATGGTACTGGCATAAAGACAGACTTAGAGACTAGTGGAGTAGAATACAGAGCCCAGAATAAGCTTTTGCATATATGGTGAAATGATTTTTGACAACAGCGCCAAGATCATTCAATGGGGAAAGGACAGTCCTTCCAACCAATGGTGCTGGGAAAACTGGGGTATGTAAAATAATACAGTTAGATAAACACTACTTACAAAAATTAACTCAACACGAATCAAAAACTTAAATGTAAGACCTAAAACTATAATGCTCTCAGAGGAAAACATAAGGTAGCTTCACGGTACTGGCTTTGGCAATGTTTTCTTAGATATGACATTAAAGGCATATATAACAAAATAAAAAATAGACAAACTGGACTTCATTAAAATTTTAAAATTTTGTGCATCAAAAGACTATCAACAGACTAAAAAGGCAACACACAGAATGGCAGAAAATATCTGCAAATCATCTTCATATGTCTGACAAGGAATTAAGATCACAACTACATAAACTATAACTCAACAACAAAACACCCTGATTCAAAAATGGGCAAAGATCTTGAATAAACATTTCTCCAAAGAAGATATTAAAATGGCCATAAGCATATTTTTAAAATGTTCAACATCACTAAGCATTAGGGAAATACAAATCAAAATTATGAGGTGCCACCTCATACCCATTAGAATGGCAACTATCAAAAAAACAGAAAATATGTGTTGGAGAGGATGTGGAGAAACTGGAATCTTTGTACACTATTGGTAGAAATGTAAAATGGTAAAACCACTGTGAAAAAAAAGATTATGACAGTTCCTCAAATTTTTTAATAGAATTACATATGATTCAACAATTCCCCTTCTGGGTATTTACCAAAAAAATTGAAAGCAGAGTCTCAAAGAGATATTTGTACATGCATTTTCACAGCAACATTCTTCACAACAGCTAAAAGGCGGAAGCACCCCAAAGTCCATCAATGGATGAATGAATAAGAAAAATGTGGTACACACATACAACGGATTATTTTTAGCTTTAAAAAGAAGGAAATTTTTACACATGCCACCACACAGATGAATCTTCAGACATTATGATAAGTGAAATAAGGCAGTCACAAAAAATAGTGTATCGTAATTTTACTTATCTGAAGTGCTTCAAGTAGTCTAAATCATACAGAAAGAAAGCAGAATGAGGGACATCAGGGCCTGGGCAGAGGTAGGAGTGGGGAGTTACTGTTTAATGAGTACAGAATTTCAGTTTTACTGAAATGAAAAGTTATGAAGATGGATGGTGGGACAGTTGTACAACATTATGAATGTATTTAACAGCAATCAACTATACAGTGAAAATGGTTAAGATGGTAGCTGTATTTCATATTTTTAAAAAAGGAAAAACAACAAATAAAAGTTAAAATAACTACAAAAACTCAAATCAAATGGAAGAAGACAAACTACCATACGAACAATTATCACATCAAAAATGAAGGTGACTCTGTCTACTTAAATGGCCCCAAGAAGCTTCAGCTGGTATAATTAATTATTATTGGTTTGAGCCTACACATATAATCTCTTTCCCAGGCTACAACTTTGACAATAATGGAAAGGGGTCCTTATATAGAACTGTTAAAAATGTTAGCATCACAAAATAAAAATGTCATACTCCATTTTCATGACTAAGAATCCTTTCCCACTGTATTAGGATTATAGTAGCCTAATTTATATGAAAATAAAAGCTTAACATTTTAATAAAGGTCAGTAACAATAATAATAAGGGTACCCTTCTTGTAGTAAATCTCCAGAAAATCAGGGCCTGGGTGAGCACCATTTACCTCCTCTACTTTCAGCCCTATCAAGGAACCACCAGGCAGGCTGTCTTTTATACAACCATCTTCTACATTCCCCAGGGAAAACAAAATGGACTTTCAATCCAGGGAATTGCATCCCCCATATTATAGCCAACCACAATAGCTACTAGAGTAAAAAAGAAAGGAAGAAAGGGAGGGAGTCAAGGAGGAAAGAAATAACCAATTTGCTGTTATAATACACATCACTAATGTAAGCTTTATCTATTTTATTATTTTATTTTATAATTTTTTTAAGAGATAGGGTCTCACTCTGTCAGTCAGGATGGAGTATCATAGCATGATTATAGCTCACTGCAGCCTTGAACTCATGGACTCGAGCAATCCTCCCACCTTAGGCTGCCAAGAAGCTGGAACTACAAGCAAATGCCACCATCCCTGCCTACTTTTTCTCTCATTTCTGCAGAGATGGGAGGTCTCACTATGTTGCCCAGGCTGGTCTCAAACTCCGGGCCTCAAGCAATCCTCCTGCCTCAGCCTCCCAAAGCACTGGCATTACAGGTGTGAGCCACCATGCCTGGCCAGATTTACTTTAAATATAATCAACTGCATCTTTCTCATTTTAGTTACTATAATCTCATAATATTTAACAGAAAATAAAAACTAATTGAAGACAAGTAAATAATAGAAAAATGTCTTTATTCAATCATTAATTATTAAAAGTAGCTAATAAAACAGTACATGCAATATGATCTTAATTTTGCTTTTAAAACCTATCTTTGATCACACAGAAGAACAAAAATGAAAGAAAACTATTAAAATGACCCAGGACAAAAGACCTGGTTTCTTCCACAACAAATACATGAAAAAAAGGGAGGGAGGTGAAAATGCTACAGATTAAGAAAGACTTAAAAAGAGACAGGTGCTATGTGTTAAGGCTGCTTGGACCCTGATTCCGACAAACCAACTGTAAAATGACAATTTTGAAACAATGGAGAAAACATGGACTAGGGCTTACATGACTACCATACACAGTAAGTTTGTTCATGGTGATGACACTGCAGCTATTTTTTAACGTGTTTCTCTATTAATAGAAAATAACTGAAGTATTTACAAGTTAAATAGTACAATATCTGAAACTCCAACAAGAAAACACAAAAGCAGGAGAAAGACAGAATGGCAAAACGTCCCCTGTGTGTGACTGTGGAAGCTAGATGATGAGTACATGGGGCTCACTGCACTTTTCTCTCTAATTGTGTGTATGTTTGGAAAATTCCATGGATAAAAAGTAACAATGCTAACAGAGATAGTTACTTCTGGGTGGTGAAGACTGAGTGATCTGGTGGGAATTAGGTGATTTTTACTTTAATCTATGTGCCATTAAGAACATCAAGATTTTACACAAAGATGAGTTACTTTGGTTACCTAAAAATCCAAATGTTGCTCCTTTAGTAGATAGATGGGTAGATAGACAGGCAGGCAGACAGATGGCCTTTCAATACCCTGTTCAAATGATGCCACCTTCATAGATTCAATCCTCCCTCTATAAATGCCTCGATGCATTTACTTTTATTTCTACTAAAGGTCTTATGTTTGGTCATTTATTATGACAATTTTCAATTATGTCTAACTCTCCTCTAGAAAAACAACTTGATTACGAGGGGGCATTTCTCTTTCCTATTTCTATCCTGGCTAACACTTAAGCAAAATGTTCTCTCTGTATAATTGATATAAAATAATTATTTGCTTAATCAACTTTTCTACTCATAAATCCGGGCAAGAAACAGTATCAACAAAAACAGAATATCTTACCTTATAACTACAAAAGCTTTAAGGTTTTTTTTGTTTTGTTTTGTTTTTTGAGACAGGATCTCGCTTTGTCATCCAGGCTGAAGTGCAGTGGTGTGATCATAACTCACTGCAACCTCAACCTCCCAAACTCAAGCAATCCTCCCACCTCAGCCTTCCAAGGAGCTGGGACTACAGGTGCATGTCACCATGTCCAGCTAATTTTGTTTTTCTAGAGATGGGGTCTCACCATGTTGCCCAGGTTAGTCTCGAACTCCTTGCCTCAAGAGATCCTCTTGAGACTTCCAAAGTGCTAGGATTGAGCCATACCAAAGTGCTATGCATGAGCCATCACCCCTGGTCCAAAAGCTTTCATTTCAGTCCAGAACAGCCCTGAAGGTTCCCACACAAAGATACTCATCAAATGCTACCTAGTCAACTTCTCAAAACATTTACTTTTCAGTTGACTGGAAAAAAACGTTGGTCAGTATCAGACAAGTGTCAGTTACTGAATTAAGTTACAGACCTAAAAAAAAAACCTGAAAGAAAACAAAGTCCATTAGCTCTTCAGCAACCATTCACTGTTTAAACTACTGAAGGCTCATCCAAAGTGCTAATCAGACCATTTTAATTAAGGAAACTATTACAGGCAGAATTCAAGGCTAGTCATGGACTGAGACAGCAAGGGTTCAGGATAACACCCCTGCCCTAAGAGGCCGATATCACACGGAAGGGCTGCCCACCCCTACCACTCGTGTTTCCCTTATCATCTACTCACTGGAGACCTTGGCCCATTTTGTGCAGATGTGAGTAGTAACAACCTTCAAGCCAAGGACATTCATCTCAACATTCTCTTGCTTACTAAAAATATTTTCCAAAAAGATACAATAAAGCCCTCCCCCGCAGGAGCAGTGAAACCTCCAGAACGTGGCATACTGAACTTCCCCACATGTAAGACTTTACCCACCATATGGCCTTAATTTTGCATACATGGTTTTGGTGAAAGGCACTTAAATACTAGTGAAGACATTTACAACTTCCTTTTATATATAAAATATGCTTAGGGATTGACAAACATTAAAATAAAGTCCAAGTTTTAAAATAAAATCCCCATCACTAACAGTTTCCCAAACCCTTCAAGAAACATTAGAGATTCATGATGAACTGGCAAATGCAAGCTTCTCCCAAGCTTCTTCTCCAGTTCTTCCCTGTAATCTGCCGTCTCAGAAGCCAGGTATTCAAAAACGCTTACGCAACCCAACTTTTTAAGGCAAACAGGGGCAGGAGGGGTTGGGGCTGAGCTCCGTACAATCCCACTCTGACCTCCACCTATATCAACACAGTTCATGTTCTCTCTTCTCTATTTTCTGATTCCTCCCCCTTTAGACTTTTGTTCAAATCCACTCCTATTAGCAAATTTTAAATCTACTAGACAGTCAAGAAAGTGAGCAACATGGTACCATTATAAAATTACAATATGATATTATTATAAACAATCATACCCATGCAGATCTGGGCCCAAAAAATGATCAGGTATTAAGAAAAAAGGCACACTCCTCCAAAGATAACTAACTTCACTCAAATGTCTCTTACCATTTGCTCCACTAGAATGAGTTTAAAGAGACAACTCTATTTGGCACGGACTACTGCTCTCTTACGACCTGGAGAACATAAAAATAAGAGAAGAGCTGAATGAGAATAAGTTGTTCCTAAGGAAGAGAAAAAGGGTCAATAGCACTAGTAAACAGGAAAGGGTCAAATCACCATTCTATTGGCTGATAAAAATGTTTCTTAGGCCAAAGGATTTCATATCATTTTCTTCTTTAAGACCAAAGAAATGGGCTTTGAATAATAAAAAAAGCGTAACCAAATAACTGAAGTGACCTCAGGCCATGCCAAACTTAATTCAAGCTAGTCATAGCCAAAGATGAAAGGAAGATGCTGTAATTATCCCCTTGCTACTATACATTTTTAATATTTTTATATTATATTATAGTTAGCATTTAGAAAATCAAACTGTCTAGCACTGCTGACCCTTCAATACTATGGATTTGAACTGTACATGTCCACTTAAAAGTGGATTTTTTTCAGTAACAGTTACACAAGTGTGCCTGCCTCTCCTGCCTCTCCTGCCTCTCCTTCTCCTCCTCCACCTCTGCCACTGGAGCCAGCAAGACCAACCTCTCCTTTCCCCTCCTCCTCATCAGCTTACCCAACACAAAGACAATGAGGATGAAGACCTTTATGATGATCCACTTCCATTAATAAACAGCAAATATATTTTCTCTTCTTTAGGATTTTCTTAGTAACATTTTCTTTTCTCTAGCTTACGTTGTAAGAACACAGTATATAATATATATAACATACAAAATACATGTTATTCAACTATTTATGTTATTGGTAAGGCTTCTGGTCAATTGCAGGCTATTAGTAGTTAAGTTCTGGAGGAGTTAAAAGTTACATGCATGCCAGGCATGGTGGCTCATGTCTGTATTCCCAGCACTTGGGGAGGTCAAGGGAGAAGGATCACTTGAGGTCAGGAGTTCAAGACCAGCCTGAGCAACATTGTGAAAGCCTGTCTCTATTTAATTTTTAAAAACTGTTAGAAATGTTTAAAGGAAAAGAAAAAAGTGTGCTTATTCAATTCAGTGTTTATATTCTAAAATAATGCTGCTCAAAAAATAATTTTAAAAAGAAAAACTGATTTAATAAGGTACACATAAAACTACATATATACAAGGTTGTGTGTGTATGTGTGTGTAGACTTTTCTCTCTTTTAGAGTATGGAAATTGTTTTAGATACCCGTTAAGTAGAGAAATAGCACTTAGGAAGGAAGTATACACTTAGAAGACCAAGAGCAATGTCACCAACAGGATGGGAGAACTGTTGAGTTACAGCCTCCTCCTCTGTTGCCTGAGGAGACCTGAGTAAGTATGGATGTATAACAGAAGAATCTCCTACCTGACCTAACAGAGATGCCATACCAGCATTACCAGATATCGCTGCTATTAAAAGAAGGTATTTCAGTGCCCAGAGCTTCAAGTTATCAAACTATGCAACTCAATTCAAAAGACAAGGTATATTTAAAACATACACACACCAAAAAAAAAAAATTTTTTTAAGAAATCCTAAGAAGTAAATGAAACCCAAAATGTTCTGTTCTGAGTCATGAGATCCAGCAGTTCTTGCTATTGTCTAGACTTGCAACTAGAGCTACATTGTAAAATCTTTTTAGGTATGTGTTAGATTTCCGTGAAAACTTGGTTTAAATGTAAACACATCACACTGTTAGTTTTTGTCTTAATAAAACTATAGATTATAAAAAAGAACAAGACAAGGTGTAGTTACATGACACAGAAGCTAAACAAGTGGCTGGTCTCACAGTAGTATATAGAACTTATACTACATAAACAGGTGCCTGCTCAAAACTGTCATATTGAAGCTTATCAACCAGGAATTATTCTTAAAATACGATTAAGATGTCCAGGCACAGTGGCTCATGCCTGTAATCCCAGCACTTTGGGATGCCAAGGTGGGCAGGTCACCTGAGGTCAGGAGTTTGAGACCAGTCTAGCCAATATGGCAGAACCTCGTCTCTACTAAAAATACAAAAATTAGCTGGGTGTGGTGGCACGCGCCTGTAATCCCAGCTACTCAGGAGGCTGAGGTGGGAGAATTGCTTGAACCTGGAAGGTGGAGGTTGCAGTAAGCCCAGATCACCTCATTGCACTCCAGTCTGGGAGACAGAGTGAGACTCCATTTCCAGAAAAAAAACAACTTATTAAGACATAGGAGAACTGCACTGAAGGTACACATTTCTACAATATATAGCTATTCTGGAAAGGAAAAAGAAGTATATCTAGAAAAGCAGCTTCTGGTCGGGACGTGGTGGCTCACTCTTGCAGTCTCAGCCAGCACTTTGCGAGGCAGAAGTGGGCGGATCACGATGTCAGGAGTTCAAGACCAGCCTGACCAACATGGTGAAACCTCATCTCTACTAAAAATATAAAAAGCCAGTCATGGTGGCAGGCACCTGTAATTCCAGCTGCTTGGGAGGGTGATGCAGGAGAATCACTTGAGCCCGAGAGGCGAAGGCTGCAGTGAGCCAAGATCCAGTCATTGCACTCCAGCCTGGGCGACAGAGCAAGACTCCATTTAAAAAAAAAAAAAAGCTTCAAGATTGAGGTAAAAATCAGAGGGCATTCAATAATATGCGCTGATTTTTCTTCCCTCTCAAAGTACCAGAGCGGGGCTATGCTCATAGAGCATTCCTGCAGGCTGCCTGCTTCACCATTAAGCAATTCTTGACAGTTCCAAACATACTGTTTTCAAAGACAGTTTTTCAGTTGTGTTGCTATTAAAAACCTGGCCTTTTCAAATGGCTAAAAATTACAGAGATCTAAAAATCTTTCTCAGATTCTATCTCCACTAAAGAAGAATGATGCTGGGAATGGTCAACTAAATGCAACCCAAAAAAGTGCCCTAATGTACTTTAAAAACATTTTCAGAGATAATCATTCCCAAATTTCCCTTACTGAAATTCAAGGAAAGTCACAAATAGCAAGCCACTTTGAAAGCAGTGCTCCAATTACCCAGCCCTTAAGCCCTGCACAAAGGTTTACAAAGGGGAGATGCTCAGATAACTTGACCATCCTTTACAGGATGCAGTCACTCCAGAAGAGCTGACTCCTTAGGCAATTTTCTTCTAACAAAGCAGCAAATAAGAAAAATCTCAAGGTCTTTGTTTCAGCATCTGGCTGAGATCAAGGTTAAGTATAATGAAACCTATATAACCCCAGAATTTAACATATGACAGTATTTTTGACCTTTAGAAAATGTGTCTCCCTTAATCTGCATTAAGCTATTATTGTCTCAATAAGAGAATATCTTTTTGTAATTGTTATAATGTTTAAGAAATGTCCCCAAAACTATTTGAGTAGGCCTAGGATAGAACTGGAATTCTGCCTAGGAGTAAGCCAGTACAGCCACTCTAAGAGCAACAGTAATACATATACCACTATACATGAGTTAAAGGGTAGATCATTCAATCATTTCTCAATTGTTCAGAATAAGCTTGGCACCCCAAATTACACACCAATGCATTAGAGTTAATAAGATTCTTAGAACATGGGTTGAAGTACAAACTCTCATCAAATTTTAAGAAATACAGAGAAGATTTTTAATGCATTCACTATGGAGGGAAAACATAAATATGTAACAGGAAACCTTATTAACTTAAGTAGCCAGAAAATTATATGAACTACTTCATCTGCAAAGATGACAACACTGAATTCTGGAATCAATGACTAAAACTGCACAAGCATTTCCCATCTTTTCCTTTTCTATTTCAAAAAGGGAAAAGTCAGTGGGGAGAACATATAGGACATTTGATAAATCAAAATTCTGCTATAAATAGCAGGTCTTTTTCTTTTCTTTTTTTTTTTTCCTGAGATGGAGTCTCACCCTGTCCCCCAGGCTGGAGTACAATGGCGTGATCTCAGATAACTGCAACCTCCGCCTCCCAGGTTTCTAGTGATTCTCCTGCCTCAGCCTCCTGAGTAGCTGGGATCACAGGCACCACCAGCACCACGTCCAGCAAATTTTCATATTTTTAATAGAGACGGGGTTTCACCATGTTGGCCAGACTGGTCTCGAACTCCTGACCTCAGGTGATCCACCCGCCTCAGCCTCCCAAAGTGCTGGTATTACAGGTGTGAGCCACCGCGCCCAGCCAAACAGCAGGACTTCTAAGAATGATGGTCTGAGTGACATTCCCTTCCCACAATGTGACTTTGGGACTAATCCACCAACTCACCTATTCCATTTCAAAATTAGCAGTGAATCTTGCTTTTGAGTTCAACTTCAGGTAATCTCTCAAACCTAGATTAGAATAATTATGAACTTTGTTAATACAGTAGTTATTTCCAAATTTTAAAAAACACACAACTATATCACATAGTAAGTAAAAGGGGGGAAAAAAATCACCACTACTAATCAAATCACAATTCAGAATGGTCTCGAACTCCTGAACTCAGGTGATACACCCGCCTCAGCCTCCCAAAGTGCTGGGATTACAGGCGTGAGCCACTGTGCCCAGCCTCAACACATATTTAAATTTAAGCCAACCAACAGCCATTCCCACTTAAGCAACAAATTCTTGCTTGGCTATTCATTCAGTCTGTACACAGACTTGCTACTCAAGTATCTCACCCCGGAAGCCGTATGTATAAAAGAAAAAAAAAAGTGATTTTGATGAGTTGGTCTATCACATGCGTATGGGAATCACTATTCCAAAATACAGGGAGCAATTTTGTACCCCCCAGGGGACATCTTGCAACATCTGGTAACATTTCTCATCATCACAGGTAGGGGTACACTATTGGTATCTAATATATAGAAACCAGGGAAGCTGCTAAACATCTTACAGTGCACAGGACTGTCCCCTCCAACAAAGAATTAACCTGCCTAAAACAAAAACAGTGGTGAGGTTGAGAAACCCTGTTCCAAAGAAACCAAACACTCTGCTTTTTAGAAATCCCACAATTCTCACACTGTTCATTTCAGATCAGATAAAAAGCTCCCACATAGTTGGATTTCCTATGAAATTAAGCTTACTGGTTAAAAGAATATGCACACATGCCCAATGGTAGTAATCTACAGCACATGTACCAATTTCTAAAATGTATTAAAATAAGTCAGACATGTCCATAAAAGCTTCCAAAAAATAAATTTTTTTGGTTTGCTGAGGTTAAACACTATTTCAAATTATGTAATTGCCAAACTCTGTTCCCAGTCACATAAAACGGAAGTTAAGAAGAATAAGAATCATTAGAACTTAGTTTCACTCACAGATATTCCCAATTCCTACTGAGGACAAAAAGGGGAAGTTCCTCTTCCCAGCCTATCACCCTGGACTTTGGGACTCCCATCTTTTATTCAGCTAGATATAAAAGCACTTCAAACAAGACTTACCACGGGCCTATCATGCCCTCACACTATGATCTCATGTAATACAGCAGAGAGAGCTTGGTAACACCCTACAACGAGCCTTTCCTACACTGCCATAACCAAATCATACAAACATTAGAAGAAAACGGTGGGTAAAATAAACCTGTAAGGAAGGAATGTCCAATCCTTTTGACTTCCTTGGGCCACAGTGGAAGAATTGTCTTAAGTCACACATAAAATACACTAATAATAGCCGATGAGCTTAAAAAAATGCAATAAGATTTTATAATGTTTTAAGAAAGTTTACAAATTTGTGTTGGGCCGCATTCAAAGCCATCCTGTGCCACATGTGGCTTGTGGGTTGCAGGTTGGACAAGCTTGCTCTAAAGGATATTCTGAGAGTCAGATATCTAAGATAACAAAATCTGCTATTTTCACATGACTGGCCTACAGCTTGCATCCACAGAATAGGTGAAGAAATCTGTAACACTCAAAATACATACTTTGTTTTGTTCATCTTTAATTAATGAACTATAACTAATTATATAAATAAGATATACCTGGCAGCTGATGTGTACTAGTAATCCACTTAGGAACATGAATAAACATGCAAATTTTAAACTCAAGCAAAAGGATAGGATTTATGAACACACTTAGAAAGATTCCATCAGAATTAACTCCATTCTAATTGAACAAGATTTCCATATGTGGCAAATGGGTTTATTCTAATTAAAGTCTGACTTTGTCTTCTGAATCCTCAATGCTACACAGAAACTGCCCAAATCAGGCTCAACGACAGTAACTCGAAGCAGAAAGCAGGCCAGGGGCCATAGGTAGAGGGGCACAGACCGGTGCTCATACCCCAAAGCATCAGAAGGTTTGGCACTGCAGGTAGAACCTGTTCCAGAGGCAGGACTCCAATCAGGAACTCCCACCCACTGCTACCTCTGTACCAGCCAACTCCCTGGGAAGCTTTGCTGAATGTCATGCTTATCCAAAGCTGAAACAGAGTAGTTGAGGTTAACATATGTTCTAGATTCAAGGTGCCTGTGAAATCAGTGTAGAGACTACCACACCTCCACTATAGAGAGAAGACAACTGGGGAAGGAAGCCCCAGTCAAGAACTAGAAAAGTAATGACAGAGTCAAGGACATGTTTTCAATATCCATCAATGGCTAAGAGAACAAAGCAATGCTACAAAGAAAGGAAAGCCCAGAAATTACTAGGAAGGTTCAGAAGTAGTAAGGCACAATATAAAATTTAACCTCTACCCCCATTTTTTCTAGATTTAAATTAGTCCTTAAGTAAAAACTCATAATAAAGTTTCAAAACATAAACATTTTTACCCTCTTAGCAGTAAAATATATTGGGTTCCAAAAAAGAAAGGTTGCTCAATTTCCTGTCAAAAGCAATCAGAAGGCCACCTACACTGTAAAAGCAGCAAGAAAAAAAACAAAATGCTAAAGAAAAGTCTGATGTGTGGGTGTATACTAAGTTCAATGTAACTACCACCCTGAGTTTTTAAAAGTTCTTTTCTCTGCTCATTTTGAGAAATATGAAAATTAGTATAACTGCTAAAGAGAAGTCTGACCCCCAACCTATTTAAGGAAAACAAGCCCTATGATGGATTTAAGTCTCCTTCAACTTCAAAAAAGGGAAAATCCTGAAACATATTAAAGATTTTCTTTGTAAACTCCTAGATAATAAATTTTGGATAAAAATCAATATGGCTTATTAAAAATAAATCCCCCCCAAGGTAATCTAATTTACTGTTATTGAGGATACCCTCTTATCAAGGGACTGCAAGAATTTTATTTCTTAACTTAAATATTGATTTGACAACCCATGAAGACACAAGACAGGTGTTCTTCCCAGTAAAGTACATCCCACTGGTTCTTCGACCCCAAGGCATAAAATTTATTCTTATTCTTCCTTTCCCTGCAATTCTAAATATAAAATTATTACACAGACAGAGACAAGCAAATGAAATGGCTGAAAAAGGCCAAAGAAGTGATGACATCAGTGGTACCCATGTAATCATTATAGCCCTTGCAATATATGTAAACAGTATATTAGAAATTTTTATAGGTTAGTTATCTTCATTTTTGAGGCCTCTTCATCTCAGAAGTTGATCTTCCCAGTTGCTCAAGCCAAAAACCTACAATTCATTTACATTCTTTCACACCCCACATCCATTCTGTCAAGAGCTATAAATTCTACCTCCCAAAGACCATCTTGATTCCTTTACTTCTTTCCATCTCTACTGTCTTCACATTGGTTGAAACCACTATTATCTCAACTAGACAGCTACCCCCCAATTCCTCATTAATCTCCTTTCTACCCATGATCATTTTCCAGAGTAGTCAGACTGACTTGTTAAAAGGTTAGTAAACTACATCTTATTATTCCTCTGCTTAAAAGCCTCTAACGACTTCCCATGGCCTCAGATGTCAAGATATGTGAAGAATGTAAAACTTCTGCCCTACATGTGAGCTAACAAGTTAGCCTGCCACAGTTATATGGATACCTACAGAAGACACAAGTCTCTTGGGTCAGAGACAAAGGACGTCATTACAGCAATAGCAGTGGCCAAAGTATCAGCATTTTTTGGTGTTAGTCCCTTAAGCCTCAATTCCCACCAGGTGACACAAAGAGAACAAGATGACACTGGCACAACAGCAGGTTGCGTCAAGGAGAGTAACTCCAAGCTTAGAGAACTGAAATATTTTGTAATGCGCAGTAAGCTTGCCTGGCCTTTACCCCAGAAGGGACATTCTCTTTATCTTCCAAGGCCATTCACTATACAAATCATCCTTGAAAAGATCATCCAGAAGAAAGATAGTCAATGTAGAAACACAAGAGACACATGGAGAACTGTCCCCAACCTTAGAGTAAGAGCCAAATTTCTTGCTATGGTCTATAAGGCCCTACATGATTGGCTCTTTCTCTTCAGTTTCATCTGGAACCTCTGTCTCCCCAGCATACTCGCTCTAGCTCCACTGGCCATCTTTGATGCCTTCCAATAAGCCAAGTTCTTTCATGCCTCAGGGCCTAGGTTTGCACTACTGGTCCTTTGTCAAAAATGTTCTTTGTCTAGCTTAGATGTTACTTCCTCAGAAGGACCTTTCCTGGCCAATCTACTTAAGCACCTACCCTCACTTGTTAATACCTTTTTACCACTTTGCTCACTCATTCATTTGTACAGTAAGCATTTACTGAGCACCTACTATGTACCAATCATTGTTACCATAGGCACAATAATTACTTTATGTACTTGTTTATTTACTGAGTCTTCCTTGAGATGGAAACCTTGTCTTTTTTATTCATCCTTAAATGCCTAGAGCTTAAAATTGTGCATTCATTTAAAACTCTGTTGAATAAATGAACAATTATTACAATACCAAGAATTGACATATTTGCAGGTCGGTATGGGAAACCAGCATGACACTGCACAACAAGTATGGAATTGGAGCTAAAAGTCCTAAATTCAAACCCCAGAATCATCATTTAATGGTGCCCAAGGAATTCTACTAAGTTCTTTGTAAAATGAAGTCCTTTCCTGCCTAACTCAAAATTATTGTGAGGATCAAATAACTTGAATTATATTTAGCATCGCAAAGGCTTCCGTTTAAATTTATTTGTTAATAAATCAATTTATTTGTTAAATAAATTCAAATGGAGGCCTTTGCAATGCTAAATATAATTCAAGACCTATAACAAGTTAATAGTTGACAGTCAATAGTCATTCATTCAACAAGAATATACTACATGCCTACTCTGAGGCTGGCCCTACCACGGAAACTTACAATAAAAATTTATAACTTAAGTGAAATTAGAAAACACTTTGTTCTTTAATAAACCTGAAGGGGAAAAATGGTTCTATCCCCCTTAAATACCGTTTGGACACGCTTTTTTTTTTTTTTTTTGAGACAGTCTCTCACTCTGTTGCCCAGGCTGGAGTGCAGTGGTGCAATCTTGCCTCACTGCAACCTCCATCTCCCAGGTTCAAGCGATTCTCTTGCTTCAGCCTCCTGAGTAGCTGGGATTACAGGTGCATGCCATCAAGTCCAGCTAATTTTTGTATTTTTAGTAGAAGACAGGGTTTCACTATGGTGGCCAGGTTGATCTTGAACTCCTGACCTCAGATGACCCACCCACCTAAGCCTCCCTAAGTGCTGGGATTACAGGTATGAGCCACCGCACTCGGCCTGGACATGCTTTTAAATTTTTGAGATAAAAGGTGAGTTACCTTTACCTGATCGTGATCCTAAAATACTCAAAGAATGCTTTTTGGTTACCAAAGTTATTTTTAGACAAGCCAATCCAATGCAAGTTTTAAAAAGTTAAGACTATAGTTACACCCCTGAATGCCAACCCTCAAAACAGAATTTTAGCTTTCTGGCAAAAGTATGAATGTATACATTTTAAGTAATAATTTACTGATTTTAACTGAAACCATCACTGTGAGATACAGGTGTGTGTCTGTGTGTGTGTGTGTTCAAGGGAAAGTAAGCTTCACCCTATGATGCACCAGGTGGCCTATAGGAGGAAATAGAGTGTTCATACTGAAGTGTGAGCAGAGGACTGGCAACTCAACTACAAACCAGACTATCGACTCAGACAAGTCACACAGCTGGCTTGAATTCACCCACCCACAAACTCATTTTCTATAACCTCACAATAAAATTACTCAGAATTTAATTTCAAAGGGTACTACTTCTCTAACCTAACACTGAAGTATAAACTGATAAAAAGGACAAACATTTTTAAAAAATAGAATGTGAACAATATGATTAAGATTCTTGTTATAAAACATTCTTCAAACTCAGTATACATATATGTAAATAATAGCAGGTACACTGTGCTAGCAAAGAGAAGGAATATGAATTGGTACTTCTAAAACTTAAAATCAAAAAGAAAATATTAAATTGAGGGAGAAAAGTACATGAAAATTCTGTTTGGAACTGCTAAGAAAGATACCCAGTTCAAGAAGAATGGAGGCAGATGATCTACAATGTACATATGAGTGGCATTAGCAGAAGCACATATTTCAATATATATAATTATATTCAGAAGCTTTTCATTATGCAAGTGAAGGTCTCTCAAAAACATGCTTCTTTACATGTCATTTTAAAGATGGCTACCTATTCCAAATGTGGAAGAAGATGGGGACAGCAGCAGTTATAAAACTGTCGACACAGTCCTCAATAACAATAAATACCATTACAATAGTAAAAATAAAATTTAGGACATCTAGCAGCTTCCTCCTTGATACTAATTAAATAGCAAAATATCGAATTGTCTTCCAATTAAGTCATTTGTCTTCAACACGCCAGGCACATATTCTTTACCTCTTATAATCAATGTAACGATTCCAGGACATGGGTATTATCTATATTGTAGGAAGGAGTATAATAATCAGTGAAGTTTTAAATCTTACCCAAGGCCAGGCACGGTGGCTCACACCTGTAATCCCAGCACTTTGGGAGGCCAAGGCGGGTAGATTACCTGAGGTCAGGAGTTTGAGACCAGCCTGGCCAACATGGTGAAATCCTGTCTCTACTAAAATTACAAAAATTAGCCAGGTGTGACAGCGTACACCTGTAATCCCATCTACTCGGGAGGCTGAGGCAAGAGAATCACTTGATCCTGGGAGGTGGAGATTACAGTGAGCCAAGATCACACCACTGCACTCCAGCCTGGGAGAAAAAGACCTTGTCTCAGAAAAAAAAAAAATCTTACCCAACATAAATTAAGAAGCAGTGATTATACAATGCTATTAATATATTGCCTGTCAATATTCAATGTGTTCCCACCAGTGTATGAATGAATGGGACTCATTATTTCATTTAATTCCTATAATACTCTTGCAAGGTAATTATTAGCGAATTTTTTTTTTCATTTAAGAAAAAAGACTCTGAACAGTTAAGTAACTTGGCCAATGTCCTACAGCTAACTTAGTTACAGGACAAGCAGGGAACTTGTATCTAACTCTGCTTGATACAAAGCCTAGGTTTCCACCATTGCATTACACAGCCTCCACCTTACAGTATTTACAATAATTATAATTTATGCATAATTTATAAATTATTAGTTTACTGTTGACAATGCTACATAAAAATGCATGTTATTAACAACAAACTTAAAATGTGTATTTTATATTTTTTCAGAAAAAACTGAAAAAACACACAAGGAAAAAAATTTTACAATATTTACGAGTGATAAGACTACTGATAAATTTATTATTTCTATTTTTCTGGTTTTTCCTTAATTATGATATATAACTTACCAAAAGTTAATTGTTTTCTTAGCATTCATTTAACATTTCGTATTATTAGTTATGCCTATCTGCCTTAATTAAATATTTTTGCTAAAAATATTGGGTTAGGCTAGACGCAGTGGCTCATGTCTGTAATCCCAGCACTCTGGTAGGCCAAGGCGGGCGGATCATGACGTCAAGAGATTGAGACCTTCTTGGCCAACATGGTGAAACCCCAACTCTACTAAAAATACAAAAATTAGCTGGATGTGGTGGTACACCTGTAGTCCCAGCTACTTGGGATGCTGAGGCAGGAGAATCGCTTGAACCCGGGAGGCGGAGGTTGCAGTGAACCAAGATCACGCCATTGCACTCTAGCCTGGCAACAAAGTGAGACTCCGTCCCAAAAATAAAAAAAACTGGGTTAAATGGGAACACTACCTGAGGAAAGTAACATAAAGAAAAATGTTTTAGAGCACACACAAAAAAGCTACATTTCAGGACAGATATGTGTCTTTCTGTTTTCTGGAACCTATCAAAACTAAATTCTGATTGTAAAACATGATAAAGTTTAATATAACTGCAGAGTTGAACAAACAGACGAACACAAAGAAAAATATGTCATACAATTAAATCAGACAGTTGTTAAGTAACACCAAAAAAACAAAAAGGCAGCCTTTTTCTATTTATCCAAAATAGAATAAAGAAAGTAAAAGAGAGGTATTCAGAATCCCATAACTTGAAGGCAATGTTCAAGGAAAATTACTAAAACCAGCCAAGTCAATGTAACTTGAGAAGAACACCCTTAGAAACTACAGCACGAAACCTTTTCAAAAAAACTGTCGGTTTTAGTGACTCTTCAGGCATTTGAGCAGATGAACAGTAATATGAACAAACTAGTTAGTAGCTCTGAAATGCTGTTTAAGTTAAACAACAAATCAGACCATGAATGCCCACATTCAATCAAATTTACTTTTCAAAATACATACTCTTCTCATTTTGTTCAGTGATCCCATATCATGTTCACTAAACCTCTTTGGAAGCACTACTCCTTCATTGTGGAGGCTGCAGCAAGTGCAACCTGAAAATGGGAGGTGCATAAATTTCATTTCCCTAAAGGAAATCACCACTCAACTACTCACTGCACAATCTGACAAGAATTTAGCATTTGTCTTAGAAGCAATCAAGTAATATGCACTCCAATAGAAGCACAGAATCAGGATGGTAGAAAGGGGAGCTTCAACTTTTTCCAAAATTGTTTTAAGACCTGAAGCAAACATGACAACACATTAAGATCTGATGAAGCTAGAAGGCATTGTATTATTCCTTATCCTTTCCAGTTTGTTTGAAATATTTTAAAATTAAAAACAGTAATAATGTTTAATATGCACAGGTTAATACAACACTCATTCCTCTTGGTATGTCTGAATCAATTAAAACATACACATACAATCTCAACATCCCTCCAGCCTTATCTATGCCACTTGACCACCCAAGGCAGCCACTGTTGACATGAATACCAAACATTTCCCAAGATTCAATTTGCTCCTTTGCAAAGCATGAATTCAGAAAAAGTGCCATATGATAGGATAAAAAAATAAAAAATTATTTATGTAATGATGCCAAAAATAGTCATAAGTCCCCTGAGATGGTTTACGTGGATGCCTTCAATCTACTTCTAAAATGAAAATAAGTAGGTTTACTTCTTGAAATGGCACAATTCCAGAACAGACAGTCCTAATCCCCCAGAGGAAAGCACAGGTTCTCAAGGCACCTTGCAAAGTGTGCTACCTACTTTTCACACCAGAAAAGTCACTTTTGGTATTAAGATGAAAAGAAGATCTATTAATAACAAGCTCAGACCTTTAAAAAGTGAGTTCTTGGGCTGGGTCTGGTGGCTCAGCTTATGCCTGTCATCCCAGCACTTTGGGAGGTGAAGTCAGGCAGGCAGATTGAGCCCAGGAGTTTGAGACCAGTCTGGGCAACACAGTGAAATCCCCAACTCTAAAAAAAATTTTTTTAAATACACTTTGTGAGGCCAAGGAGGGTGGATCACTTGAGGTCAGGAGTTAGAGATTACCCTAGCCAACACAGTGAAACCCCGTCTCTACTAAAAATACAAAAATTAGCCAGGTGTCACAGTGCGTGCCTGTAATCTCAACTACTCAGGATGCTGAGGCAGGAGAATCACTTGAACCCGGGAGGTGGAGGTTGCAATGAATTGAGACTGCGCCACTGCACTCTAGCCTGGGGGACAGAGCGAGCGTCTTTTTTAAAAAAAAAAAAAGGTGTGGTGGTTTACACTTGTAATCCCAGCACTTTGGGAGGCAGAGAAGGGAGGATGCTTTGAGGCCAGGGATTCAAGAACAGCCTAGGCAACATAGCAAGGTCCTATCTCTACAAAAAAAATAATTCTAAACCCTAGCCAGGGATGGTGGTATGTACCTGTGGTTCAAGCTACTGAGAAGGCTAAGGTGTCAGGATTGCTAAGCCCAGGGATTTGGGGTTGCAGTGAGCTATGATGGTACCACTCCACCCCAGCCCAGGCAACAGAGCAAAACCCTGTTTCAAAAATAACAACAACAACAACAACAAAAGTGCATTCTTAACTCTCTTCTCACTGAAAGAACCACAGTCCACATTTGTATGGTACTTTTGACTACATGGGCAAAGGGCACTTAGTGGAAACTGCTCTCATTTATAGGAAACAGATGGGGTGAATAATACATCATCAACTGCCTCCCTCTTCCCTTCACTAGAATTTAAGTAACATTCGGTTAGTGATAAAACAAAAACTTGAAAAGCAGAAGTTCACATCTGAAACAGGACTTGAATATGCATCAAGGAACATGTTATGAGCATCACAGTGGTTAGTCCTAAATGACATGATTTCAGCTGTATGTTTCCTTATTCTCAAAAATAAGTGCTGTACTTGCCACTCCTCAATGAAAGCTAAGATCTGCACCCTCACCAGCCAAATAGGTTAGATTTTAATTAAGGTACGATTACTACTTAAGAATATGTATTTACTTTAATTCAAACACATATGAAATGTCTATTGGGTATAAGATTCTGAGCAAAAGGTTGTGGAGCTCCAAAGATCACGATGATCTTGACCTTCCTTTTGAAAAGTTCACAACCTAATTCGCAGGGAAGGATATGTAAAAACAGCAATAACACAAAGTATAAGTAGGTACCACTTCAAGGACAGCAAAAGAACATGAAGTTCTACTTTAGCCTTACTATCCATCTGGTGTCTGTCATCTAGCTTTGGCCTCACCCTTCAGAAAGCCAGGGAACTCAGATGCCTACTTCAACATCATTTCTGGCATCCATGAACTTGTGTGCTATCAATCATCATGAGATTATAAAGATGACCCTCAAATCTCAGCATCCCAAGAGTGTCAATTATTCACTACACAAGGCATGTCAATCGGAGTCACTGCTGATGTTGAATATCCACTTTTAAATACAGGGACTACATTCATCTGAATGAAACTTGGAGGACTTGTAATTCTATCAGGTAGATTAAGTAGAAGTAAGTACTGTATTTATTAATGCAAAAGAAAATGCTACAATTCTTTCTTGGTTCCACTCAGACCCAAAGTATCAACATTTACTAGGTAAACTGCTGTTGACAAAAAGTACTACCATCATTGTAGTGAAAACATAATTTTATGTACAAAAATAGTTCAGAACTTTCAAATAATACCTAAATTGGAACATAACCTCCAAAAATTAATCTAAAGAAATGCAATTACATTTTAGTTATTTAATTCCAGTTAGGCCATCAACCTCTTAAGAAAAAAAGAAACTCTATGCGGGAATTTGTCACATCTTATAAAGGTCAATTAAAAGTAGAACACAAACCTTGCCACCTAAGATGCTAAAAATGCCTCATTGTGTACTTACATAAGATGTACAAACAAGATGAAATAGTGGCTTTTGTGATTAAAAGCCTCCTGAACAAAAGGAAGTCTGAATACCATACTTGGCAAATAATACTAACAAAGCACCACTCCACTAACAACCAAATTGGAAAGAAAATAGTTCATTTGCTGGCACCAACTGAGAGAGACTGAGGGATTGGCACTGGAAGGCTGGAACCATTCCATGAAGTTTTTAAATGACCTGCTCAGGAGCTTAGCTTAGCCTGCAGGCAGTGAGCAGCTACCAAAAGGTTTATTAGAAATTGCCACAATCAAAACCATATGCGCCTGTATATATGTGTATACACACACACACACACACACACAGCCCTTATTCCCTGACCCCCCAAAAAAAACTTTAATAGTATTGTGAAAGCCTGAAAGAGGAAAGATACTGAATAAAGAAATACTAGTAATAAGATTGATTGCTGCAATTATTGAGGTGAGACATGACTGGAGACTGAACCAGGGTAGTGGGAATAAAAAAAGTAATGAATGTAAAAGAGACTTAAGAGATAAAACTGACCACACATAGAAAACAATTTTATGTCATGATAGAGAAAAATGGGATCAAAGTCTACTAAAATCCTTATCTTGAAGGACTGGAGAAGACAGCAGTACTGTTGTCCAAAGTAAGAAATTGCACCATCATAAAATAAACACACTGTTCTCAAAAATAGTATTTCTAGCAAGATAACATTTGACTGATCTTTAAAGTTATTAATAGTTATATTCAACAGTCAGAAATCATCCATTAGTCACACAGAGGCCAGTCCTGGAAGGAGACTCAGCTCTAAATGGGCATTTTGAAATTTGTCCACTTCGTTTACCTTAAACATGTCAGTAAATAATTTATCAAAAAATATGAGATACTCTACAGAAGAAACATTCCACAAATGGAACTCAAGAGTCTCCATAATGAATACCATTTGCTCAATGAATTTTATAATAGAATCTAATTTTAATGCTCTTGTTAATGAGTTTCAGCATTAACTCATTACATGGCATTTTAAGACATAGTAAACCTTTTTAAATGACACGTAGCATAATACAACATATGGCAAACTATTAACAATGCTACTCAAAACAATATAAAATTATAGATACACAATGTAATTTAGGGTTAATGCCTAACGTAAGAGTCAAAGAAAATTTTAGCAAAAAAAAAAATTATACCAATTTTACCATACCACCTTCTTAATATTCAACCTCAGATAACTGACCACTTGGACCAAAATTGCTTTACAGAACATGCTGGTTTCTAAAGATTAACAGACTGATCCTGAACTGAGAAAAACACACAAACCCAAGTCAACAAGTCAAAGTACAAGAGTAAATGAACAAACAAGGGACAACAGTTGGCCAGGAGTATAAAAATTAGGTAAAAAAGAAGTGGGGCAAAAGAAACTAGCACATTTTGAGGGTCTGCTAAAAGTGCGGCACTGGGCTGAGAAACCCAAGTGAACTGATTTCTGAACCCAGATACTCCCCTTTACCCCAAACTCACTATATAATGAGTCTTTAGATAATTGGGTGTAACTTCAAGAGAGCAGAGAAGGCTTGGCAACCAGCATATTCACAGGATCTAGCACAGCACCTGGTACACAGTAAGTTCTCAGTAAATATTTACTAGATGCATGCATTAATGGACAAATGGATAGATGGCTGAAGGATGGACTTTATTTTAAATAATCTGGATCATGCATACAGAAGGAGATCTAGACATCTTAAGCAAGAGAGGACAAGAAATGTTCCCCAAGCTACTATGTTCCCTTCTCTAAGGTCCACAGGACATCACAGTAGAGTGTAAAAGGCATGAATTCCATTACCAGACCTGGAAGGGAAGCCAAGTTTCAGACTTACCCTTACTGTGTCCCTGGGGCAAGTTACTACTCTGTGGCTGAAATATGTAGACTAATTCCTTAATCTTGAAGTTGTAAAAAGCCTTAACTAAAATAACACATGCAGAGTTTCTAGCAAGTACCTGGCGCATAGTTTTCATACTTAATAACTATAAATCCCTCCATATACGGGCCAAGGAAAACAACACTGGTGCTGACACAGTCCTGGTCTTAAAGTCCACAAGAGGAGTCTCAGTGAAAGGAATCCTAGTGTGGACTACAGCAGGACCAGCTCTAGAGTTTTCAAGAGACAGAGTCTTGCTCTACCACACAGGCTGGAGCGCAGCAGCACAATCATAGCTCACTGCAATCTCACATTCTTGGACTCAAATGATCCTTCCACCTCAGCCTCCCCAGTATCTAGGGCTACAGGCAAGCCCCACTGCACCCGACTCATTGTTTTTTATTTTTTTGTAGAGACAGGGTCTTGCTATGTTGTCCTGGCTGTCTGACACTTCTAGTCTCAAGTGACCTTCCTGCCTCAGCCTCCCAAAATGTTAGGATTACAGGCATGGCCACTACACCCAGCCTCTGAGTCATTTTTAACCATCAATCCCAAAGCCTACTTATCATATTATGTTAGCAGCATAAACAGTCATAGTATGAGCTTATGTAGAACTCAAAAAGGAAACTGGACTCTGCCAGTCCAGTGAAAAACAAAACACCACATGCTCTGTGCCTGACAATTTCACACTTGCCAAAACTATGCATATTTTTTGTTATTATGTCACAGCTTCTTTCTTGAAAATATTTGAAGCATATTTTGTAGATCTGATGAAATTATGAATCATTACAAACTCTTTTTAAGAAAAATTTCCTAAGGGCCCTCTCCAAACTAAGAGACCAAAATAACTGCACATTTGGCTATAATTTTGGCTATAATTATGCCTTTATACATTTTCTCTTTCTTATTTCAATAGCATCATATTATATAATGCAGCCCCATTATTAAACATGACAATAACACCCAAACTTTTTATCCATAATTGAAACAATGAAAAGAATTTTTTAACAAGCTCTATTATAGTTTCTTCTTTTGAGTTAGTATTAAAACAAATCACATAAATTATTTTAAGTATCTTCCTTCTTACTGCTTATCTATCAGGTGAAGTAAATAGCAGGTCTCCTTAAGTTTACCTTAACTGTAGATGGTACCTTGGGCACGTTATTCAACTATAAACTTCAGGTATGTCTACAATGTTTTTTGCAATAGGAATTCACACATCACTTAATTCAAACATAATTCCAAATCACTAAACTCAAATACACAGTTAAACAGTTCGTTTTGGATGAGCTCATTTTATTCACTACTGATTTGAAATGAACATTACAATGGATGTATACACCAGGAGGGACTGGAGAATAGGTGAATAGGTCTGAACAGAGGAAGACGGTCACAACAGAAACATTTCTCAGGCAAGACAGTTCTCTCTTACGAACAAGATCTGAGTATCATTCATCAAGTATAGAGAATAATACATAAATGTAACAGGAGATCAATGACATAATATTCTGATAATTTCAAATCATTTAACAAACCATTTTCTAAGCTACAACATAATAGTAGCAGGGGGTTCCAGTTAATTAATGGACATTTGGAAATTAAAGCTGTATAATTAAGTGGTGAATGGAGAAATTTAAACTAGGGTAATAGGGGAGACACACCCTATTTTGATTAGAATCAGCCAGAAGCTATGAGAAAAAGGATGAGTGCCCAGTAGAACAACTCTCTGAAGAGATCTAGGCTGATATGTTGGCAGGTGATGAAGAACAAAATTTGGGTAGCAAGTCTTGAGCTCCAACTGTAGGCACACCTGATCAGCTTCAACACCTTCCTCCACCCTTGCTGGCATACATCCCAAGAAGCTTTCTGAAGATAACAATGCTGCCCTAGCAATCTACCCAGCTAGGAACAGGATTTGCTTATTCTACTATCAAATATTTGTCTGCCTGAAAATTTACTTCTTATTGTTTGTTAAAGAGTGACTTTCTAGTATACATCAATGTTCAAAAAAATCTATTTAAACATATCAGATTTTCCAGGATCTGCTCAGCCCCAGATAACTGGACCACTGGTGTTACTGAACTACAAAGCTATTATCATTATTATTATTATTTTTAGAGATGGGGTCTTGCTGTGTCACCCAGTCTGGAATGCAGTGGCATGATCATGGCTCACTGCAGTCATGACCTCATAAGCTTAAGTGATCCTCCCATCTCAGCCTCCCAAGTAGCTGGGACTTCAGTTACATGCCACCAATCCCGGCTAAAGTTTTTTTTTTTTTTTTTGGTAGAATTAGGGGAAGATGCAGACTGGGTTTTGCTATGTTGCCCAGGCTGGTCTTGAACTTCTGGCCTCAAGTGATCCTCCTGCCTTGGCCTCCCAAAATGCTGAGATTACAGGCATGAGCCACCATGCCCAGCCACAAAGCTATTATTAAAGCAAGTCCTGCTAGCATAAATATGGTCCAATAACATTTTATAAATCAGCTTTGGCAAACTATGAGCTCCACACCACATCAGAACACAATCTGTTCTTTAATTGCCCATAGTGTACACCCAATTTAATTTGGAACATTTCTTATCACAGATTTCCTGCACTCTCAAATGCATATTAATATCATCTTTCTGTAAATGCCTATCACTTCTTCACAAAATTTTCCCCTTTTTAGAACTAAGATGTGTTTCTTATTGAAAATATGATTATAGTAACTTGGTAATTTTTAATGAGTATTATTAAAAGAAAGTAATCCAAAATACAACATGGTCTTGTAGAAACTAGGAATGCCCCTCCATATATTTACATCCTCTCTATTGGAATATTTAATAAGGGAGTCAAGAAACGTACACACCTACATTCTTAATAGGTTTAAATCAACCGACTGGTATGTTCAACTTTGTATTTATGATATCTCATGATGTTAAATTCCAAAGCCAGAGCCACAATAAAGTATCAATATGGTAAGGCAAATGAGAATTATATTCATTCATTCAAAAATTACTGAATGCCCAGAATGTGCCATTTATTGAGAGTTTGCAGGCACTGAAAAGTTAAACAGAATACATAGTCCCTGTCTTTAAGGATTTTATGGTCTAGAGGAGCAAGTTAAATAAAAAGTTTCAATAGTACTGTAGCAGAGGTATGTGTTATGAAGTAACTCGAGGAAAGCAGAAAAACTCTAAAGAGTTAACTTTTATGCTGGTTCTGAAAGGAGAAGAGGAATTTATTCAGTAATTCAGAGGAATGTTCAAGGAGAAGAAACAGCAAGGGCACTGAAAGGCAAGAAATCACATTATGCAAGGACTTCACCACCACTACAACAAACAAGGCTCAGTGACAGGCAAGTGAGAAGAAAGCGATCAGCAGAGAAGGCAAAAGCCACATCCAGAGGGCCTCTGCCATGTTAAGGCACTCTGCTTTCATCCTACAGATTATGGGGAACTCCTGAAGCATGTGCCTGCACAGGAGCCCGTCCTTAGGAGATAATGGGTATCGGGAGTTGTAGCTTTCCTGGCTCCCCAAGTCTCTCTGGCTTCCTCTTGCTTGGACAGTTGAGAACTGAGGGGGTCACTGGCAAGGAGAATGGGTGGATACTCTTCCTCCAAATCTGAATGAACACAGGCTGCAAATCATCCTCAGCGTCCTCTTAGTACCCATCTGATGTCGAATGGCTTCAGATAATCCTTAACAGCACGGGATCTTAGAATGGAAAGGGAACCAGTAGAACAGTCTCACTTCTCACACCCGTAAGAATCCGTACAATACACCTTGATCTACTGCTGCACACTGGACAACCACAACGTCCTCCCTGTGCCTTCTTTCCTCAGAATCACTTGCTATAGTCCTCCTAACCTGGCATCACTTGAATGCCTTCTGAAACTGTCTCCCTCTCTCCTTAAAATGTACTCTCCTTAGAGAGTCTCTCTTTAGAATGTACTCTAGTTGGTCAGAAGAAGACAAAAAGAACCCCCATGTGCTCTAACCATGGCAGCGTACCATAGGCACATTAGATTCTCACAGCAGAACATGCTATTTTTTGGCTGGCACTGACCTTTACAGAAGTACAGGACCTGGGACATTTTAAATCTGTGGTCAAATAAAACACTTGATCCTTGTTCATATCAACTGTTCTCATAAACACCATTCACCTGTCCTTCAAATCACATATCACAGTTATAATTTAACATTTATATGTGTGATTATTTAAGTAATGTCTATATCCCCAGCCTATAGACTAAGGATACTGAATGCAGGCACAAAACCAATTTTTGTTGGCTTTTTTTTTTATTTTCCCTTCCACTGTCATTATCCTGTGAAGTCTTAGCAGAGTACCTATTCCAAAGGAAAGTTTCAATAAAATGTCAGATGAAGAATTAGATACATTAAAAAATTACATGAAGCAAGCTATATTAAGTGTCATTCCAGCAACAAAATCAACATTCTACAGAAGGCCAGTGGAGATTTTTTTCACCACTTCTGCGGAGAAAAGGTGTTGTGGAGGAAGGGACACGCAAGCAGATTCCTGAATAGTGAGGTTTTTGTTTTTGCTTTTGTTTTTTTGAGATGGGGGTCTCATTCTGTCACCCAGGCTCGAGTGTAGTGGCACGATCTTAGCTCACTGCAACCTCCACCTCGTGGGCTCAAGTGATCCACTCCTGCCTCCCAAATAGCTGGGACCATATGCACACGCCACTATGCATGGCTAATTTTCTTTTTCTTCTTTTTTTGCTAGAGACAGGGTTTCATCATGTTGCCCAGGCTGGTCTCAAACTCCTGAGCTCAAGTGATCCACCTGCCTGGGCCTCCCAAGTGCTGGGATTCTGAATGGTGTTTTAAATAACACTGAAACTAAAGAAAAATATTTCGGTACCAAGAAAAACCAATAATAATTGTTTTTGAAGAATAGTTATGTACATGAGAAAAATGCTTAAAATATTAAGTTAATAAACAGGATAGAAAAGAGTATGCCTGCCTCTTCCTCCGAAAAACCCTGAAAGAAAATAGTTTAAATATTAATAGTAGTTGCTGCCGGGTTGTGGGCTTACTGATGATTTTTATTTTCTTCTTTATGCTTTATTGTACTTTACAATTTTTCTCTAAGATTTTTGTAATCAGAGGGAAAAATATTTGGATTAACTGAACAGCTGTATCATTTTAAGTCTTTAGGTTTTATCAAACAGGTTTCTGGACCATTTTTTCACTGTCATACTTTATTTGAATGGTGTAAGCATAAGGAATGCTGGATAAGAAATTTCAGTCCCAAAGAAAATTACAAATTATCCCTCTACCCCAACCTTCATAAATTGCATTTACTCTCTAATCTTTTTTTCCATCTTGACAACATGTGAGAAAGGACTTATATTTACAGGTAATACTAGAAAATCAGAAACTAGTACTAGCGAGTGCACTTGTCCACTGAATATCAGGGGTGCCCTTTCCTACTCTCCTCTGGGCCCTTCAGATGATGAAACACAGCACCACACTGACCCTCAGCATGTCTGACTGAGGAAAGGGTGGGTTTCTGATGACAAGTCCCTATTAAACATGAAGAGCACAAAGACCCATTATCTGCATTTCTACACACTTTAGTCTAATTGATTTAACAGGTTGAGAAGTATGCCACAAAACACTGCCTATTACCAAATAAATGAAGAAAAATATATTCAATAGTCCTAAACATGAAACATCTCACTTGTCCCCTGCAATCTATAGGAAATCTGAAACGGGAGATTAAACTGTGCTTCTATGTCTAAGACTACATAAAATATTAAAAAGTGGTGGAAAAAACTACCACTTTAAGTAGATGTCAGATTTCCTACAAATGGTACTATCTTAAAAATAGAAATCCACACAGAAGTAAAAGATTTTCTGAGCAATGATCATCAATCAAGTCTCTTTCTTATCTAGTCAAAGATGGCAAAAGGAAAACATAGAAACTATGAAGGAATGCACAGTTTCCAGATAGTTAAACCCATTACCCACTGAGCCATCTAGACAGCTTCCTTATACAACTCATTTTTCTTTCCTCTTAAAAGCCCTAAGCTTTGACCTACTGGTCCCTCTTCTCTCCAGTTACAACTAACTACCCACCTCCTAGGGGTCTATTCTCCTAATGATTTCTGCAGAGGAACCAGCCCTATCTCACATTTTATCAAGTCTTCCTATCTTTGAAAAATCACACAGACAAATCTTTGGTGATTCATCAAAAGCCAATTCTAATAAACAGGTCAGACACAGTGGCTCATGCTTGTAATCCCAGCACTTCGGGAGGCCGAGGTAGGAGGAATGCTTGAGACTAGGAGTTCGAGACCAGCCTGGGCAATATAGCAAGACCCTATCTCTATCAAAACAATAACAAAAACTAAAAAACTAATAAATAGGTAAGGTGGTAAAAAACACATATGACACATTATGACTACAGAATCGAAATCTCAGAAAGCTCTTCAATGAGGAATGAGAATTCTGGCTGAAATGTAGGTAGCACTAGGGAGACTTTGATTTAAAAATAAATCAATCTGGGCAGCTTTAAGATCCTAAAGTTCCACGGGTGGTACTGATGTTCAGCCAGGGCTGAGAACCACTTTCAGAGACCTTCAAACTGTCACTCATGTAATTATGTATTTAAGCTTCTACTACCTTCTGCAGGAAATATCTCTAGCCTCTCACTCCCTATCATGCAGATTCTAAGTTATCCTATTAAAACAGAAGAGTATGTGTGACATGCAGGCCTAAAGAGTGCCTCTAGAGTCTGGAATTTGACACACAAAGGGTAAGCTTCAATTATGTTAAAATCTCAGTTAGATGCATTCATAGCATTTCCCCAGGCTATGAAAAGAAAAGCCAAAGTATGTGTAGAAACTATGCACTCTTAAATCCTTAATGTATACAGTGGATAATAATATTCATGTGGTTTTATAGATAATTCCTTGTGAATGATCTCCCAAATACATAAGATAAATTATACTTAATTTCTTGGTTTGTAGCTTGGGTCAATTAAAATCTAGATGGTAGATTCTTCTTTGACAAAAACCTGCATCTGTATCTTTTATTGAATAATTTTTGCATTACTTTTTCAAACTTGTGGTACATTATTCTAAAATGAGCAATAGTTAACAAGGTATTCTGCAATATCTACTGACTTAGGGGAAAACTTAAAATCATATTTTAAGCCTTCTTCTCAATAAATGCCATTTTCTGAACATTTGATTTGTGAGTTGTTTCTCACAAATTCAAATATTTGAACACTTTGTATAAAGTATATACTGTGCACTGATAGCTCAGTTAACAATAAACCTTGCTCTGCAGAGTGATCTGTCTCGGCTTTTATCCAAAAGGAAGATGAAATGTAATGTCTTTATATCATACCAATACTCTAGAAATTAACCTGGATTCATCTTTAGCATAACAAATTGAATACCAAAAGTATCTGCCTTAGGTTTTTATTTAAATGTTAAGTACAACAAAACCAACAATTTCAATGGCTCCAGAAACAAGAAAGACACAAAATCCAGTAACTTAAGCAACAAAGGGTTATGATGCTGGTTAAGAAGTTTCCTCTATGCAAAAGACATTCTCCACGTGTAGAACAGAAATCGTAACACATTCCTGCTAGAGAACAACTTCTGCAGAGGTGAAATGGTTATCTAGAAGAATAGTTTGAAACATATGTATGCATATCTTTTCATAAAGTCTTTTTATTTAATAAATTTTTATGTGCCTTCTATTATTCAGACAGCCTATGTTAACACCTACAGAAGCCACACACACAACTTCTTGGCTACAGTAATCATGTCTTGATTACTGAATTAAAGACAAACTTTAAGATGTGACCTTTAGCTAAATATTTTTTTTCTTTTTTTCCTTAGACAGGGTGGCATGATCACCATTCACTGCAGCCGTGAACTCCTGTGCTCAAGTGATCTTCCCACCTCAGCCTCCTGAGGAGATGGGACTACAAGCTCATACCAGCACACCTGGCCTAGTCAACTATTTTTAAACAGTTCTGTATTAACAATATTTACTCAATCTATCTTTTAATATCTATCCACAACTAAGAGCCAGCTACTGTTCATAGGGAAGACAGGCAAACCTAACACAAACTAATGAGAAAATTCACAGTAGTAAGAAGAAAGAACTGGACTGAGCCTCAAAAGCCTCAAGTTTGGATCCTAGTTAAACCTTACACATCCTCAGGAGATCAACTTGATCTGTCTAAATCAACGGTACTGAAGGTATGTATCAATGAGAGAATACATATGAAAATGATTTTAAACTAAAAATGAAAGGATCACTCAGTTGTCTTCCAGTCAGAGCTGCCAAGACACCAAAACAAGTAAAACAGCATTCCTCTGTTTATTCATCTTTGAAATTTTGCCATTTTCTTCTTCCCTTCCCTTTCTTTCTCCCTTTGCTTCTTCATTTCTTCATTTTACAGTTATTTACTGTGCATCTACCATATACCAGATATAGTCACTGTGATGGTTAATATTGAGTGTCACCTTGATTGGATTGGAGAATGCAAAGTAATGTTTCTGGGTGCATCTGTGAGGGTATTGCCAAAGGAGATTCACATTTGAGTCAATGGGCTGGGAAAGGCAGATCTACCTTCAATCTGGATGGGCACAATCTAATCAGCTGCCAACACAGTCAGAATAAAAGCAAGCAGAAGAACAGTGAAAAGACTAGACTGGCTAAGTCTCCCAGCCTCCATCTTTCTCCCGTGCTGGATGCTTTCTGCTCTCGAACATTGGAATCCAAGTTCTTCAGCTTTGGGACTTGGACTGGCTTCCTTGCTCCTCAGCTTGCAGACGGCTAATTGTGGGACCACATCTTGTGATCTTGTGAGTCAATACTCCTTAACAAACTCCCTTTTATATATACATCTATCCTATTAGTTCTGTTCCTCTAGAGAACCCTGACTAATACAGTCACCACACTATCCAACAAGATAGGCAGTAGTCACGAGTGGCCATTAAGAATTTGAAATGGCACTAGTACAAACTAAGATATACGGTAAGCATAAAATATACACTAGATTCTGAAGACAAAGGAATGTACATAAGAAAGTATCTCTATAATTTTTTATATTTATATGTTGAGATAGTTCAAATAAATCAGGTAAAATAAAATATATTATTAAAATTAAATTCGATTCTTTTCTTTCTCTTAATGCAACCAGAAATACTTAAATATAATAAAGGCTCAGTGTACATCTATTAGACAGAGTTATTCTAGACCCTGAGGCTTTATTAGGGAACAAAACCAAGTCCCTATTCTCAGGGAGCTTTTATTTCAACATGTATAGCAATAAAATCTTCAGTAATCAGCAGCAAAAACTAAAAACCAGCAACTGTTGAAGACTCTGGGATGGAGGCCACACCCACACCTACCTACTTCCTCTAGTCTTCACTCCACCCAACACAGGGCCCATGGTCCCCAGAACAGTCAGAGTCAGTAAAATTGTGAGTTATGACCTTGAACATGTTCAGGAAGACTGTCTCTACCCTGCTGGGCACTTCTGAGAACAGGACCGATTTTAATCTGAACTTCTGAGGGAGAAAGCTTTTAATCTGGAGCATTAGTAGTTTCAAGGCATCATTTTTTTAGTACTCTGGGTTGTGCCTTAAAAACATTTTAAAAGGTTTCCAACTGTTGAAAGATCTGTCTTAACAATGACACCCTCTCCTGGATTCTAACATCCTCCTTTATTACACGAGTCCTTCATCGCTGTCCTCTCCACAAGTCTGATTAACCCTGACTCTCCTCAATACCTTCCACTCCCTATATTACAGCCAGAGTGCTTCCAGATAAAGAGCAAAAAGCTGAATTAAACACAGGTCCATTACAGCAATGCTGAAAGTCCCTACTGATCTGAAGGAGACAGTCAAAGGAAACGTGAGTCAGGCTGACTACACAAGACATGTCAGTTAAATGTAAGGTTACTGGCGGTTTTAAGATTTTAGAGAATATCCGAAGAGTGAGTTTAATTTAAACCAAATGGGCCCATATTTCAATAGCAGTTTACCACCAAAAATGGCATGTTGAGCATTTGAATTTCATATTCCATGTGTCAAGAACTTACCTTAAATTCAAACCACAACATGGCAAATGTTTTGCTGGCCCATACATCTTTCTGGCTGACTACAAACAAATCCAGGCTTTTGAGAGAGTCTCTATGCCATAAAAGGCTCCATGTAGCAGGAAAGCCCAGAGGCTCCAGTTTCAAGGCGGGTGGTGTCATTTCATGTTCAACCCATTCCTGTGCACCACTCATACTGCTTTCTCTGCTGGGTGTGCCCCGTCCCTTCTGCCAACTCAAATACTAGGCCTTCAAGGCCAAGCTCTAAACCCAGGCCCCAAACAAACCCAGAATAATCTCTCTCCTTCATTCTCACAGGAACCAAAGTATTAGAGCATAAATCACTTTCTCTTCTCTAGGGATTTTGAACACCTGCAACTCAGAAAGAAAGCAAGGAAAAAAAAGTCAGCATGACATCTGAAAATTCATCACCCTCCCTTTCATTCCGTTGAGATTTATCTGATCTTTATTCAGCAATAATGCTGAGCCTAACACCAGGGACATGAAAAGGATGCACAGGCAGAATTCAAGTAATTTGCAGCCTGGCTGAGAAAAAACAAGCACATAATGACCCTGCTACCTAACAAACGCTGTATGAAAAGAACCAGCAATGTGCCACTAGCGACCACAGAAGGGCCCTTCCTCCTGGGTGATTCAAAAAGCCACACAGAATACGTAATAAATGAGCAAAGAAGTTAGGATAAGTAGAAAGTCACGAGGAAAATTGGGTGATACAGTTTGGATACTCATGCCTTCTAAATCTTCTGTTGAAATGTGATCCCCAGTGTGGGAGGTGGGGCCTGGTGGGAGGTACTAGATCATGGAGGCGTATCCCTCAAGATGGCTTAGCACCATCCCCTTGGTGATGAGTGAGTTCTAGCCCAGTTAGTTCACCTGAGATCTGATTGTTTAAAAGCGTGTGGCATCTTCCCCCTCTGTCTTCCCCTACCACCCCTGCTCCTCCCTCTCCTTTTCCCTTTCACGATGACTGTAAGCTTCCAGAGGCCCTCGCCAGAAGCTGAGCAAATGGTGGTGCCACGCTTGTACAGCCTGCAGAACCATGAGCTTTAAGCCTCTTTTCTTTATAAATTACCCAGCCTCAGATATTAATAGCAATACAAGAATGAACTAACACAGTGGAAAAGCCATTTCAAAAGCAGTAAATCATGTTACATTAAGAGAAATGAGAGAATAAGCTTAAAACCCTCACACAGAATCATTTGTAAAATATCTTCCAATATATTAAATTATTCATCTGGGCATTCCAGACTCTATATAAATGAAACCCCATCCAGCTTTAACACAATTCCCAAAGTATAACACAGCAAGAGTGGAATCTCCAGTAGGATCTGGGGTCACATCCTACTACGTAACCTCAGTCAAGTTTCTTAACCTCAATTTCCTCATCTGGAAAATGGGAGGATAATAATACCTACTTCATAGGGTTACTATGTTATTGTTATGAGGATATTATAATATAAGAACACTTAAAACAATTAGCACAAGTTAAACATTCAATAAACACTAGCATTATTATTATTATTATTTATTTTCCACGTTAGACAATGTAGCAATCTGCAGTTGTTATCCTCAACACACGCCCACGCCTCAATCTGAAGAACTCTTCATAGGTCCAAATCCCACGTAGCAAGACACTTAAATACCACCTCCCACATGAAGCCTTCATTCCCTTTATTCATTGGGGAAATGAGCATCTCTCCATCCTTTAAACTCTGAGAATATTCTACTGGGCTTCTCTGGGGCACCCATCACTACATTATGATTATGCCCACTTCTGACTTCCTCAACAAGGCTACAGTTCTTTAAGAGCAGAAACTACTTACTGATCTTGATCTTCCCCAGATAACTGATCTTTCACATATGGGCACTCAATATTTGCTGCTGAACACATAAAAATACTCTCTCATTTAATTAAGTCAAGAACAGACTAGCCCTTTTAAAAGTGCAATAATATGTATCAAGTGATTCATCCTAATAAAACAAACCCTTACCCAGCAAGAAACTCTTGAGCACAGTTTTACACAGCTCAGTCATTAGTGACTCCTAAAGAAAAGTCAAGAACAAGATGGTGTTCTTAAAGTGACTGACAACTGCCAAAATGGAGTCACCTTCGGACTACTACTGACTAAATGAATCTCTCTCCTTCATTCTTAATTCTCTGAACAAGTTCTAATGTAAATTTGTTTAGGCTTTTGTTACTTTTCTGTTACGTATTTACAAAAGGTGGGACAAAGTTTCCATATCATATTCATTGCTTATCCAGATTCTAAAACCTATTTTATCCAGTTATGTTTTCCACCACACAGGTAAAGAAAAGCTAGCTAAGAACCACCCAAAACACTTGGCTTATGCAATAATAATGTCAGCACCAAACTACACAGAATTCTCAGCTTTAGCAACTCTCTTCCTAGTGAAAGCAGAGGGATACAGCAACTAATCCAGAAATCACCACTGTCCTCCAACACTGTCCTAACTAGATAACATCATTATCGCTAAGTATTACTTGATTAAAATTCTAAACTTTAATTAGCAGAAAAAATGTTAACTTGTATTGGCTTCCTATTACAACTAGAAACATTCTCACATTTAAGCACATTCAAGGAATTCAAAGACATTCTTCATTTACTATGCAGTATTGATGACTTTTCTTTAAAAAAGAACCTCAAAAATTTCAACAAAAAAAGAGGAGAAAATAGGATAAAGCAGAACTCAAACAGTACTACCCCTTCTCTATAATATGTATATGCAGTTATTTTCATAATATTACAATGGGTATCATGGGTTCAAAAAGGAATTAAGCATAGAAAGGTGGTAAAGTTATCATGCCAGAAATATATTCACAGAGAACAGAGTACTAAGAATAAACAACCTGACCAGCACACACACACTCTACCAGAAATCTAGACAATCACCACACTGCAGTTGCCAACAAAGTACCAAAGTCAGTCTGTCTGTTCAATTTAATAATAACGCTACCTTATGGTAAAGATTATTTTCAATATTTCTAAGATCAAAAAGATCGTAAGGAAAGGGAATTCACTGGAATAGCTTCTAAAACCTGAATCTACCTGATTTTTCAAGTGTTAAAGCTGTTTATACTTTATGTCAACAAATACAAACATTCATAGTTATAGAACTCTATTTTCTATTTTTTAAAACTATTTTTAATATAACCATCACCATTATCACAAAATTAGCAAAATCATTATAAATTTACCATTTCCTCTATAATCTAGCTTCTTCCAAATATATAAATATGAAGAACGGGATGAGGGGGATTCCAAACTCATTAAATAAGTCATATAAATGAATGTCTTACACTTTATCCAAATGCCAATTGCACTATGGTGGTAATAGCCAATTATTAATATTCCTTTTTTTCTTCATTTCTTCCCATTAAGGGTGGGAAACTTCTACTTTTCCTCACATGTGAAATATGCTTTAAGAGGCTTACATGGGCAGCACGTAAGTGTTGCTAAACTGCTAGTTTTTGGATTTCTGGTCTTCAAGTGCCATGGATTTTATACTCAAACATGACAATAACTATATAAGTATTATGATGATTAAGAGATCAAACAGGGCTGGATCTAAAAGGCCTGTAAAATAGATACTGTATCCCTATTCTACTTGAGATCATTACCCTGCTTCCCAAGGTTAATAGCTATGGCTTTATCTAGGCCTACCATCCCTGACATTGCAGGGATTTTAGATTTCTTCTACCCTGCTTTCCAAAAAACTTCACAGTCCTGTATCCTATTCTCTTAAAAGTCTTGTTCTCCAGATAAAACCAAATTTTTGTCCAGAGGCCAAAGGCAGATAACATCCCAGGATATAACTTCTTCAGTAACGACACGGGCACTTAACAGGTATCTTTGGAAAGCATCCCAAAATACCAGATGGAACATGGAGCAATTTAGAGGCCTGTAAGCTCTTGAGCATTAAAGTCCAGCATTTAGGCAGCTGTCTACTCTACCTTCATGCAGAACTGTATCTGGGATACAAAGAAGTTTGAGATGAGCATCATTTTACAAAGCATGGGATAAGTTACCAGTGTTTAAAAATGAAATATATTGTATGTACTTTTCAAAATTCTGTATTTTTCTCCTCTCCTTCCTTCCTGGTATCTTTGTGATTTGAAAGCTATTTAAAATGAAACCCTGGTTGGGCACAGTGGCGCATGCCTGTAATCCCAGCACTTTGGGAGGCTGAGGCAGGAGGATTGCTTGAGGCCAGGAATTCAAGACCAGCCTGGGCAACGTAATGAAATGTCGTCTCTACAAAATAAATGAATAAATGAAATGTCATCGCTCCTAAATAAATAAATACTTAGAATTCATTCACCCTCTACACACTGGGTGGAGTGGAATTTAGAGTTATTCTGTTTGAAATGATTGGTAATGCGTCCATTCAGGGCAACTCTGTTATGAATGTGAGGAACTGGTTTTTGGAGCTCTTGTGTAGTATTTGAAAGTACCTCATGTTACTGTAGACAGCTAAAGAACTGAAATAGAATGCCTTTGATAGTGCTTGGAAGATCCTATAAGCATATTGTATACTTTTTTAGAAAAGTTCATACAATACATTTCATTTTTAAAGACTGGTAACTTTTTTTTTTTTCAAGACAGAGTATCACTCTGTTACCCAAGGTGGAGTGCAACTGCATGATCTCGGCTCACTGCAACTTCTGCCTCCCAGGTTCAAGTGATTCTCTTGCCTCAACCGCCCAGGTAGCTGGGATTAACAGAGTCCAACCGCCATGCCCACCCAATTTGTTTATATTTTTAGCAGGCATGGAGTTTCACCATGTTGGCCAGGCTGATTTCAAACTCCTGACCTCAAGTAATCCGCCCACCTTGGCCTCCCAAAGTTCTAGGATTGTAGGTTTGAGCCACTGGGCCCAGCCAACACTGGTAACATTTTAACCCATTCCTTTAGATGTTAGGCAGGAGATTATCCGGAAACCCTAAAAAACTATTCACAGTTCCATTCAATCAGAAACATTTCAATTAAATGAAAAACATTAATATCCCTAAGAAAACACTCAAGAGAATTCTACAGATGTAGGTTCCATCCTATGGAGCAATTTCTCACTGAAGACTTATGTGACCCAGGTACTTATTCCTGTGTTTGTAAAGTGTAATCTGTGATGATGCAATTGAATATTACAGACACCCCAGGCCATTCTGTGTTTAAAAATAAGTTTTTATGGTTATATCCTGCCAAACAACCATAATACCACTTAACCTCTGTTCAACTACTGCCTGAATGAACTTGTTAGGATTACACTGAAATACAAATGCAAAATGAATACTAGGCCAAGGAATGTAATGTCGATATACTGAAAGAGGAAGAAAAATTCCTTACATAATGCTCCTTAGTCACTAGGACAGAATGTACACGAATAGTTAAATTCTACATACCAAAAATTTAAATGTAGAACACAGACAGAAATAGTGAATTGTAAATTTTGGAAAAGAAGTAAATTCCTCTAAGAGGAATTTCACCTCAAAAAACAGCTCCTTGTAGATAGCAATAAGGTATAATGTTGTTTCTGAATCTATCCAAGTAAATAATCTGGATATGGGAGAAAAAGAAGAAACTGAGAATTTTGTTTACATGTATTGTTTAGAGCAGAAAGCTCAAGGTTTTATTTGAATCCATGCATACTGATAGCAACTAAAAGTCACTACCACTCAACTGCTTCCTGGAAGCAGACTAATTCTTAGTGCACAAGTTCACACAGGAAGGTGAGCCAGCATACTCATTCTCTTCTGTCAGGCAATCACCCCGTATGTACTGACCAAAAATATGTCATTTAAAAGATTAAAACCATGAACAAGGCAGTATCCTAATATCTGAACTGTGGTTTCTTGTATTTTCTAACCTCTTAATAAAAACAAAGGGTTCAGCCAGTAAGTCTCAGAGTCCATCAACAGATTTGTTTCAACCATTCAGCAATCGTATGTTAAACTTAAGATGCATTAAGATCAAGCAAGGGTTAAGAGGCTGACACCTTCACCTGGCCTCCAGACTATGCCACTTAGAACTGCTTTATTTTACCATTCAAGTGAAATGTGACACAAGAGTACATAAAGAATATATGTGAAACTATACCTTTGCTTAAACTCAATTATAGTGAATATTATTGAGAAATAACCACCCATAGCTCCTTAAAACATTCAGTTATGCCTATAATAAAATAATAACAGATATTTTAATATGCTTAAAAAACTCTGGCCAGGCGCTGCGTTGCAGGCCTGTAATACCAAAACTTTGGGAGGCAGAGGTAGGCAGATCACTTGAGCTCAGGGGTTAAAGACCAGCCTGGACAACAGGGTGAAACCCTGTCTCTACCAAGAAAAAGAAAAAATTAACCAGGCATGGTGATACATGCCTATAGTCCCAGCTACTCAGAAGGCTGAGGTGGGAGGATCACTTGAGCCCGGGAGGTCGAGGATGCAGTGAGCTGAGATCACACCACTGCACTTCAGCCTGGGTGACAAAGCAAGACTCAGTCTCTAAAAAAATAAAAATAAACTTTGAAGCTGCCTTCTGTTACTTTCATCAATAGAGACAGACCATTTTAATCTTTCATCATTCATAAACAATCCATTGCAAAAATATTCTCCTTATTATTACTCAAGGTAAGGCAAGCATTACTACAATTCCATTTCGAAATTCATTTTGATTACCACCACCAAATGTTCTAACAGGTATTTGTTATTCACACTAAAAGTACTCAGGATAATGGCTGATGAAATATGAAGTGAACTACTTAGTCTAATACTATGTCACCTGTGAGAAAACAACATTATTTATCAAGGTCATCCTGTTATTTAACAAATAGAATTAAAGATCAACTTCTCGCATTTAGTGGCCCTTTTCACTCCAAAATATCATTCTTATTAATTCATTAAGTATTTGCCTTTATATTATAGTATTAATGTATATCACTTTTACTGTAAGTACTTTCTATAGAGTAGATACTGCAGAGCCTGGACTATTTTCTGCTTATGTTAAATTATTACTACTATTTAAAAACAAGATGTACAAATATCAATAACACAGAAACTAAACTGTGATGTCACAGATACAAGGTACCACTTCTGATTTTGGCAAAATCCTGGGAGACTGTTGAGCATTACAGTAGGAAGCAAGACCTTTGAATCCTGGATTCATAACTGACCTTGGGCAAGCAAGTTGGCCTCTCTGATTCTCCATTTCTAAACGCTTCACCTGAATAACAGCACCAATTTCACTGGGTTACTGAGAAGAAGAAATGAGATAATGTATGCTCTTAGTAAACGTATGTATAATAAGCTCTTAGTAGCCACCATAAGTACTGGCCCTTACTGTTGTGTTGGTGTTATCACTGAAGGGCAATTACACAGCAGTCACGCTAAAGGAGTCACACTTAAGCAATGCACACACCTGTCTTTAAAAGTCTATCCTAATAGTGAAACGAGAGTACCACAAAAATAAAACAAACAAAATGTATGAAAAACATAGAAAAGCTCTCCCAGAAAAGGTCTAACATACTTTCCAACAACAACCAAAAAAAGCTGAAGTTCTATTTTGACTTGAGTAAACAAGGTTTAAGATTTCACACAGAAGACACACTTACTACTTAACCCCCCAATACCTTGGAAATAGATAAATCTTTTAGTAAGAATTAACTAATGTTTTAATTTGAAAAAAAAAAAAAAAAGCAAGGCTGGGCACGCTGGCTCATGTCTGTAATCCTAGCACTTTGGGAGGCGAGGGCAGGTGGATCACGTGACGTCAGGAATTTGAGACCAGCCTAGCCAACATGGTGAAACCCCATCTCTACTAAAAACAAAAATTAGCCAGGCGTGGTGGTGGGCACCTGAAATCCCAGCTACACAGAAGGCTGAGGCAAGAGAATCGCTTGAACCTAGGAGGCAGAGGTTGCAGTGAGCCAAGATGACGCCATTGTACTCCAGCCTGAGGGACAAGAGTGAAACTCTGTCTCAAAAAAAAAAAAAGCAACAAACGTTCATTAGCTTTTTTATAAAAGTAAAAAATTAGAAACAGGCTAAACGTCCATCCAATGGGAATATATAAAAAATGTATACAGCTATTAAAAGAATGAGAGGTTTATATATCCTTACATGGAATGATCTAAGACATGTTAATTTAAAAAAAAAGGCGCACACACAGTATTCCTATTTATGTTAAGACAAACAAAAAAATTTATGTCACAAACATACATATTTATGCACTTAAATGCATACCAAAGGATTCAAAGTATGCAACTAACAGTGACCTCTGGGCATTACTCTGCATAATTCTGTGTTATTTGACTATTTCAGTGAGACCATATTTATATATTTCTTGTGTAACTTATAGATCCCAAGGAAAGTAAGCCAATAAATGCATTAGGTTAAAACTGAGTAAAGGGAAGTTTTAAAAAGCACTTTATAATTTACAAAAATCCTTTAACATACTACTTAACTTGATCCCCCACAATGAGCTTTAGAAATTATAGTAGTGTCCTTACTTTTAAAGTGAAAACAGACTCAAGTAGTTATTAATCCAAAGTTAATAAATGCAGAGCCAAAACAGAAACATAGTCCCCTAAATTCAGTGTTCTGGTGTTTATGCTACAGCACCTCCAAAAACTGAAAACACTGGCATCTACACCAAGGCTTTCTCTCTCTCTGCATTGCTCCTGGTTCCTGCAAAAGATCACAGTGCAGAGGAAAAGGCAGTAGAATAGGAGTCAAAAGACCTGGATTCTTGTCTTGACTACACCACCACTAAGACATCATGGTAAGTCAAACTCTGTAACAGTAATTCTCTGTAGCTGCATGACAGATTCAACAGTGACACTTAAAAAATACTAACACCCCAGGCTTGATCTTTAGAGATTAAGACTTAATTGGTCTGAGCTATCAGAACTTCTATTGAAAGCTCCCCAGGTTATTCTAATGTGCAGCTTGGTTAAGAAACAGTTTTAAGACTTAGTAGCCTTGGCCAGGCACAGTGGCTCATGCCTGTAATTCCAGCACTTTGGAAGCCAGAGGCAGGAGGATCACTTGAGCCCAAGAGTTCGAGACCAGCCTGGGTGATATGGCAAAACCCCTTCACTAACAAAATTAACCAGGCATGCTGGCACACAACTGGAGTCCCAGCTACTCGGGAGGCTAAGGTGGGAGGATGGCTTGAGCCAGGGAGGTGGAGGCTGCAGTGAGCCAAGATCTGAGCACTGCACTCCAGCCTGGGCGACAAATAAAAATAAAAATAAAAGATGTTAAAAACCACTTGTGCTACATACCTCACATAGCTGAAATGAAGGATGAATGCAATAATACATAAACAATAAAATGCCTTAAAATTCAAGGGAATTATTAGTCATTCACGTGTGCTAAACTTGTGTACTCCACTGGGATAGACAGAAGCTAGGAAACTACCACGTCATCAACAACTAGTGAGCAGTGAGAAAAGGCACACAGATGACACAAAGGTAGTCATAACTAATAACCTCAGGGTCTCAAGGGGCCTACAGGCAATAGTGGAAAGAGGGCTTCAAAAAGGCTGCCCAGAGGAGACCCTTGAGTTAAATTGTGGCATTATCAACAGTGGGGCACAGCATATACAGGCAAGTAATTCAAGACATTCCAGGCTCAGCAGAGTGGCTCATGACTGTAATAGGACGAGCTGGGGCACTTTGGGAGGCTGAGGCAGGAGGATCGCTTGAGCCCAAGAGTTTAAGACTAGCCTGGGCACATGGTGAGATCCTGTTTCTACAAAAATATAAAGAATTAGCCAGGCATGGTGATGTGTCTGTGGTCCCAGCTACTCAGGAGGCTAAGACAGGAGGATGGCTTGAGATCAAAAGGTCAAAACTACAGTGAGCCGTGATCACGCTACTGCATTCCAGCCTGGGCAACAGAGTCAGACATTGTCTTAAAAAAAAAAAAAAAAAAAAAAAAAAAAACTGGCCAGGCATGGTGGCTCATGCCCGTAATCCCAGCACTTTGGGAAGCTGAGGCAGGTGGATCACTTGAAGCCAGGAGTGAGACCAGCCTGGCCAACATGGGTGAAACCCCTCCTCTACTAAAACTACAAAAATTAGCTGGGTGTGATGGCATGCACCTGTAGTCCCAGCTACTGGGGAGGCTGAGGCATGAGAATCCCTTGAGCCCAGGAAGCAGAGGCTGCAATGAGCCGAGATCGTACCTCTGCACTCCAGCCTGGGCTACAGAGTGAGACATGCAGATGATGTGCTGTAGGGCAGAGGTTCTCAGCAAGAAGTCTCAGGACCCTAGGGGTCTACAAGGTCAGAATTATTTTAATAATAAAACCAAGACACATAACCACCAAAAACCAGAAACAACCTAAATGTCCTTTAACTGGTAAGTGCACAACCTGTGATATATTCATATACTGGAACAGGACTCAGCAATTAAAAAAAAACCAACAACAAATTAGTGAAACACACAACACGACTGAATCTCAAATGCCTTATGTTAAATGATAGCAGCCAGATTCAAAAGACTACATACTGTATGATTCCATTTATATGACAGTCATGAAATGGCCAGACTATAGGTTGGGAGAGTAAATAGGTCAGTGGGTGCAGGGGTTGGGGGAGGGGAACATTTGGGAAAGATAGAAATGTTTCGTAACTGCATTGTTTTCCAAACCATATGTGTTTACACTAAAAAGGGTGGATTTCCCTGAATGTAAATTAAACCTTGCTAAATCTAACTTTCAAAAATAACATAATTTGCCTTTTTCACTCTTGTAAGAGTACAGTGTTTGTGAAAAGCCACATGACTGTGATAACGCCATCACTCTGCAGCTAAGGAATGAGTGCTTATGTATTCTTAGGTTTTATCTTTTTCTCCATTTTAATTTTTAATATGGTAAACAGTCATGAGTGTAACAGACATAAACAAAAACTCTCCTGAGTCCTCAATAATTTTTAACAGCATAAAAGGTTTCTGAAGACCAAAAGAGTTTCGGAACCACTGTAGATAAGGAGGAAGCCCTGATGTGTTCTAGCAGGGAAAACGGGAAAAAGAGTGGATGGAGGGAAACTAGTAAAGAAATAACTACAGCATCTGATTAGGGCTGACCCTGGGACAGGAAAAGAAAACAGGCCTGCACATCATCTGTATCTTGTTATAAATTCCAAGCCAGTTTCCAGGCTGACACTTTGCTGGTGCATTAAAGTTTTGCAAAGTAATTTCTGTTAACTAGTAATATAGTTACGAAATTAAATCTGCTACAGAAGTCATCCTACAACACATTTCTAATCAGTGATTTGTGGATTATTTACTCAGTTGCCAATGTCCCTCTTCACACGATGACAATAATTTAAAATTGACCTTCACCCATTTTAAGCTTGAAAACTATCCATCCCTTTAGAGGCTCAAAAACTAATTTACAAGTGACTCAGTACCTCATGATCTATTAGGCAAATTAGGTCATTCTTTAAAAACCCTATGTGTCACTTCTCTGAAATACGTTTTCACTTGTATCCAGAAACACTATGACAATCTCAACTCAGTACAATTTTTTCTATGCATTGTGGTTTTCTGGATGGGAGGGGGAGAGTGAATAAGTTGTTTCTGTCTTTGTTTGGCACAGTTCTCTTCTTCCTGGGGAAAATTCATTTCTAAATACAAGCTCTGTAAATTCCAAATTATTCCAAGTACATATCTTTTTCTACAATCTTCTCATACCCAGAACTATTATAGTACTTTGGTATGCCACAGAGGTAGAGAAGTTATTCTTAAAACCATCCATGTCTTTAGCTTTAAGCAAATAGAAAACAGATTGACTGATGACAGACTGATCAATCAATCATGGGATGGAGGTGATTATTAGAAGCTATTAGAAGAAATGATGATCCCTTTCCCAAAAAAACTTAAATACAGTTTTATAAGCCACTTTAAATGACAGAGAGAGAGAGAGAGAGTTATTTGCCATTATATATTGCTTCTCTAATTGTTTTAGAAGTAACCAAGCCGACTGACACCTCAGCTAATACCAAACAGATGAAAATCTGTATGAGGAATTCAATTTGCCACCTTTCAAAAAATTCACCTATACTTCTTTTACAGAAGTCCGAGAACTCCCAGACTCCTACAAAAGTATCTGTGAATTATTAAGATAAAGTGAAACTAGATCTTTACCTGAAAGTATAGTCCTTTGATTCTACATTTCATAAAATCTCGGAAATTAGACTACAGTCAATAGTACAGAAGATTCAAATTGAAAATTTCACCTAAAGACTAAAAAGGGGGAAATAATTAATTTGAAATGCATGCAAAGAATGAAAAGGGGAAATTATTAATTTGAGTTACATGTACAATGCAGATAAAAATATCAATTTGATCAAAGATGAAATTTTCAAAAATTTGTTAAAGCCAAATATTTTCTGCAGGAAACCTGTTTTCTGTGACTCAAATCCAAAATGGAAAACGTGGGTGGTCTTCCTGTCTTACCATTAGAGTCAGCCAATTGGCTAGTGAAGCTTTCACACAACTTCAGCTCAAACCCCAGCCTTCCATCTGCTTTAACACTGCCATACCTTAGTGGAATGAGAGAGGAATAAAGGCTTTCTCTAGCCTCAAAGTAAGTCTTTCACAGGGAACCTTTGGCTTATTCTATCTAAACCATATTTAATCAAACTGCCCAGCTTTTTAAAACTTCAAAGCCAAAAGACGTGAAAAATAGTAGTAGCTAAATCATAAAACAATCCAAGTGCATTAAAACTATCTCTGACTGTGGAGCTGATTTCTAAAAAATCGGCAAACTCATCTCTCAAGTACAAAGCTCCAGGGACAACACACATGCCAGCTCCAGCCCATTACCTTGACCACAGCGGCATCTCTTCCCCCACCCACATGGCACTCACCATTTGCCAAGACGGGTTGCCAAGAGACCACATTTGAACTTCTAAATATGTGACTCTGCCAGAATGGAGTACGAAGCTAGTATTTCTGTGGGTATGTCTGCATATCCACCTAAAGCTACTAAACTAGCTAGTGTGAAACACTGAACTGAAAATATCACACACAACAGTATGCCTTCAGTGAGAAAAGACCACTAGTACATGATACTAGCACAGTAAAACAACTGTGCATACACTATTGCCAACGAAATCTTAAATCCTTAAAGCACTGGAAAACCTTCTAATGCAAGACAATATAAATTCAGGCAACGGCTTCCAATGGTGATGTAAGGACCCCCACAGGGCAAACTGCTCAGGGGTAGCAAATGTCCATTCCTAAAGATTCCAGGCCCACTTAAAAATCCTCATGTCTCAGGAGGCTTTTTTCTCAAAAAATGCTAAAAGGCCCATACAGTTCACCATGCATAGCAGGGCTCCTAATGGTACACCTGCTTTCTAATCAATTGTGAAAACTACATTTTGGAGCATAATGAAATTGAGTCACAACTCGGTTGCATGATAAATATCTCATTTAACCATGTGCTGCAAAAGCACAATTCACATAAAAGATTAAGAAGTAAAAATCTTTATTATATTCCTAGTGAAGGGGGAAGGGTACAGTGAGGTTTGCTGTCTTTTCCATACCAGTATAACTTTACCTCAGGAAAAAAGCATATATAAACTATGTACACAAATCACCTCTCTTTTCAAAAACTGCTGTCAAAACCAGCACATCTAGCAAAAAGATACAAAATACAATGTCTTACTGCCCTTACAAAGAATGTTCAAATGGTATAAACAACAATCCTTTCTTCTCAAGTTAAGATTTAAAATATTTTCTAAGTTATTTTCACTGTACTCTCATTAATTTCTTCTAATTTAATTTTAGAACAGATCAAGTAGATATACTTCTTCATTTTAGTTTCTTCAAAACTTTGATTTGCTAACACTTCTTCTAAGACAGTAACTTACAGTGATCTCATTCTGTGCATTTTCTCAACTTCCAAAAGGCAATTCCTCAACTAAGCACGTTTTTGCAAGACTAAAATAATGCACATGCTTACACACATAAAAAGAGAAAGACATAAATACTTTGTATAGGATGAAATAACTGCATGACTTTTGAAATTTTTAAGGTAAAATGCAGATCTCAAGTTCATAATTGCTCCCTGGTTATCTCCAAAGAAAGGCTTGTACATTCCTCTCATATTGATACTTCAATTAAAATTTGTGACAAAAATTCATCCCAATTCTGCCATTAACTAGCTGTGTGACAGAACACTGAGTGGGGTCATTTAAGCTTTGGACTTAGGCTCATAAAGTTAGCATATCTGATTCTACGATATTTTCTAGGTTTCTTAACATCTTCCTAAGACATTATCTATCATCTTTATTATCATTGAATTCTAAAAGTCAAACGTATCTTTAGATAATAAAAATGACCGTTTATAAACTACCTTACACCCTAGAACACAATAGAAGACTACTATCAGCTTAGCTATTGAAAACTTGAGAACATTTTAAGCTTTATCTTCCTTAAATGTATCGCTTTGTGTCATGTTTTGGCATTTCTTAAAAGGTTTAGATTAGCAGAAACGTACTCTCACATCTAGATGACCCTGCTGAAGCACCACCCAAATCCCAAGATGGGAGATCTTGATGCCCCTCACTTCCTTCCTCATCCATCCTCTATCACCTCAGTACCCTGATACTCTGAAACTCAACTTTTTCAGTCACAATGTTGACAATGAAAACATTTTAAATCACTTACGTTACAAACCAGCTACATGTCCAAGTCTGTATCTGAGAATCTCTGTATGCATTTTTATCATTTAGTACTCTAGATTTTAATATCTAAAGACTAGTTCTGCCTGGGTGCGGTGGTTCCTGCCTCTAATCCCAGCACTTTGTGAGGCTGAGGTGGGCGGATCACAAGGTTAGGAGTTCAAGACCAGCCTGGCCAACATGGTAAAACCCCATCTCTACTAAAAATACAAAAATTAGCTAGGCATGGTGGCGTGTGCCTGTAATCCCAGCTACACGGAAGGCTGAGGCAGGAGAATTGCTTGAACTGGGACCCGCAAGGGGGAGGCTACAGTGAGCTGAGATCGCGCCACTGCACTCCAGCTTGGGCTACAGAGCAAGACTCTGTCTCAAAAAAAAAAAAAAAAAACAGTTCCACTGATAATATCTGCATCATCTCATCATCTCATGACTTTTCATCTGAATCGAGTTCCCTATTTATTGCCAAACAAGCAAGGAGGTTCTAGAAAATCATATACAACACAACTCATGCACTTACTTTCTTTACATACAAACTGATGATTATGCCATCCTCAGTAAGTCAATAAAACAACCACTAGGACTGAGAATCTGCCATTTTACCAGTAGGAATCCCAAAAAGTAGCTGCTTTTGCCAAGTTCATTCATTCAACACATATTTATTATCCACTATGTGGCAGGCACTTTTTATTTTTCGTCCTGGGGATACATAAACAGACAAAAGTCATGCGCTCTACTAGAGAAGATGGCACACCATAAACAGAAACCATAATAGACAAATTATATGGAGATGTATATGTATGGTGTATTAGTCTGTTCTCACGCTTCTAATAAAGACATACCCAAGACTGGGTAATTTTCTCTTATTTTTTTGAGATGGAGTCTCACTCTATCACAAGGCTGGAGTGCAGTGGTGCGATCTCAGCTCACTACAATCTCCGCCTCCCAGGTTCAAGCAATTCTCCTGCCTCAGCCTCCCGAGTAGCTGAGACTACAAGTGCGTGCCACCACACCTGGCTAATTTTTGTATTTTCAGTAGAGACAGGGTTTCATCATGTTGGCCAGAATGATCACAATCTCTTGCCCTCATGATCGCCCATCTCGGCCTCCCAAAGAGCTGGAATTACAGTCACCCTGCCTGCCTGATACTAGGTAATTTATAAAGAAAAAGACTTTTAATGGATTCACAGTTCCACATGGTTAGGAAGGCCTCACAATCATGGCCGAAGACGAAGGAGGAGCAAAGTGACATCTTACATGGCGGCAGGCAAGAGAGCATGTGCAGAGGAACTGCCCTTTACAAACCATCAGATCTCATGAGACTTATTCACTAACACAAGAACAGCATGGGAAAACCTGCCCCCATGATTCAATTACCTCACACTGGGTCCCTCCCACAATACATGGGGAATATGGGAGCTACAATTCAAGATGAGATTTGGGTGGGCACACAGCCAAACCATACCATGAGGTCAGAGAGGATATGTGCTTGACATGGTTTGGATTTGCGTCACCACCCAAATCTCAAGTTCAATTTTAATATCCAGTGTTAGAGGTGGGGCCTGGTGGAATGTAACTAGATCATGGGAGTGGATCCTTCATAGATGATTGAGCATCATCCCTTTGGCGCTGTTCTAGAGTTTCACAAGATCTGGGGGAGGAGCACCTTCCCACTCTCTCTCTCTTCCTCCTAACTCCAGCCATGTTAAGATATGCCTCCTTCCCCTTCACATTCTGCCAAGACTAAAAGTTCCCTGAGGCCTCCCCAGAAGCAATCACGCTTCCTGTACAGCGGAACTGTGAGCCAATTAAATCTCTTTCTTTACAAATTACCCAGTCTCAGGCATTTATTTATACCAGTGTGAGAATTGACTAATACAGTACTATTGTAAAGAAAAAGAACAGGCTGGTAGGAAAAAGGGATTCAGGAATGAATGGAGGGGAGGTGGGCTGCAATCTTAAACAGGGTGGGGTCAGGGTAAGACTCACCAAAAATGCACAGTCTAAGCAAAGAAACGAAGGAGAAGATGAAGTGAGTCAGACTGAAGTTTCCTGGTGATTCTTAACTTGTACTGACTATACACATAATGGCAAATGCTTTAGCAAAAGAGTTATATATGAGCAAATTTATAAACAACCCAGAAGACTAAAATAGAAGAGAGCTGTGTGTAAACCCCCTTCATTTTTGCAGCTTATTTTCCCAAGTGAAACTTACAACTTCAATTAGGTATGCTTGGTGTGTTTTTACCCCAAGCGTTGTTTTGAACAAAATTCTTACTTCTGTGATTCATTTTCCTCAAAATTCAAAAATAAATGTCCCACTGTTCATTTGAAACATAAAAGAGCACCAGTGTTTGCGGGGCAAGTGGCTCATGCCTGTAATCCCAGCACTTTGGGAGGTCAAGGCAGGCAGATCGCTTTAAGTTCATGAGTTCAAGACCAGCCTGAGCAACATGGTAAAACCCATCTCTACAAAATACAAAAAATAGAGGCCAGGCACAGTGTCTCACACCCCAACACTTTGGGAGGCCAAGGTGGGCCACTCACTTGAGGTCAGGAGTTTGAGACCAACCTGGCCAACATAGCAAAACCTCATCTCTACTAATAATACAAAAAAAATTAGCTGGGAATGGTGGTGTGCTCCTATAATCCCAGCTACTTGAAAGAGGCTGAGGCACGAGAATTGCTTGAGCCCAGGAGGTGGAGGGTGGAGTGAGCCAAGATCACACCACTGCACTCCAGCCTGGGTGACAGAGTAAACTGTGTCTCAAAAAAAAAAAAAAAAAAAATTAGCCAGGCGTTGGTGGCTCATGCCTATAGTCCCAACTACTTGGGAGGCTGAGGCTAGAGAATTGCTTGAGCCCAGAAAGCAGAGGTTCCAGTGAGCGGAGATCATGCCACTGCACTCCAGCCTGGGTGACAGAGTGAGACCCCTGTTTTGAAAAAAAAAAGAGCACCAGTGTTATCCAACCAACAACTTCACTAAGACATCCTGACTACTACATTAGGGCTCAAATCTCAGTATGGCGAATCCAGAAGCTTTTCCCAGTGTGGAGAAACCTGTGCTTTCCTAGAGAGTTCAGTGGGAAATGAATGGGCTATGAAATCAGGCACCTTTATCACCAACGAGCTATGTAATCTTGAGCAAATCACTTCATGCCCTGGGCTTTGGTTTCCTCAACTATAAAATCAGGGTGTTGGACCATGTGATTTCTGAGTCCCTTTTAGGGCTAAGTCTACTTCACACACCAAAAAAAAAAAAAAAGGAAAAAAAAATCTTCAGATAAATAGCCACATATTAAAAATTATAATATTAGCTAGGCATAGTGACACATTGTCCCAGCCACTCGGGAGGCTGAGGCGGGAGGATCACCAAAGCTTGCACATAGGAGTTTGAAGCTGCAGTGAGCTATGATCACACCACTGCACCTCCCCCTAGGTGACCACAGCAAGACCCTGTCTCTAAAGAATCAATAAATTTTTTTTAAAGATATAATAATGTCATGCTTTGTAATTCTGCTAACCTACCATCAGACTCAATTTCATTCTTCAGTATTCTTCAAATAAGTCATGAATTTATACTGACTGACTGATAAAGTCTCAACCCTCTCTCTCTCTGATCAGAAGAACAAATTCACAAGAATGGGTCTTGACTTGCAGTGGTGTTCACCAAGGATTTAAAAAAACCTGGAAGTTCTCGTCTTTGGCTTTCCTATCAACATACTCCTGCTACAGTAAATAGAATTTTTAAGTAACATAACCATAAAACTGCTGAAATTTTAAATAGTCTTTATGTATATCCCCACAGTGAAATATTATTTGCTGCTGTTGTTATATTTTGTAGGGACATGGTTTCACTCTATTGACCAGGCTGGAGTGAAGCGGCACCATCATAGCTCACTGCAGCCTTGAACTCCTGGGCTCAAGTGATCCTCCTGCCTCAGCCCCCCTAGTAGCTAGGACAACAGGTGTGCTAATTTCTTTCTTTCTTTTTTTTTTTTTGTAGCGACAAGATCTTGCTATGCTGCCCAGGCTGGTTTTGAGCTCCTGGCCTTAAGTAATCCTCCTGCCACAGCCTCCCAAAGTGCTGCGATCACAGGCGTGAGCCACGGTACCTGGCCCAAAAGTGTGTTTTTAAATAGTAGGTTCCCTTAAAAGTTTCACTTAAAATCTTATATTATTAATTACGATTACACTGCTTATAATTAACATTAAATTATTTTAAATAGGTACTGTAATGAGTATGTTATTCATGGAGCCCCAAATAATATTTGTTACTTTTTCAGTATTTCCTTACTGTGTAAATCTCACCTTCTCAATACAGAATTTTAAAAAAGAAAGCAAATAAGCAAATTAGGGGTATAAAGGCAGACACGTGAATTAAACTCCACCAACCAGCCATGCCACATGGGACTCCTTCAGAACAGAGTTACGTAGGGAAAGCGGAAGAAAGGGGGAAGAGTCTTGCTTGGCTTCCTGGTTTGCAGCACCCTGACTGTATCAGGAGCAGCAGCTCTTCAGCAGGCCTGTTCCACAGTGCAGAACTGGCAACCATTCCCAGAAACTCAGCGTACACTCTCTTTTATCAGCCTTCCCAATCTGCTAAACTATCGCCCTTAGTAAATCACTAGCTGCTAATACTACTAGAATAAATCCTAGTATCTGTAACAAAAACCCTAACCAACATGCATAGCAAATATTCATTTCATTATTTCCACATAGAAGAGCTGAGACTGAAAAGAAAACAACACACAGAACATTCCACCATATAAGCCAAGAGTTCTTTGTTTCAAGCCAGGGCTTATAGTCACAATCCACACTTCAAACCTTCCCTTATATGTACTTTCTCATAAATTTCATCACCTCTGCCATGCAAGGAGAAGAAAATGGTTTTTGCCTACCTAATTTTCTATCAATAAAGAGTCTGATGACAGTAACTTGGCAAGATATTTGAGAAGAGGATACAATAAACATCACTTTCTACATCAGCTCAAGTTTATGAAGAATCCTGCAGTGTTAGGTAGCACTTTCAGAACATTCCACAACTGCAGGCAAAGTGATCTAATGCTGTATTTGAATGCCAAAATGATCGGTATTTCGTGCCAAGGCATAACTTAACTCACAAAGAAGCAGTGAACTTTTCACTGATTTTCTGCATCCCTCAGGGTAAGATAATCATGTTAAAACCACAGACACACCAGGTAACTAAAATATGACACTACTACCTAATACTAAAAACAGACTGGAAGCACTGAGAAGTGATTATGCATGTTAAAATTCTCTTCTTGGTATAAAGACTAAGTCCTATAAAATTACTTGGCAAAGATGGAAAAAGTAATCAGCCATTAATAATACTGGTCCTTAAAGTGGCAACAGAATCTTACAAAGGACATTTGATGTCTTTGACTAATCAAATTACTCGACTTAATCAAACTACACAGTACTTTTCAGGTAATACTCAAAGGCAAAACTTTATAAAGATCACTTACACACTTCTGAAGGCCATTAATGACACTGATAATCATTCAGTGCATCTCACTGCTCTGCCAAAGCACAAGTATGCATCGTCAGGGCAGAGTGATTCAAGACAAGTCTCACTAATTTTAGTGTCCCATGGGCCCTGGGTCTCCAGGCACTCAGCAAGCTCCGTCTTTGTCACTGCAGAACCTCACCTTGCCTCCTGTTCCCTGAATGGCTTTTATCAAACAATTTACAGTGCACTTAGCTTTAGCACTGATGGCGAGGAGAATGGGAATATGCAGAAGTTAAAATATAAACTATATTTTCCCTAAGAACAAAGCAAATCAATTTGCTTAAGAAAACTTAGAGCTTGGCTACTTCAAAGCAAAATTTTAAAATTTCATAGAGAATGTCTGCAAAGAAGTTACTAAGACGACTCTCAAGCTTTACTATAACTACACGTGTACCATATGTGTCCTCTGGTTGCACCTGGCACACACATTCTTTTTTTTTTTTTTTTTTTTTTAAGAAATGAAGTATCAGGCCAGGCATGGTGGCTCACACCCGTAATCCCAAGCAATTTGGGAGGCCGACGAGGGCGGATGACCTGAGGTCAGGAGTTCAAGACCCACCTGGTTAACATGGTGAAACCCCGTCTCTACAAAAATACAAACAGTAGCCGGGCATGGTGGCAGGCACCTGTAATCCCAGCTACTCAGGAGGCTGAGCAAGAGAATCAGCTGAACCTGGGAGGCAGAGGCTGCGTGGGAGCCAAGATAGAGCCACCGTACTCCAGCCTGGGCGACAGAGCAAGACTCCTTCTCAAAAAGAAAAAAAAAAAAAAAAGAAATGAAGTATCTCTAGGCCAGAAATGACACATGGTCTACTTTAATTTTTTGTTTGTGTCTCGTGTTTAGACTCTAATCTCAATCAATCTTATTGCAAAAGTAAGGGTATGATGCTCATTTGTTAATAGTGTCAAGATCAAACGATACATACATAATACTACAAATCAGTGATTCCCAAAGCTGGTTTACAAAACAATACCTGCATTTGTAGGTCCTAAGAGAAATGGAAAAAAACAACTGTTCGAGTATTTCATAAGGCTAAATTTATCCAATTTAAATGCTTGATCTTTATTCTGAAATTGTGTCTTTCCTATTCTTTTGGTATTCAAATAGTTTTTCATTATAAAATGCTGAAAAAAAAAAAGATTACATCTGTAAAATACAAGCAGATGGCTAGCACTGCTCCAGATCTTCTGCACCTTTTCCCCCATCTCCAACTTCCCAATTCCCCTTTCCAGTTGCTCAGGCAAAAAATAAAAATAAACACTAAAATAAAACCTAGTGCCATTCTTCTTTCTTCCACATCCCACTTCAAGACCATGAGCATATCCTTCAGCTTCACACTCAAAACCTATATCAACAGTCAACTATCCCACTTATTGCCACCATCAGGTCTAAGTCACCATCACCACTACCTCAGACCACAACTGCCTCTTAACTGGCTCCCAGCTTCAACCCCACCCCCAGCAGGCTACTCTCAACATAGCAACCCAGCGACTCTGAAAACCTAGGTAGGACCATGCCAATGCTCGGCTTAAAACCCTTCAGGAGTCCCATTTCAGTGAGAGGAAAGTCTTTAGCAAGACCCACCTGCTGTCTCAATGCCTCTCTCTGCTCATCTCTGCTCCTCTGTTCCTGGTCACGCCCTTCTAGGGACCTGGCCTTGTGTTCTTCACACCTGCTACCTCTTTGGTCTGAAATGTCTTCCCCAGGTCAGACATTTGTATGATTAGTGACCTTACTTCTTCAGGTGGTTACTCGAAATTCATCCTTATCTTTGTGACCCTGAGATAAACTAAAATATCTTGAAAAGGCAAGCCAGCAAGTGGAAGAACATACGTGCAATGCACATATACAATGGAGAACTCATCCAAAATATATTTTTTAAACTCCTATAAATCAATAAGGAACATGGTATTTAGTCATTTTATTTATTAACATAATTTGCATACAGTGAAATTCACTCTTCTTAGTGTACAGTTTTTTTGTGGGTTTTCACAAATGTATATGGTCATTTAACCACAACCACAATGAAAATACAGAACATTTCTATCACGCCAAAAAGTGATATCATGATGGCCAATTAAGTATGAAAAGGTGCTCAAATGCATTAGTCTTCCACAATGGAACGTCTCTACACAACTACAGGAATAGCTAAAGTTAAATGGCAGGAAATGCCAATCTTGACATGTCTGTGGAGCTCTCACATGCCACTAATAATAGGTATATAAATCGATATAATCACTTTGGAAAACTGTTTCTCAGTATCCACCAAAGTGAATATACACATATCCTACAATCTGGCAATTCCACTTCTACTTATATCCCCTATAGATGATATCACTAAAAAGAAATATACAAGCATGTTTGCTACAGGACTACTCATTAGCTAGAGACAGAAGACAGTACTCTGGTATCATGATACAATTTAATACTCTACAGCAACAAAAGTGAACAACCTACAAATACTTGTAAGACCATAGATGTATCTCACCAAATCAATGCTGAGTAAAAGAAGCCAGAAACGAAAGAATATATTATGCATGATGACATTAATATACACCTCACAAACCAGAACACTAACCTATGATGTAAATTCTCAGGAGGCAGGGCTTCAACTGGAAGGAGGGGCAACCAGGCCTCCCAAGGGGCAGTTAAAATTCTGTTTCTTAATTTGAGTGCTGATTACACAAGTGTATTCACTTTGTAGACATTCAACCCTCCCAGCTACTCAGGAGGCTGAGGTGGGAGGATCACCTGAGCCCAAGGAGGCTGCAGTGAGCCATGATCATAACATTGCACTCCAACCTGGGTAACAGAGTGAGACTCTTGTCTCAAAATGAAAAAGAAAGTTCATCCCATGGCACACTTGTGCTTTCTGCACTTTTCTGTATGTTTGTTATATAATATAAAGTTTGTTTAAAAAAAAAAATTAACCTTCTCAATGAGGCCTTCTCTGGCCACACTATCTAATATTTCCATCAGTCCCATTATTTCTCATATGCCTTCCCTACTTATTTTTCTTCTTTCATGCTTGTTAATACCTAGCACACTATCTTACATCCTAGATATATTTTACAAACTTACGCTGTTCACTGTCTGGCTCCATCCACTAACCTGTGAGTTCCATAAACACACATATTTTGTCCAGTTGGTTGAGTACTGAGTCCCCAGTAGCTAGAATAACACCTGGAAGATAGCAGGTACTCAATATAGAGTAATCTATTATTAATTAATTTATTAATTTATTAACTGCACAGCATCACCCAATTTAATTATGTTTAATTATGTTTGTGGATTCAAGCCATAAGTTATTATAGTTGTCTTGTTATACTTAAACAATAAGTTGGTTGTTGTTCTGTTTGAATAATGCTTCTCAACATGGTTTTGAGAGCTCTCATCTTCCAAGCTCCACATCAGGTTTCAATCAGTTTATGGTAAAATAAAACACTCTGAATTCTATTCACACTTACCTTTATAAATGAAAGCTGAGGCTACATTAACCTCTCAGTCATATCCACCCTACTGACTCATACTGAGTTTAGAAGCAAATAAAAGTAACAAAGGGACTTAATTCCATTTTTTCCTTCATATAAACATAAATCAAGAAATATTCTCAACCTATCATGGTACCTTTAGTCTCGAGTCCTAAATGTAGAAATTTTCAACTACCTCCATCTACTCCTATTGTAAGTTTTAGGTAGCCATTTCCACAGCTTTCTGTTAAAGCTGTGGTTCTCAACTTTTTCCATTACTGCTCCCCTAAAGAGACTTTTTAGGCATTTTTTCTTAATCACCTCTCCCAAAAAAGTTTGGTATCACAGATATACTATTTATCTGTTTATGTAATTATACTGTGCTTTCAATCTAAATAGTAGTATTTCTGTCCCCACAACCCCTACAACCAATTTCACGTTGCTGAAATTTTATAAAGTCATACTTTAAACTTTGAAAGTAGTTTGTCAACTACTACCTTACCTTTCTAATTTTACTTCACAGGTAATTTTGTCAATAATAAAACCATTTCAAAGACCAGAGTAGTAACCCACAGAAATCAAACACAGAGTGCAAAAGCACAGGATGAAATGCTTCTCTCCCCAGCTCATGCAGATCCATCAATCTACTGCTCTGCTCAACAAGCTACAAATCCACCTAATACCATCTCACATAATCTCAACTTATTCAAAAGGACAGCATTTTGTTAAAACTAAATATTCTGTTGAAATCAAAAGACAGCATTCCCTTAACAAATAATCTATTTAAACTTTTCAGAATCTATTTTTAAAAGAAAACAAGATTAGCACAGAATGACTTATTTTAATCTCTTTTAAGTCCCTCCGGAATCTGTTCAGGACCACTGCAATTCCTAACTTCACTCTTGTAAGAGTTTCCTATTTCCCTGGGCTCAGATCAGTACATTTTCTATATTATGAGCAAACTTTTTCAACGTAAATCTGATCATTCTGCCCCCTGGATATTTAAAATCTTTCCAGGGCTCCCCTAGGTCTATAAAAGCCCCAAGTCCTTAGCATAACAGGCAAAGTAATATCTCTCACTTCTTTTTTCTCAAGATGGAGTCTTGTTCTGTCACCCAAGCTGGAGTGCAGTGGTGCAATCTTGGCTCACTGCAACTTCCGCCTCCTGGATTCAAGCAATTCTCCTGCCTCAGCCTCCCGAGTATCTGGGATTACAAGCAACCATGTCCAGCTGATATTTTTTTTTTGTATTTTTAGTAGTGAGGGCGTTTCACCATGTTGACCGGTGGTGGTGGCTCACGCCTGTAATCCCAGCACTTTGGGAGGCCATGGCAGGTAGATTACGAAGTCAGGAGTTTGAGACCTCCCACTTATAAAAAGCTTTTGCGTAATCACTTTACTTCATCTAGCAGAAAAGCTCCTATAACCAAGCCTCAGCACCTGCCTGCCCTCCCCACCCTACTCTATTTTCCCTTTGTCTCTTCAGATTTTAGAAGCAGTATCACCTCTTCAAAAGATGTCCTGTTCTTCACATGCTCCCCTGTGTCACAAGAGCACTCCTTAACCAGCTTCCTAGGCACTCTGCTTATATTTGGGGCATACTTACTAATGCGTCTGTTTCCTCCACTCTTGGGCCATCAAAAAATATGTGCAAGGAAATGCATTAAGGATACTGGCTACAAGCTGACCTCCCAAATTTAGAACCTGACATTGACCTTTGTTCCCCCCTGGCAGCAGGAGTACCAGGAACCCACAGGACTTAGAAGCCCAATGAATCTTTTTTGTAATATTGAAAACATCCTGACTCCTGGTAACCACTACCTTTCTCTCTCATGCTATCTAATCACCTGTTTAAACCTATGCTAAAATTCTGCCAGAAAGTCACATGAAACTTTTTCTATTTTCCTTTCTTTAGAAAAAAAAATCTATTTTCCTTTAGGGAAAAAAAATAAACCACTAACTTATCTTCAGATTTCGGGAGTGTCAGGGGTCAGAATACATTACCCCAAAGTATTCTAAACTGAAGGAGACTGGAGGGGCCCCAGAAACAAGGTCACTTCCCCTGCCTTCTATGTGAAGCATAGTCATAAAGAAATTCTCTGACCCATCTTACCTGAAAATAGATCATAAGACCCTTATTCCAGAAGGGTTCTGCTCCACACCCCAGTGGAAAAGTAATGCTCAACACAGAGAGGCTGAGAAGAATCTGGACAGGCCTTGCTGGGTTCCCCCTCTCAGTTTATTACCATTAGATCATTCCCTTTTTGTGCAATCACATTACTACATGGCCATGATTCTGCATCAAATCTAAGCATAGAAAAAGTTTTCCCTGGGTCTTTGGGTCTTTATTTCCGAAAGCTCTCATGTCATGTAAAACTTCGCTGAATAAATTTGTGATGCTTCTCTTCTTGCTAACCTGCCCTTTGCTGACAGGAGTGTTGACCACAACCCTTGCGATGGGTGAGGAAAAGGTATCATCTTTTTGCCCCATAAGAGCTTCTCTCACCTCCTCAGTTCTCTAAGTTTCCCAACTGGGGTTCCTCAAATTAATGGTAGAGTTTTCAGTATCCCAGGGAAGAATCCATTTCAGCCTGGAGATTCTTATTTAAGGGGGCAAGAACTTGTTTGCTTTACTCTCATCTTTCATAGTCTAGTCTTCTCTGTCTGAAAAATACTTTCCTGCTATAAAAGACAGTAAGAAAAAGGAGTGAATTACTCTAAAATCCCTTGTTAAGATTAAACAGTAGGTTTCGCCTCTTTTTAGTCCTCATTTTGTTTTAAAGATTAAAAACTAATTTGCATATACCTTAATAAAGCGGAACATAAATATACTTTATGACACAGCAAGTCCACTCTTAGACATACATCCAATGGGAAGGCACGGCCCATGTGCACCTCAACATGCATGCAAGAAAGGGCCTAAGGAGCAGAAGCTGAAAACTGAAACTCAAATGTCCATCAAGGGTAGACAGTATAAAGAGTTGGATATTGATACAATGGAAAACGATCAACTAATGAAAATGAACTACAAGAAATACATGGATAAATTTTACGTGTTAGACAAAATAAACTAGGCACAAAAGTATACATACTGTATGATCCCATTTCTATAAACTTCAAAAATACAGAAAAACTAATCAACGGTGACAGAAGTCAAAAGAGCGGTTATCTTTGGGGGTGCAAGAGGCTAACGATTGCAAAGGTTCAGAAGATGGCTCTTACGGGCCTGGTAATATTCTTTGTCATGACCCTGGCATGGTGATTACACGTGTGTATGCATTTTCTGATAATTTATCAAGCTGTACCTTTATAATCTGTGTACTTGATGTAGATTATACTTCCAAAAAATTTTTTTGAATCACTGTGGTAATTTCAAATTTTTTTCCTGCAAGCTACAGGTCACCCTAGGTATAATCTGTCTAAAATATTTGTAGCAGTTCAGCCTATTCTTTCGTTTTCATGCTTACTATCTGCCCTTTTCTCTCTTGTATTTCACTTAAAGTCTGGCCTCCTGAGTAGAAAGATAACCTACAGAGTGAGAGAAACATTTTGCAAATCTGATAAAGGATCTGTACCTAGAATACATTAAGAATACTTACAACTCAACAAAAGACAAAAACTTTAACTTTAAAATGGGCAAAGAATGTGAACAGACATCCTCCCAACATCTATAAATGGCCAGCAAACACAAAAAGATGCTCACCATGGTTAGTCATTAAGGAAATAAAAGTCATTCACACCTATTATGACAGCAAAAATAAAAAGCCAGACAGTAACAATGTTGTGGAGAAACTGGAACTCTCATGTACTGCTTGTGAAAATGTAAAATGGTACAGCCACTTTGGAAAACAGTCCAGCAGTTCCGTAAAAGGCCAGACTGTTTAGAGCTACTAAGCATAGAGTTACTATATGAGTCAATAATTTAACTCCTAGGTATATATGTAAGCAAAACATGAAAACATACGTGCACATAAAAACTTATACATGAACAGCAGTATTATTCTTAATAGCCAAAAAGTAGAACAACCCAAGTGTCCATCAACTGATGAATAGGGAAAAAAAAAGTTATATAGCCATAGATAGATTACTTTACAATACAAAGAAATTAAGTATGATACATGCTACAACATCTACGAACCTTGAAAACATTAGAAGCTAGTCACAAAAGACTACATATTGGCTGAGAACAGTGGTTCACACCTGAAATCCCAGCACTTTGGGAGGCTGAGGCAGGTGGATCACTGTAGGTCAGGGAGTTCAAGACCAGCCTGGCCAACACGGTGAAGCCCCATCTCTACATGGCTTCACTGTGTTGGCCAGGCTTGTCTTAAAAATACATGTGGTGGCTTGTACCTGTAATCCCAGCTACTCAGGAAGCTAAGGCAGGAGAATCGCTTGAACCCAAGAGGCAGAGGTTGCCATGAGCCAAGATTGCACCACTGCCACTCCAGCCTAAGCAATAGAGCAAGACTCTGTCTCAGAAAAAAAAAAAGAAGAAAGAAAAAAAAGGACTACGTATTGCTTAAATTTACATGAAACATCTAAAATAGGTAAATCTATAGAGACAGAAAGTAGATTAGTGGTTGCTTTGGGCTGGGGAGATAGAAAGATAGGCAGGAGGGTGATAACTAAATTGCATGAAATTTGTTTTTGAGGTGATGAAAATGTTCTAAAATTGTGGTGAGAGTTACACACAGCTTTGATACACTAAAAGCTACTGAACTGTACACTTTAAATGGACTAACTGTATAACATGTGAATTATATCTCAATAACCTTTTTTAAAATCTGGCTTCTTTTCCAATGACACTGAACAGTTTGTTGGCTTCTTTAGAAGCCATCCCCCACTTTTGCTTACCAGCATGACTTACAATCATACAATCACATTTTTTGTCTCTTGACACTCCCCCACACATCTCAATGACACCATACTCTTTTCCACAGTTCTGCTGGCCTTGGAGGTAATACCATCTTTGCTCTGAGCTTCATGAGCTACCTTTCTGAAAATTTAGGCCACAAAACCCTCTTTGTACAACTTCCATCAGGATGAAACCCCAAAACAAACAGCCAGTTTCACCCAAAGTTCTCAGCATAAATCAGCTAGTCCAATTTCCACCTCTACCTTCTAAAAATGAAATTATTAGTAAGTCAAGACTTATCAGGTGTCTCCAGTTATAGGGTTGAGATTTCCACACATATAGCTTAAGCATACCTTTTATAAACTACCTTGTCTCTGTGTCAGATTAAAAATTATACAAATTTGGCCAGGCGCGGTGGCTCACACCTATAATCCCAGCACTTTCGGAGGCCAATACGAGCAGATCATGAGGTCAAGAGATCGAGACCATCCTGGCCAACATGGTGAAACCCTGTCTCTAGTAAAAATACCAAAATTAGCCAGGCATGGTGATGCATGCCTGTAATCCCAGCTACTAATGGAGCAGAGGCAGGAGGATCGCTTGAATCTGAAAGGCAGAGGCTGCAGTGAGCTGAGATCGTGCCACTGCACTCTAGCCTGGTAACAGAGCGAAACTCCATCTAAAAAATAAAAATTATACAAATTTATTCAGAGATGCATGTAAGAGTAAATTCTGGGAAAAATCGAGTTGCAAAGACACAGTCCTGGCCTTCAAGGTCTAATGAAGTAAACACAGAAAAATAATTTTAACATACTTTGGCAAAGCTCCCCTAGCTTCCCTCTATCCTGACCCTTAACTGAGTTGTAATTTTCTGTTACTTGTCTATCAACCTGGTTTAATCCTAGAGAGGCAGGGAAACCCTTTGAATCCCAAGGACTGGCACAGTGCAGTGTATACAGGAAAGTGCCAACAACTGTGTGATGACTGAGTAAGTGCATCAAAGAGTATGACTATGCATGGAGAACCAAACATCTTCCACATAGCTCCCGTCTCCCACATAGTACCCTCTTCACCTCTGCTCAGTTACAATCCCAGCCACACATGGCCACAATACAGTCCTTACTAATGCTGGCAGGTGGCAAACTAGGCCAGGAAAATACCCAAGTTGACTCCTCCTGCTCTCCTCCTCCCCCACCCCCACCTGAGCTCTTAGCTTTTCCTACCCCTAGCCTTCCCCCACTGACACCCAGGGGAAAATGTTCAGGATGACCTTTCAAAGAAAACTACTGTTGAGATGGAATTTTCCTGTGCAGTGCAGATGACACTTATTTTACAAATCCAAGAATCCACCATGATAATTCAAATGAAATATATCTTTCCATTAAGGTCCTTCAAAATCCAAGAGAAAGACCCTAGAAAAACTGAAAAGTTGGTAGGCCAGGCACAGTGGCTCATGCCACCTCCTAACGCTTTGGGAGACTGAGGCGGGCGGATCACTTGCGCTGGTCTGCTGAGACCAGCCGGTGCAATGTGGCAAAACCCCATCTCTACTAAAAATACAAAAAATTAGCTGGGCATGGTGGTGCGCACCTGTGATCCCAGCTACTCAGGAAGCTGAAGTGGGAGGATCACTTGAGCCCAGGAGGCAGAAGTTGCAGTGAGCCAAGATTACGCCCGGCATTCCAGCCTGAATGGAAGAGTGACCCACAACAAGAGTGAGACTCCATCTCTCTCTTTATATAGACATATAGGGATATAGATAGATGTCTATCCAGATAGACAGATAGATAGATAGACAGATATAAATTTTTAAAAACTTGAAAAGTTGGGAGGGCTTGTAAGAAGCACAGCGTCCAACATCTATTAGACATTTACTATATGCCAGGCACTGGGCCTGCTGCCTTACAAGTGACATTTTAGAGCTCTCATTTATTGGTCCTAAATCCCAACTGTAGAAAGGTTGTTACATATATTGTCTCATTTCATCTTTATAATAACCTTGAGTTAGCATCATCGATCCCTGTTAAAAATTGAGAAAGAGGTTGAGAAATTGTCTGAGATCACTGCGGTACAGCAGAACCCAGGTCTCTAGTTCCAAAGCTTGCTTGTGTCCCTGCCACTTAATATGAAACACTATGACCCTAAACAAGCAATTAATCCATTTCCTAAATCTAAACTACAAAAATGAGAAAAATGCTTCCTTCAAATGTTCGCTATGAAAATTAAATGAAACACTGAATTCAAAAAACGTGCTAGTACCTAAGAGATCCTTTTTAAAAAAATGTTTCCTTTTTTGCTTCTCCTGTTATAAAGTTTCCCAACCTTAAACCATGGACATGCAGTGGACACTGCAATCTAAAAATCATCTTGCACATTCTGTCCTAGAAGGAAGACTCCATTTATTCATCTAGCATAGATTAATGCCTCAGAAAAGCATCTGGAATGCCAACTACCACCTTATCAAGTTTTAGAACACAACACACTTTTAACTTGGAAATTATTCACAAAGAAATCTAAGGTAAACACTGTCTTGGTTTTGTTCCCTGATACTTTCTTCCTGAGAACTCCTAGACATCCCCTTCCCTAAGATGCTGCTTCCACATCACGGTCCCTGCAACAGCAGAAACACTTGTGGGGACCTTTTCCCCTTTTCCCCATCAAATTTCACCTTAAGACAGGTGCAGTGGCTCACACCTCTAGTCCCTGCACTTTGGAAGGCCAAGGTGGATAGATCACAAGGTCAAGAGATCAAGAACATCCTGGCCAACATGGTGAAACCCAGTCTCTACTAAAAATACAAAAATTAGCTGGGCATGGCAGCACCGCCTGTAATCCCAGCTATTCAGGAGGCTGAGGAAGGAGAGTCACTTGAACCTGAGAGGCAGAAGTTGCAGTGAACCGAGATCATGCCATTGCACTCTAGCCTGGTGACAGAGCAAGACTCGGTATCAAAAAAAAAATTTACCTTTTACTGGACAGAGCTCTGTTTTGCTTGTTTTTAGAAGCCAGTTTTTTCAAAGACAGGAAACATGAAAGTAGTAACAGTGGTTATTCTTGGGTGGCAGAATGATGGATGATGTTTTTCTTCTTCATACTTTCCTGTATTTTCCAAATTTTCCACAAAGTCTTATGGTACTTGATGGTACTGCTTCCATAATACACAGAGAAAAAAATCAAAGATGGTACATTTAAATTATTTACTTCATCTCCTGATAGACATTTTTATCTATTCTTCCTGAATTCCCAGCTAGCTGGAGGCGTGCTGAGAACAGAACTGCAACATTATCTATGAAACACATAGCTCATCCACAGCCACTGCCTGACACAAAACAGCTCAAAAAGTATTTGTTGAGTGAATGATGAATATTAGGTAATATTTAGAAATGGACTTTGTAGATTGATGGTGGTTGGACCAAGGTTTGAGGGTGGCATATCCTCAATATTGTTGGATTATTGTAGTTATATGACATTATTTAAAAGGTAGCTTTCAAACACTCTTAAGCAGTTCAACATGAAAAGTCTTTAATGTGAAGACAAAGTGAACCAATCAAGGTGATTTACTGCTGCAATGGTAAACCAAGAACAGGATGATAAATAGGCTAAGGTCCTTGCACATCTTGCTATAAATGAGTGCACCAGAAGTGGAATTCATTCAATAACTTCGGGTCTCTCTGCCATTCAGAAGGCACATCATGGCCTTGTTTGGCCACCAAAGTTCAATAATCCTTTTTAAAATTAATCTTTGTTCTTAGGAAATTAATAATCCTAAATACTAGAGCAAACGAGAGATTAAGATAAAACCACCCCAATCTAGTTATTATACCACCAAAATCCTTATCTAATAAACCAAAGCAGAAAATCTTGAGGATTTATTAACATGAAAGAGAAATCTCAAACATTTGGTTTGGAGAAATGAGATGTACATAAGGTTTAAAGAAGGTATACTAGATTCAAAAAACATACAAAGTCCAAAACTCAATAGAAAAGTTAAGGTGTAAAAAAATGTACTCCTTTCCCATCATAATCTAAGTTAACTGCAGGAACTTTACCAGCAATTGCATTTGTCTGATCAACTGAACATGTTTCCTAGATGCACACTTGGAGAAGCCAAGCCTGAACTTACACTTGTATTTTCTGTATTTTCAATTAACTTCAGTTCCGTGAACATCTCTTTAAAAATCTGTGTATTTCTCGGGGACTCTCATACATTGTTGGTGGGAATGTATATTAGTTCAGCCACTGTGGAAAGCAGTTTAGAGATTTCTCAAAGAGCTTAAAACAGAGCCACCATTCAACCCAGCAATCCCATTGCTAGGCATATACCCAAAGGAAAACAGGTCAAGTATGGTGGCTCATACCTCTAATCTCAGCACTTTGGGAGGCAAAGGCAGGTGGATCCCTTGAATCCAAGAGTTTGAGACCAGCCTAGGCAACAAGGCAAAATCCATCTCCATAAAAAATACAAAAATTAGCCGGGTGTGGGACACCAACAGTCCCAGCTACTCGGGAGGCTGAGCCGGGAGAATCACTTTCAACCAAGAGAAAGAGGCTACAGCAAGCAGAGATGGCACCAATACACTCTAGCCTGGGCAACAGAGTGGGACCCTGTCTCCAAAAACAAAAAAAAGAAGAAAAAGAAAAGAAAAACAAATCATTCTACCAAAAAGACACATACACTAACATGTTCCTCACAACACTATTCACAATAGCAAAGACATGGAATCCACGTGTTCATCAACGGTAGACTAAAAAATGAAAATATGGTACATATATACACCATAGAACACCATGCAGCCATAAAAAAGAATGAAATCATGTCCTGTGCAGCAAAATGGATACAGCTAGAGGCCATTATTCTAAGCAAATTAATGCAGGAAAATAAAAGCAAATACCACATGTTCTCGCTTAAAACTGGGAGCTAAACATTGGGTACTAATGGACATAAGAATGGCAGTAATAGATACTGGGGCTACTAAAGAGGGGAGGGAGTGAGGAAGGGATGAGTTGAAAAAGTAACTGTTGGGTACTATGCTCAGTACCTGGGTAACGGGACCATCAAAAGCCCAAACCTCAGCATCACGCAATATACCCAGGTAGTAAACCTGCACCTGTACCCCCGAATCTAAAACAAAAGTTGAGGGGGAAAATCTGTATATTTCTAATATGCCTCCAGGCTCTTAAAAGACATGTATTTCAAAACAAAGCAGATGGTGACTTGATGACAGCCTGATAATTTTAGGGCAACTGGCGGAAGTCAATGACAAGATGACAACTGCACAACACAATCCATGCTGCAAGATAAGAAATAAAGCATTTCACCCTCAAAAATAAATGTCTCAAGTCTCCTGTCTTGCCCAAGTTAGGAAGTAACATGAAGGTGTTCTTATTAGAAAAAATTCTGTAGCTATTACAAACTTAGTGAAGATTTGTATTTATTTCACCAAAACACACTCATTTCATCTAGCTATTCATAGTAAAAGCATCTGCAATCCTGGGCCTTGGACTTCCCTTGGCAGGTGTCAGCCCACTGTGGAAGTTGTTCCCCCACATCTCAGTAAGTTCTGTCAGCCAGAAGGGACATTCAATGACAACCACTACTTTGAATCCAGACAAGAGAGGAAATTAAATATACTATCTATGACTTTTCTCTAGGAGTTTGAGATACTAGCACATCTTCACCTCCTGAAAGTTCACTCATCTACCATTTATTTTTGTTTGTTTGTTTTTAAGACAGAGTCTTGCTCTGTCACCCAGGCTGGAGTGCAGTGGTGCAATCACAGCTCACTATAACCTTCACCTCCTGGGTTCAAGCGATTCTCCTGCCTCACCCTCCCAAGTAGCTGAGACTACAGGTGTGTGCTACCATACCTGGCTAATTTTTTGTAATTTTTTTAGCAGAGATGGGTTTTTGCCATGTTGGCCAGGATGGTCTCGAACCCGTGACCTCAGGTACCACCTAGTATTTCTTAGTAAAGCCTACAAGGAAGTGAGGGAAAGTAAAAGTAATGGCATTAACTCCTATGCAAACCATGCCTGAGTCTCCTGGAAAAGGTAAACAGGAAAGCATCAGAAAGTTAGGTGAGTATCTAAAAGCTAGGGGAACATCCTGAAAGCTAGGGAGCATCAGAAGGCTAGGGGAGCATCAGAAAGCTAGGCAAGTTATTTAGCCTGCCTTAGTTTCCTTACATCTATTAAACGTTGATAATACCTATTTCTCAGGAATTTCATGAGGATAAAATGAGACGGCACAGGTAAAGAACCTAACATAGAATGAATTCATTGGTATTGTTCAGCAAAAGATATTTACGACCATTATTAACCTAGGCACTAGGGCCGTCACCATGACAGGTCAAAGTCCTACAGCAGATAAGGAAAAGAAACCACCAAATGCGCCACACACCAACTCTGTGAAATCCAGATCATCATTAAAGATACAAAAAAAACAGTCCCTGACTTTCCATCTGGGCACAACATGAACGAATAATAAAACCACATACTAAGCTATAGCAGCAAGACCAGCCTTTCATTGAAAAAACAGATGAAGATCTTTTATCATCAGTACAGCACAGTGTTTACAATAAATTGTAAGTTTAACTAACAGGGTGGTGGTCATAGCTACCTAAGTAGACAGGCTTTATGGCATTCCCAACAATAAAATACACTTTATGCACACAGCCAAAATATGACTGCAACTACTCTGGTCCCAACAAATGACTGCATTAGATAATGCCTCAACTCAGTAGCTGCTGCAATGTATGTTAACAGAAGCAGAAATTCTGTAACAGGAACTCAATATCCTGGCTCCCACAGAGTCCTGGCTCCCACAGAGTAGTTATTCAATAAATGATAGCCAATATTAATCACCAGGAAGCAACAAAATCTAAAGCCGGAATCTGCCATGAAACAACAGAAGACAGAATGGCTCCCTTTCAACCAAGACTGAAGTTGTATGAAAACACTTGAATAGGCCGGGCGCAGTGGCTCACGCCTGTAATCCCAGCACTTTGAGAGGCCAAGGCAGGTGGATTACCTGAGGTCAGGAGTTCAAGACCAGACGGGCCAATATGGTGAAACCCCATCTCTACTAAAAATACAAAAATCAGCCACGTACAGTGGCACATGCCTATAATCCCACCTATTAGGGAGGCTGAGGCAGGAGAACTGCACTCCAGCCTAGGATACAGAGCAAGACTTCATCTCAAAAAAAAAAAAAAAAGAAAAGAAAACACCTGGATAAAGAACATGGTACTAAGCCCTACCAAAAGGAGGGCTTGTCAGTAAACATCACATTAATCACCTTGCCAGGGAAGAAGGGAATGCCAAAGTGCCCATTCCTCTGGGCAAACAAAGAACCATTAAAAAAAAAAAAAAAAAAGAAATGGTCTCTATCCTCGGAGAATCTACACCTACCTGAGGAGAAATCACATGGTTTCAGCTGTCTGCATTCCCCTCTTGACTCTATGTTCCATGAAGGCAAAAACCAAAAACTTTATATTGCAATACAATACAGGCACTCAATAAAAATCTAGTATTTTGGCCGTGAGCAGTGGCTCACACCTGTAATCTCAGCACTTTGAGAGGCCAAGGCAGGCAGATCACTTGAGGTTGGGAGTTCAAGATCAGCCTGGCTAATATGGTGAAACCCCATCTCTACAAAAAATACAAAAATTAGCCGGGCATGGTGGCACATACCTGTAATCCCAGCTACTCCAGAGGCTGAGGCAGGAGAACTGCTTAAACCCAGGAAGCAGAGGTTGCAGTGAGCCGAGATTGTGCCACTGCACTCCAGCCTGGGCAACAGAGTGAGACTCTGTCTCAAAACATAAATAAATAAAATAAAAAATTAAAATTAAAAAAGTAAAAACCTGGTAGTCAAATGAGTCTCATAGGATCTCAGGACTAAAAGAGCCACCTAACTCAAAACTTTCCAAGCCTGGCTTCACAAACTGCTCAGCCTGAACTCTCAAAGTAGAGACTGAGAATCTGTGTATTTAAAATGCTCCCCAGATGACTGTGATACTGGAGACAGATAATCACTAGTGTTACTGAGCCCATGTGAATCATCTCAATGCCCTTCAAAATGACCCTGTCCAGAAATGATCCAGCCTTATGCATGAGGGCTTCCAACAATGGGACTCAGTCTATGACACCTGCAAGCGCCTCGGCCAGCAAAGTCCTTTTTAATGTTTACTCAAATATCTGTATTTATTCTACTCATTGGTTTTGTCCTATGAAGCCTGAGAAGACAAAAGGTAACCTCTCCTCCTTCTACATGATGGACTTTTGACTCCTGTGACAAAGGATGACACCCTCCTCTGAGTTTTCTCCAGGCTAGACACCCTTGATGAACTATGCATTAATCATTAAATGCTAGGCTCTTTAAGTATACAACACCACGTCTGAGAAGGGGAGAAATCAGCGTGTGTTATGGTAATCAGCAAGACATCAATGAAGAAAGATCTTGAAGGATGAGAAAGATAGGGATACTAGAGTTCAGAGGCTGGAGCTTAGAGAGAAAAGGGAGACAAGACACTGATAAGGAGCACTGTATGCAAGGAAGAGGAGAAGAGTGCTAAAGCAATGAGTGAGGAAATTAGTAGGTTTCACATAGTTGTTTTTTGTTTTTTTGTTTTTTTTTTTGAGACAGGTTCTCACTCAGCTGCCCAGGCTGGAGTGCAGTGGCGCAATCTCTGCTCACTGCAGCCTCGACCTCCTGGGCTCATGCAATCCTCTCATCTCAGTCTCCTGAACAGCTGGGACTACAGGCATGTATCACCATGCCTAGCTAATTTTTTTGTATTTTTGGTAGAGACAGGATTTTGCCATGTTGCCCAGGCTGGTCTCGAACTCCTAAGCTCAAGCAAATCACTCACCTCAGCCTCTGATACGGTTTGGCTGTGTCCCCACCCAAATCTCATTTTGAATTGTAGCTCCCATGATTCCCATGCATTATTGGAGGGACCCAGTGGGAGGTAACTGAATCATGGGGGTTGCTCTTTTCCATACCGTTCTTGTGATAGTGAATAAGTCTCATAAGATCTGATGGTTTTATAAAGAGGAGTTCCCCCTGGACACACTCTCTCACCTGCTGCCATGTAAGACATAACTTTGCTATTCATTAACCTCTGCCATGATTGTGAGGCCTCCCCAGCCATGTGGAACTGTGAGTTCATTAAGCCTCTTTGCTTTATAAATTACCCAGTCTCAAGCATGTCTTTATTAGCAGCATGAGAACAGACTGATACAGCCTCTCAAAGTGCTGAGATTACAGGCATGAACCACCACACCCAGCCTCTATACTTTTTGAACAGAACTAAAACTGAAAACAAACTAAGATTTGAAGAAAATCAGAATAGGAGGGAAGAGGAGAGAGCAAACAGGAATATTGTAAAAGCAAGCAGGAAAGTGTGAGTTTGATGTAGCAAAGTATTAGAGCCACTTGAGTTCCTCCAGGGTGGCACTTGTACCTCAGTGGTCTCTCAGAAAGAATGATCAGACAAGATGGCCTGGAGAATGGGACAGCAGGAGTCAAAAGGGTCAGCAAGGAGGCTGCTACAGCCACTTAGATACAGGGGTCAAGGTCCACTCTAAAATGGTGACAATAAAACTAAGAGCAAAAGCTGAAAATGAAAATCAATTCAAAGAAAAAAAAAATGATAAAGCTTGGTCACAGATCAGACCAGAAGTAAAAGAAAGGGAAAAATCAGAAATGACTTCTAAGAGGTGCTAAAAATTCAAGTGAGAAGCAGGACAATACTCCGGAAAGGAGAGGTAAGACAATTATGCAATGACATGTACTGAATGCACTGGTGGATTAGTACTAGGGCGGTTTTATTTTATGAAAGCTTCAAAGTTCATTCCCTGTTCTACAAACACACATGGTAACTGGTCGTTTTGCTATTTTCTCTGGTCCCAGTACAGCCTGTAGTTTCTGTGTCAGCAGACAGGGAATATCTGGTTTTGAATCCTTGATCTGTAACATTACCACCAAAGTTAAAGTGCTTGCAAAAAACAAAATGTGCTTTGACAGAGCTAGGTGAAAGAAGCCAGTCACAAAATACCACATATTGTATGATCCCATTTATATGAAAAACACAGAAGAGGCAAATCTATAAAGACAGAAAGTAGGTTAGTGGTGGCCTAGGGCTGGGGTCAGGGAGGAGGGGTGGGGCTGGAAAGAAATGGGGAGTGACTGCAAATGGGGTTGGAGTTTCTTTGTGGGATAATGAAAATGTTCTAAAATTGTTTATAGAGATGGTTCCAGAACCATATGAATATACTAAGAACTACTGACTTGGTAATTTAAATGAAGAATTATAACTCAATAAAGTTGTTATTTAAAAAAAAAAAAAAAAACTTCAGGAGTACAGAAATAATTACTTTCCAGAAATAATACAAGACATAGCTTTACAAGTGTTAACTTCTTTTTTTCTCATTTGATCTCAAGAATTCTGAGAAGGACAGACGCTTTCCCCATTTCATAGATGAGAAAACTAAAACTCATGAAGATTGACAGAACTTCCCAGCTGCCTACTTGACTGCTCCACTTGGCAGGTCAACTTCATCTCATACCCAACATGTACAGATCAACTGTTAATACCACACCCAAACCTGCTCCTCCAGGCATCTCCATTTCAGTAAATGGCAGCCCCATTATTCCAGTTGCTCAGGCTAAACCCCTTGGTGTCATCCTTGAGTACACTCTGTCACACTGCACATCATATCACCATCAGTGGATCATTTTAGCCCTACTTGAGATATACCCAGAAACCACTCACTTCTCATCACCTTCACAGCTGCTATCATATCTCACCTATAGAGCATTGCTAGAAACCTCTAACATCTCCCAATTTCCACCTTTGTACTGTTCCCCATTCTATTCCCCTACACGAGTGTCACTTTTTAAGATCTGTCAGACCAAAACCCTTTGTACAAAACCCTCCAGTGGCTTCCCATCTCACTCAGAGTTGTTCATTGATGTATCCCTAGGATGAGAACAGTATCTGCCATCTAGAAAGTGCAGAATGATACTGCTGACTGGTAAATGAAAGACCACTAAGGTCACACAACTACTATGAAGTAGAGCCAGGACTAGAACAAATCTTCCAGTGTTCTTTGGTAACACTGAAACCTGATTTACAAAAAGCAACAATCCACATGGGAGGAAATTCTTTAATTTTACTTTGTATAACTGAATCTTTTTATGCATAGTCAATACTGTGTTGAATTTCCAACAAATTAAAATGAAAATATCACTTTAGAAAGCCATGAAATCTCACACTCAGAACTCTAAATATTACTTGTTTGGCAGCATGAGCAAATGTCTGCTTAATTATCACAGTACTGGCAGTCATATCTTTAGCGTGACTGTTCTGCGTTCCGTGACATGATGTTACCATTATCCCAAGACTACTCCACATAAAAATGACCAGAGTCTGAAAGATTCAGAACCAAGCACCTAGAAGAGGTAACAAGCATTGCCAAATCTCCTGCACACACATTATACCAATCATCTGAAACAGGAATTCCGTTTCCAGGGTGTTACCAGTAACAACAGAAAGGTTAGGTTCAGAATTGTCTACTACCAAAATTATAAAGAAAAACTCTAAGCCGAATTTAAATGTTGATTGATTTCAGATCAGAATGAAACTAACAGTAAAATTATCCACCATTATGGCATTTTCTCACTAAAATATTTTAGAGTTAAAAACTCTACATTTCCTTCTTCAGTTCTTTCAAAAACATTTGTACTATCTACAAAGAGGCCTAAATCTTACTAAATCATAGTAATAAATTTTTACAGGTCTTAAAGGAAACTGAATTCAACCCTCTATTTTCTCCCTTTTACAAAGAAGAGATTATTTGATACATAATAGGTAAACAATGAAGACTTATTAAGTGAATGAAGAAATGAATGAATGAATGAAGATCCAGAAGGGTTATATGACTCTTCAAAGCTCCAAAATCAATATCAAAATCCAGGATTAGTCAGAACTAGCTTTTCAGATTCTTTTGGAGTGGGTGTGGGAGTAGAAGAAACCAAGATTTAAAAACCCTATCTGGATCCTCAGGAAAATCTTAACCAAAAGGTATTACAGCCAGTTTCTTTCAGTTCTCTTTCTTCGAAAAGCACTTGATAAAATAAATTTTGCCAAGACATATCTCCTTGGAAACCAAAATGCAGCTGCCTAGTGTTTCTTTCTCTATGTATAAATAATATTTAATACAGGACCATTATAATAAACAACTGCAATTGTTTTTGCATCAAAAGCAAAACAGGTGGCCTTTGACTAAAAGAAAAATCCAACCAGAGGAGAGGAACAGAACATTGAAAAGGCCACATAAGTCACCAGAAGAGTATCAGCTACACAAGAACAGGAACCATGTATCATGTTTACCAGCAGCAGCCACCAGTCCCTGGCATATAATGGATTTCAATAAATACTTATAGGAAAAGTGAATAAATTACTCCTTAGAGACCTACCAATGCAAACAAGAATTTATTTGGTCACCAGTCAACATATCTTGCAGATACAAATTCATTTGGTCACTAATAAATCTTTATGACAGGCCTACTACATACAAGCATACTACATTTTTCCTCCATGAAACTTCTACCAAATGTCTCTTCAGATAATATCCTCAACCAAAATTATCCCCATCATTGTATTAAGAAGATGAGAAAATATGTCTTAAGTAGCCAAAATTAGTTACTACAGCAGCCACTAAATTTGATGTTCTGGCTTCAATCTTGCCTTCAATTCATCCTGTACAACCCAGCCAGATCAGTTTTCTGAGTTTTTTTTTTTTTAACACATCCAAAACATAAAACAGTGCTGTGGTTAAATATTCTACCTTCATATACGGCCCACTGCTACTGAACAAGCAGATACAGAGTATCTGAAACAACCAGATTGGAAAGGAAAGACAACTCAGCAACAAGGAAAAAATTATCACAAGGACAGTTCTTATAATAATTTCTCTATATCACTGTGATGCAACTGATACAGAGTGTTGGGTATGAATACCCACTAAGGCACACATCTGACTGTTGTGATAATTCAAGATTCACTGCCTTTTTGAAGCGTTCTCAAACCACTACACTCAGTATCTGTGAAAGCACTTTGCAAACCGGAAGTGCTAGACACACAGCTTTTACTATGCTGCTTGCCAATTGATAGCCTCATACATTCTGCCATTAAAATCATCTTACCTCCTTTTCTAAGTGTGTCTCGATCCTTCAAAAAAAGGAAACACTGTTTTATGTCACTTCTTTATTACTCAATATCTAGAACAGTATAACTTAAAAGTACCACTTACACTTCCTGATTTCAGAATATATTACTAATCAAAACGTGTGATAATGGCATAAAAACAAAGAGACCAACAGAATAGATACCCCAGAAACAAACTCACATATATATAGTCAAATGATTTCTGGCAAGGGTGCCAAGACCACTCAATAAGGAAAGGACAGTCTCCCCAACAAATTGCGTTGAAAAAATAAGATACACACATGCAAACGAATAAAAGTTGGACCCTTACACTACACATAAAAATGAACTCAAAATGGGCTAAAGACCTAAATGTAAGACCTAAACTATAAAACCCCTACAAGAAAACATGAAGAAAAACCTTCATGACTTTGGACTTGGCAGTTATTTCTTGGATACGACCAAAAGCAAAATTACCCAAGTGGGACTACATCAAACTTAAAAATTTTTTGCATCAAAAGACACAATCGTCAAAGTGAAAAAGCAACCTGGAGTGGGAGAAAATATTTGCAAGTAATCTATCTCACAAGGAGTTAATATCCAGAAAATATGAAGAACTCCTACAACTCAACAACAACAAAAAAAGCAAATAACCCAATTAAAAAATGAGCAGAGGAACTGAATAGACATTTATGCAAAGACAATATACAAATGGCCAACAAGAATATGAAAATATAATCAACTTCATTAATCATCAGAGAAATACATATCGAAACCATAATGAGATACCACCTTGCATCCATTAAGATGGTTACTATTTAAAATCTTTTTTTTAAATTAGCTCTGGGTATGGTGATGTGCAACAGTAGTCCCAGCTACTCAGGAGGCTAAGGCAGGAGGATCACTTGAGCCTGGGAGGCAGAGCCTGCAGTGAGCTGAGATCACACCACTACACTCCAGCCTGGGTGGTGGAGGGAGACCCTGTCTCAAAAAAATTTTAATTAATTAATTTTTAAAAAACAAAATAAGTATTGGTAAGGATGTGGAGAAGTTAGAACCCTTATGAACTCCTGATGAGATTGTAACATGGTACAACTACGAAAAACAGTATGGAGGTTTCCTCAAAAAATTAAAAATAAAACTATCATATGATCAGCAATCCCACTTCTGGGTATACATACAAAAGATTTAAAAGCAGGGTCTTGAAGAGATCTCTGCACATCCACGTTCATAGCAACAATCACAACCGCCAAAAGGTAGAAGCAACCCAAACATCTATCCACAGATAAATGGATAAACAAAACGTGGTATACTCATACAATGGAATACTATTAAACCTTTAAAAAGAAAGAAATCCTGTCACGTGCTACAACATGGATGAACCTTGAGGATTTTATGCTAAGTCAAATACTCCAGTCACAAAAAGACAAATACTACACGATTCCACTTATATGAAGTCACCTAAAGCAGTCAGATTCATAGACACAGAAAGTAGAATGACGGTTGCCAGGGTCCGGGAGAGGTGGGAAATGGCGGCCACTGTTTAATGCTTACAGAGTTTCAGATTCGCAAGATGAAAAAGTCCTGGAAATCTGTTTCACAACAGTGTGAATACACTTAATACTACCGAACTATACACTTAAAAATGGCTGAAATGGTAAACTTTATATGTTTTTACCACAACTTTTTAAAAAGAAGTGCCAACATACAATTATCAAATTGCATGTGCATGTCCCATCTCCACTACAGGAGTCTAAGCAGCCTGACTCTTTTACAGTCATTTCAGGAGTTCTTCCAAGTTGTCTTTTTGAATCAATGGGCCTCTACAAAAGGACGCAGAGGCTCTCCTTTTCACCCATCCAAAATGAAGTTTCTACAAACCCCAGGTGGCTGCATTCTGGTTTAAGTCCACTACTATTTACCTTATTGTCAAGTATATATCTAAAAACTATATAAAAGCCACTGTGTTTTCAACTGAGTGGGGGAGAAGCATAACAGAATCACCTACTGAGCTTCTTCAAATCACCCATCAAACCTCAGTATCTAGCATTCTCCCCCCAGGAGAAAAGCCTCAAGGTTCACTATAATTCTCTACCCCAGCACTCACTGCTTCCCCCAAACACACATCCTACCCCAAACCACAGAAAACCACTACTTTCAAACATCATCTTGAAAATGGCCTTCAGAACAATCCCACCCAAAGCAATTACTAGGCTGAGGTTCCTGAACTTTTATTAAGCCTTTTCTGTGAATCCTACAGCTCTCTGTAATCTACCATGTATCTACCTGAAACATTATTTTGTTATGCAATTATTACACTTTCCTTCCTATTACAAAGAATCATCATTAATATGGTAATTTTAAAAATAAAACAACACTGAGACTCTTTGAAGAACCACAGGCATTTCTCAAACTGGAAAAGAGACATGGTTTAGGAATCCTATTCAGGCTTCCAACATGTTTCCCAAGAGCACTTTCTGAGCTAGGAGTCAAACCTGCCCCAACTACACAAACACACACACAAGCATGCACACATATGCACACACAGCACTCTCCTCGTATGTCAAATACCAGCTACTTAAGAAGTTAGGCTCTGGGCAAGCATACTGGCAGAAGCTTCTGAGGTCTTCAGTGGAGCAGCCAGAAGTATGGTTACGGAAAAGGGAGGAGTTAAATCAACTACATACTTAACCCTCATTTCAAGAAGATGTGTTTTTGAAGTCTTTAAAAGACAAGAAGTATGGTTCAGAGCCACAGCATCATGCTTCTTGCAAGACTACGGGAAAATACTGACTCCATTTTTATTCCTAGCTATACACAGGTGAAGCAAGCAATTAAAGTATCAAATTTGGTGAAAATTTTAGGACATTCTATTAATTTATAGTTCTCTATCTTATAAGCACCTCCTAATAAGCAGACTGTCTCTTCCTGAAGGCATGGGATACCACAGTCCAGTTAGCATCTGCTTCTCTGAAACCATCAAGCACTGAAAAGAAACGTAAAAACAGAGGTTCACGTTGCTTGCAGTGGCTCACGCTTGTAATCCCAGCACTTTGGGAGACCAAGGCAGGCAGACCACCTGAGGTCAGCAGTTCAAGACCAGCCTGGACAACATGATGAAACCCTGTCTCTACTAAAGGTAATTAGCCAGGCATGGTGGCATGTGCCTATAGTCCCAGCTACTCAGGAGGCTGTGGCAGGAGAATCACCTGAACCTGGGAGGTGGAGGCTGCTGTGAGCCAAGATCACACCACTGCACTCCAGCCTGCATGACAAGAGCGAAAATTCCGTCTCAAAAATAAATAAATAAAAGGTTCAATCAATTCTGGTAGCTAGAGACTATTACAGGAAAGGCAATGAGCTCAAAAAATAGCAAATTTGGCCGGGCACAGTGGCTCACACCTGTGAGGCCAAGCACTTTAGGAGGCCAAAGCAGGAGGATCACTGGAGGTCGGGAGTCTCAGACCCTAGCCTGGCCAATGTGGTGAAACCCTGTCTCCACTAAAAATACAAAAATTAGCTGGGCATGGTGGCACCCACCTGTAATCCCAGCTACTTGGGAGGCTGAGGCAGGAGAATAACTTGAACTCAGGAAGCAGAGGTTGCAGTGAGCAGAGATAGTGCCACTGCACGGCAGCCTGGGTGACAGAGAGAGACTCCATCTCAAAAAAAAGGAAATCAGGTAGGCAGTGGCTCATGCCTGTAATCCCAGCACTCTGAGAGGCTGAGGCGGGTGGATCACGAAGTACAGAGATTGAGACCACCCTGGCCAACATGGTAAAACCCTGTCTCTACTAAAAATACAAAAAAATAAGCCGGGCATGGTGGCTGGCGCCTGTAGTCCCAGCTACTGGGGAGGCTGAGGCAGGAGAATCGCCTGAACCCGTAGGAGGCAGAGGTTGCAGTGAGCCTGGCGCCACTGCACTCCAGCCTGGGAGACAGAGGAAGACTCTGTCTTAAAAAAAGAAAATGAGTAAGCAAGTCGAACCACAAAACCAACCAATGACTATACCTGTTCATAGCTTTGGTAAAAGGCTTTATGGAAAAAGTAGAAAGAGAAGAGAAATAACCACAATTAACTTCAACTTCCATATCTGTGAAATTCATTTAACCTAGACCTGCTCTGGGGAGGAAAGAGGAAAGAAATCCAAGGGCAGCAGCACTGGCTGTCAGTTCTGCTCAAGTTGCCTTTGACTGACCCCTGAGTTTGTGTGAACCAGGAATTCTCCTTCCCCCAAGCCGGCATTCCCAACAAGCACACATTCTCCTGCCTCTCCTGAATTGGAAAAAGGGAAATCTAACATTATGTAATTGCCTGCTTCCACAATTCAAACTTAGGCATACTACAATCCTAATTAGAGGGAGAACTTAGTGCAACATGACAAGCAACAAATTAGAAATCTACAGGCTGAAACTTCTCATCCCAGACTTGAGGCAAAGAGAAATGCCTTCACCTGACTTTGTGGCACACCCACTGCTACTTACTACGTGCCAGCTAAAGAAGCCCCTGACATCCCTCCATGTCATTTTGGTGTCATCTCTCTACGCCTTTTAAGAAAACATTCTGTTCTATTTGCAAATGGGGTTATTTTACTCTCTCCAGGACAGAATAAAAGGAGAAAATTGTTGTTGACTGGTGAATATTACCTACTGTTAAAAGATCTGCCCTGATAGTTTTTTGTACCCTCGTGATTACAAACCAAATCACTGTGTTCTTCTGTCCCCTTCTGCAAATCATCCATGTTTAAAAGACCCAGAACCCATGGAATCTTTCCCATGCTTCTATGACTCACTCCAGAGCTCAACAACAGCCCACCAGACAAAAAAAAAAAAAATGAGCTATCATCTAAGAATAATTAACTTAAATATAACCTTTGAAAGCAAGGTGCCATCAAAGTGTGTGGGTTTTGCTTTTGTTTTTGATTAGCTAGGCGCAGGAAAAAAACTAAAAGCAAAAATTCAACGAGGCCAATTTTCCATACCAAAAAAAGTGCTGCAGATAGAAGACTGGATTGTCAATCTCAAGGGATAGTGGAACACCCTTATCTGTGCCTGTCTGTAGAAGAAGACTCAAACTTCTATGTGAACACTGACAGAATACCATAATGCTTCTCCAGGAAGAAGGAGACCCCCCTCACCTCAAGGGCATTCACCCAACCAGCAGGGGAAGTTTCTTCTCTACTGGCTCAGATTACTCCACTGGAAGGTTAGGTGACACAACATAAATCAGTCCCATTTTCAACAGGAAGCTCCTACATTTTCCTGTTTTATGTCCTGTTTTATCTCTCCACCTGACGACCCCCCAGCCTCAACCTCTGGTAACCTTTACATGTCGCTGGGAAAGAAGGCCTAAAATTTAGTTGGCCATGGTCCAGAAACAAGGGCGGTACACCTAATTCCTTCTGCAAATGGAAATGACTTTAAAAAGAGAAGAAAAAGATGAACCAAAATACACTGAGTTTAGTTTTTCTAAAAAGCATACAAGTACATTATGCTCTGAGCTAATAAAGATTTCTTTAAAAACAAGACAAGAAAGCCTACAGGCTCTACTATGTAGAAACTTTAAATCATATTTACTTTTTCCATAACTGTCATTTGAGTAACTCTAAAGCTTGGTTACCAAATACTACATCAATGTTGTTTTCATAGGTTTACAACCTTACCACAGATTGTCTGTTTCCTTCAATTTTGCATCTTCTCAATTTGGATATTTAATAAATTCTGAACTCTTAAGTGAGGGGAGAAAGTAGTAAAATTTTAACATACTCTAAGATAGGGGAAAAAAACAGAAAATAAACGAATATAATTCAATATGGACACCTGTCTTCCAATCACTGCCTAGTCATTAACTAGTTCTGGAACTTTCAACAAATCATTTCAACTTTCTGGGCTTCGGTTCCCTCATATGTAAAATGGGAAAGATGAGCCAGTTGAGTCAAAATCCCTCCTAGTTCCAACAATCCATGAATCTGTCCAACAAAAAGTAAAAATCACCATTACAAATAAGATTTTATAGTTTACAAAGCACTTTCATACATATATTCTCATTAATTTTCATAGCTCATCTGAGCCCATCTCTCCAGGAAACAACAGTAAAGTTCAGGAAGAAGTTCAATTATTTTTCAAGATCTCACAACCAGAAAATAGCAGAGCAGGTTTTTGAAACCCAGACCTTCTGAGGACAAATATTAGGCTATATTATTTCAAAATGTTTAAATACATTAAAATTCAAAATAAATAAATAAATATATTAAAATTCAAAAATAATTGCCTACAATGCATAACCTTAATGGGGGATCAGGGTACCATAACTCCGTACCAGGAAAGATTACTACAAATAGTCCCACGGGACTACAAGTTCCAAGCGGCCGGGAACAAACACTCTTTGCTCATCACTGGAATCACAGAAACCAAAAGTGCACCTCTCAGATAGCGGCACTCAATAAACAATGCTTGACTCACCACTCAAAAGGTTAGGAATATAGGGATGCTATGGGGGGGGAAATTTTTTCTGAATTTATTTTGAGATTTGAACTTCTATGATTTCAGGCAAAGGAAAAAATTAAAAAGGTACTCTATCAGAGCTCTAGTTCTTTATTAGGGGAATGAGTCTATTTGTCTTCCATAGAGAAAATCTAGTATGGTCAGTGAACCAACAGGCTAAAATCTGAGATGTCACCCAAAAATCTTCAGGATATTCATACTTCATTTGTGTACTAATATGGACCAATAGAAATGATAACACAACCGTGAGGACTGAGAAGAGGCACATAATCAGATTATTAATCATGACAAACTTTCCACCAAATTCCACTCTCATATCATTTCAGCTCTCTTTATGCTCCTATTTCACAGCTCAAAGAGATTTTTCTAAAAAGAAAAGTCACATATCTACAAATTCAGATTGCAACTTAAGATGAGAACATATACACATCTCAACTAAGATCCCCCAAAGTCTACAAAACTGCTCATCTCAAGCAATCTTCAATCTATGACTTCAATAACTTACTAGAAGGTGTTTTTTAAAAGTTCCTAAACAATCAAGGTAGGGGCACTATACCAAAATTACACACATACTTCAAAGCAAAAGCAAAGCAAATGCAGAAGCCTGAAAATACTAGTGAAAGGATAGAGACAAAAGAAGAGTTAAAGGAATCTCAATACAAAGTATCAGAGAGGTGCTCTGGAATTATTACCTAGAGCTCAAGTAAACCTTGCCATAGAATCCTCCAATGAAATCACAACCATCACTGACTGACGCTTCAGATTTTTAAAGTTCACTGTACCAGAATCGCAATTTCAAACTCAAGGAGCAGAACTAGGAACTGCAGAGAAGCTAACAACAGCAACACCTACTGACTGTCTCAAGCCACTCACCAAACTTGTTCTCTCAGTCAACTGGAGAAATCGAATGACAGTCAACTTCAAGAGTGCTTTACTTAAGCATTAATGAGATAAGAAAATTACTTGTCAGAGACATAAAGGCATTCATCCCCCAAAATCTCTTATTTTGCCTCTAACCATTTATGTGGAAACAATCACTCATAATTTTAGATGCACTGTTAATTGCTAATGCTTCAGTAAAATTTATTCCATGAGAAAAATGTTTTAATATTAATATAGTTAAGAACGGAGATGTCATCTAATAGCTGGACACATCAGTGGCCATAATAAACTAGCTGAAACCTACTATTACCACTGTTCCATATTATCCTCTTTTTTAATCCTGGTAAAGATAGCTTAATTGCAGCTTTCAAAAAACGAAGAGAAAAATGAAAGTCGTTAAATCAGGATTATAAAGAAAATTAATATTGTTACTAAACTGGCTGCAGGAAAGGATTCTATATGATCTAACCTTGTACTTTTCCAGAAGATTCAGTCAGAGAAGCTTTGCCTTGGACGGATACTCCACAGGAGAAACAGGAGAAGTTGACACTTATCTCCCACAGAGTACCAGCACAAAAACAATGGCTTTAAGAGTCTGACTCAGAGTTTCAACATGAAAGGTTTGCTTTATAGAGGAAACGCCAATCCCAGTCCATCCAGATAGACCTGGAACCTGATGAAAGTCGACACCTCTACTCCGAAATTTGCATCGCATCGCTGGCTTCAGTTAAGAAACATAATCGTTTCACAGGTAGTATGCATTTCAGTGAATGCTGCCTCTAAACTATCCGTGAGGAAAAATAAAATCTATAAGATAACGTAGTCTAGGAGCCACCAATCCCCAAAGGCTTCCCTTAGAAAAATGCCAACAATTCAGCTAAACATCTTCCTTGAAAGTGAGCCAGTTCCCATGTCTCTCTGTTTTCCAAACCGCGATGAAATTTCAACCTGCCCAACACGATTACTGGTCCACCTAGAAATGCCGTGGAGCGATTTAACAGCCTCGGAAATTTCCTTTAAGGTCAGAAGAGAAGCTGGTAACAGATGGGGCGAAGGAGGAAAAGTTCTTTTTGCGGCACACTAACGCCTCCCCAGTCCTTTCGCGGTTTACTCGCTCCCTGGAAAGCAGGTTAGAGCATCCCAAAATTTCATGTCCCCAAGACCCCAAAGGGGAAATTAACCACCCTAGGGCACCGAGCTCCATTTCCCACAACTCAACCAACTCGGCCTGTCTACTCCAGCACAGCCTGCAAAGCGCTCACCCAGGTGACCAGAGAGGAAGGGTCGCCAGGTGGAAACCAGAGCAGCGGGGTGGGCGCAACCGCCCGGACTGGGGCGCGGGTCTCCTGGTCTCCCGCAGAGGCGCCTGCCCCGTAGTTGTGCAGATTCGGGTTCTGAGGTGCGTGCGCGCGCCGGGCGCGGTGGAGTCGGACTCGCCCCGCCGGGCTGCGCTATCAGCAAGCCACCAAATCGGAAATCAAACTTTAATCGGCCTCCCAGGGTCCTGCTCCAGGCCCTGGACCCCAACCCCAGCCAGAAACAGGACGGGGGTTGTCAGCGGCCCTGCACCCCCGCACCCCCAAGGACCCAGGCGCGGGGGCCACTTACCGTTCGGCCCGACCTCCCGGTGCCGCCGCGCGTCCCGGGCGCGTCCGTCGCGCGCTCTCCCTGGGGGAGAAAGAGAAACCGTGTAGACGGCCGGCGCGCGCTCACTCGCCGCCTCCTCTGCGGAGAGCAGCAAGGCCGGGCCGGGGCGGGCGCCGAGCACGGAGCGGAGGGGGGGCTGGGGGAGGTGGGGGCGGAATCAGCCCAACTCCCGAGCCTAGCTCCGAGGGGGGACCCGGAATGCAGGCTGGCGGGCGGCCGGCGGGGGCCGAGCTCATGGAGGAGGGGGAAGGCAGAGGTGGCCCCGTCCTCGGGCATCAACTATTGTCTAGGCGCCCGGCCCCGCTCGCGGCGTCCCCGAGATTCAGCACCCCCCATCACGCCCGCCCGCAGGGGAAAGAGCTGAGGGGGGCGGCCAGTACAGGAAGCAAGTGCGGGGGTCCGGGCTCCGAAGATCCGAGGTGGGCGCGGGGTTGGGGGGGGGAATGGGGAGGTGCGTACCGAGTGGGGGGAGGGGGACAGGTAAGTGCCGACGGGGGCGGGAGGCCCCGAGGACTGGTGGAGGAGGAAATGGGGAAGGAGCCACCGAGGCGGGAGGGGGATGGAGTGGTTGTGGGGGCGGCCTCTGGGGCCCAGACCTGGCCCTCCCCGGGGACCCTCCAGCCGGGGACTCGGCGCTGCACTGACTTTTCGCTCACTCGCTCACGCACGCACTGAACTCGCTCACAAAGTTGCCGGCAGTGGCGGCGCCTCACTCGCCCTTCCCCTCCCCCCGCCCCCGCCCCATTCCTTCCCCTCCTTCACTCCTCCCTCTCCCCCAAGTCTCGGGTGAGATCACCGCGGAGCGGGTCTGAGCGGCGCGCAAATCTCGCGAGAGAAGCGGCGGCTGGGCCCTGCGGGCGGAGGAAGTGGAAGAAGTCGCGGGAGGGTAGGGGACCGCGAAAACTTCTGGTTGCTATGACGACGGCAAAGCCCTGGATTCCTGTCTCTTGCGGAGAGCAGAGGCTGCAAACGTGGGTGCAGTTTTCAACCTGCCCCTCCCCCTGCCCGGCGCACGGGCGGTGGGGAAAGGGAGGGGGTGGTTGCAAAAGGAGAATTTTTACACCAATTCAAAAGGGCATCTCTAGAAGAACACAGTCATGGTATCTGGCCAAATTTGGCAAATGAGGCTAATGTATTAAGAGATTCTGGGACACGTTTCTACCTAGAAGCCAACACATATCTGCACCCCAAATTTCTACCATATATTCAGTTTTTCAGCCTTTTCTTCCAATCTCATTCCTCTACCCCCCACTCCCCCATGCTCCCTTCCTCCTCCTCTTCCCAACACACACACACACACACACACACACCCACCAGACTGGGCTCCTTCAGGAACTGGCTCATTCATCTCTGTATTCTCAGCGCCTCCACAGGCTTGGTCCATACTAGGTACTGGCTACTTTTTTGACAAGTTGAACGCAACAGTCCATACCTGCTCTCAGTACTTGCCTTTGGCCCTACCCTAGAGAGTACCGTCAAGTTTGGACTCTATTAAACCACCCTCGCATTTCTATTAACACCATGTCTTTTTCAATGGTCATAATCTCTCCTTCATCTTTTTCTCATAAAAACCCTATTCATCATGGGGAGGGGAACATTTTTTTAAAAATCATTAGGCATCCTCAGACGCCTTTATACCTACTCCAAAATGCTATTAAGAATGAAGATAAACTCTCTTCAGACCCATGTCTTTTAATTGTAGAAATTTTTCTGAAGTGAGGGTTATTATATACCCACTGCCTAAGTAAAATGGATATTGTGAATAGAAGTTAAGCTTCAGCTTTGTATTTCAAAATGGATGAGTAAAATTAGATTCCATGGTAGGTGGATTATATCTCAATTTTTTAAATTCCTATCCATGAACATGGGGAAACCATTATTTAACTCAGTCCCACAGAACTAGAAACCTAAAGCATGAACCTAAGCATATGAAGACTAGGCAGTCAGAACTTTTAAGTCACTTGCAAGTTTAAATCCTAAATCAATTAAAGTTTGTGTATTAGAAACCTAAGTGGGCCGGGCGCGGTGGCTCACACCTGTAATCCCAGCACTTTGGGAGGCTGAGGCGGGCGGATCACAAGGTCAGGAGATCAAGACCATCCTGGCCAACATGGTGAAACCCCGTCTCTACTAAAAATACAAAACTTAGCTGGGCATAGTGGCATGTGCCTGTAATCCCAGCTACTCTGGAGGCTGAGGCCAGATAATCTCTTGAACCAGGGAGGCGGAGGTTGCAGTGAGCTGACGTCGCGCCACTGCACTCCAGCCTGGGTGACAGAGCGAGACTCCGTCTCAAAAAAAAAAAAAAAAAAAGAAAGTCAGGAAACTAGGGTTCAAGTTGCCATAAATAATTGAGTCTCCTTGAGAAGTTATTTAATCTCTGATTCTTTATCTGTAAAATGAGGGGGTAGCCCCACATGTTAGGTTATTACAGCTTTGAAATGCTATAGCTCGCTGGCATGGTGGCTCACATGCATAATCCCAGCACTTTCGGAGGCCCAGGTGGGAGAATTGCTTGAAGCCAGGAGTTTGAGACTATCCTGGGCAACATAGAAAGACTCTGTCTCTACAAAAATAAAAAATATTAGCTAGGTATGTTGACATGCACCTGTAGTCCCAGTTATTCAGGAGGCTGAGGCTTGAGAATCACTTGAGCCCAGGAGTTAAAGGCTGCAGTGACCTATGATCACACCACTGCACTCCAGCCTGGGCAACAAAGTGAGAACCCTAAACATATATATATTTAGAGCTTTTAAAACTATAACATTTTCCAATAAATAACAAATTTTCCTTTTACAGCAAATGATTTAAAAAAGTTTCATTTTATAGTAGGTCAGTTTCACAAAGTATAGCTACATGTTGACAATTTTCTTTAAATGTTGACAATTTTATTTTAAAATTTATCTTGTCCCAACTACAAAGACAACAAAAACATTGACCATGTTACAGTAATTTCAAAGGGAATCTATAGTTCATGATTTGCTTTTACACTAACTCAAAGCAGATTCCTTGTTATTTAATAAATACTCTAATTCAAACCAAAGACCCAAACTAAATACACTCCCAAAATAATTATAAGGAAAGAGGGAGGGAGGGAGGGTGGGGGAGGGAGGAAGGAAGGAAGGAAGGAAGGAAAGAAGGAAGGAAGGAAGGTGGGAGGGAGGGAGGGAGGGGAGGGAAAGGATGGGCGGGCCTCAGATTCATTGACTAGTATGTTTAATATTACATTTTCACAGAGAAACACAATGGAACATCACCATCAGTCCTGTAAATCTGTTTTTAAGGAACCATTTTTCATAACATTGCAAAATATTACAAATCAGTTGCTGCTCATTTGTTCTGGCTTAGCTTTAACATGATTTTGCCCTTAAAGGATGGCTGCCAATCTACCTCCACCAACACAGTACAATTTCAGGGCCATCTGTTTATGACTCCCAGATAGCCATTTGAAATAATTGACCCAAGTGCTAGCCAAATCTATTAACATTCTTCAATGCTTCTTATAAGGCTCAAGAGATGGATGTTGGCCTCAAATTACAAAAATAACTTCCCTAATCTTCAGACATAGTAAAATAGTAGAAATTGTCCCAGGGATCTAAAACTGCTCTTTTAAGGCCCTGGGCTACTATTTGTCCCTCACTGATGGCAGAACTTTCATCCATGTTTCTAAAGGAGATAAAAAGTGAAAGCTACCAAAGCCTAGTTTCCAACTGCACTTTCTTTGGGTCAGTCACTCCTGCTGTATCCTCCTCACCGTCCTAGGGTTTCAAAATAGCAGACATCAGGCAACAGAAGAAGGAAAGGAGGAACAGAGTTTGCCAAGAGCACAGACTAGATCTCAATCCACTTCCTGTCCACTCTCTTTCTTGGCTCCTGTACCCATCTCTGCTCAATTCCCTTTGCCCCACCCCACCACCCCCCACACACAAAGGATATGTAACCTTTCTAATGGTAAGAACATCTAGTCATTTACTATGTTGCTCCCTCCCTATTTGCTTCTTCCTTCATTTGAACCCAGGTGAATTCATTTCTCTCTGGTTATTTACTTCTACTCAACAAAACACCCTAATGTATAGAATATATCAAATATAGAATGAATTTTGACACAGAGGCCTACCACACCAGGAAATTTTATGTATTTTTTAATATTATAAACACTGATTCACATTTGCATGACTTACAGTTAAAATCTGATTTTACTGGCCTATTATCGGTCAGTTCACAGCTCCAGTAGCTGTACATCTGCAGGGCATTATTCTAAGTGATATTTAGAAAGATTACTGTGAATAATTACAAAGGTCCAAAGTGCCCTCAAAATTATTCAGGATTAAATGATATCCCATGTTGTTTCAATTTTAGGGTTTTATCGTTTTAGCCTTGTTGGTGTAATTGTGTTTTCGTGAATACTGGATTCCTTAGAAAATGCCCCTTCTCTTAATTTACATAGTAGTATTCATTACAAGTCTAAAACACCAACTACTTTATAACCAATTAACATTCCATTACTCTATTAACAGCAAAACTGCTATACTTCCCTGTACTCTCCCCTCCTCTTTAAAGGACTATTTCACACTTCTCCTCCTTAATCAAACCTCCACCTAGTACTTCCAACCAATGGCCTTGCTCCCCTCTTTTGTTGGTAAAATGGAAATAATCATAAGAGAACTGAACACACACACCCTCCCTACCGCTCTGTCTACCAGCCTACCTGCATCTGTCTGCATATATTCCCCTGTCCTTCCTGTCACTTAGGAACTCTCAGTGCTCTTAGCGAAGATTAGCCTCTTGATCTGTGCATTAGTGCATCGCCTCTAACTCGGGGACATTGATTCAGCAACTGTCTCCACTCTCTTGTATCATCAAATTTTCCTTCTCTACTGCATCACTTCTAAGGGCTTACAAGCATGCTAGACTATCTGCCGTGGTAAAAAGTAAAATGCTTCCTAGATTTTATGTCTTCCCCACTTCACTTTATAACTGGAATCTTCAAAAGGCTCTTCCAGGCTTGCTGTCTTCAATTCCTATCCTTCCCTTCCCTTGAATCCACTCTGAGCAACCTTTCACCCCCACTGCTCCACAGCAACAGGTCTTCTCAGGGACATCAGGGACTGCCTCATTGCTAAATCTGGTGCTCAACTTCCAGGCTCACCTGCCTGGAGCCCTCCACAGCAGGGAAGAGGTCAACCATGCTGGTTCTTGAAATGTTTTCTTCAGTTGACTTCTGAGCCAGCAGTCTATCCTAGTTCTTATCCTACCTTTCTGGTCTTTTTAGTCTTAAACCTCTAAACATAGGAGGCTCCAGGACTCACTCTTCAGACATCTCTTTGTGGTCTCTTTTCACTCTGTGGTGAGCTCACCAGTCTCATGGCTTTAAATACCATCTATACATTGAATACTCCTAAATGTACACCTCCAGGCTAGTCATCTCCCCCATCTCCAGATTTGTACATCCATCTGCTACTCGACATCTGCAATTGATTATGTACTAGATATTTCAGACTTTACATGTTTAAAACTGATGAGCTCCAAGTGTTCCCCTCAAAACCAGTGGCCTCCTGAACTCCAGATATCCCTCTCAAAACCAGTTTTCTCCAGCAGTCTTCCCCATCGCCATTAAGGGTGTCCTCCTAGAGGTTCAGGGGTTTTGTTCAGAGCAAAAGTCTTGGAATCATCCTTAACTCCTCTATTTCTCTCACATGCAAACCACCTGCAAATTCTGTTGGTCCTTTCTTCAAAATATGTGTAGAATCCAATCACTTCCACCCACTGCAGCTCCACCTCTCTGATTCAAGTCATTTCTCACCTGGATTATCACAATTGTCTCCCTACTGGTCTCCCTGGTTGGTTTCCCTACTCCTGCCTTTCCCCTCCGGTAATTTTTTCTAACAACAGGATCCAGGTGATCTTGTAAATCTGATCTTGTCACTTCTCTGCTCACAAAGGTTCCAGGACCTCTCACCTCACTCATAGAAAAGGTCCCAGTTCATATTCTGGCCCAGAGGACTGTATATTCTCTGATTCCTAACTCCTTCCTCTCTCCCCCTCCCTCTTTCTACCCCAGCCACACTGGCATTCCTGCTATTCTTTGACTACACCGGGTGCTCTACTGCCTCCAGGCCTTGCATTTGCTCTTTCCTCTGCCTGGAGAGCTCGTTCCCCAAATATCTGCATGATTCACTTTCTGGGTCTGTTTAGATGTCTGTACAGAGGTAACTGTTGGCAATCTGCCTGCTTGCTCTTGGGTGCTCTCTCTTTTCCTGCTCTGCCTTGCAGTGAGGCTGACCTCCATGGGCCATGTTTTCCAGGACCCCTTGTCAGGGGCTTCCAGCTGGGTTCAGCCATCGGGATGCATAACAGGAATTCGGACAGATGGAATAGACAAGCGAAAGCCTTTCTCCTCCTCTCTCTGCTTCAGGCAGAGTTTTAGTAGCAAATGCCTCTCCTCATGCCCCAGGTTCCACTGGGTGGTAACCATCCCCAGGCTCTGATACAACTTCAGCTGGAGGGGGATAGTAGCTTCCTGGTGTTAAGAATCTCTGGGTTCCCTCATCACCCTAGTTAACTTCTCAGCTCTTCCATCCACTGCGTAGTTTCCCTGTATAAAAATTCTCTCATTTTGGCCAGGCACAATGGCTCATGCCACTAATCTCAGCACTTTGGGAGGCTGAGGAGGGCAGATCACTTGGAGCCAGGAGTTGGAGACCAACATGGCCAAACCCTGTCTCTACTAAAAATGCAAAAACATTAGCTGGAGGCTGAGGTGGGAGGATTGTTTGAGCCTAGGAGGTCGAGGCTGCAGTGAGCCAAGACTGTACCACTGCATTCCAACCTGGGTGACAGAGCCAGACCCTGTCTCAAAAAAATAATAAAAATAAAATAAAAAATTAAAATTCCCTCCTTTTGAACGACCAAGACCAGCTTCCATTCTCCTAACTAGACCTTGATTGTTACAGTCACACTTTACGACATAGCAATCACCCCAATCTCATACTCCCCACACAGCTCTATTGCTCTCTGAAGTCCTGTCACTCCCTGACATATTATCTAATTGTTTGTTGGTTTATTGTCTGTCTTCCATCTAGAAGGTAAGATCCCTGAGGGCAGGAACTATATGTCTGCTTTATTCACTGCTGTATTCCCACCACCTGGAACAGTGCCTGGCACGTAGGAGGCACTTAATAACGTTTTTCAAATGAGCAAATAGTGCTAATTCAGACAAAATAAAAGTGCTAGCAGAGTGTGGCAGACAGACACCCCCACCCTCCAAGATGTCCACATCCTAATCCCCAAAACCTGTGAATATGTTACCTTACGTGGAAAAAGAGATTTTATAAAGATATGATTAAGTTAAGGAGCTTGAAATAGGGAGATTATCCTGGATTATCTGAGTGGGCTCAATGTAACCACAAGGTTTTCATAAGAGGGAAGTAGGAGGATCAGAGTTAGACATGGAGATGTGACCACAGAAACAGAATCAGAGAGAGGGATCTAAAGATGCTGTACTGCTGGCTTTGACAATGGAGGAAGAGACCATGGGCCAAGACACGTAGACAACCTCTAGAAGCTGGAAAGGCAAGAGAAACAGATTCTCCTCTATAGATTTCATAAGGAATGCAGCCCTGCCAATACCTTGATTTTAACCAAGTGAGACTTATTTCAGACTTCTGACCTCCAGAAATGTAAGATGATAAAAAGGTGGTGTTTTAAGCTGCAAATCTGTGATAATTTGTAACAGCAGTAATAGGAAACTAACAGTGTTTAATCAGGTATGTAATCTCTTTTTAGTTATAATGTGTCTTGTTTACTCTTAAATCCCTACAATTTAATACAGTTCTGACAAAGATAGGCACTCCATAAATGTGCAATGAAAGAATCAAGTTTAACAGCAAAGCAGAATCAGGGCTCCCATTCTGATGGAGTGGAAAATCCCTTACCTGGCTTTCTGGCTCAGAAAGCACCTTGCTATTAGGAAGGCTTTGTGAACTTTTTGAGCCATGAAGATATAGGGGTATAGGGTAGAGGCCATCCAGGTCTTAGGCACCAGTGTCAGCTAGAGAGAATGAGGACAAGTCACAAGGGCCTTGTGTGATATACTCAGGACTTGGGCTTTATTCTGTAGGCAATAGGGGAGCCATTGAAGGATTTTCAGCAAGGGTGGAAACATTCACATTTGCATTTACAATGCATAGAATATTAGAAGCATGAGATTTAGAAATCCATGGGTTGGAGAGAGGTCAGAACTGTGATCACAAATGCAGCAAGCAGTAGCTTATAAATTGCTAGTATGTTGCATGTAGGTAACACTTTTTTTAGAAGGAGTTTCCCTCTTGTTGCCTAGGCTGGAGTGCAGTAGCACCATCTCGGCTCACTGCAACCTCCACCTCCTGGGTTCAAGTGATTCTCCCGCCTCAGCCTCCTGAGTAGCTAGGATTGCAGATGCCTGCCACCACGCCCGGCTAATTTATTTTTTGTATTTTTAGTAGAGACGAGATTCACCATGTTGGCCAGGCTGGTCTCAAACTCCTGATCTCAAGTGATCCACCCACCTCAGCCTCCTAAAGTGCTGGGATTACAGGCTTGAGCCACTGCACCCAGCCTAGATAACATTTTAATTAACATGCATCCTCACAAACTTTGTTTCCTTGTCATAGGCATTTTCTTTTGAAACATTTTTCCATAAAGCTGCTCATGTGTTTCCTGGGTTTTCAGGTAATTTTCTTATAAACATGGATAAAAAAAATAAAAATCCCAAAAAGGATGAAAAGTTTTGGCCCACCAATACTTTCGACGTTTTTCTCTATACCATAGACATCAGCACATGCTACTCCAGTTATAATATTCTTTTTTCTTTTTTCTTGGAGGGTTTATTCATTCCTTTTCATTCTTTTTTCTATAATTTTGTCTTCATACTTTATTTTATTTTTTTTAAAATAATTTATTTATTTTACTTTAGGTGCATACTATATCTGGCATTTCTCCCCATGTTATCCCCTCCCCCACCCTCCCCTCCCTCCCCCACCCCCCATTGTCTCTCCCCTACCCCCCCCCACAACTGTCCCGTGTGTGATGCTCCGCTCCCTGAGTCCACGTGTTCTCATTGTTCAACACCCACCTAGGAGTGAGAACATACGGTGCTTGGCTTTGTGTTCTTGGGTCAGTTTGCTGAGAATGATGGTTTCCAGATTCATCCAATCCCTACAAAGGACACGAACTCATCATTTTTTATGGCTGCATAGTATTCCATGGTGTATATGTACCACATTTTCTTTGTCCAGTCTATCATTGATGGGCATTTGGGTTGGTTCCAGGTCTTTGCTATTGTACACAGGGCTGCAGTGAACATACGTGTGCATGTGTCTTTATAGTAGAATGATTTATAGTTCTTTGGGTATATACCCAATAGTGGGATTACTGGGTCAAATGGAATTTCTATTTCTAGATCCTTGAGAGATCGCCACACTGTCTTCCACAATGGTTGAACTAATTTACACTCCCACCAACTGTGTAAGAGTGTTCCTATTTCTCCACATCCTGTCCAGCATCTGTTGTCTCCTGATTTTTTAATGATCGCCATTCTAACTGGCGTGAGATGATATCTCAGTGTGGTTTTGATTTGCATTTCTCTAATGACCCGTGATGATGAGCATTTTTTTATGTTTGTTGGCCTCATATATGTCCTCTTTTGAAAAGTGTCTGTTCATATCCTTTGCCCACTTTTGAATGGGGTTGTTTTTTCTTATATATCTGTTTTAGTTCTTTGTAGATTCTGGATATTAGCCCTTTGTCAGATGGGTAGATTGCAAAAATTTTTTTTGCCAGTCTGTGTCTTTTGACTGGGTCGTTTAGGCCATTTATATTCAATGTTAATATTGTTATGTGTGAATTTGATCCTGCCATTTTGTTACTGGCTGGTTTTCTTTCTCATTAGTTGACTCACTTTCTTCATTGCATTTTTGGTCTTTGCCAACTGGTTTGCTTTTGCAGTGACTGGTACTTGTTCCTTTCCATGCTTAGTGTTTCTTTCAGGAGCTCTTGTAGGGCAGGTCTGGTGGTGACAAAATCTCTCAATAATTGCTTGTCCATAAAGGATTTCATTTCTCTTTCACTTATGAAGCTTAGTTTGGCTGGATATGAGATTCTGGGTTGAAAATTCTTTTCTTTAAGGATGTTGAATATTGGCCCCCACTCTCTTCTGGCTTGTAGAGTTTCTGCTGAGAGATCTGCTGTGAGTCTGATTGGCTTCCCTCTATGGGTGACCTGACCTTTCTCTCTGGCTGCCCTTAGCATTTTTTCCTTCATTTCGACCCTAATGAATCTGACAATTATGTGCCTTGGGGTTGCTCTTCTTGAGAATATCTTTGTGTAGTTCACTGTATTTCTTGAATTTGAAATCTGGACTGCCTTGCTAGGCTTGGGAAGTTCTCCTGGATAATATCCTGGAGTGTGTTTTCCAGCTTGGATTCATTCTCCCATCATATTCAGGTACACCGATCAAGCGTAGATTAGGTTTTTTCACATAATCCCATATTTCTTGGAGGCTTTGTTCATTTCTTTTCACTTTTTTTTTCTCTTGTATTGCCTTCTCTTTTTACTTCATTGAGTTGATCTTCAATCTCTGATATCCTTTCTTCTGCTTGATCGATTTGGCTATTGAAACTTGTGTTTGCTTCGCATAGTTCTCATGCTGTGTTCTTCAACTCCATCAAGTCGTTTATGTTCTTCTCTAAGCTGGTTATTCTAGTTAGCATTTCATCCAACCTTTTTTCAAGGTTTTTGGTTTCTTTGCATTGAGTTAGAACGTGTTCCTTTAACTCTGAGAAGTTTGTTATTATCCACCTTCTGAATCCTGTTTCGTCAATTCTTCGCACTCCTTCTCGGTCAAGTTGTGATCCTATATTGTTGAGGAGTTGTGATCCCTTGAAGGAGAAGAGGTGTTCTGGTCTTTGGTGGTTTCACCTTTTTTGCACTGGTTTTTTCCCATCTTTGTGGATTTACCTGGCTGTGGTGTCAGAGAGCTGCTTGATGAGGTCACTTGTCTGCCTGTGGGGGGCGCCATAATATTCTTTTTCTTTTTCTTTCTTTCTTTTTTTTTTTTTTTTTGAGACAGAGTTCGCTGTGTCACCCAGGATGGAGTGCAGTGGCTTGATCTCAGCTCACTGCAATCTCCACCTCCCAGGTTCAAGCAATTCTCCTTCCTCAGCCTCCTGAGTAACTGGGATTATAGGCACATATGACCACACCCGGCTAATTTTTGTATTTTTAGTAGATACAGGGTTTCACCGTGTTTGCCAGGCTGGTTTCGAACTCCTTACCTCAGGTGATCCACCTGCCTCAGCATCCCAAAGTGCTGGGATTACAGGTGTGAGCCACTGTGCCAGTCCCAGTTATATACACACACACACACCACACCACACACAACATATTAAATCGTCTCAGAACCCTTTAGGATTTTTTATTCATCCTACTAATAATATTTCCTTTTAGGAAGCTCTTTGAACCATTTAAAATAACTTCAATATTGTCTGAGGAGCTAGAAATTCCCTTCCAAACAGCCCTTTCCCCTTTATTCCTTTCATCAGTTTTCACAGTAGAGAAGGTGTCAAGGAAGGAAGGTGAATTTTAAAAGTCCTCTCTCTACTCTCTTGTCTTTTTTAAATCCCCAGAAAGGAAAAGAAACTTGCTCATGACTTGGAAGCGGTGGGCTGAGGCCTCCCAAGACCATCTGGGCTGTTCCATTGCCAGCCAGAGTGGAGGCGACATTCACACAAACCCAGGAGCTGCAGGGGCGCGTGAGCTGCAGCTGCTTTGTGGTATCCAAGGAGCGCATAGTGAGATTCTGCAGGAGAAATCATGCTTTGCATGTTCTTGAATACAAGAAACATGTGTAGTGAGGGTTTCTGTTTGCAGGCATGCCAAGCAAAACTACTGGAATATTAAAGCCATCACAGCCTTTATTTAAGGGAAAAGAGGACAAGAATGAATATGCTGATAGTTCAGAGATATTTAGGACCTTCAACAGCTCAGCACTCATCCTAAATTTTTACAAATCAATTTCCATAGATGAAGCTTTTAAAAGCCCTTTTAAAAGGACTTTTATTTGTTCTTTTCACCTGGGGGAAAAGTGATGAGTCTATCTACTCAAGTATGAGAAATGGCCATGGCCACTCGATGTAATTTTTTACTTATCCTATAGCTACACAAAGAAAATAGCACCGAGTGTAGTGGAGGAAAATCTGCCTAGACCTCAAGCCTCGCTTGAATTCAATTCTGTACTCTAATTCAGACTTTGCCTTTACCTAGCTGAGTCAGATAAATTATTTAATTTTTCTGGACTTCTCTTTCTTTTCTTTTCTTTTTTTTTTTTTTTTTAGACTGGGTCTCACTCTATTGCTCAGGCTGTAGTGTAGTGCCGCGATCTTGGCTTACTGCAACCTCCACCTCCCGGTTTCAAGTGATTTTCCAGCCTCAGCCTCATAAGTAGCTGGGTACAGGTATGCACCACCCCCCAGGCTAATTGGACTTCTCTTTCTTTAAATACAAAAGGAGAGGGCTAAGAGGCCATCCCTCCAGACTAAAAGTTTGTATGTTGATGTGTTACCATCTTTCAAGAGTCAGTTTGCTCCTCGTCAAGAATCTTTCAGGGGTCTGTTTGCTCCTGGTCCAGAATCTGAGGTCTAGACTTTTGCTCAGAGTCGCTGAACCTGTCTCCTTTCCCATTTATTTTACTCTTCTTAGGATGAGCTCTACCTTCCCCTCCCCTCTCCTGTCCCTACCACATCCCATTCTACAACCCCATCTGAAATATCAAGGGTGACCATAACTCACTGGTAGGTTGAAGAGGGATAAAGACTTCTGAGCAATTCTCATAGACACCTCCTGTTCTCTGGTGCTGACTGTGACTGGCACTGCTAGAGTGGATCTGATCATTGCTTCTGCCATGGCCAGCCCATACCAGCTGTTCTTACTGGGAGTGGAATTTTTAGGACTGCTACTCCCAGCTGCTTTCTCTTTAGAACCTTAGAACGGCCAGCTTCTGTGTCCCGGAGCTTCTGGGCAGTTCCTTTCCTCATTCCATACTTCCTCTAGAGGGCAGCACAAATCAAAGTCTCTGCCAAGCATATGGAGTTGGGGATCAACACCATGACTCAGGATTGGCTTGTAGAATTCTTTCAAATTCCCCTAGCCTAGCATGAGAGTATGGGAGCAAGAACGAATAGGTCAGGCACGGTGGCTCACATCTGTAATCCCAGCACTTTGGGAGGCTGAGGTGGGCGGGTCACTTAGATGCCAAGAGTTCGAGACCAGCCTGAGCAAAATGGCAAAACCCTGTCTCTACTAAAAATACAAAAATTAGCCAAGGGTGGTGGCAAACACCTGTAATCCCAGCTACTCAGGAGGCTGAGGCAAGAGAACTGCTTGAACACAGGGAGTGGAGGTTACAATGACTAAGATTGTGCTACTGCACTCCAGCCTGGGCAACAGAGTGAGATTCTGTCTCAAAAATAATAATAATAAATAATTAAATCAGAATGAATAGATTTATTTATTATTATAAATAGATTTATTTATAATAATAATAAATAAATCACACCCATTGGCCTTCACTTGAAGACAGTTCAGCATGGTGGAGTCACATGGAGCTGACTTCAAATCTCACGCCCACTTCCAGCCTGAGTAACAGATTGGTTTTAGAAAAAGTTACTTAACTCCTCTAAGCCTTGGTTTCTTATTTTTCAAGTGGGAATAATAATGATTGCTTCTTAAAAACACACGATTATTTGAGGATTACACGAGATCATACATGTTTTGTTAGACTCTGTGGACTGGCTCTCTAGGGGCCATCACAACTCCCTTTTCTCTTGCCCTCTAGAGACTTCCCTGAAGTCTCCAGAACTAGCGAAACATAAAATGAGGGCTTTATTCTGAAAACTGTGAGTTCCAAAAGATACCTAGTGGTAGAAATACAGTCCCATCTAAACTCCCTCCCATCACTCATGTTTTCCGCTTTCTGCATCTCCCTCTATCTACAGCATTCTTCTCTCTTTCTAAAGACTAGTTTCCCCCATGTTTCTGGTCCACATAGGGAAAATATCTCCTGGGCTCAATCTGAATTCAAACATCTCCCCAGTTTCCAAACTACCTGGGGGAGAAAAGTAACTGACTGACATAGCTTTAAATCAGGTGCCCACCTCTAGACCAATCAACCGTGACCAGGATCCTGGAGGCATGTTGCATAAAATGTCATGGAGGAATCATGACATGACTGTGGGGGGTGGCAGTTCCCGGGGGAAGAGGGAGGGCAGACAATAATAAATGTCTAGGGTGGAGGAATTATATAAAAAGCGTTAAGACTAGGTTTTAGCTGTTAAGATTATGATATAGTTGGGGAAAAGACACTAACATTGTCTTCAGTTTAAATTTATTTTGATGCTGAGGGGGTTAATGTAGGGAAAAAACAAAACAATCAGTAGTGATGGAAAAAATTCTTCTGCCTCTTGAAGTCCAGTCAGTGAAGCTCAACAGTGCAGTGGTGGGGGTAGGTGAAGTGAGAACGTTTCACGTTTTCTCTGGAAGACATTAGCTCCTCAGGACTTTCTGCCCTTATGGAGCTCCAAAAGCACTTATTTAAAAATAAAAGATGGCTAGGAGGCAGGTCTTATCAGAGGAATAAACCATTTAAAGCGGGATCTTCTGCCCTGGGCAGGAATTAATAGAATTAAGCCATGGAGGGGGGATTTACTATACCCATGAAAGAGGTTACAAAGTAGGATAAGACAGGATTAAGGAGCATAACTAGAGTTCATGAAAAGAGATCAAGAAGTTGGGGACTGCCCAGGAAGCCAGTGGGTGAAGAAAGTAGAGAAGGGAGGAGTGTCCCTAGAGGGAGAAAAAGCAAAGGAGCTGAGGATGGGGTGAACGTGGCATATTTGTGGACAGTCACATTGCGCAAGAGAGTGCAGCAGTCCCTAAACTATGAGATTTGCAGTGAAAGCACCAGGGTACCTATTAAAACATAGATTCCTCACCCCTGGTGCAGAGGTTCTGATTAGGTTGGTCTGGGGTAGGTCCCAGGACTGAACCTTAATAAGCCCTCTAGGGGCTGTGCTCAGGGAGTGTGCAGAGGACAGCTTGAGAAACACTGGTATCTCCACTGGCACTGTCTATTAATTAAACAAAAGAAATGGTTTCTCTTTTGGGGTATGTGTTTGCTGGGTGACAACAACTGACTACCAGACTATGAAGTCCCTCCTGATGGTCCAAGAGAGCTGCTGTCAGCCATTGCCACCAAGGCCACCAATTTGCCAGTGACACTTCTGGGGACTCCTTTGTACTCTCAGCCCCCAGAGGTGCCACTTGATTATCAGCTGCTTTGGCCTTCATCTCACATCCTGTGTGCTTTTACAGGATTACACCCAGCCCAAGATGCAACAGAATCAGTCTAGACATTGAATTCTTCTTAGACAATGTTGCTGTTTATATGTCTTGCTGATTCAGTTACTTGTCTTTCACTATCTAATTATAGTTAATTTTTATATAAACTTAATAATCAGCATTTGTGTAATAGTAAAAGAGTGATTTGTTTACTTTAATCTGAAAAAGAGGTTACGTGTTTGAAGAGGAAAATGTTTCTATTCCAAACGTCTGAAGAACTGGTACTATTTACTAATTGCATATTCTTTTATTTTTCTTTCTAAACCACTTTTTATCTCCTCTTCTGCAATCCAACCCACATAATTTCCGTGAAGAAAAAGCCGAGTGGTGTCGTTTTACAAGAAAACTCAGTTAAGAATAAGTCCAAGCAATTGCCAGGTGTTGGGACTGAAATGGAAGTTTCTTAGTACTCCACCCAAGTATTTTCATATTAAATAATTATCTGGTCATCATTTGATTTCTGAGTTATTCTCTTCAGTTTTTGTTGTCTTCAATTTTCAGAAAAATTGAAAATGCTAATAACATGTGTTCTGGTCCCTTGAATCAGACATTTCATTTTTTTAAAATTAATATACATATTTTATTGCACTTTAGGTTCTGGAGTACATGTGCAGAACATGCAGGATTGTTGCATAGGTACATACATGGCAATGTGGTTTGCTGCCTCCATCCCTGCCACCTATATCTGGCATTTCTCCCCATGTTATCCCTCCCCAACTCCCTACCCCTAGTCCCCCCTCAACAGACCTCAGTGTGTGGTGCTCCCCTCCCTGTGTCTACGTGTTCTCATTGTTCAACACCTGCCTATGAGTGAGAACATGTGGTGTTTGATTTTCTGTTCTTGTGTCAGTTTGCTGAGAATGATGGTTTCCAGATTCATCCATGTCCCTGCAAAGGACATGAACTCATCCTTTTTATGGCTGCATAGTATTCCCTGGTGTATGTGTGCCACATTTTCCTTATCCAGTCTATTATCGATGGGCATTTGGGTTGGTTCCAGGTCTTTGCTATTGTAAACAGGGCTGCAATGGACATACGTGTGCATGTGTCCTTATAACAGAATGATTTATAATCCTTTAGATATATACCCAGTAATGGGATTGCCGGGTCAAATGGAATTTCTATTTCTAGGTCCTTGAGGAATTGCCACACTGTCTTCCACAATGGTTGAACTAATTTACACTCCCACCAACAGTGTAAAAGTGTTCCTATTTCTCCACATCCTCTCCAGCACCTGTTGTCTCCAGATTTGTTAATGATCGCCATTCTAACTGGTGTGAGACAGTATCTCAATGTGGTTTTGATTTGCATTTCTCTAATTACCAGTGATGATAAGCATTATTTCATATGTTTGTTGGCCTCATATATGTCTTCTTGTGAAAAGTGTCTGTTCATATCCTTTGCCCACTTCTGAATGGGTTTGTTTGCTTCTTTCTTGTAAATCTGTTTTAGTTCTTTGTAGATTCTGGATATTAGCCCTTTGTCAGATGGGTAGATTGCAAAAAAATTTTTCCCATTCTGTTGGTTGCTGGTTCACTCTAATGATTGTTTCTTTTGCTGTGCAGAGCTCTGGAGTTAATTAGACCCCATTTGTCTATTTTGGCTTTTGTTGCCAATGCTTTTGGTTTTTAGTCATGAAGTCCTTGCCTATGCCTATGTCCTGAATAGTTTTGCCTAGGTTTTCTTCTAGGGTTTTTATGGTGTTAGGTCTTATGTTTAAGTATTTAATCCATCTGGAGTTAATTTTAGTGTAAGGTGTCAGCAAGGGGTCCAGTTTCTGCTTTCTGCACATGGCTAGCCAGTTTTTCCAACACTACTTATTAAACAGGGGAATGCTTTCCCCATTGCTTCTTTTTGTCAGGTTTGTCAAAGATCAGCTGGTTGTATATATTGCCTCCAAGGCCACTGTTCTGTTCCATTGGTCTATATCTCTGTTTTGGTAATAGTACCATGCTGTTTTGATTGCTGTGGACTTGTAGTATAGTTTGAAATCAGGTAGCGTGATGCCTCCAGCTTTGTTCTTTTTGCTTAGAATTGACTTGGCTATGTGGGCTCTCTTTTGGTTCCATATGAAGTTTAAGGTGGTTTCTTCTGGTTCTGTGAAGAGGGTCATAGGTAGCTTGATGGGGATAGCGCTGAATCTCTAAATTACTTTGGGCAGTATGGCCATTTTCACAATATTGATTCTTCCTAACCATGAGCATGGAATTTTCCATCTGTTTGTGTCCTCTCTTATTTCCTTGAGCAGTGGGTTGTAGTTCTCCTTGAAGAGGTCCTTTACCTCCTTTGTTAGCTGTATTCCTAGGTATTTCATTCTCTTTGTAGCAATTGTGAATGGCAGTTCGTTCTTGATTTGGCTCTCTTTAAGTCTGTTATTGGTGTATAGGAATGCTTGTGATTTTTGCACACTGATTTTGTATCTTGAGACTTTGCTGAAGTTGCTTATCAGTTTCAAGAGATTTTAGGCTGAGTCGATGGGGTCTTCTGAATATACAATCATGTTGTCTGCAAATAGAGACAATTTGACTTCCTCCTTTCCTAATTGAATACCCTTTATTTCTTTTTCTTGCCTGATTGCTCTGGCTAGAGCTTCCAATATCATATTGAATAGGAGTGGTGAGGGAGGGCATCCTTGTCTAGTGCCAGATTTCAAAGGGAATGCTTCCAGTTTTTGCCCATTCAGTATGATATTGGCTGTGGGTTTGTTGTAAATAGCTTTTATTATTTTGAGATAAGTTCCATAGATATCTAGTTTATTTAGAGTTTTTAGCATAAAGGGCTGTTGAATTTTGTTGAAGGCCTTCTCTGAATCTATTGAGATAATCATCTGGTTTTTGTCTTTGGTTCTGTTTATGTGGTGAATTACGTTTATAGACTTGTGTATGCTGAAACAGCCTTGAATCCCTGGGAGGAAGCCTACTTGATCGTGATGAATAAGCTTTTTGATGTGCTGTTGCAATCAGTTTGCCAGTATTTTATTGAAGATTTTTGCATCTATGTTCATCATGGATATTGGCCTGAAGTTTTCTTTTCTTGTTGAGTCTCTGCCAGGTTTTGGTATGAGGATGATGTTGGTCTCATAAAATGATTTGGGGAGGATTCCCTCTTTTTGGATTATTTGAAATAGTTTCAGAAGGAGTGGTATCAGCTCCTCTTTGTATGTCTGGTAGAATTCAGCTGCGAACCCATCTGGACCTGGGCTTTTGTTGGTTGGTAGGCTATTAATTGCTGCCTCAACTTCAGCCCTTGTTATTGATCTATTCAGGGTTTCAACTTCTTCCTGGTTTAGGCTTGGGAGGGTGCAAGTGTCCAGGAATTTATCCATTTCTTCCAGGTTTACTGGTTTATGTACATAGAGTTGTTTGTAGTAATCTCTGATGGTAGTTTGTATTTCTGTGGAATCTGTGGTGATATCCCCTTTATCATTTTTTATTGCATCTATTTGATTCTTCTCTCTTTTCTTTTTTATTAATCTGGCTAGTGGTCTGTCTATTTTGTTGATATATTTTTAAAAACCAGCTCCTGGATTTATTGATTTTTTGAAGGGTTTTTGTGTCTCTATCTCCTTTAGATTTGCTTTGATCTTAGTTATTTCTTGTCTTCTGCTAGCTTTTGAGTGTTTTTGATCTTGCTCCTCTAGCTCTTTCAACTTTGATGATAGGGTGTTGATTTTAGATCTTTCCTTGCTTCTCATGTGGGCATGTATTGCTATAAATTTCCCTCTAGACACTGTTTTAAATGTGTCCCAGAGATTCTGGTATGCTGTGTCTTCGTTCTTGTTGGTTTCCAGGAACATCCTTATTTCTGCCTTCATTTCATTGTTTATCCAGTCAACATTCAAGAGCCGGTTGTTCAGTTTCCATGAAGCTATGTGGTTCTGAGTTAGTTTCTGAATTCTGAGTTCTAATTTGATTGCACTGTGGTCTGAGAGACTGTTTGTTATGATTTCTGTTCTTTTGCATTTACTGAGGAGTATTTTACTTCTAATTATGTGGTCAATTTTAGGGTAGGTGTGATGTGGTGCTAAGAAGAATGTATATTCTGTGGATTTGGGGTGGAGAGTTCTGCAAATGTCTATTAGGTTTGCTTGGTCCAGTTCTAAGTTCAAGTCCCGGATATCCTTGTTAATTTTCTGTCTTGTTGATCTGTCTAATATTGACAGTGGAGTGTAAGAGTCTCCCACTATTATTGTGTGGGAGTCTAAGTCTCTTTTTAGGTCATTAAGAACTTGCTTTATGTATCTGGGTGCTCCTGTATTAGGCGCATATATATTTGGGGTCGTTGATCTGTCTAGTATTGATAGTGGAGTGTTAAAGTCTCCCACTATTATTGTGTGGGAGTCTAAGTCTCTTTTTAGGTCATTAAGAACTTGCTTTATGTATCTGGGTGCCCCTGTATTAGGCACATATATATTTAGGGTTGTTAGCTCTTCTTGTTGCATTGATCCTTTTACCATTATGTAATGCCCTTCTTTGTCTCTTTTGATCTTTGTTGGTTTAAAGTCTATTTTATCAGAGACTAGGATTGCAACTCCTGCTTTTTTTTGCTCTCCATTTGCTAGGCGAATCTCCTCCATCCATTTATTTTGAGCCTTTGTGTATCCTTGCACATGAGATGGGTTTTCTGAATACAGCACACCGATGGGTTTTGACTTTTTATCCAATTTGCCAGTCTGTGCCTTTTAATTGGGGCATTTAGCCCATTTACATTTAAGGTTAATATTGTTATGTGTGAATTTGATCCTGCCATTTTGATGCTAGCTGGTTGTTTTGTCCATTAGTTGATGCAGTTTCTTCATTGTATCAATGCTCTTTACCATTTGGTATGTTTTTCGAGGGGCTGGTAATGGTTGTTCCTTTCTGTGTTTAGTGCTTCTTTCAGGAGCTCTTGTAAGGCAGGCCTGGTGGTGACAAAATCTCTCAGCAATTGCTTGCCAGTAAAGGATTTTATTTCTCCTTCACTTATGAAGCTTAGTTTGGCTGGATATGAAATTCTAGGTTGAAAGTTCTTTTCTTTAAGGATGTTGAATATTGGCCCCCACTCTCTTCTGGCTTGTAGGGTTTCTGCCAAGAGATCTGCTGTGAGTCTGATGGGTTTCCCTTTGTGGGTAACCTGACCTTTCTCTCTGGCTGCCCTTAGCATTCTTTCCTTCATTTCAGCCGTGGTGAATCTGACGATTATGTGCCTTAGGGTTGCTCTTCTTGAGGAACATCTTTGTGGTGTTCTCTGTATTTCCTGGAATTGAATATTGGCCTGCCTTGCTAGGTTGGGGAAGTTCTCCTAGATAATATCCTGAAGAGTGTTTTCCAGCTTGGATTCATTCTCTCCGTCACTTCAGGTACACCTATCAAATGTAGATTAGGTCTTTCACATAATCCCATATTTCTTGGAGGCTTTGTTCATTTCTTTTTACTCTTTTTCTCTAATCTTGCCTTCTCATTTTATTTCATTGAGTTGATCTTCAATCTCTGATATCCTTTCTTCTGCTTGGTTGATTTGACTATTGAAATTTGTGTATGCTTCGCGAAGTTCTCACGTTGTGTTTTTCAACTCCATCAATTCATTTATAATCTTCTCTAAGCTGTTTATTCTCGTTAGCATTTTGTCAGACATTTTTCAAGGTTCTTAGATTCTTTGCATCGGGTTAGAACATGTTCTTTTAGCGCAGAGAAGTTTGTTATTACCCACTTTCTGAAGCCTATTTCTGTCAATTCATCAGACTCATTCTCTATCCAGCCTTGTTCCCTTGCTGGTGAGGAGTTGTGATCCCTTGGAGGAGGAGAGGCATTCTGGTTTTGGGTGTTGTCATCCTTTTTGCACTGGTTTCTTCCCATCTTTGTGGATTTATCTACCTGTGGTCTTTGTAGTTGGTGACTTTCGTGGGGTCTCTGATTGGACGTCCTTTTTGTTGATGATGAAGTTATTTCTTTCTATTTTTTAGTTTTCCTTGTAACAGTCAGGCCCCTCTGCTGTAAGACTGCTGGAGGTCCACTCTAGACTCTGCTTGCCTGGGGATCACCTGCGGCAGCTGCAGAACAGTAAGGGTTGCTGCCAGTTTCTTCTTCTGTTATCTTTGTCCCAGAAGGATACCCACCAGATGTCAGCCTGAGCTCTCCTTTATGAGGTGTCTCTTTGGATATACAGGGGTCGGGGAGCTGCTTGAGGAGACAGTCTGTCCCTTATAGGAGTTCAAGTGCTAAGCTGTGAGCTCCATTGTTCCGTTCAGAGCTGCTGGGCAGGTACGTTTAATTCTGCTGCAGTGGAACTCATAACTACCTTTTTTCCCCAGGTGCCCTGTCCTGGGAAGGTTGGGCTTTATTTATAAGTTCCTGACATGATGCTGCCTTTTTAGAGATGCCCTGCCCAGCGAGGAGGTAGCCTAGTCACAGCCTGCCAGCAGAGGCATTCCTGAGCTGCCGTGGGCTCTGCCCAGCTGCTGTGTGAACTTCCTTGTGATTTTCTTTATAGAGTTCTAAGTTAGAACTGCCTCGGTAATGGCAGTCTGCCTCAGTAATGGCGGACTGTCTCTGTAATGGCAGACTGCCTCGATAATGGCGGATTGCTTTGGTAATGGCGGACTGCCTCGGTAATGGCGGACTGCCTCGGTAGTGGTGGACTGCCTCAGTAATGGCAGATGCCCTTCCTCCCACAGAGCTGGACTGTCCCGGGTCCAGCTGTGCTTGCTGTGAAACTCTCAATCCAGAGCATTTAAGATTGCTGGTCTTTGTAGGGCTGGGACCCGCCAAGCCAGATCACCTAGCTCCCTGTTTCAGCCCCCTTTTTTTCAGTTGAATGGGCGACTCTGTCTCCCAGGCATTCCAGGCACCAGTTGAAATGGCTGCCCAGATTTGTGTGAGTTTTTGTGCAGAGACCTGCTGTGCTGGCTGAAACAGCCATGCTGGAGACTCGAGGTGATTTTCTGCCCAGAAATCTCCTGGTCTGTGGGCAATAAAAACTCGTTTGGAAATGCGGTGATCACTCACACTCTGCACTGTGACTGGGAACTGCACTCCAGAGCTGTTCCTATTTGACCATCTTGGATCTTCTCCAAATCAGAGATTTCAAGTACACACAGAATGAAGGAATTTCCACTGACCCTCCTCCCCTGTGTGCTCATATTTCTCTTATTCTTCATCCCATCTATATTTCTGATTTTTTTTTTCAGCTGTATTTTTCAGGACCTACCATTTGGATGAGAAAGGAAATGCATCTGCCCTCTGTCTTTATGTTTATTTAATCTAGTGGTTCTCACTCTGTCATCACCATGAAGAGTCTTTTGGTCTTATATCTAATTTCCATCTAATCCCATTCTATTAGAAATGTTAGTTCTATTGAGTGATGAACTCTTCCAATAATCAGAAGAAAGAATTATGAGGGCTCAGTCCTCTTGAGTCTAAAGTACTAGATATAATCCTATTTGAAATCTGTGTCCTGAGGTTGGTCAGGTTCTCTGGTCTATGCTGCCCAAGAACACACAAAATGAGAAACAGCACTTACTGGCCACCACTACTTGTGGTAAATCAACTAAACTGTCTTCACATGTGTACCATCCTGCTCTGGTCAGGTGAACAGTAGCTATGAATACACGAGTTGATCTCTGCGTGTTGAATAGCATACATGGAGCTCCCCTTAGGATTTTGTTCTGGTTATTTATGGTTATACAATAAAGTAATCTAAAACTTAAGTGGCTAAAAAAGTAATAATTTTATTATATCACAGATTTTATGGGTCAGGGAATTCTGGCAGGGCCCAGCCAGTAATTCTTCTGTTCCAAGTGGTGTTCTGCTAACAGTCTGCAGGCTCCACTCACCCCTCTGCACCTTGACAGATGTATGGAAGGCTGAACTCTGCTGGGACTGTGAACTGGCTTCTCCAGCAAAACAGTCTCAGGGTATTCAGACTTACATGTCAGGGCTTCCAGAGAAAGTGTTCTAAAGGACAGAAAGTAGGAGCTTCCAGGGCCCAGGAATTGACATAACATTACTTCTGCCATATTCTGTTGATCCAGCCATTATATCACCTGCCTATGTAGTAAAGAATATGTAGCCATCTTTAATCCATCACAGAGTTTATTCACTAAACATTTATAGAGAATGTAGTAAGGCCCAGGGTCAGTGTAAGACTCTGGGAATACAGAGGAAGTTATCACACTCCAATAACCTAGAGGTAAAGCCAGTATGTTGTATAGTTCCTACTGAAAACCTTCCAGTAATTCTCCAAAACAACATGCACCAAAACCTAGAATACATCTTAGAAAGAGATAATTTAAATGAAAAGAGAGAAAATTCACTGTCTAATAGTCTCCAGTTTCTCGTAATTCAAATGTCTGTTTATCTAACACCTGGTATGCAAATAAATTGTGATGTGGTACTGAAGGTTGAAGTGTTAGAGGGCAAAATAAATGGCAAAGATAACATCTTTGAGGAATGACTCTTGTGCATCCTAAGAAGAAACTGTAGTCAGAGCTTAGTGATAGAGGGATACATTTTAAATGGCTTCAGTTCTCATCTGTAAGGCAAGTGATTAGGCCAGTTATCACCCCTGGCAAACTTGTCAATCACAAATCAGAGAAAGCTCACCCTTGTAACAGAATGTTAGGATCATGAAGGAAGGGCACAACATTCACGTATCATCTTCTTGGGAGAAAAGAAAAATTAATGTCTCTAGTTTAGCAGCCTTCTAGCTAGGATGTTGCCAGCCCTGAAGCAGAGGTGTTAGGTAGAAAGCCACTGAGCTTAATAGACTGATGTGTCACAGTTGTTTAAGATTTGAGATTTCCAGCAAGTGTTCCAGAGAATATGGTCACACTGTAATAGACTACTGTGTTCTTGAAGCAAAAATATCATAAAGAGATTTTGGCTATGGGGGAAACCGGTTTAGGTTCTGCTTTTTAGGCATGTTTTCTTAGGGGCCTGGCCATCAAGATCACTGACTTACAAACTGTTCCCTGAATATCATGTTCTCTTGAGTCTCTGGGCTTTGCTCATGTTGCTCTCTCTGCCTGGAAAGCCCAGATCATACTGGAAAAGGGAAAGGAAAACTTGAGAGGTGGTTAGGACCAGAGAAATGGCTGCAGAAGCCCAGTAGTTGGAAGGCACAAGGTTGTTCCCATCAGTGATGCAAATGACAACTGCTGTGGTTTAGAGAAGGGAAAGATAAGTAAGGACTCACGTGATAGGAAATGGCCTCATGTAGCATGCACAAGCTTTAGCTAAACAGACATGTCAAAGAAAAGGATTTCAGGCTGCCAAAACAGCACATGTAAGAAATGGATGTGGTTCTGGCCAGTGGTTTTGGAGCACCTACTCTGTGACAGGCACTGGCTGGTAACAAGCCCAGTAAGGGAGCAGGATGCATTTGGGAGACCCCAAGGAGACTGGCCCAGTGCCCGAGTCTGTGTTTAAAGAATGTTGGGAAATAAGCTTAGCAACATAGGGATGGCCAAGTTAGAAAAAGCTTTGAGTCCTCTACTGAAGTCTCTGAAGCCAGTATTCCTTGTTCTAGAAATAGAAATGTCTTTGTTTATTTCAGAGAACTTTTTTTTAAAGACAGAGTCTCGCTCTGTTGCATAGGCTGGAGTGCAATGGTGCAATCTCAGCTCATTGCTACCTCCAACTCCTAGGTTCAAGCAATTCTCCTGTCTCAGCCTCCTGAGTAGCTGGGACTGCAGGCACACACCACCACACCTGGCTAATTTTTGTATTTTTAGTAGAGATGGAGTTTCACCATGTTGGCCAGGCTGGTCTTGAACTCCTGACCTCAGGTGATCCGCCTGCCTCAGCCTCCCAAAGTGCTGGGATTACAGGCATGAGCCACCACACCCGGCCTATTTCAGAGAACTCTGGATAGATTTCTTTCCAAAAGCATAATCCATATTTCACAGAAAAAACCCAGTACCTGTACACTACATACATCTCTGTTGTCATCATTGCTAAACATAATTGATATATAGGATCATATGCCTAGTAGTTCTTGATACCAGTCCCTGTACTCTTTTACTTTTCATTTTTATTTATATTTTTTTGCTATAGACATGGTCTCAACTGCACATTGTGCAAATGATCTTTAAAGTATCATTAGATTTTTTTGAATGAGCAATTATGAAATTAGGGTTACCCTCTTTTACATGTTGTGTTTTCCTAAATCACATTATTAAAATACTCACTTTATCCAGGAAGATGAGGCTAGAAGAAGGAAGAATAAATGACATGTGTAAAGCAGTCTCCTAAAAACTGAAGAAAAATAATGAGTATCCCCCACTCTACCTATCACATAGGGCCCACCTTAAATCCAGCTTCCTCCATGGTATTATCCCTGACCTTTCCATCCTCAGTGATTATTCCCCTCCCTCATTTCCTCATGCTTGTACATCATTATTTAATTCTCATTACTCTTTTTTGAGACAGGGTCTTGCTTTGTTACTCAGGCTGGAGTGCAGTGGCACAATCACAGCTCACTGCAACCTTTACCTCCTGGGCTCAAGTGATCTTCTCACCTCAACCTCCTGAGGAGCTGGGACTATAGGCATGTGCCATCATGATTTTTTTTTATAGATATGGGGTCTCACAATATTTCCCAGGCTGGTCTCAAGCTCCTGGGCTCAAGCAAGCCTCCCATCTCGGCCTCCCAAAGTGTTGGAATTACAGGTGTGAGCCGCTGCACCCTGCCTCTCATTACTTTTTAGAAACTAACATAATAACCACTTTGCAAACAAGAAGTAGGTCCTATACATCTTTTATATCGCTCACTGTGTAGCTAATAATGGCCAACATTTACTGAGTATTTCACCATGCCAAGTGCTTTACATGCACGATTTGAATTAATTTTCACAACTCTCCTTTCAGTGTCATCATTACTCCCACTTTACAGATGAGAAAAGTGAGACTTCATCAAGATTATATAGGCAGTAAGTAGTGAATGCAAGATTTAAACCCAGGTATTCAGACTCCAGAGTCCATGTACTTAGCTACTTCTTAAAATAATATAAATAGCATTTACTGATGATTTAGTGTGCTCCAGGCATTGAGTTAAATGCATTACATGGATTATTTCATTATATATATATTATATATATATGTACATATGGCATATAAATACATATGGCAAGTACTATTATTGTCCCCATTTTAAGAATAAACCAACTCGCCAAGCATGGTTGCTCACTCCTGTAATCCCACTTTGGGAAGCTGAGGCGGGAGGATCACTTGAGGTCAGGAGTTCGAGACCAGCCTGGCCAACATAGTGAAACTTCATCTCTACTAAAAATACAAAAATTGGCTGGGTGTGGTTGTGCACGCCTGTAGTCCCAGCTTCTCGGGAGGCCAAGGTGGGAGAATCACTTGAACCTGAGAAACAAAGATTGCAGTGAGCCGATATTGCACCACTGCACTCAAGCCTGGGTAACAGAGTGAAACTCCGTCTCAAAAAAAAAAGGAATGAAGAAATGGAAAGGTAGTGAGGTTTAATGTCTTTGTCAAGATCAGATAGCTAGCAGGGGCTAGAACACAGATTAAGACCAGCTATGACTCTGTTCCACTAAACTGCCACTTAGTATAGTGAGGGTAAAGTATGTAATGAAGGAATTCCTAATGTAGGAATGCGTTCTCTAAACCACATTCCCGTTGCTAGAATTCTATTACTTTAACCATTTCTTGCATGACAGTTTTCCAGTATCTTAACTGTCCTAGGCTTATCTCAAATAATGTCTATCTTAAAATATGGTCTTCTGAGCTAGAGCAAACAACTCGTGTGGGATGTGATGAGACCCCATCCTAAGTTTGCTCACTCAAATGAAATTACAAGGTCCTGAGGCCAGAATCACTGCCACCCACATTTCCATGCCTTCAGCCCGTGGCACAGAGTGTCATGTCCATTCCCATCTTCTGTCATATGGTCTCTGAAGGTAATGGAGGTCAGGATTTCCATCTCCATAGGAAGTGGGGGATGTTAGGAATGCTTTCCATTGTGGATAACAGAATATCTACTGATGGCTTAAACAAATGGGCTTATAATTCTTACATAGCAGCAGTCAGAACATATGTGGCTGCTGACATTAGTTTTGTGGTTCAATGATGGTGGAGCTGGTATCTCTATGACTTACTTGGCCTTTTCTTGCTGGTTACAAGTTTGCAGGAAAGTCATAAAGAAAGGGCGAAGGGCTGTGCCAGTCCTGTTTCTTTTAGCAGAAAAACAAAAGCTTTCCCAGAAGTATCTCCAACCAAGTTCCCCTCTGTCTTCCTGGTTATAGCTGGACCATGTGGCACTGGCTGCTGCAAGGGAGGCTAAGAAGTCGGGGGAACAAGACGGCCGTGCGTGTACTTTAGTCCTTTCATAACCCATTGCCTAGGGTGGGACACACTGCTGCCCAGAACAGGGAAAAGTGAAGAAGTCCTGGATGTTGGAGGGTAGATAATGGTGTATGCCACAGTGGATCATGGAAGTAATCTGTAGCCCTATACCCAATGTCTAATTTACTTGAGGAGGAAATGAGTTTTGGGGCAGCAACATATACATTCCATTATATCCGTCCTCCATAGCCTCAACCACCTGCTATCCATTCCAGATTCCCAATAGAACTGAAGTCCAGCCATGAATAGAAGCCATGAATTCACCTAGCTTCTGCCAGTCTCTTTCTCTGTCATGAGGCCAATCATAACTTCCAGCAATCCAAATAGTTATCTCTGTTCTTGGACTCAGACGTGACCTCTAAGAACAAGTGCTGTTTGTTTCTCGGAAGCCCTGCCTCATGTCCCATTCTACCGGATCAGACTTCTTGGTTTTGGACTTTGGCCCGGATGGAGTTGTGGTCCTGGCTGGTTTCCGCTCAAGTTCTTTTTGCAACTGGGACCTCCTAGCATGCCTTGAAGCTCAAGCCACACCATTTCTGACACATAATAGATTACTAAATAAATTCTTGTTGAATTGTTTTGAATATTTAAATTCCCAGGATGTCAACTGCTGTTATTAACAGCAATGGCCATCTGCAAGCATTGCTATTAAGGAAGTAACCTCATTCAGTGAAGATTTGTAGCAAGCTAATTCCAATGTATTAGGCAATATGGTAAAAGATAAAATGAAGTTTCATTTTTAAAAAAGAAACCGTTGAAAGTTCCATGCATCAAATAATGAACCACCACAACAAACAAACAGCAATAAAACAGGACAGGTCTAAATATGGATTGATCTTGTGCTCTATTGCCAATTTACACTGAATATTGATGACTGAGGTTTCAGATAAAGTAAATAAAAGGAGAAATTCATAAGGCTTATAGACTAACAGGAAAGCAAATATGGTAACAGCATGTATGACTCTTGGTATCTATATTCAGAAAAAAACAAGTCTTATCAGAAGAGTGGAAACACATTTCATTACCCAGATAATTTTATTTAACCTACCATATATCTCTGTAGCTTAGAGCTAAGAAGAATGCTTAACCACAATAACCACATTCTCTGAGAGTCCTGATATATGTGAATCCCTGTAATTCTGCCAACTTCTGATTTTCTATTTTTTTCTTTAATTGACTTATTGCATATATGTACTATTGAAAGTCATCTCAAAGTCTTTTTTTCAAAAGATGGTTTTATTTGGAGACAAGAACAGTCCAAGGGGGGACAAAGTTCAATTTTTTGTCATCTAGCTTTTTATAAAAGGTAGCATATTCTAATAACTAGAAGCAGATAGATAGGTAGATAGCATGTGCCTTTCATACTCCTCAACTGGATGTTTAACAAGGTTTGACAGGGTTTGAATGGCAATTACATGGAGATTGGGCTCTCTGGCAAGAGCCTGCACGGCAGACATTGTGCCTATGTTGCTAATTGAGGAAATTTTCATATGCTGTAGTGACTGAGTGTGTACATGTTAGAGATGCTATTTGGTTATAAAAGTTCAGAAATCCAACTTCCTTTCTTATTGTCTTGAGGGGGTCTCCTAACCCATTTAGGTAGGGCCATATTTTCCTCCAGGAGAAATTCAGATGCTTAATTGAGACCTCAGAGCACCACACCCTGACCAGACATGCACACTTAGATTGATTTGTAGCGACTTATGGCACTGTGTTGTGAAGGTTTCTGAGATTTCATCCAGACCCAATGGAAGCAATGCTCTGCTTCATGAATGGGACCTCTCAGGAATGGAGCGGGGTGTGCAGTGGGAAGCATGCATCCATATGCCATCAGTGCTATGGATCAGTGTCACCCCTGAGAGCTTATGATTGCCATGTTTTAATAAGTCTGGGGTGGGACCTAAGAATTTGCATTTCTAACCAGTTCCCAGGTGAGTCTGCTCCAGAAACCGCATTTGGAGAATCACCGCTATAGGTTACGAGACATTTTTAACCAGGACATTTTAAAAACAATTTTAAACAGTTGTTTCCAATTGCTCTAGTCATAGAAAATCCTTGATAGATCACATGAAGATTTTCTGATTTTAATTAACAAACATCTCCACGGAGTCACTTGGAAGAGCTAGCGCCCTATAGAAATTGACATTCTGGATGAGTTGTTTGATATTGATCATTTGAAGTTTAAGGAGATGTTAGCTAGAAACAGCAATTTGGAATTTAGTCTAACTAATATAGAATAGCGCTATCAGTGCCAATTAGATACCAGGAAAAGCTGCATCGCAAGCCCTCCCCCTGGTGCATGGATCCTGTAATCAGAATACAAGAAGACATCTGTCCTCCTGTTTGCTGGGCCTGTGGGATGGCATCCTGCTCATCTAACAGGCATTAACATAGTTAATAACTTAGTGCATGACAGGCAGATGGAGTCTTACATATGTTACCACATTTACTATAGCACCACATTTAATGCTCATATCAATTCATTCTCCAGATAAGAAAACAGAGGCTCAAAGAGGTTAAATAACTTCCTCAAGGTCATAGAATTGGTAAGTGTCATAACTGAGACTTAAATCCAGGCAGTCCACCTCCAGGGCTTAAACTCCTAGGCCCTGCACAAGATTGCAACTGCAGGCCAAATTGAATTGAAAAAGCATTGGTTAAAGAGCAGAGCCTTGTTTTCATAACACTTGGATCAGATATTGGATGTTCAAAGATGATTTCTCTCCACTTTGATTCGAGAAACGCTATTTTAATACCACCTTGCTTCACCTAGATCTCTGTTGTCCTTACGTGGCAAAGTCACCCCAGTGACCTGTAATGGGATCTGTTTCCAAAAAAGCTCTACACGTGTCATGCATTGTCAATCATATCTCTTTCTAAACATGCCAAGGGACTTGGTTATTTAAAGGAATCTACTGGCAAATTGCTCTTCTTGGAAAACGAAAAAATTTTGTAATTAAAATAATCACCCCATGTTCTGTTTTTGACAAGCCTGATTATATTTTAGCACCAGATTTTCCTTGGCAGGTGGGAGGTGTCTGGTTTGAGTGGGAAGAGTATCGCCCAGAGGAGAAACCAAGAGCCAAAGCTAGAAGCCCGTTTGCTATTTTATCCTTTTCCTTCTTCTTTAATCTAAGGGGCAAGATGGGATTTAGACAAGGAGTGGACATGAGTACTCTGACCGTGGATTTCTCTGTCTAGGTAGTTGTCACTCCTATGCCAGGAGAGCATTGCCTTGCCCACCAAGACTCTCCACAGTGGTCTCCACCGCAGCCTGGTGGGCACACTGAACCAAGTCACCAGCAACTGCAAGGCCAGCATCATTTATTTTTTGGTAAAGATCAAGGAAATGAGAGAAAAGGGTAATCAGAAGTTCTCATACCAGAAGCCAAAGAAATCCTTTGTAATTTTTCCATGTATTCATCCGAGGGGGAATCATCAAAAAATTCAATGGCACTTTCTTGCAGAGGGTTCTCATCTTGGGAATCTTAATGGGATTCTTCTCATGCATGTGAGTTTGCCTGGAATTGTTTCTGTGTACTTAACTGACTCACAGAGCCGTTCTGTGTTGTGAAAACTCTGGGGTCATGAACAGGGAAGGGGCGGGAAGACAATCCCAGACTAAAGCCTGGGCTCCTGGAATAATTGCTCTGCAGCATCGGCTTCTTTATGAATCTTCACTTATTGTTATTTAAATTATGTTTGAAAACCTGAAAAACTGTCTCTAATACCTGAGTCGTATTTAGATCAATGCTTCTCAAACTTTTCCACCGAGGTGCCTCTAATGCAACAGAAGGGTTGGACCACACTCTGCCCCTAGCCCTCCCACTCTCCTGATGTCTGTGGGTCATGGAAGGAGATCCATGACATATCCTCCTCCAAGTCCTCTATTTTAGCTAAAAAATTCACATAGATTTTGCACCCCTGCTTTGCGCCTTGGAGTGTGAGTTACCCTAGCACAGGAAGATGGGCACAGGTCATGCTTCCACCTACTGAGCTGTCAGATTAACTCTGGATCATCTAACTCTAGCTTTCGTGGTCACATGTGAGGCCAGATCCTTTCTCAAATATGAACAGATACAGTAAAATCAGTGTAAGTTCTACTGATTATAGTAAGGGTAGAGGGGGAAAGGATGTGTATAACTTTAGCCTGACAGAAGGATCTGTAAAAATTCAGATGTCAGGCCTGGTGCAGTGGCTCATGCCTATAATCCCAGCACTTTGGGAGGCCAAGGTGGGTGGGTTATTTGAGGTCAGAAGTTCCAGACCAGCCTGGCCAACATGGTGAAACACCACCTCTACTAAATATACAAAAATCAGCTGGGCCTGGTGACAGGCACCTGTAATCCCAGCTACTCTGGGAGGCTGAGGCAGGAGAATCGCTTGAACCTGGGAGGCGGAGTTTGCAGTGAGCGGAAATTGTGCCACCGCACTCCAACCAGGGCGACAGAGGGAAACTCCGTCTCAAAAAAAAAAAAAAAAAAAAAAAAAATTCAGATGCCATGAAATGAGGGTTAAAAGGGAGAGAATACAGTATGTGATGATCATATTCTGCCACCTTAAATATGTGAAAATATTTTTACAAGGCAGGGGAGTGGGGTATGGAAAGAGCATGTACAAAGCATCTTAACTCTTTTCAGGGATCATCTCAGTGGTGGTGGGATTGGTATTGTTACACTAAGTCTGTTGTGTATAAGATCAAGCCGTAGCACCCTGGGAAATGCACCCCGGGAAGTACACCCCTCAGATCTGCCGCCTTTGGAAGCATATTTGAGTGACAGCCCCAGCTTCCATGCTCTGGACCCACCCCCTTCATCTACTGAGTTGGCAGTGGGACCATTCCCCCCAGGGCTGCTCCCAGCCATTGAATGAGCAGGTCTGCATTAGTGCAGACCTACTCCTATTGGAGGCAGAACTCCTGCAGCAGGTGACTGTCCCCTCCGCCCGGCCAAAGGTTTCTTAGAACTGAGCTGCAGTCTAGGGCACTTCCTGTAGATCTACTTCCCTTCTTCAGTCCCTTTCTCAGTGTTAGACATAAAACCGGATCCCTGCTATTCTTGTTTCCTTCCCTTTGCCCTTCTCAGACGTTTCCCTACCAAAAGGTCTTGCATGTTTAATCCCATCTTGGTGTTTGCCTCTTCAAATATCCAAAGCAACATAAAAATAGATGGGCAATTGGGAGATGTTCTAATTGCTAGGATTCTTAATATGAAAAGAGTTATACATATAATATGGAATAAATTAAGTAAAGACCCCGAGTCTTGAATGTGACTTGGAAGGATCAGCATGAATTCATGAGATTTTTTGTTTGTTTGTTTGTTTGAGACAGGGTGTCACTCTGTTGCCCAGGCTGGAGTACAGTAGCATGGTAGTCACAGCTCACTGCAGCCTTGACCTCCTGGGCCCAAGTGATCCTCCTGCCTTCGGCCTCCCAGGTAGCTGGGATTACACACATACCACCACACCCAGTTATTTTTATTTTTTATTTTTTGTAATATAATATGTTGCCCAGGGTGGTCTCAAACTCCTGGCCTCAAGTGATCCTCCTGCCATGGCCTCCCAAAGTGTTGGGATTACAGGCATGAGCCATGACACCCTGCTGATATTTTAATCTTAAATATCAACCAGCCTCCAGGATGGTCCCCAGTGTTTCTCTCCTTTGCATGTTCATGTCCTTACATAGTTTCCTCCCTCCCCACTGACCTATGTAAGCAATAGGCCATCATGAGATGGACAGGGTGTGACTTCGAAGACTAGATCATAAAAGACATTGTGGCTTCTGCATTGTTCCTTTTGATCACTTGCTTCTGGGGACATTAGAGCATTCAAGCGGCCCTGAGGAGAGGCCCACGTGGTAAGCCACTGAGGGCCCTGGCAACAGCCAGCACCAACGTGCCAGGTTTGGAGTGTACCACCTTGGAAGTGAATCTTCCAGTCCAGCCAAACCTTCAGATGACTTCGGAACCATCCATGTAAGCTACTCTTGGATTCCTGACCCACAGAAACTGTTTGAGGCAATAAATGTTTATTGTTGTTTTAAGAAGCTATGTTTTGCGGTAATTTGTTACACAGCACTAAATAACTAACACATACACACTTATAACTTTGTCAATTGAAAAGACCTAAAAACAATGTCCTACCCAGTCAAAATGGGCTCCATGAGAACTTAGATTATGGTCTTGAAATATCCATTCACTCTGAAAGAAGCCAGGACTTCTTAAAGAACTGATTTAGGGTAGGAAATGTACCAAATGAACCTGGAACATACTGTTACTCCAAATAGTTCTCTCAAAAGGACCCAGGAACCAACTTCAAGTGGCATCTATAGCCCACGATGGCAGGATTTGAGCTTCAATAATGACAATAACTGCAGTGGATTGAAATCCTATCAGATATGTTTAAATCCATGAGTCCAAAATGCTACTTAAAAATAATTGGCCATCTTTGGAGGTTGATGGGGAAATAATTGATTATCTTGAAAACTGGTTAAAAAAATATAGGAGTCAAGCATTTACTGGCATTTTCTATGTAAATTGTACCACTGAATTAGTAGATGAAGGAAACATCTCTTTATAAAAGTATTTTAGGACGGGTGAGGTGGCTCACGCCCGTAATCCCAGCACTTTGGGAGGCTGAGGTGGATGGATCGCTTGAGCTCAGGAATTCGAGACCAGCCTGGCCAACATGGTGAAACCCCATCTCTACTAAAAATACAAAAATTAGCTGAGCATGGTGGCAGTTACCTATAATCTTAGCTACTTGGGAGGCTGAGGCAGGAGAATCACTTGAACATGGGAGGCAAAGGTTACAAGTGAGCTGAGATTGTGCTACTGCACTCCAGCCTGGGCAATAGAGTGAGATTCTGTCTCAAAAAAAAAAAAGGATTTTAGCTAATAAATGAAAAAGAAATGATAAAATTAGAACATCACCACTTTGTAATCCTTTGAATTCATGGATTTAGGCATTATCAATAGCTTCTAACATCACAGGCAGACAGGCAAACATTATGTGCCTCCTGATTGAAAGAACAGAACACCACCTGTAGTCTTGCCAGTGAGATCAAACTGAAGTCCAATTAACCTCTGGATCCAGCTGCCAATTGGCAGGAAATACAGGACAGAAACATCTGTTGAACTCCACCATGAGTATACAATCAACAAAGGCCAAACTGTGGAAAACGATACAGGTCAAACAGCCTGAATTTTTAACAGGTAAATTGCAAGGAAAAGAAGGGGCTGAAGGGAAAAACTTTATATTGAAAGAGACTTAAAGGAAACCAAATTTTTTAAATGGGCAGGAATAAACTACAGTGTTTAAGAGTGCATACTATAGTGATAAAATGACAAAGAAACAGAAGGAAGTGATTCCTATAAAACAGTGGTTCTCAAACTTTAGTATTCAAGAGAATCACCTGGAAACAAATTTAAAACATGGATTGCTGGGCTCCACCCCAAGATTTTTTTATTTTGTAAGTGTGTTACGGTGCCCCATAATTTGCTTTTCTATAAAGATTCTGGACACTTTGAGAACCACTGCTATAAAAGTCAGGATAGCAATTTCTTGGGATGGGAGGGTGAGGATGGAGGGAATGGACTGAAATTGAGACAGGATATATGGAGGGCTTCTGGGATCGCTGTCCAAGTTCTACTTCTTGACTTTGGTGTTGGTTATAAGAAAGTTGGATATATAATAATTCATTAGGCTGTACATTTGTTTCATGTGTCTTTTGTATCTGTTTTAATTTTATTTATTTTGAGATGGAGTTTTGCTCTTGTTCCCCAGGCTGGAGTGCAATGGCATGATCTTGGCTCACTACAACCTCTGCCTCCTGGGTTCAAGCGATTCTCCTGTCTCAACTTCCCTAGTAGCTGGGATTACAGGCATGTGCCACCACGCCCAGCTATTTTTGCATTTTTAGTAGAGACAGGGTTTTTCCATGTTGGTCAGTCTGGTCTCGAACTCCCAACCTCAGGTGATCCACCCGCCTTGGCCTACCAAAGTGCCGGGATTACAGGTGTGAGCCACCATGCCCAGCCCTGTATCTGTTTTATTTTTTAAAATAATGAGGTTAAAAATAAACATTCTGCAAGATTAAACAAATACAGATTTAAATTTTTACAGTCCAATTGAGTAACTTCCTCATGTTCCAAAACCAGGAAGTAGGTGTGGGACATCTATCTCCGTATCGCATACACAGTCTGGATTCTAGTTGTAGACTCCATATGGGCTGTCATACACCCTACTACAAAAATTAGAGAAATCCCTGGGAAATGGAACAGTCTCAGACATGAGAGACATCTCTGACAACTTATTCATAACTGAATACTCATTCATCTTTACCAGTAAGTGATATTTCTGAAGCACCAATGAAAATGACGTTCTGTGCTCAAAATGAAATGTTGAAAGTTAGAAAGAAAAAACAAAACAAAACGTGGATCCAATCTCAAGGCACTTTTGGTTTATTGGGAAGAAGTGGATTATTTAAAAAACTACAAATAAAGTTACATAAAATTAGCAAAGTTGATATACTTTCTGTTGCTCTCTTCAATATATTTCATTTTAAAAATTTATGATTATCAATTTAGAAGTCATATTTATAAAACAGTCTTAAAATATTTATGAAAAAAGTTCTGGCAAAGTCTTTATGATAACATCTTTACAGTATCTTATTTTTATTTCATCTTGCTTCCTTCCTATCACCATCTAATATTTATTCAATATCTTCTCTTTGCAAGATACTGTATTGAGGGTTTTACAATAGCTTGATTGTTATTACATTAAGATAAATAACCTAGGCATATTGCCATTTGGGTGAGGGCATAATATTAATATTAAGTGATAATATTCCTATCTCTTGCCTCTCTCCTACTTCAGTGTCAGCAAGACGATCACAGTGTTCAGATTTTCATTTTCTTTGTATTTCTTCTCTTTGAATTTGGTGTTACATGGACAATACAAATGCTGTGAAATTGTGTAGGTGCCTCCAGAGTGCCAGTACCTCTGAGGGAGTGACCAGGAATTGATAGTTTATATACTAAGGACCTCCTTTATGGTTTTTAACAATTTTCTTGGATCACATTTTTGGAAAATCAGATGAGAGATATAGACTTGAAACTCAAAATATGCTCCAGCGCACCCACAAACCTCATGACATTTCTAAGCTGTTTGCCAACACACATGCATTTCCGCTTGGGTTCAAGGACTGGTTAGAGAATATCTAGCTTCATTATACTATACCATGCCGAGCGTTGGGAATAGAAATGTGAAAACAAGTTGTACCTGTTCTCCAGAAGCTTTCACACTCAGTGAAGAAAAATTAGACAAAAATATTTTATTATGATGAGATAATTCTTTTTTTTTTTTTTGAGACAGGGTCTTGCTCTGTCACCCAGGCTGGAGTGCAGTGGTGCAATCACACTCACTACAGCCTTGACTTCCCCAGCTCAGGTGATCCTCCCACCTCAGCCTCCTCAGTAGCTGAGAGTATAGCTGTGCATCACTATGCCTGCTAATTTTGTATTTTTTTTTTTTTTTGTAGAGACAGGGGTTTGCCATTTTGCCCAGGCTGGTCTCAAACACTGGTCTCAAATTCTTAGACTCAAGCGATCTTCCTGTCTCGGCCACCCACAGTGTTGGAATTATAGGTGTGAGCCACCATGCCTGGCCAGATAATGTTTTAATTGAGCTATGTATGGATAAAAGCCTTTTGGTAAACGACACTATTATTTCTATATGTTTATGCCTTTTTCCAAAATGCCTTAGAGCTCTTTATAAATCATACTATCCAGATGGAAAAACAAGGAAAAAAGAGATCCTGAGCTTGCCAAATATGACTCAGCAAGTCAGTGACATGCCTAGAAATAAAAATGAGAAATGAAAGAAGTTTTTGACAATCTACCTTGAAACAAGCCATCTCTGCACTTGCTCAGCAGTGCAGTCAGAAGAGAGGTAACTATGACACTGTAAGAGGAGAAGCCAGTGAGTCAGCTCAACCTGGAGACCATGTTTGAAGAGAGCCCTCCTGTGTGGAGCAGTGCAGAAAAACTCTGACTCCACACCTTAGTCACTTCCTCCCTTGCGGCTGGAAAGCCATTGTCAGAGGCATTTGAACTAGAGTGACTCCATCTTGAATAGGCGCTGGGTAAAATAAGGCTGAGACCTGCTAGACTACAGTTATTCCAGCAGGTCTCAGCCTTATTAGACATTCTTAGTCACAGGATGAGATAGGAGGTTGGCACAAGATACAGGTCACAGGCCAGACGTGGTGGTTCATACCTGTAATCCCAGCACTTTGGGAGGCCAGTGCAGGGGAGGGCAGATCACTTGAGGTCAGGAGTTTGAGACCAGCTTGGCCAACATGGTGAAACCCCGTCTCTACTAAAAATACAAAAATTACCTGGGCGTGGTAGCGCACGCCTGTAATTCCAGCTATTCAGGAGGCTGAGACAGGAGAATTGCTTAAACTCTAGAGGCAGAGGTTACAGTGAGCCGAGATTGCGCCATTGCACTCCAGCCTGGGTGACAGAGCAGGACTCCATCTCAAAAAAAAAAAAAAAAAAGACACAGGTCACAAAGATCCTGCTGATAAAACAGGTTATGGTAAAGAAGCTGGCCCCAAATCCACCAAAACCAAGATGGTAACGAAAGTGACCTCTGGTGGTCCTCACTGCTCATTATAAGCTAATTGCTAATTTATAACGTGTTAACATGCTAAAAGACACTCCCACTGGCGCCATGACAGTTTACAAATGCCATGGCAAGGTCTGGAAATTACCCTATATAATATAAAAGCGGAGGGATCCTCAGTTCTGGGAAATCTCTGTCTCTTTCCAAGAAAACTCATGAATAATCAATTGTTTGTTTAGCATATAATCAAGAAATAGCTATAAATATACTCAGTCGAACAGCCCATGCTGTTGCTCTGTCTATACAGTAGCCGTTTTTATTCCTTTCTTTTCTTCCCTTCCTTCCTTCCTTCCCTTCCTTCTTTCTTTCTCTTTCTTTCCTTCCTTCTTTCCTTCTTTTTTTCTTTCTCTCTCTCTCTTTCTTTCTTTTTTTTTTTTGAGGTGGAGTCTCGCTCTGTTGCCCAAGCTGGAGTGCAGTGGCATGATCTCAGCTCACTGCAACCTCCACCTCCTGGGTTCAAGCGATTCTCCTGCCTCAGCCTCCTGAGTAGCTGGGATTACAGGCACATGCCACCACGCTTGGCTAATTTCTGTATTTTTAGTAGAGACGGGCTTTCACCGTGTTGGCCAGGCTGGTCTGGAACTCCTGACCTCAGGTGATCCACCCACCTCAGCCTCCCAAAGTGCTGTGATTACAGCACTTTGCTGTAAGCCACCTCACTCGGCCTATTTCTTTACTTTCTTAGTAAATTTATTTTCATTTTATGGACTCACCCTGAATTCTTTCTTGCACGAGGTCCAAGAACCCTCTCTTGGGGTCTGGATGGAACACCTTTTCGGTAACACCCCACCAGGCTTTATGCAACTGCCTATCCTGTCACCTGCATTTTCTTTGTTCTGTGACACAGAACCTGTCACTTCTGACTTTTTAGAACAGCTTCACTTCCTGCAGGTAAACCAAGTGGGTGGAGGTGGAAAGTGAAGCTTGTAAACTCTGTCCCGCAGTCTTTGGGGGAAGTGTGTCATGCTGGCTTGAGAGCCCTGTGAGTGTCCTGGTGGAAAACAATCCAGAGGAAATTATGTGTTTCTGTCCCGAGGACCTAGCCTGAGGCCTGGCTCACAGGTGGATGCTTAAGAAAGGTATGTTGTGAAATTGAGGCCATACTTCATGACATGTAAAGTCATAAAATCATGTGATCTGTGAAAGGAAAATAAATCTTGGGACCCCAAAATCACAAAGCCAAAGGGAAAAGTCAAGCTGGGAACTGCTTAGGACAAACCTACCCTCCATTCTATTCCTAAAAAAGACAGCTACTAAGATTTTTTAAAAGCTACATATCTCTCTCACAAGGAATTCTTTGTGGACAAAGGACATAGAGAACACAAAGTCACCCCTCTGATCACTGAGATAAATGCATATCTGTTGCCTTCTTTGGAAAGGCTAATCAGTCACTCAAAAAAATGCAACGGTTTGTCTCTGACCTACCTATGACCTGGAAGCCCCCTCCCTGCTTTGAGTTGTCCCACCTTTCCAGATGGAACCAACGTTGATCTTACATATATCCATTGATGTCTCCTGTCTTCCTAAAATACATAAAACCAAACTGTGCCCCAGCCAGCTTGGACACATGTAGTCAGGACTTCCTGAGGCTATGTCATGGGCACTCATCCTTAACTTTGGTAAAATAAACTTCCTAAATTGACTGAGACCTGTCTCAGATATTTGGAGTTCACAAATCATACTTGCCAGAATGTGTTAGAGTTGTGTGTTTAGTATTCTCTGCTAAATTATGGTTTCCTAAAAGGCAAATATGACATTCATTTATTCCTGAATCCTTAATACCTAACAGATGATCTGTAGCACAGTATATAGATGCCCAATAAATTAATGAATGAGGGAATGTAGAATTATGGAGAGTCTATATTATGCTAGTTCTGTTTTTAAAATAAAAAATTTAGAGATGTCTCATTATGTTGCTCTGGCTGATCCTGAATTCCTGGGCTCAAGTGATCTTCCCACCTCAGCCTCCTGAGTGGCTGGGACTACAGGATCAAGCCATCATACCTGCCTTCTAGTTATTGATTTGGGGGTGGAGAAGAAGGAGTTACAGAGAAAAAAACATTCAAACCAAATTGTTCAGGACATTTTTGCTAGCGTAGTTCTCATTTAAAAAAAAAAAAAATTCAGGCAGTAACCAAAAGTACAAAGAATTAAGTAATACACCAGAATTGCCTGAATCCAAAAGTAACCATGGTGAAAATTTGGTTAATATCATTTCAGATGTCTTTGAATATATAAGTTAAGAGATACTATTTTTAAGTATTAAACTGATCCATTCTAATTTCTTTTTTAATTGGTTCCTCAGTAGCCTTCCACTCTTTGGGTTGATTTACTGAGTTAGGAGGCTTATTGTTCTGGTAAAGAACAGGTACTACCTGGAACAGGGAACACTGATCACAGCTAAGTTCCCTGACCCCTTAATTTCAAATAAGAAAATATTCATGTAAGACAGACACTCAAGAAAGAAAATAATCCTTAAGCTATATTTTCTTTCCCTTTAATGTCAGGACTAGCTCTGGGGGGCTCTGACCAATTTCTTCCCCTGGCATAGAGTGAACCTCCCTCCTGCCCGGCTCATGCCATGAGGCTGACTCCTCTAGGAAGAGCATGTCAGAAGAAGTACCTTCTACACATGAAATGGAAACCCCACACCTGCCCCTTCTGGCTGGCTGTAGAAGGATCAGACAGGGGTTGAGGAGCTTAGACACAAGGGTCTAGTTTTTGATCTCCCTTAGGGCCAAACTTGGTTGTAAGAAAGGAGGAAAGGGAGTGTTTTGTTTGTTTTTTTAAAGACAGGGCCTCACTCCTGTCACCCCAGCTGGGATGCTCACTCAACTTCCTGGGCTCAAACAATTCTCCTGCCTCAGCCTCCTGAGTAGCTGGGACTACAAGTGCACACCACCACGCCCAGCTAAACTTTGTATTTTTTGTAGAGATGGGGTTTTGCCATGTTGCCCAGGCTGGTCTCAAACTCCTGGGCTCAAGGGATCCACTTGCCTCAGCCTCTCAAAGTGCTGGGATTATAGGTGTGAGCCAGGAAAGGGAGTGTTTTTTTTTGTTTGTTTGTTTTTCCTGAGATGGAGTCTCACTCTGTCGCCCAGGCTGGAGTGCAGTGGTGCAATCTCTGCTCACTGCAACTCCGCCTCCTGGGTTCAAGCAATTCTCCTGTCTCAGCTCCCGAGTAGCTGGGATTATGGGTGCACACCAGCACACCCGGATAATTTTCTGCATTTTTGGTAGAGATAGGGTTTCACCATGTTCCCTAGGCTGATCTCGAACTCCTAAGCTCAGGCAATCCATCCACCTGGGCCTCCCAAAGTGCTAGGATTACAGGTGTGAGCCACCGCGCCCAGCCTAAGAAAGGGAATCTTAAAGCATCCAGATGGTTAAAGGAGGAGCAGGAACTCAGAACTCAAGGGCTTCCCCCAAAACGCTACAAGGAGGTATCAGTCTCTAGCATAGCCCTGTACTCCCCCACCTTCAGCATGGCACAAGATAATAGTGCAGCAGCATTCACTATCTACAGATAATTAAACTAACTATCTACAGGTAACTGAACTATCTACAGATATGTAGATAATTTAACCTGATATAGTGTTTCTCATCCCCCATGGCTTGTATGTGGCCTTCAGAGGACCCAGAAGCTCTTGCATGTCTGAGGGCAGAGAATGCAGAGATGTTGATAGGGTAGGTGGACAGGCAAAAGCCTGAATGTAGAGACGAATGGCCAGGACCGTAAACTCCAGTGGCAGGGTCTCAGAAGCCTGGAAACTGCCTAGAGCACCCAGTTCACAGCAGAGATCAATGATGATGGGAGGATTTAGCATGGATTTGAGGATCTTGACATAGGAATATCATTGAGGATCTTGACATAGGAGTATCCTGGATTATCAGAGTGGGTCCTAAATGCAATCATGTGTATCTTGTAAGAAGGAGGCAGAGATGTTTAACACTGATAGAAAAGGAGGCTGGGTGCAGCAGCTCACACCTGTAATCCTGGCACTTTGGGAGACTGAGGTGTGTGGATCACTTGAGGCCAGGAGTTTGAGACCAGCCTGGCCAGTATGGAGAAACCCTGTCTTTACTAAAAATAAAAATATTAGCTGGGCGTGGTGGTGGGTGCCTGTAATCTCAGCTACTCAGGACACTGAGGCAAAGAATCCCTTGAACCCAGGAGGCAAAGGCTGCAATGAGCCGAGATCGCACCACGGCACTCTAGCCTGGGTGACAGAGCAAGACCCTCCAACAACAAAAACAACAAACCCAAACAAAGAAAAACCAAAACCAAGCAAACAAACAAACACTGATAGAAAAAGAGAAGGTGATTGAAGATGAAATAGAAAAAAGCCAAACTTTAGATAAATGTATCTTTACCACTCAAATATATTGCTTCCTAAGAGTTCCTTACAATTAAGAAGAAAATTTTTTTTGCTGTTGTTTTTTTTTTTTTTTTTTGAGATGGAGTCTTGCTCTGTTGCCCAGGCTGGAGTGCAATGGCGCAATGTTGGCTCACTGCAACCTCTACCTCCCAGGTTAAAGCTATTCTCCTGCCTCAGCCTTTGCAGTAGCTGGGATTACAGGTGCGCACCACCACACGCAGCTAATGTCCGTATTTTAGAAGAGATGGGGTTTCATCATGTTGGCCAGGCTGGTCTTGAACTCCTGACCTCAAGTGATCCACCCGCCTTTGCCTCTCAAAGTGTTGGGATTACAGGCGTGAGCCACCACACCTGGCCAGAAAACCTTATTTTTAAAAAAGGCAAAACATAATAGGTTGGAGTGTTCATAAATATGTTTCAATTTTTAGATATTTGGACTTCCTAGTATACTTTCATAACTTGCTCCAAACCCTTCTTCTAATGCTACTCAATTCTGACCACATTTATTTCACCTTCTTAAGGTTTCAATATTTGCATTGCACTTACTTATATAGCATAAATCCCATGGGATTTAATGATAATTTCATATTCTTTTAACCTGGTATTTCCATTTCTTACTTCTTTATTTTGATTCATCTCCCAGTTGCCTGCATTTCAACTTTATCAACAAGGCATTTTTTTCAAGAAGGGTGCATGGTAACGTATTCCTTGAATTCTGGCATGCTTGAGACATTCCACCTGTAACCTTCATACTGATAATCTTCATACTGATAATCTGGATAAAATTCTAAAGTCACAGATCTTTCCTTCTGAACTTGGTAAATATTTTTTCACTGTCGTCTAGCATTAAGCATTGTGACAGTTTCCTTTCATTTGTTTTTCCCCTCCCTCCCTCCCTCCCTCCCTCCCTTCCTTCCTTTCTTCCTTCCTTCCTCCCTTCCTCCCTCCCCGCAGCCCCCTCTTTCAACTATAGTTTACCCACTCATTGCCTAACTGACTGGATTCTATTCTTGAGCCTTTTCAAAATTTCTAGCAAGAAATTGTATTTCTCTCCTTGTTTGATTGCTGCTAATAAAAACTGTAAGTTGATTGGTAAGTTTTTTTAAAAAATTGTTTCTTTTGTTTTGCTTTTGTTTTAGAGAAGGCAGGTTTTATTATTTGCATATTAATCTGGAAACCAGTTCTTCTTGCTATCTTTATCTGAACCTCTTCAAGGACTAGTTTGGAGGATCAGTGTTAGAAGCTGTCCTGGAGCCCCCTCTTGACTGTAAATGTGGAAGACACACAAAGCCAGAATGTCTCTACAGGCTGGTTCTCTCAGCTAGTACAGCATACACGCCTGTTGCAAGTAGTAACTTGAGAAATGGCCCTGATATATCTGAAAATAGCTTTCCTGTTTCCACTGTCTTCGTGTTTTGAAGCTAGGTTTTCCCAGATCCTTTCCACACTATCTCCATCTTCATCATTTGTCTTTATCACTATCCCTCTTAAAATGCGATTCCCTGCACAGAACACTGTAGCTGTGGTCTCATTAAAGCAGGGCCCAGCAGGTCCTGGTCTTCCTTTGTTTTGGACCCTCCAAGTTTATTAATATGGCTCAAGTTCATGTTAATGTTTTCGACAGCCATATTTCATTATTTACCCATTATATTCTGTATCTAAAACTGCTACGCCTTTATTTGTTTCACATGTGTTGCTGTTAAGCTGTCTCACTCCCATCTGGTTTTGTGTAGCTACTTTTATTCCTTTGTTGTATGTTGTTTTGTTTTTAGACCTTCAGTTATTCTTTCCACTTAAGTTCATTATTTTAAATTTTGTCTATCATTCTGGACTGTGGCTATTTCGGATAATAATGTTATTATTCGATGCATTGGCTATAGCTTCATGTCATAAGAGCATCACCAGTGTCCTCATCTGGCTAGTCGTAACAGTTTTGGAGTCCATCAGGCATAGGTTTAAGTTCTAGTTGTTCTACTTATTAGTTACGTGATGTCGAACAAGCTAATGGTTCATTCCAAGCCTCAGTTTTCTCATTTATGAAGTGGTGATAAACAATACTACCTACTTTATAGCATTAAAATGAAGTGCTTAGCACTGTGCTGAGCATATATTAGGCACCTAATAAAAAGGAATTATTGTTAGCATTATTGATTAAAATGCTAAAAAGGAGCTGATAGGAAAGAGTCCCTTGGCAGGCCCTTAGAAATTCCCCCAAGATTTGCCTTAACTCTATAACCAACACCCTTGGCAGTAGTCTTAACAGTTTTGCATCTATTAATGGCATCATCAAAGAACATTCATTTTGTTTGCAAGGTTATAATGAGAGATGTGTCAAACATGTTGCTCAAATCCAGTTGAACTCTACTGTGGCATTCCATCAGCAGCCTACAGAAAAGGAAACAAGGTTGCTCTGGCCTTGCTCTCTCCTGGGGGAACCTTTGCTTGCTGGTCTCTGGGATTCACTGCTTCTCTTTATAGGAGCTAATGAGTGATTTATTCAGCAGACGTCAATCTCACTAATCTATGGAGGTTATGTAGTAGTCCATTCTCACACTGCCACAGAGATACTAGCTGAGACTGGGTAATTAAGGAAAGATGTTTAATTGAGTCACAGTTTCACTTGACTGGGGAGGCCTCAGGAAACTTACAATCATGGCAAAAGGCAAAGGAGAAGCAAGTACCTTCTTCACAAGGTGGGAGGAGAGAGAGAGCATGCAAGGGAAACTGCCACTTTTAAACCGACAGGTCCAATGAGAACTCCCTCACTATCATGGGAACTCCCTCACTATCACAAGAACTGCATGGGGGCAATCTTCCCATGATCCAGTCAGCTCCCACCAGGTTCCTCCTTCAAATCTTGGGGATTACAATTCAAGATGAGATTTGGGTGGGGATACAGAGCCAAACCATATCAGGTGGTTTTCACAAAAGGGTTCAACACAGTGCCCCATCCTGGGAAAGAGAGGGAGATAGGATGCAGGAGGCCTTGCCACCTCTGTGATACCCAGAGCATCTTTACTTTGACCAGTTATTTATACTTGGGTCCCATACATAGATGCAGCCTACATTTTGTTGATGTTATTATTTTTGAGACAGGGTCTCACTCTGTCACACAGGCTGGAGTGCAGTGGTGCGATTATGGGTCACTGCAGTCTCAACCTCCTGGGCTCAAGTGATCTTCCCACCTCAACCTTGGGAGTAGCTGGGACTACAGGCATGTGCCATCACACCTCGCTAATTTTTAAATTTTTTGTAGAGATGGGTTCTCACTACACTACCCAGGTTGGTCTCAAACTCCCGGGCTCAAGCAATCTTGCAGCCTTGGCCTCCCAGAGTGCTTGGACTTGCTCTATCAAGTATCTGGGTTTTAGAGTTCCTGTGGCTTTTCCAAGTTGTGAATATCACTCCCCTCTCCTAATCTCTCCCTCTCTCAAGCATTTCTACTTTTACTCTTTTTTCTTGTTTTTAAACATAGCCCCCACCCCCAAGTGTGTGTGCTAGTCTTTTCTAATCCTCTTTGGACTTTTAAACTTACTTCTCTTCCTTGTCTAATGTTTCTTAGTTTTTATACCTAAGTTTCTCATAATTCTGCCTGTGTACTCACATCTAATTTTTTTTTTTTTGTTTTCTCCCCATTTTTCCTTACCAGTCTGCTTTACGTATTTAGAAAATATTGACTGGGCACAGTGGCTCTTGCCTGTAATCCCAGAACTTTGGGAGGCCAAGGTGCGAGGATCACTTGAGGCCAATAATTTGGGATCAGCCTGGGTAAGATATCAAGACCCCATCTTTACAAATAATTTTTAAAATTAGGCAGACCTGGTGACATGTGCCTGTAGTCCTAGCTGCTCAAGAGACTGAAATAGGAGAATTGCCTGAGCCTAGGCGTTCAATGCTGCGGTGAGCCATGATTGTACCACTGCACTCCAACCTGGGCAACAGAGACTCTGCCTCGAAAAAGAAAAAAGAAAAGAAAAGAAGAGAAAAGAAAATATTTGTCAAAGCTTAGCTGTGTGCCAAACAGGGGTAGGACCTAAGCACTGGGGATACAGCACCTGGCTTCCATTTCCAAGGAGCTGAAGGCTATCGACAAATGAACAGGCAGCTGCAATACAGTGACTGCTTTGTCACATTCCCATTTCTGATATTTTCCCTTTCTTTTCAGCTACTTTCATTTTATAGCCTGAGACTTTGGAATAAATCTTGGGCAAGTAATCACCTTTGCCAGCTGTGAAAGAACATGACTCTACACTGATTGAAACTTGGGCAATGGGTTTATATTAAAGACTAGAACGAGAAAGGGAACTGGCATGTATTAAGTGCTTAGTGCATGCTCAACATTAGGCTGGCCCTGCTAACATCCCTTATCTTACTTATTTTTCACAATTACTTATTTTTCATCCTAGCTCTTAAAAGGATAATAATAGTAGCTAACACTGAATGTTCACTATGTGGCAAACACTTTTAAACCTTCACTTCATCCTCATGACAATCTTCAAAGTTCAGTACCATCATTCCCCCCATTTTACAAATGACAGAGCTTGGACAAAGAAAGATTAAATAGGGGAAAAGGGGTGGTTGTGAGTTCCACTGCAACAGATTTAAATATCCCTGTTTAGCAGCTCTAAAGGGAGCAACAGAGCTCCCAGCACAGCACTTGAGCTCTGATAAGGGACAGATTGCCTCCTCAAGTGATTCCCTGATCCCCCATATATACAGAGACACCTCATACAGGAGAGCTCTGGCTGACATCTGGCAGGTACCCTTCTGGGATGAAGACAACAGAGGAAGGAACAGGCAGCAGTCATTGCTGTTCTGCAGCCCCAAGGGTCATTCCAAGGCAAGCAGCATCTGCAGTGGACCTCCAGCAGTCCTCCAGCAGAGGGGCCTGACTGTTAGAAGGAAAACTAAAAAAAGAAATAAACAGCTTCAATATCAACAGAAAGGATATCCACTGAGAGACCCCATTCGAAAGTCACCAACTTCAGAGACCAAAGGTAGATAAATCCACGAAGATGGGAAGAAACCAGCGCAAAAAAAGGCTGAAATCACCAAAAAGAAATAAACAGCTTCAATATCAACAGAAAGGATATCCACTGAGAGACCCCATTCGAAAGTCACCAACTTCAGAGACCAAAGGTAGATAAATCCATGAAGATGGGAAGAAACCAGCGCAAAAAAAGGCTGAAATCACCAAAAACCAGAATATCTGTTCTCCTCCAAGGGATCACAACTCCTCATCAGCAAGAGAGCAAAACTGGATGGAGAATGAGTTTGACGAATTGACAGAAGCAGGCTTCAGAAAGTGGGTAATAACAAACTTCTCTGAGCTTAAGGAGCATGTTCTAACCCAATGCAAAGAAACTAAGAACCTTGAAAAAAAGTTAGATGAAATGATAGAAGAACATAAACAACTTGATGGAGCTGAAAAACACAGCATGAGAACTTCTTGAAGCATACACAAGTTTCAATAGCTGAATTGATCAAGCAGAAGAAAGGATATCAGAGGTCGAAGTTCAACTCAATGAAATAAAATGAGAAGGCAAGATTAGAGAAAAAAGAGTGAAAAGAAATGAACAAAGCCTCCAAGAAATATGGGACTATGTGAAAATACCTAATCTACGTTTGATAAGTGTACCTGAACGTGACGGAGAGAATGAATTCAAGCTGGAAAACACTCTTCAGGATATTATCCAGGAAAACTTCCCCAACCTAGCAAGGCAGGCCAGTATTTAAGTCCTGGAAATACAGAGAACACCACAAAGATATTCCTCAAGAAGAGCAACCCCAAGGCACATAATCGTCAGATTCACCAGGGTCAAAATGAAGGGAAAAATGCTAAGGGCAGCCAGAGAGAAAGGTCGGGTTACCCACAAAGGGAAGCCCATCAGACTCACAGCAGAACTCTTGGCAGAAACCCTACAAGCCAGAAGAGAGTGGGGGCCAATATTCAACATCCTTAAAGAAAGGAACTTTCAACCCAGAATTTCATATCCAGCCACACTAAATTTCATAAGTGAAGGAGAAATAAAATCCTTTACTGGTAAGCAATTGCTAGAGATTTTGCCACCACCAGGCCTGCCTTACAAGAGCTCCTGAAGGAAGCACTAAACATGGAAAGGAACAATCAGTACCAGCCATTCCAAAAACATACCAAATGGTAAAGACCATCGACACAATGAAGAAACCGCATCAACCAATGGGCAAAACAACCAATTAGCATCAAAATGGCGGGATCAAATTCACACATAACAATATTGACCTTAAATGTAAACAGGCTAAATGCCCCAATCGAAAGACACAGACTGGCAAATTAGATAAAGAGTCAAGATCCATCAGTGTGCTGTATTCAGGAGATGCATCTGATGTGCAAAGACACACATAGGCTCAAAATAAAGGGATGGAAGAAGATTCACCAAGCAAATGGAGAGCAACAAAAAGCAGGGGTTGCAATCCCAGTCTCTGATAAAACGGACTTTAAACCAACAAATATCAAAAGAGACGAAGACGGCCATTACATAATGGTAAAGGGATCAATGCAACAAGAAGAGCTAACGATCCTAAATATATACGCACCCAATACAGGAGCACCCAGATACATAAAGCAAGATCTTAATGAACTACAAAGAGACTTAGACTCCCACACAATAATAGTGGGAGACTTTAACACTCCACTGTCAATATTAGATAGATCGACAAGACAGAAAATTAACAAGGATATCCAGGACTTGAACTCAGATCTGGACCAAGCAGACCTAATAGACATCTACAGAACTCTCCACTCCAAATCCACAGAATATACATTCTTCTCAGCACCACATCACACTTACTCTAAAATTGACCACATAACTGGAAGTAAATCACCCCTCAGCAAATGCAAAAGAATGGAAATCTTAACAACCAATCTCAGACCACAGTGCAATTAAATTAGAACTCAGAATTAAGAAACTCACTCAAAACCGCACAACTACATGGAAACTGGACAGCCTGCTCCTGAATAACTACTGGATACATAATGAAATGAAGGCAGAAATAAAGATGTTCCTCGAAACCAGTAAGAATGAAGACACAATGTACCAGAATCTCTGGGACACATTTAAAGCAGTGTCCTCACAAACCTCACAGAAACAAGCAATAGGGAAAGGATTCCCTGTTTAATAAATGGTGTTGGGAAAACTGGCTAGCCATGTGCAGAAAGCTGAAACTCGACCCCTTCTTTATATCTTATATAAAAATTATCTCCAGATGGATTAAAGACTTAAACATAAGACCTAACACCACAAAAACTCTAGAAGAAAATCTAGGCAATACCATTCAGGATATAGGCATAGGCAAGGACTTCATGACTAAAACACCAAAAACAATGGCAACAAAAGCCAAAATAGACAAATGGGATCTAATTAAATGTAAGAGCTTCTGCATAGCAAAAGAAACAATCATTATAGTGAACCTGCAATCAACAGAACAGGAAAAAAGTTTTGCAAGCTACCCATCTCACAAAGGGCTAATATCCAGAATCTACAAAGAACTAAAACAGATTTACAAGAAAAAAACACAAACAACCCTATTAAAAAGTGGGCAAAGGATATGAACAGACACTTTTCAAAAGAAGACATTCATGCGGCCAACAAATAATATGAAAAAATGCTTATCATCATCTGGTCATTAGAGAAATGCAAATCAAAGCCACATTGAGATACCATCTCACACTAGTTAGAATGGTGATCATTAAAAAATCTGGAGACAACAGATGCTGGAGAGGATATGGAGAAACAGGAACACTTTTACACTGTTGGTGGGAGTGTAAATTAATTCAACTATTGTGGAAGACAGTGTGGCAATTACTCAAGGATCTAGAAATAGAAATATCATTTGACCCAGCAATCCCATTACTGGGTATATACCCAAAGGATTATAAATCATTCTATTACAAAGATACATGCACACTGTTTACAATAGCAAAGACTTGGAACCAACCCAAATGCCCATCAATGATAGAGTGGATAAAGAAAATGTGGCACATATACACCATGGAATACTATACATCCATAAAAAAGGATGAGTTCATGTCCTTTGCAGGGACATGATAGCTGGAAACCATCATTCTCAGCAAACTGACACATGAACAGAAAACCAAACACTGCAGGTTCTCACTCAGAAGTGAGTGTTTAACAATGAGAACACATGGACACAGGGAGGGGAACATTACACACTGGGGTCTGTTGGCGGGTGGGAGGGCTAGGAGAGGGATAGCAGGGGGTGGGGAGATTGGGGAGGGATAACATTAGGAGAAATACCTAATGTTGGTGACGGGGGGATGGATACAGCAAACCACCATGGCATGTGCATACCTATGTAACAATCCTGCATGATCTGCACATGTACCCCAGAACTTAAAGTATAATTAAGCAAAAGAAGAATATTAAAATAAAAAAAGAAAGATTAAATAATTTGCCCCACATCAGAAAGCTGATCCATTAGGGCACCAGGATTAGAACCAACCGGGCTAGCTCTATGACCTGAGCACTTAACCATCACATTATACAGGGGCACAGACTTAATTTTACAGTAAGGAAGCAGAGCCCTGAGGAGCTTAAAGAACTCCAACAGACGCAGCAAATCATGGCAGAACTGAAGACAGGATGGAGTAGAGATGGCCCATGAAATAGCTGGTCAGCTGCTATGGTGGGAAGTGGGCCCAGTTCTATCCTGACAATGAGATGGCATTCCTCATGGCAATGTCAGGAATGAACTGCCCTCTCTCCTTCCTTTCCTCTTTACCTCCTCCCTCTCTATTCTTCTCCCTTTCTCAGGCACGTGAACTCCATACCTCCTATCCCAACTCCGTCATCACCACATGCACATACTCAAGCTTGATCTTTTTTTTTTTTTTTGAGACAGAGTCTCATTCTGTCACCCAGGCTGGAGTGCAGTGGCGTGATCTTGGATCACTGTAACCTCCACCTCCTGGGTTCAAGCGATTCTCCTGCCTCAGTCTTCCAAGTAGCTGGGACTACAGGCACCCACCACCAGGCCTGGCTAATTTTTTTCATTGTTTATAGAGATGGAGTTTCACCATGTTGGCCAGACTGGTCTTGAACTCTCTGACCTGAAGAGATCTGCCCACCTCAGCCTCCCAAAGTGCTGGGATTACAGGCTTGAGTTACTGCACCCAACCACGCCTCATCTATATTACTTGGAATCATATCCAAGTGCCAGGAATCAGAAAGCTACCCCTTCCTTGACTCCCTGCTACTATCCATTACTTCAGTAAGACAAAAAAGAACAAAGAAAAAAAATTTTATTGGCTTGTACTAAGCAAATATGGGTATGTTAATACATTCACTTTCAAACTCCATTTGTTTACTGATGGAAATTACTTGGGTATATTCTTTAAACTGAAAGCAATTTCTTCTGAGGAAAAGATAAAAGAAACAGTGTCTCTGACCTTTGATATTAAAATACCTTTATGTTTCCTCAGTGCATGGCAAAGCACAGGCAGATTATACAGGTTTCTCAAAAGCTGCTGTGAACTGTACTTTATAAGTGCTGGTGCTACAGCTCAGGGGACTATTTCCTCCTCAAAAAGGTGAATTAGCGAAAAAGTAGAATGACCAATGCTAGAAAGATATTATCAGAAAGTATAAGTAAATGTATCACCTGGTGGCAATGTCCCTGAAAAATAAGAAGTAATGTACTGGAGCCATTTCAAGATTCTTCCATGAATCTTTCTAGGATTTAGGAACTGAATAAATTCTTAGGAAGGAAGCACTAGTAAGCCAGGTACTGTTCTGGATGGTTGGAGCAGGCATAACAGCACTAAAAATTGAAGGCCCTTTTCTCAGGGAGCCCACCTGCTAGAGGGAGAGCAGGGGATAAACCAATGAACCAAGAAGTTTAAAGTTTGTCATGTGGTCGGGGGGCTGAGAAGAGAAATAGAGCAGGGTAAAAGGGAGAGACACTGGCGGGATGAGGGTTTGGTTTGATAAAGTGAGCAGTGAAGGCCTTTCTGAGAAGGTAACAAACATTTATATGTATATATTTATTTATTCATTTATTTATTTTGTGAGAGTCTCACTTCATTGCCCAGGCTGGAGTGGCATGATCTTGGCTCACTGCAACCTCTGCCTCCTGGGTTCAGTTGATTCTCCTGCCTCAGCCTCTCTGAGAAGCTGGGATTACAGGTACACATCACCACACCCGGCTAATTTTTGTATTTTTAGTAGAGATGGGGTTTCACTATGTTGGTCAGGCTGGTCTTGAACTCCTGAGCACAAGTGATCTGCCCGCGTTGGCTTCCCAAAGTGCTGGGATTACATGTGTGAGCCACCATGCCCAGACTGAAAAGGTAACATCTAAACAGAGACCCAGTGAAAGTAAGCGGGCCTTGTGGTTTAACCAGGAGAGGAGCCGTCACATACAATGGTCTGAGACAAGGCTGTCTCCCATATCCAAGGAAAAGCAGGGAAGCCTGTGGAGTAAGAGTGGGGAGAATGGTGGAAGAGTGAAGAAACTTAGAAGTTTATTCTGACAGGGTTGGGTAGCCTTTCAAGGTTTGGAGCTGAGAAGTGGTAAGAACTGAGGTGCCTTTTAGAAGGACCGCTCTGGCTGCTATGTGAAGAATGCTATCCCTCACCATAGGGAGTGAGAAAGCTGACAGCCTAGTGGAGAAGGTGGGTGATGTATGGGTAACTGGAAACTGAAGTGCCCGGTGTTTAGAAATCTGTAACAGGAAGGTCTGACCCAGTCTCCGGACCCAGGGGAGGCTTCCTGGGGAAAATGACATTAAACTGAGACTTAAGGGATGAGTAGTAGAGGAGATACTGAAAACCAGAGGGGAACTGGTTTAGAACACACCACTGTCTCTAGGGAAAATTTGACCCTGGTTTCGGGCCCCTCAGTGACTGGTTGGCTGGCTCTTTAGTCAGTTGGGAATACAAGTCGTTATTCTCCAATTTTCTTACAAAATATGGGTCTTGCTACATGGATTGCATTAAAGGCATGGGTGCCTTTGTGTACAGCTTGTCTTCTTCAGGCTCTTGCCAGAGTTGAGAATGGAAGCAGATGTGGCACATTGGAAAGAATGCTGAATCTAAGTGGGCTGGGGTTCATATTGCAACTCTGTCACTTACTAGTTGGATGACACTAGTATGGTTTCTAAACCTCTCTGTGTCACCATGTTCTCAGTAGATAACACTTAGGTCTAAAGGATATATGAAGTAAGGTATATAAAGGGTCAAACACATTAGCAGCTGCTTGTATTAGTCTGTTCTCACACTAAACGGATGCATTAGTCCATTTCTTGCCTGAGAAAGGGAGAAGAAAGAGAGGGAGGAGTGAAAAGATACCTAAGACTAGGTAATTTATAAAGAAATGAGGTTTAATTGTCTCATGGTTCTGCAAGCTGGACAGGAAACAGCTGCTTCTGCTTCTGTGGAGGCCTCAGGAAACGTACACTCATGGTGGAAGGCAAAGGAAAAGCAGGCAAGTAAGACATGACCGGAGCAGGAGAAAGACATGAGGTGCTACACACTTTTAAACAACCAGATCTCACAATAACTCACTCACCATCAGGAGAATAGCACTGAGGGGATGGTGCTAAACCGTTCATGAAGGATCCTCCCCCATGATTCAGTCGCCTCCCACCAGACCGCACCTCTAACACTGGGATTACAATGAGATTTGGGCAGGGATGCATATCCAAACCATATCACCGCGCAATAAATTCTAGTTCAAAATCAAAGCAAAGTGGACTTCTAACCAACTGATATTTGCTGTTGGTTGAATATGTATCTCAAAAGTTCATATATTGGAACCTTAATCAATCTTCCCTCATGGATTAATGTCACTATCATGGGAGGGGGTTTGCTATTGAGGGACTTGCTTTGTTATAAAAGTGAGTTTCTCCACCTCTCTTGCTCTTTCCCTCAAACCATGTGATACCCTCCTTCATATTATGACATAGCAAAAAGACACTCACCAGATGCTAGTGCCATGCCCTTGGACTTCCCAGCCTCCAGAACTATGAGCTAAACAAACTTTTTGTCTTTATAATTACTCAGTCTGTGGCATTCTGTTATAGCAGCAGGAAACAGACTAAGAATATTTGAGGAAGATACTTGGAAGACAGCTTTGCATCCATTTCTCTGAGCAGTATATAGCTAGGCTCTGGAGTTACTCCACCAGTTACTGGCCATGGGTACACTCTCTAAACTTGAAGCACCAATTTTCTCATCTGTTAAGTAGGGCAGGTCATAGTTCCTGTTTCACTGGGTGGTGGTGAGGACCAAATGAGATGATGCAGGCAAGCTGAGAGAATGCCTTATGTATAGTAACTACTCTATAGAAATGTCTAAATCCATTATATGCTGCTATAGCAGAACACCTGTTTTTATCCATTTGTAATAAAGAGGAATGTATTTCTCACAGTTCTGGAGGCCAGGAAATCCAAGATCAAGGTGCCAGCAGGTTCAGTTGTCTGGTGAGGGCTGCATTATCTGAAGGGAAAGAATGCCATGTTCTCACCTGGCAGAGAACAAAAGAGCAAACTAGCTGAAAGTTACATGAAGTCTCTTTTATGAGGGCTTAATCTCATTCACAAGACAGGAATTCTCATGACCTCAATCACCTCTTAAAGGCCCCACCACTTAATCCCATCATATTGGGCACACCTTAGTTTTGGAGAGGACACATTCAAGCCATAAGAGTTAGATATCATGATTATGTTCGCTCCCTGTATGTGGCTAGTTCATCAGAAGGCTATACCTCCAGATTTTGTTGGTTTAGTGGATTCTCACTTCCTCCCTTCACCTGTGGAATATACAACTGTGCTTGAAATATTGGTGTTGACACTCTGGTAAAAGGGGAAGTTGAAGCTAAAGTAGGAGGGTTGGGTGGCCAATAGAAGCATCTCCCACTCCACATCCCTACAACAAAGGCCCCAGGAAAAGGCTTGATACCTTAAGGCACTCCCAGTATAAATTCTTGGCTGCTTTTCTATCTTATGACTTTCTGAACTTCTTGTCTAGACACCTTGCCTTCCCTTGATTTCTTATCTAATGCTAAGATTCCATGGTTAGCAGGATATTTGGAGGTAAACACTGGGAAGTACAGTAGGTAGGATGCCAGAGATTCATCCACCCACCTACTCATCCATCCATCCACCCATCTATCCATCCAAAACATATTTGCCAAGCATTTAGTATGTGTCATGTACTTCTTAGTGCAGAGTATATAAAATTAAAGACGTCTGGGGTTCTCAACATTACCAGGAAGTGAGACTTATAAAAAATCCAATACCAGTTTGCCACTGCAGGTGACAGAAAACCTAGGTCAAAGTGGCTTGAACAACAAGATATTTATTCTATAAAATATAAAGTAGTTCAGAGGTAGGCCAGGTATCATGTGCATTACATAAAGTTCTAATTCTTCTTCTCTGTAATAGTCTTGGATGTGTCCTGCTCTGTGTGTATTGGCATCTAATTCAGGCTGGAGGTAAGATGGCTGCAGTAGTGCCAGCTACCACATCAGACATCACAACATGCAAAGCAAGACATATAACCATTTTGTCCTGTATCCCTTTCTTAGAAGAAAGGAAGCTTTTCTCAGAAGTTCCACAGCAGACATACCCTAATATCCTATTTCCAAGAAATAATGGTCGACGTGCTCATTCCAAAATTCATCACTGGCAAGGGGAATGAGATAATTTTGATTGGCTCATACTAGTTAGGATTTGCCCCTAATGTGGGGGAATGATGTCACCATTCCTGAGTCTCATGGGGAAGCAGTGGACCCCTGGAAAAAAACTGAGTTCTATTAGTAAAGGAGAATGGGGTAGGGGCCCTGGGTGTTTGCTGGGTGGTAAATAGTGTCTACTACACAGGACTGGGAGATGCTGTATGAGAGGCATTTGTACATTGCATGGTGGGAGTTCAGAGGGTGTACCAAAGATTTTCATTTGTTTGTTTGTTTTTAAGGGTGAGGGAGGGAGGCAACAGTTGGGAAGGTATCAAAAATTAAGTGACTTAGGGGTTGGGCTGGGGATAAAGAGCATGAGGCTCAAAACCATGCTGGATACAGACTGAAAGGGTCTTACAAATCCTTCTCAAACCATTTGGCTTAATCCTACAGAAAATATAGAGTTACTATGTATATTTTTAATGTTTTTAAATCATATTTTTATGATTAATAAATAGGAAAGGGGAACAAGAACAACTATTACTGAATGTCCACTATGTGCCAGAAGCCATGTGGATGGTTGCCACAGATTCCCTCTTTAATCATCACAACAATCCTTTAGGAGGCTACAGTTGCCCATCTTATAATGAGCAAACGGCTCAGGAATCGTGGATCTAGCTTGGTCAAACAACAGAAGGCCTCACTGATTGATGCTTGCCCGGGACACTACTGCAGGTGTGACATTCCCAAGCCCCTGACCAATGGGGGTAAGACAAGGCACGGTAGTGGAAAGAGCATGAAGTGGTTGTTGCAATAGTACAGACATACCCTGGAGAAATTTTCCCCATTGTCTTGATGATTAGCATTCAGCTCCTTGTTACTTATGCAAATTTATGCAGCCAGCTTGAATTTCTCCCCAGAAAATGGATTTTTATTTTCTATCATATTGTCAGACTGCAAATTTTCCAAACTTTTATGCTCTGCTTCCTCTTGAACACTTTGCCTCTTAGAAGTTTCTTCCAGCAGATACCCTAAATTATCTCTCTCAAACTCAAAGTTCCATAGATCTCTAGGGCAGGGGCAAAATGCCATCAGTCTCTTTGCTAAAGCATAGCAAGAATCAACTTTATTCCAGTTCCCAACAAGTTCCTCATCTCAATCTGAGAGTACCTCCGCCTGGGACTTCATTGTCCATAACACTATCGGCATTTTGGTCAAAGCCATTCAATAAGTCTCCAGAAAGGTCCAAGATTTCCCACATCTTTCTGTCTTCTGAGCCCTCTCAGTCTCTAGAAAGTTCCAAACTTTCCCACATTTTCCTGTCTTCTTCTGTGCCCTCCAAACTGTTTCCACCTCTGCCTGTTACCCAGTTCTAAAGTTGCTTCCACATTTTTGGGTATCTTTACAGCAGCACCCCATTCACTGTGGTACCAATTTACTGTATTAGTCCGTTCTCACACCGCTATAAAGAACTGCCCAAGACTGGGTAATCTATAAAAGAAAGAGGTTTAATTGACTCACAGTTCAGCATGGCTAGGGAAGCCTTAGGAAACTTACAATTATGGTGGAAGGGGGAAGCAAACATGTCCTGGCGGCAAGGAGAAGTATGAGTGAAGTGGGAAAAAAATCCCCTTATAAAACTATCAGATTTTGTGAGAACTCACTCACTATCACAAGAGCAGCATGAGGGTAACCACCTGCACGATTTAATTACCTCCCACCGGGACCCTCCCATGACATGTGGTGATTATGGGAACCACAATTCAAGATGAAATTTGGGTGAGGACACAGCCAAATCGTATCAAAGCCTATGGGACTTAAAAAAAATTAACAAAAACTATCAAATTAACCTCCAAAGAGGCTGCACCAATTTATATTCTCACTGGCAACATTCTCGAGTGCCAATTCCCCTAGGAGAAAACATATGTAAATATGAAGAAATAAGTAGTATCATGAATTCTTTCACTCTTTATCAGATACTGTCAAATTCCCTTTACAATAATTATTTTATGTAATTCTGACTACCCTGTGAAGTAGGTAGTAGTATTATGCCCATCCTAGAGATGAAGAAACTAAGTCTTGGAAGGGTTAAACAGCTTATCCAAAGTCACATGTTTAATTATTGGCAAAACTGAAACTGGAACCTAGGTTTGCCTGATATCAAATCTATCCTCTCAAACCCTGTACTCTACTGCCTCGCTATTTATTCTTACTGGGTCTTTAGCCCACTTGGAGAAACACAGAAAACCTTTTCTATCTTGCCTCAAGATTCTGCCCAGAATCCCTAACATTGCCAGTGCCGGAAATTGGTTGAGGGCGATATTGCTCAGAATAAGCTTGGGGCACTAGAAAGCCGCAAAACCATATTATCCGCTAATATTAATAGAACCTTCAAGAATCATAATGAAGTCTCATTGTTATGGTTCCCAGCAGTGTGAATAACATAGGAGCAGAGGAAATTTACGTTCACCTTTCTTTCCTTTGCTAAGGAAGAACTAACTGTATCTCCTGGTCGCATTTTTTAAAGGCAGTCTCAGGCTTTTCTTATTCTTTGTCATGGACTTGAGGCAAGGTTCGCACAGGTCCTAGTCTATGCCTATTTGATGCTTCTTGGATATGTGCCCAGTTGCACAATCAGGTATTGAACTTCATTTTTTCATAACACATAACCACTGCAAGAGGGAAAAGAAAGCCCTCAATGGAATGACCTGTGCTTATAGTATAGATTTTGTTGTAACAAGGTCAAGAAACTGCAGTAGCTATTAGTCGTTGACTAGTTCTTAGAACCCTGCTAAGATAGAAATTGCCAACACAAGAAAATCTTGAGGTTCACCTGGGCCTTTTAAAGTAATTAAGAAAATTGGGTAAGGGCAGAGTGAAGTGGTCATTACAGAGCATGGGGAACCTTGATGGGATGTGATAAGTTGGCCCTTGAAAGAGGTATGATCTCACGCTGTGGAGAAACACGGGGGTGGAGAAACACAGGGGCACTCTTATCAACCAGTGATTGAGACAGAGACCTAGATCGGTCTGAAATAAAGTGATTTGACCCAATAGAGAGTTCTCTATCTTGAAGCCTAGAGAACTGGCAGCAACTGATATAATCATATAGTTTTTCTTCTTTATTCTGTTAATCAAATGGATTACACTGATTTATTCTTTTATAGCTTTATTGAGGTATAACTTCTATACAATCAAATTCACTCACATTAGATGTGCAATTTAATGAGTTTTTAAATATCTATACAATCATCCAATCACCACAATGTTTTTAGGCTTTGTTCTGAAATCTTCTATTTAATGTCTGTTATCAGTAATTTATATTTTCTCTTTTTCTTTATCAATCTTGCTAGGTGTTTACTACTTTTATTAATTATTTCAAAGAATTAAATTTTGATTTATATTCTCTTATTTTTCATCCGTTTTCTAGTTCATTGACTTGTGCTTTTATCTTTATTATTTCCTAATTTTTACTTATCTTGGGTTTAATTTGTTCACTTTCTTTCTAGTTTCTTTCTTTTTTTTTTTTTTTGAGATGGACTCTCACTCTGTCACCCAGGCTGGAGTGTAGTGCACAATTTTGGCTTACTGCAACCTCCACCTCCCAGATTCAAGCAATCCTCCTGCCTCAGCCTCCCCAGTAGCTGGAATTACAGGCACACGCCACCATGCCCGGCTAGTTTTTTTGTATTTTTAGTAGAGACAGGGTTTTGCCATGTTGGCCAGACTGGTCTCGAACTCCTGACCTCATGATCCACCCGCCTCAGCCTCCCAAAGTGCTGGGATTACAGGCATGAGCCACCACGCCCAGCTATAGTTTCTTATGTTAAAAATGTAGATAATTTTGGAGGGTAACAGCATTATTGAGATAGAATTCAGATACCACACAATTTACCCATTTAAAGTATACAGTTAAACAGTTCTAAGTACATTCATGGGGTTGGGCAACCAATATCAAATATATTTTAGAACATTTTCATCACCCCAAAAAGAAACCATATACTCTTTATCAATCACTCCACCCCTCCCTCAGCTCTGAACAACCACTAATCTAATTCTTGTCTCTATAGATTTGTTTATCATGGATATTTCCTATAAATGGAATCACAGAATATGTGGTCTTTTGTGACTGATTTATTTAGTATGCTTTCAAGGTTCATCCATGTTATAGTATGTGTTAGTACTTAATTCTTTTTTATTGCTGAATAGTATTCCATTGTATGGACATAGCATATTTTATGTACATTCATCAATTGATGATAAATGGCTGATTTTAAGTTTTTCTTCATTTCTAATATAAACACTTAAAAGTGTAACATTTCTCTGAGCACTCCTTTATCTGCATAACACAGCTCTGATATCTTGGATTTTAATGATAATTTCATTCAAAATATTTTCTAGTTTCCCTAGTCAAATAAATCACGGATTTAAAAAATAAACATATTAATTAATTTCCAAATGTTTGGGACTTTTGTCTATATCCTGCAGACTGAATAATCTCAATCGATCTATCTTCACATTCACTTTTCCTCCAGCTGCCTCCAAGATGCTGTTAAGAGCAGCTAATGAATTTTTCATTTCAGTTATTGTGCTTTTCAGCTATAAAATCTCCATTTGCTTCTATTTTAATAGTATCTATTTCTCTTCTGTGATTCCCCCACCAGGTTTATTTGCTATGACCAAATTTTTTCTAAATTCTTAAACGCATTTATAATGATTGCCTTAAAGTCTTGTCTATTTATTGCAGCAACATCTAGGTCATCTCTGGTTCTTTTTTTCCCCCAGAGTGTGTGTCACATTTTTCTTGTTACCTCACAAGCTCTGTGATTTTCAGTTGAATGCTTGTTACAATGGATACTACAATGCAGAGACTCTGGGTTCCATTATGTTCCTTTAAGAGTAATCTTTTTAACTTGGCTGGACTCAGATTCCAAACTCTGTCTCCCTGCAGTCAGCAGCAGTTGAATTCTCTGCTCAGGTCAGCTTCCAGCTGCTACTATTTTTTTATTTCTCTCTCTCTTTCTATTTATGGACCAGTCAAGAAGTTGGGTGGATTTTTTTAAAGATAGATTTTGGGTCTCACACTATCTACAATAATTCCCTTCTAGGATTTCACCCTTAATTCTAGCCAATCTGCCAGTCTGATCCCATGACAACTCAAGACAGTGGATTAGTGAGTGCACACAGGTAAAAAAAGTTGCAGACTTGCAAATCTCACAACATATATTCTGTCTTTCAAGGTGAACTTCTCGCCACTTTGTTTTTGATAAATCTCCAGTATATTGAAATTGTTCTTTTTTTATAAACATTTTTCCAGGTTTTATAACTGTTGTTTATAGGAGGATTAGTCCAACCAAGCTGTTCTGTCATTACCTGAATTTGAAAAAAACATACCACTTACCAACACCTTATAGGGAAGATATACAAGGATCTATCTATGGTATATTCTAAAAATATGGTTTCAGAAAGAATCAAGGTTTACCGAAATATTATAGTAATTTGAGAAATAGAAATCTTTACAGAAAATTACCTTCATCTCCCTTAGGTACATACGTTAGTTTTTAAAAGGGAAAGAAAACTGAGGAAGGAATAAGCAGTCAAACTACTCAAATAAAAAATTGGCATTTTTCATAGAAAACTTCATTTAACATTGAAGATGTCACATTTCTGCATGAAATTTAAAGTTTAAAATTTTTCACATATTCTACCAAATGAGGGTCAATTGCTATGTTAGATGTCTGCTAGTCAATCCTGTGTCACTCAAATTATCTATCTCTGTAAATGACAAACAAGCATCCCTCAGGCTGTGGCTACAGCAGCTGCCACAGAGTTAATGTGGCTGAGGATGGCTGGGGCACAAAGCAATCCCACAGACTTGAGGTCCCAATTGCTGCAAGGGGGAAGCAGCACAGCTAGGATTACCCTGTTTAATGAGCAGAGGTCATGACTGATTTTATCCCCACAGAAAAACTCAGGTGAACTCTTTGCAAGAATTTTACAGTAAATATCTCATGCAGACCAAACATTTTAAAGTCACATAAATGAAGCTAGTCTTACAACCAGGTAATTGGTTAATGGATTGACAATATGAGTCAGGAAGGAAGGACGGAGGGAAGAAGGAAGGAAGGAAGGAAGGAAGGAAGGAAGGAAGGAAGGAAGGAAGGAAGGAAGGAAGGAAGGAAGGAGGGAAGGAGGGAGAGAGAGAAAGAAAAAAGATTTAGAGCAAGCCAAAGAGAGAAAAACAACTTGACTCTCAAAGGTAGACTGAGACCTTGGCTGAAAGACAGAAGGGATGCGAGTAAACTATGAAAATGTTACCAGATGAAAAACAAGAATGAGTTAGGGGAGGCAACATAAAAACTCAGTGTCGTTCTGAAGAGCCACAGACATTTAACATTCAAAGCATCTTGCCATGTTATTTTAATTGGTCAGCATATCATTCTGGGTATATTTGAAAAGTATTAAAATTTTTTAATTGTAGCAACATCATATGCATAGCATAAAATTTACCATTGTTAACATTTTTAAGTGTTCAATGGCATTAAGTACATTCACATTGTTGGGCAACCACTGGCATATGTTAAACATTGTAGACTTTATCATGGCCCCACCATAGCATTTCCTACTGCCTACTGTCTCGAAACCTAACAATTTTCCCTTGAGGAATAAGGACTCAGGAAAAGACATTGCAGACTGATGCGTAAAAGTTACAGAGAGAAAGAATTTGGCCCAACATGAGAAAGAACTCTCTAAATTTAGCTCTGACCAGCAGAGGAACGGGAGGCCTGTGCACTCCCCCTTTGAAGGTGAAGAGTGTTCACACAGGGGCCCTTAAGCCATCTGTTGGGTGTGTTTTAGAAGGGATTCCTGTCCTGGGTGGGAGAGGGATCTCTGGGCTTCCTTCCAACTAAGAGATCCTATAGTGTAACTGACTTAGAAATTGCTGGATGCTCAGGTTTCAGATGAGTTACTGGAGTTCAAATACACTAGATTTGAGCTTTAAAATAGTCACACTTTCGAACCACTCATTGACAAGTTTTACCCTTGTCTTAAAATTGTCTGTTGTTTTGTCTAAACTACGGAGAAATAATTAAAAGTTCTTTACTTGGTTTCAGGCCCAGGCCAACCACTTATCAGCCAAGAGATGTAGGGCAGGCAACCCGCGCAAGGAAGTTTCACTTGAAAGGGCTCTGCAGGCCTTTAGGTTTGCCCCATTCCAATCCATTTTCCACATTGCTACCAGAATAATCTCTCTTTTTTTTTTTCTTGTACATATATATTTTTTTAAATGAAGTCTATGTTGCTCAGGCTGGTCTTGAACATTTGGGTTCTAGCGATCCTCCCGCCTCAGCCTTTGAGCAGTGGATCTTAACAAAGCACATGCCACTGTGCTCAGCTCCAGAATCATCTTTCTAAGATGCAAATCTGATCATGTTACCTTTTCTTCCTTTAAAAAGTTCTTCAATGGTATCCTTTCATTTTAAAAATAAAGTTCAAGTTTCTAAGCATGGCATCCAAGGCCACCCTGCTCATCTCTTGAAGCTTTTCTCTTGTCTTTCCTCCCTTACACTCCAGTCTTTTGCTGTATCGAATCACTCTGTTCGCCAGTCTTATTTGTCTGGCTAACTCCTACACACTCTTCAAGACTCATATCAGATATGACCTTTTAAGGAAGCCTCCATTTCCCCTTATGGCTCAGCCAGGCCTCTTTACAGCACCTCATCATCTGTGGCCATTACACAAGCATTCTAGAAAAAGAACTTTTGGTGACCTTTCAGGTCTGAAGGGAAAAAACGAAGCTAGATTCCTGCCTGAATCCACACAGCACTGCAACCAAAAGATGGAAGGATTAAAAACTAATCTTGGACTGGAAGGTCTTTGTATACATGACATAAAACACAGAAGCCATTTTAGAAAGACTGTTAAATACAATCATATGAAAATTTTTGAATTCTCCATGTCAAAAAACATGATTAACAAAATCTAAATACAAACGATAAATAAGGAAAATTTGAAATATATCTCACATAAAGAGTCCCTACACAACAATAAGAAGGCAAATACATATATAAAAATGGGCAAAGAATATAAACTGTATGCACAAAGAGTTACATACGGCTTTTAACCAAATGAAAAAGTAAACCTTACTGTAAATTTTATTAATGATAAGAGAAGTGCAAATTAAAAGTGCAATGGGATTTTTTCATCATTCAGATCAGCAAAGATTTAAAAATCTGAAAACGCTGTTAGTAAGAATGTGTGGAGACAGGTATGCTACCCATACACTGAGTGGAAAGATAAATTGATATGATATTTATGGTGACATGATCAAAATTACAAGTGCACATTCTCTGGATTCAGTCATTTCATTGCTGGGACTTTATCCATAAATATGTACATAAGTAAAATGGCAAATTGACTGCGAAGCAGTCCTTTTTCCATTCTCTGATTGGAAAGTCTCCTAATAGCTGTTCCTTGAAAGTCTCCTAATTTTCTTAACATATTTGGTGTTTGTGGGGTGAGTATGCAGCACTTTAAATCACTGACTCAATTTTTCTAATGGGTATTGGTTTGTACAGATTTTCTACTTCTTCTTACGTTAGTTTTGATAATTGATTCTTAAGTTAATTTTGGTAATTTATATTTTGTCTAAGTTTCTAATCATAATTTATATCTGTTTCTAATCGTTATTTATATTATTCTCTTAAGATTTTAAAAATATTTACTGTGTTTATTTTTATATCTTTCTTGTAATATTTATCTGAACATTTTCTTTGTTTTCTTTCAGTCTTTCTCTGTAATATTCCTTAGTTGTTCAAATATAAGCCCTTGGTTATGTTGACTCTCCACTGTTTGCTATTTTGTCAATATTTGCTCTAAATTTTCTTTTTTATTTGCTTCATTTTATTTTCTTTGGATTTTATTGTCTTATTCAATTTTCTACCTTTTTTAGTGTAAGGATTTATTCATTTATTTCAAATCTTTTTAGTTTTAACACATTCATTTCAGGTTATAACTTTTCCTCTAAATATTGCTTTAGTTTTCCATAGGCTTAATATGTAATCCTTTTGTTTTTCATTCTAAATATTTGACAATTTCTTCCGATTTTCTTTTTATTTCATGAGTTATTCAAAAGTGAGTTTTTCCCAACTTTTTCCTTTATCAAATTTTATTTTGAAAGATGTAAAAACCATAGAAAAATTAAAATGAAGAAATAGTAAAATGAACACACCTACATTACTTATCTAGATTCATAAGTTGTTAATATTTTACCACATATTTTTTTCTCCATCAATTTTTTGGGGGGGAACCATTGAATGTAAGTTGCAGACATTATGACACTTTCCCCTAACTAAACATTAACTATTATTATTATTGTTGGACTTTTTTTTTGTTATGTAGCATTACTCTTAAAGCTTATTAAAAACTTTTTACTTAAATTCTATTTTATCTGCTATTCATGTTGGTATATAGGCTTTTTTTGATTAGTATTTGTAAGGTAATCTTTTTTTGTTTTTGTTTTACTTTTTTATTTCAAACTTTTCAAACATAGTTTGTTTTAGCATGTTTCTTAAAAGCTGTGCTTTCCGCCGGGCACGGTGGCTCATGCCTGTAATCCCAGCACTCTGGGAGGCCGAGGTGGGCGGATCATGAGGTCAAGACATCGAGACCACGGTGAAACCCCGTCTCTACTAAAAAATACAAAAATTAGCTGGGCGTGGTGGTGCACACCTGTAGTCCCAGCTACTCGGGAGGCTGAGGCAGGAGAATTGCTTGAAACCGGGAGACGGAGGTTGCAGTGAGCCGAGATTGCGCCACTGCACTCCAGCCTAGCGCCTGGCAACAGAGCAAGACTCTGTCTCAAAAAAAAAAAAAAAAAAAAAAAAAAGCTGTGCTTTCCTGGATTTTAAACTAACAATGAACTATCTGAAAAGGAAACTAAGAAAACAATCCCATTTACCATAACATCAATAAAAATAAATACTTAGGAATAAACTTAACTAAGGAGATGAACAATTTGTACACCAAAACTATAGATTATTGACAAAATAAATTAAAGAAGACAAATAAATGGAAAGACACCCCATACTCATGAATTGGAAAACTTAATATTGTTAAAATGTTCATACTACAGATTCAGTGTAATCCTTATCAAAATGCCAATGGTAGATATAGAAAAAACACTTCTAAAATTCATATGGAACAACAAAGGACTTCAAATAGCCAAATCAGTCTTGAGAAAAAAAGAACAAAGCTGAAGGAATCACACTTCTTGATATAAAAATATATTATAAAGCTAGAGTAATTAAAACAGTATGGTATTGCATAAAGACAGATCTATAGACCAATGGAACAGAATAGAGAGCCCAGAAATAAATCCGTGTATATACAGTTAGCTGATTTGCAGCAAGGGTGCCAAGAATACACCTTTGGAGAAAGGATAGTCTCTACAACAAAGAATATTGGGAAAATTGCATATCTACATACAGTAGAATAAAACTGGACTTTAATCATACACAGAATCAACTAAAATGAATTAAAGACTTAAATGCAACACTTGAAACTGTAGAAATCCTAGAAGAAAACATAGAGAAAAGCTTTATGACATTTATCTTGGCACTGATTTCGTGGATATGACACCCAAAGCAAAAATGGGCAAGTGGGACCAAAAAACTTTTGCACAGAAAAGGGAACAGTCAACAGAGTGAAAAGGAAAGCTATGGAACAGGAGAAAATATTCAAAATACAAAAAGAACTCCCACAACTCAGTAGCAAAAAGTAAATATATAAGCAAAATAAAATAACCTGATAAAAAATGGTCTTGAATTGCATAGACATTTCTCCAAAGATAAGAAGATGCTTAATGTCATTAATCATCAGGGAAATTCAAAACAAAAACCACAATGAAATAGCACTTCACACCTGTTACACCTGTTAGGATGGCTATAATCAAAAAAGCAAAAGACAACAGGTGTTGGCAAGGATATGAAGAAATTGGAACCTTTATACGCCATTCATAGGCATGCAAAATGAAAAACAATTATGAAAAACAATATAGAGGTTCCTGAAAAAAATATAAACAGAAATACCATATGATCTAGCAATTCTACTTTTGGGTGTTTATCCCAGAGAACTGCTATCAGGATCTGAAAGAGGTATTAGTACTTCCATGTTCACTGCAACACTATTTACAATAGCAAAAATGTGGAAACAATCTAAACATCCAATGACAGATGAATGGATAAAGAAAATGTGGTACCTTTTCCGCCTCAGGTCGCCGCCGCGAGAGGAGCCGCCGCCATGTCTGCGCATCTGCAATGGATGGTCGTGCGGAACTGCTCCAGTTTCCTGATCAAGAGGAACAAGCAGACCTACAGCACCGAGCCCAATAACTTGAAGGCCCGCAGCTCCTTCCGCTACAACGGGCTGATTCACCTCAAGACTGCGGGCGTGGAGCCGGCAGCCGACGGCAAAGGTGTCGTGGTGGTCATGAAGCGGAGATACGGCCAGCCGAAGCCTGCCGCCTCCTACGTGCGGACCACCATCAACAAGAATGCTCGCGCCACGCTCAGCAGCATCAGACACATGATACGCAAGAACAAGTACCGGCCCGACCTGCGCATGGCAGCTATCCGCAGGGCCAGCGCCATCCTGCACAGCCAGAAGCCTGTGATGGTGAAGAGGAAGGGGACCCGCCCCACCAAGAGCTCCTGAGCCCCCTGCTCCCAAAGCAATAGTCAGCTGGCCTTCTCAAAAAAAAAAAAGAAAAGAAAAGAAAAAGAAAATGTGGCATATACATATAATGGAATATTATTCGGCTTTAAAAATGAAGGAAATCTTGTCACATGCTACAACATGGATGAACCTTGAGAATATTATGCTCAGTGAAATAAGTCAACATAAGGGCAAATACTGCATGATTCCACTTATATGAGATATATAATATAGCCGAATTCCTGATATCAGAAAGTGGAATGGTGGTTACCAGGGTGTGGGGTGGGGGAGGGAGGGGAAATGGGGAATTAATAAATCAAGGGGCATAAAATTTCAGTTACACAAGGTGAATAAGTTCTAGAATCTGCTGTACAACATTGTGCCTATGGTTAACAATAGTGTGTTGTAAACTCAAAATTTTGTTGAGGGTAGGTAGATCTCATGTTAAGTGTTCTTATTACAGAGGAATAGAATTTAAAAATTTTTAAATGCAATTTGTGAATCTCCATATTTTAAATGTTGAATCAATTAGCTTACATTTATTGTTATTACTGTCATATTGGGAATAATTTCTATCATTTTATTTTGTATTTTCTGTTTGCTATTTTTTTTTTCTTTGTTTCTTTTCTTTTCTACCTTCGGTGAAATATGACAAAGTTGGGATACTTTTCTTTTCTTCTTCTTTTCTGCATTGGAAGCTTAGATTGTATTTTTGTGCCTTTAGTGATTACCTTCTTTTTTTCTGTGGTTTTAAAAATTGGCACCAACAAACTATGTCATACCTGTATATTCAGATCCTACCATTGAACGCCTCTAAGTCAATGATTGCTGATGTGGTTTGGCTGTGTCCCCACCTAAATCTCATCTCGAATTGTAGTTCCCATACTCCCCCACGTGTTGTGGGAGGGACCTGGTGGGAGGTAATTTAATCATGGGGGTGGTTACCCTCATCCTGTTCTCATGATAGTGAGTGAGTTATCATGAGATATGATGGTTTTATAAGGGGCTTTCACCTCATTCACTCTGCACTTCTCCTTGCTGCTGCCATATGAAGAGGACGTGTTTGCTTCCCCTTCTGCTATGATTGTAAATTTCCTGAGGTTTCTCCAGCCATGCAGAACTGTGAGTCAATTAAACGTTTTTCCTTTATAAATCACCCAGTCTTGGGTGTACCTTTATTAGCAGTGTGAGAATGAACTAATACAGTTGCAACTCTAAGCAAGAGAAAGCAGAGAGGTTGGGCAGCGGTTGGTAGATTTTGTTTCTTATGAAGTTACCAGTGCTCTTTTCTCTTTCTTTTATTTTCTCAAGGAAATTCTTCCTTTGTTTTGTTTTAAGGACAGACAATATGTTTTATACATCTCTGTATTTGTTTATAATTTATTTGAGTGTGTATGTGTGTGTATGTGTATGTATTTGATGGGTTTTAACAAATGCATACATCCATGTAATCTGCATTTATATCAAGATAACAAATATTTCCACCACTCCAGCAAGTTTCCTTGTGCCCATTGGTCCTAGAATTTTTTTTTTTATTTCAAAATTAAGTGAGTGTTGCCTGTTCTAAAACTTCATGTAAAAAGATTCCTACAGCATGCACTCGTTTGTCTCTGGCTTCTTTGCTTAGCATAATGTTTATAAAATTCATCTAGGTTGTTGTGCATATCAGCAGTTTGTTTTGCTGAGTAGTATTTCATTGTATCAATATATAAAATTTGTCCATTTATTCTCCTCTGGATAAACATTTGGTTGTTTCCAAGTTAGGCTGTTGTGAATACAATTGCTATGAACATTCTTATGTAAGTCTTTTGTTGGACATATGTTTTCATCCTCTTGATTAATTACCTAGAAACAGACTACTTGCCCATAGATAATTACATATTTAAATTACTAGAAATCATTTATAATTGTTATGTCTTCCTTATGAATTGAAACTTTTATTGTTATGACATGATTCCCTTTATTTCCAGTAACACTCTGTCTTGAAGTCTATTTGTCTGATAGTAATTTAGACATCCCCGTTTTCTTATGTTTACTATTTGCAAGAAAAAGCTTTATCTAGCTTGTTACTTTCAATCTAGTCTTTACACGTAAGATCTATCTCTTATAGACACAATATGGGTGGGTCTTCACTTTTTTATTCAGTCTGACTGTTTCTTTTAGTTGGAGTATTTAGTCTTTTAATGCTGAATGCATTTATGGATTTGATCAAGTATAGGTCTAACAATTGCTATTTGCTTTCACTTGTCTAATCTGTTTTTGTCCTTTTGTTCTTCCTTTCCTGTCTTTCTGTGATAAGGAAATATATACATTTTCAGTTAAATTCCCACATTGGCTTTTTAGCTATCCTTCTTTGTATTACTTTTTATAGTGGTTGTTTTAGGGCTACAAATATGCATCTTTAACTTATCACAACCTACTTAGAGTTAACATTGTACTACCTCATGTAACATATAATTCCTCAACACTATAGTTCCATTTACCTCCCCATCCTTCATTTTATTGTTATTCTATGTATTTTATCTACTTACATGACAAACCCCACAATATAGTGATTTAATTTCTACTTTACAGATTCATATGAGTTTAAAAATAGGATAAGAAACAAATTAATTCTAGTCTAGTGGCAGCCAAGAGAATGTGTCACTCAGACCTGCCTTCAAGAACCCTGCCGTGAGGACAGCAGCTGGTGGATATATTCCAGTTGCTGCACTTATGGGTCTGCTGGGGCATTCATGCCAAGGCCATACTATCTCCCAGCCAGTGACTGAGCATAGCAGAGGTACTAGAACCAGGCCATTCTTGGCTTACGTGGGACTCCTCTCATGGGCAGTCTTTACTCCAGAGATTCTGATTGGCCTGGACAAGATTTTCTCAGAGCTGCGCTGCAGTAAGACTTCTACACAATCTTCGTTTCTTCCCTTTCACTTTTCAGATATCAGACTTGCATTGCCATCTGAGGTTCTCCCTATTCTTCCTTCTACCTCCTTTTTATCCTTCACAGACTTTCCCTCAGTAAATCTCATGCATGTCTAGGTCCATCTTGGCATCTGCCTTTTGGAGGACCTGAACTGATGTAAGTCTGTCATACATCCATATATTTACCATTTCTGGTGCTCTTCATGACTTCCTATAGATTTGAGCTTCGAGCATTTGTCTTTTTTTTTTTTTTTTAAATCTGAACTACCTTTCTCATAGTGCAGGTCTGTTATTGACAGTTTTTTTCATTAAAAATAAATCTGAATGTCTTCAGAATTCACCTCCATTCTTGAAGGATATTTTTGCTGGATGTAAAATTCTGGTTTGGCAGCAGACTTTTTTTTCTTCCTTCAGCTTTTGAAATGTTGTTCAATCAACTCTAGCCCTCATTATTTATTTACCTTTTTTCTTTTTAGAGACAGAATCTTGCTTTTTTTTTCTAATACTTAAATACTTATCAACATTTTTATCCTCCCAAATTCAATAACATTTATAACTTACTCTATCCTTTGCATATCTTCTCTCCATCTTATTATTGTTGCTTAGATTTATAGTTTTAATCCTTTTTAAAGTCCCAGAAATTGTTCATTATTTTTTACATCAATACTTTTTCAACCTATTTTATCATTTTCTAGTCTCAATGTTGTTTCTGTTTTCCTAAACTTTCTTTGTGGTTTTCTTTTTTTTCTTGCTGAAATATATTTAGTAATCCTTTAGTGATGGTTCACTAAAGGTGAGTGGTTCACTAAGATGGTTTCTTGCTATGTGTTTGGAGCATGAGGATATATCAAAGCTTTCACTTATGGGGTCATCTTCTGAATAAATGTATATACAAAAGTATTCATTGCAGGAATGTAATAGCAAAATATCATAAACAACCTAAATGCCCATCAATGGAGGACTGATCAAATAAGTTGGGGTATGTACAACGGAATATTGTGCAGTCACTAAAATGACAAAGTAGGGTTAATTTTAATTTTTTAATTTTTATTTTTTTTAGAGATGAGGTCTTGCTCTGTCACCCAGGCTGGAGTGCATTGGCACAATCTTAGTTCACCGCAGCCTTGAACTCCTAGGCTCAAGTGATCCTCCCACCTTAGCTTCCTAAGTAGCTGGGACCGTAGGGGCGTACTACCATGCCCAGATAATTATAAAAATATTCAGCCTGGTCTTGCTATGTTGCCCAGGCTGGTCTTGAACTCATGGCCTTAAGCAATCCTCCTGTCTCAGCCTCCCAAAGTGCTGGGATTATAGGCATGAGTCACTGTGTCTAACCAATGAAGTGGTTCTGTGTATACACTTCTTATTGAATGAACTCCAAAATGCACTACTTAGCGGAAGAAGCAAGATGCAAAAAGCATGCATCAGTGGTCACCAGAGTGGGGTGTGTGAAAATATACTGAGGTATGGAAAGAAAGTATTAGAACTTCTATTCAAATTTATTTTGCTATTTATTTTAAAGATCAATATATACATTAGTCCGGTAGTACATGTATATAAATTGTCTATGTCTATATATTTCTATTTATCTGCCTATCTATCTATCTATGTATCTATCTAGCTATCTATCTATAGTGATATTGGGTTTCATTCTGTTGTCCGGGCTGGAGTGCAGTGGTGCAATACTCTCTCACTGCAGCCTTGAACTCCCAGGCTCAAGAGATCCTCCTGCCTCAGGCTTCTGAGTAGCTAGGACTATAGGCACAGGCCACCATTCCCAGCTAATTTTTTTAAAATTTTTTTTGCAGAGATGGGGGTCTCCCTGTGTTGCCCAGTCTGGCCTGGGTTATGAGACTGGCCAATTTTTGTATTTATGGTAGAGACGGGGTTTCGCCATGTTGCCCAGTCTGGTCTCAAACTCCTGGCCTCAAGTGATCCACAGTCTTCAGACTCCCAAAGTGCTGGGATTACAGGTGTGAGCCCTTAGGCACAGCCAATAAATATATTTTTTAATTTGTTAAGGTACAAATTAGTAAAGACTGGGTTTAGTGATTTTTTTTAAAAAGGACGTTTGTATATGTTTGTGTATTTTTTTAAAAATTTAACTCTGGAAGGGTAGAAAAGAGATTAGTTGTGGTGGCTGTTTCTGGAAAGGGGGAACTACCTGGCTAGGAGCACAGAGTAGGAGGAAGACTTCCCTTATCCTAGATTGTCTTTTGTCCTCTTATATTTGGATGGGTTCATATTATGTATCCCCCCTCCCAAATAATTATTTTTATTTTGGAGAATTCACGTTAAAAAAGAAAAGTCATTTGTTGCCATGATCACATATGATCACCAAGTTCCCTCATTCTCTGGGAACTTCTCTAGATCCTTGCTTCTTTGAAAGTGGTCCAGCACCTGCAAATTAGACATTACCTGCATGCCTCAGGTTAGACATGCAGACTGGCCTACTAAATGAGAATACACTTTTAGCAAGATGCCCAGGTGATTCTGCATACACATTAAATTTAAGAGGCATAGCTCTAGACATCATCATGCTACTGCTAAAATATCACTATGGTGATATTTTCATTTTTCCCTGTCTAGGCTGTGAGCTACATAGCCACGTTATCTTTTATAACTCCATCCCCTAAACTTACACAGTAATTGGTACAGATTACACACTCAATAAATGCATATGAAATGCCTAAAATAGGGATTATGGCACACCTTCTAAGAGGTGGTTTACTTTTGGAAGGGGGCTGCGCCTGAGACTGGCTGGCTGTGTTTCATTCCTTGGTTTCAGTCAACTATTACCCTCTAGCTAATATTGGGAAGCCCTCCATCTTTGGCCTACCAGCACTATCTGTCATCTCAACCACATAGCAAAACCTTTTTCATCTCTTGATGGAACTGTTAACTTGTTAGGGAATATATATATGTTTTTAAGTCATTAATCAGAGAGCGGTTTATTTGGTGGCATAGGTTAGGATGTAGGGCAAAGGAGAATGAAATTAGATTAGGCCACAGCCATTACTCCTTGCCTAGAAGAGAAACGAAGGCTAGAAAGAGATCTGAAATTTGTCAGGCATAGAGTGAGAAAGTGGAAGCAAGGGGATAAGAAGGGCGGCAGGAGTAGAAGACAAGAGAACAAAGATCCATGTGGGAAGAATGGGCATTTTCCATTATCATCAGACCCAAGGACAAAGAAGAGAAGGGAAATTTGAGTCCCATCTATTGCTAGATGCCTACTGAATTAAGTGCAAATGCTTTAGCCTACCATTCAGAACTCTCTACATAATGTCCAAAGCTTACCCATCGGCCACACTTTCCATTACCCCATATGTGTACTGCATCACTTAATATTTGTCCTCACTGATCTGGATCATTGCTAACAATGTCCTCTTGACCTGGGTTGTCATCTTGTCTGAACTCCTTCTATAAAAATCTACCAATCCTTCAAGGCTCTTTCAAAATGCCCTACTTCCCTGAAGGCTTTTTTCTTTTCCTTCAGTGGATGCCTGGTTCTGCCCCTTTGTAGAGAATATGCTTTTGTGACTTTTATCTTTATCTTCAAGTCTAGTTATTTGTGTACTTTGATTCCTTTTATTCAACTGAAAATGTTACTTACTTTTCTGTCTCTTTCAATTTCCTGGAGCAGAGTCCTAAAATGCAGATCAATGCCCAAGACATTTATTGGATATGGTAGGTGAAAAGCATTTAGTTCCTTGCAGTAAACTGATATATATCTTACCGGAGTGTCTTCCTTCTAAAAAATCAACTCTCACTCTATTTTAAAACATTGAAGACATTCTTTGTCAAACAAATTGACTTCCTTTTCTATCTGCTCATCTTCATTGAACCACATCTTGGTCCCATGAACAATTGATCCTCCATCTCTTACTGCCAATAGCTGGTCTTCAAACATGCATTTAACCTGGCGTACCAACATAGCAGACTGTTCTCACCCATGGTTTTAATCATTCACAAGTGGCCTAGGAAATTGATGACGTGCTGTAATTTATAATCTTCCTGAGACATGAATTTGTAAGAGCTTCCCAGTGTGCAGGAGTGTCATTTGTAGATGAGTGTCACTAGCTGACTTCCTAACACATCTCAACACAGCCTTGTTTGCTATTCACTCTAGAATCGGCCACACAAGAGTGAAAGCCCAAAGTCTCAGAGAGGTAATGGCCTTAGATAAGTTTTTTTGGCTCCACTGTTGGCTTATACCATATTTAGAAAAATACATTAGTTACCAGTATTTTTTGGACACATCTGTATTAACTAATCCACAGTTTACCTTAGCATTCACTCTTTGTGTTGTACATTCTATGGGTTTTCACAAATGAAAAATGTCATGGACCCGCCCTTACAGCATGATACAGAGTAGTTTCACTGCCCAAAGAATGCTTGTTCAGCCCTTCCTCTCTCCCCTAAAACCACTATCTCTATATTTTTGTCTTTTCCTGATTTTTTACTGTCTCTATAGTTTTGTCTTTTCCTGAAAGTTATGTAGTTGAAATCATAAAGTATGTAGACTCTCTAGATTGGCTTCTTTCACTTAACAATATGCATTTAAGCTTCCTCCATGTCTTTTTGGGGCTGAATAGTTCGTTTCTTTTTATTGTTGAATAATATTCCATTGCATAGCTGTAACACAGTTTATCATTCACCTATTAAGGACATTTTGGTTGTTTCTAGTTTGGGGCAATTAAGAATAAAGCTGCTTCAAGACCAGCCTGGGCAACATGGCAAAACCCTGTCTCTACAGAAAAATACAGAAATTAGCCGGTGTGGTGGTGCTCACCTGTAATCCCAGCTAGCTACTCAGGCTGAGGTGGGAGGATCGCTTGAGCCTGGGGAGGTTGAGGCCACACTGAGCTGTGATTGAGCCACTGCACTCCAGCCTGGGTGACAGAGTAAGACCGTTATCTGGAAAAAAAAAAAAAAGCATAAAGTTGCCGTAGACATTTGTGTTTGGGTTTTTGTGTGGACATATGTTTTAACTTCCTTTGGAAAAATACCTAGGTTTTGCTTGCTGGATCATATGGTAAGTCAATGTTTAGTTTTTTAAGGAACTGTCAAACTCTCTTTCAAAATGGCTATGTCATTTTGCATTCCCAGCATCAGTAAATGAAAGTTCCTGTTGTTCCACATCTTGACCAGCCTTTGGAATTGCCAATATTTTAGATACTGGCCATTCTAATTGGTGTATAGTGGTATTCCATTGTTTTATTTTGCAGTTTCCTTATGATACGTGATGTTGAAGATTTTTCATATGCTTAATTGCCATCCGTATGTAATCTTTGATGAAGTATCTGTTCAGATCTTTGGCTGGGATTTTAAAATGAGGTTGTTCACTTTCATAAAAGTTCTTTGTAAATTTTGGATTATAAATCTTTTATCAGATATATATTTTGCAAATATTTTCTTCCAGTCTACAGCTTGTCTTTTTCATTTTCTTAATAATATCTTTCAGCTGGGCATGGAGGCTCATGCCTGTAATCCCAGCACTTTGGGAGGCTGAGGCGGGCAGATCACGAGGTCAAGAGATCGAGACCATCCTGGCCAACATGGTGAAACCCCATCTCCACTAAAATACAAAAATTACCTGGGCATGGTGGCGCAGGCCTATAGTCCCAGCTACTTGGAAGACTGAGGTAGAAGAATTGCTTGGACCCAGGAGGCAGAGGTTGCAGTGAGCCGAGATCACACTACTGCACTCCAGCCTGGCACCTGGCGACAGAGGGAGACTCTGTCTCAAATAATAATAATAATAATAATATCTTTCAAAGTACGTTAAGCTTTTAATCTAATAAAGTTCAACGGATTATTTTTTTTTTCATGGATTATGCTTTCAGTGTTGTATCTAAAAAGTCATCACCAAGCCCAAGGTCATTTGGATTGTCTTCTATATTATCTTCTAAAAGTTCTGTAGTCTGATGTTTTACATTTAGTTGTGTAATGTACTGTGAGTTAATTTTTGTGAAAGGTGTAAAATCTGTGTCTAGACTTTTTTCATATTGTTTTGTTTTGCATGTACATGTCAGTTGCTCCAGCACCGTTTGTTAAATAGACTATCCTTGCTCCATTGAATTACCTTTACTCTTTTGCCAAAGATCACTTGACGAAATTTTTATGGATACGTTTTTAGGCTCTGTTCCATTGACCTATTTTTCTACTTTTTCACTAGTATCTCACTGTCTTGATTATTGTAGCTTTATAGTAAGTCTTGGAGTTGAGCAGCGTTAGCCTTCTGGCTTTGTTGTTCTTTTTTTTTTGAGATAGCCTTTTGCTCTGTCACCCAGGCTATCGAGCAATCTTCCCACCTCAGCCTCTCAAGTAGCTAGGACTACAGGCACACACCACCATGCCCAACTCATTTTTTAAAAACAGTTTTGCAGAGATGGGTTCTTGCTATGTTGCTCAGACTGATCTTGAACTCCTGGCCTCAAGTGATCCTTCTGCCTCAACTTCCCAAAGTGTTGGGATCACAGGTGTTGGTTGGGATCACAGGTTACAATACCTAGCGTATTCTTCTTTTATATTATGTTAGCTGTTCTAGGTCATTTGCCTTTTCATATAAACTTTAGAATCAGTTTAAAATAACTTGCTGGAATTTTGATTGAGATTTTGTTGAATCACAACACAATATAGATCAGGTTGGAAAGAACTGACATCTTAACAACAATGAGTTTTCTATCCATGAACTTCAAATATCTCCCCATTTATTTATATCTTAATTGATATCTTTCATCAGAATTTTATAGTTTTTCTCATATAGATCTTATACATATTTTGTTAGTTTTATACGTAAACATTTCATTTTTTGGTGCTAATGTAAATGGTGTTGTGTTTTCAATTTCAAATTCCAGCTGTTCATTGTTGGCATATAAGAAAGCAATTGACTTTTGTGTATTAACCTAATGTCCTACAACCTTGTTATAATTATTTATTCATTTCAGGGAAGTTTTTGGTTGATTTTTTGAAATTTTCTACATAGGCAAGCTAACATGTAATTTGCAAACAGTTTTATTTCTTCTCAATCTGTATACATTTTGTTTCCTTTTGTCTTTAAAAAAAATTTTAATTTCTGTGGGTACATAGTAGCTGTATATATTTATGAGTTACATGGGATATTTTGATACAGCCATGCAATGTGTGATAATCACATCAGGGTAAATAGAGTAACCATCCCCTCAAGCATTTATCTTTTGTGTTTTAAACAATGCAGTTATACTCTTTTAGTTATTTTTAAATGAACAATTAAATCATTTTTTACTATAGCCACCCTATTGTGCTAGCAAATACTTAGGTCTTATTTATTCTTTCTATTTTTGAACCCATTAACCATCCCCATCCCCCACCACCCTTCCGATCCTCTGGTAACCATCCTTCTACTCTCTGTCTCTGTAAGTTCAATTGTTTCCATTTTTAGCTCCCACAGATAATAGAGAACAGCCATGTTTGCCTTCCTGTGCCTGGCTTATTTCACTTAACATAATGACCTCCAGTTCCAACCATGTTGTTGCAAATGACAGGATCTCAAACTTTATTAGGGCTGAATAGTACTCCGTGGTGTATATGTACCACATTTTCTTTTTCCATTTGTCTATTTATGGACACAGATGGCTTTCAAATCTTGGCTATTGTGAATAGTGCTGCATTATTTCCATTCTTGTCCTATTACATTAGCTAGGACTTCCAGGATAAAATAAAAATACATCATATTAAGATCTATATTTCTGGCTTCTCTTAGGAAAAAAAATTAGAGAACTGGGCATGCAGCCCACCTTGGCAGGCTTTGGCTAGAATTGAGCAGTGGTTACCCTTTTTAAGTGGGGATCTTCTTCTAGTTCACTGCAGGCTTCACCATTTCCTGGTAATAAACACTTTATCTCTTTGTGAAAAATGACATTTGAGATTAAACTTTCTCTTTAAATTGAAAAACATCGTCCAGGGATACCAGGATCTGCACAAAAATCAGAGAAAACTCCCTATGGACATGTGATTTGGAAGAAAGTCAGGAGCCTCCACAGACAGCTCCCCATTACACATTTGGAGGTTCACTAAGATCTCCAAATATCCCCTGGCATATGTTTATGTTCTGCTAAAGAGGCAGCCCCCATCTTATCTCACCTCAGTCACAGCAACCCTTTCTATCCCCTAGATCTTAAAATTCAGGTCCTACGCTCCCGATCTTTGGTCTACAAAGCCTCAGCTCTCACCCTTGAACTTGATCCATAACTTTCCCTGGCCCCTCTATCATTGCCATTTGGTAGTAGTGCCACATGCATGTCACTTTCCCTGCCTCTGCAACTGTCATTGTACAGAAAACCCTGGTGTCATAGGAATCTAGTGAGTCGGACCTATGTTGTTAGTGCTCTCTAGCTCGACTGTGGTTACTCTAGAATACATTTTGTACTTCAGTTCAGTTGTGTTATGGAACTTTATCACCATGATCACACCATTTCTTTATGGGAACATGGGTTGGAATTCCAAACGAATAACTTAAGGTGAAATACAACGTGTTGCTGCATTGAGGCTACCTGCAGCCCAGTAAGTGCAGGAAGACCATTTTGACAAACAGATGTTAACTGCTTCAGAGCTTCGTGCCAGGTGGGACAAACCTGGAGTTTGTGTGTAGAGCTGTGTCATGTCACTCTTGTGTGTGTGTGTGTGTGTGTGTGTGTGTGTGCACGTGTGCACATGCAGCATGTGTGCATACATGAGCATTCTCATGTGTGTGTGTGTAGAGGGAAAGAGAGAGAAAGCATCATCACATCATCACAGTTCATCCACACAATGTTCTTTTTTTTTTTTTTTTTTTCTGAGACGGAGTCTTGTTCTATTGCCCAGATAATAAGTGCAGTGGCTTGATATCGGCTCACTGTAGCCTCCATCTTCCAGGTTCAGCAATTCTCCTGCCTTAGCCTCCTGAGTAGCTGGGATTACAGGCACCCACCACAACACCCATCTAATTTTTGTATTTTTAGTAGAGATGGGGTTTCACCATGTTAGCCAGCCTGGTCTCGAACTCCTGATCTCAAGTGATTCCCCCTGCCTCAGCCTCCCAAAGTGCTGAAATTACAGGCGTGAGCCACTGCACCTGGTGTACAGTTCACCCAGTGTTCTGATTGAAACATTTTGCTTCTAAGAATTTTGGCCCTTACAGGTTTCATTTCCTTTCTTCTTTGCGTTTTCTTTCTTTGCAGCTAAGTGCAAAGAAGAGACATCTGCTGCAAATAGCCAACTAGCTTCAAGGATCCCCTTTTGAATTTCAGAAGAAAATTAACTGGGTCACAGGGTAATGAAGCTAAGTATGGGCAAACTTCTTGAAGCTCTAAGCAGCAGTTCTCAATCTGGATGCACATAAGAATCACTAAAGGCTGCGTGTGGTGGCTCATACCTGTAATCGTAGCACTTTGGGAGGTGGAGGTGAGTGGATCACTTGAGGCCAGCCTGGCCAACATGGCAAGATCCCATCTCTACTAAAACAAACAAACAAAAACTAGCCAGATGTGGTGACATGTGCCTGTGGTCCCAGCTACTTTGGAGGCTGAGGCAGGAGAATTGCTTGGACCCAGGAAGCAGAGGTTGCAGTGAGCCGAGATCATGCCTCTGCACTCCAGTCTGGGCGACAGAGCAAGACTGTGTCTAAAATAAAAAGAATTACTGGAGAGCTTTTAAAATCTACTAATGCCTGGGCCCTACTTCAGACCAATTGATTCTCCAGAGTGGAGCCCAGGAAATAAGTGTGCATGTGTATGTAGATACACACACACAACCACACATGCGCACACACACACACACACACACACTCCCCAGGTGATTTAAATGTGCAAATTGAGTTGAGTGCCACTTCTCTAAAGGTGTGATGCTCAAGCCTGTGCCTTTTCAGGTGTGATGCTAGCACCCAATAAGCTTATCTGAGCAAGGATCCTATATGCACTCCCACAGAGGAACAGTTTATAGATGCCTTTCTTTTGTGATATTACAGACATCTGATACATTAGGAGAGAACTAGGCTTCCTTTTTCAATGTTCTTTCAAAGGAGGAGGAGGAGGAGGAGGCCCAATCGAAACTCAGCAAGATAATTGAAGCAAATAACTCCAGGCACGGATAACAAAAAGTTCTTCCACATATCCATTAAATACAGGCAATTGTTGCTTTTAGAAGAAACACAATTTTTACTAAATCTTCTCCTCTCTAAACTTACCTTTAAATTACTAAATTAACTTGCAGGTGCTGAGACATTTCTTTTTGAAAGAACAGTCTCTTTCCCCTGATCCCCCTCCAAAATGATTTCCTTTCCTTCCTTCCTTCCTTCCTTCCTTCTTTCCTTCCTTCCTCCCTCCCTCCCTTCCTTCCTTTCTCTCTCTCTCTCTCTCTTTCTTTCTTTTTCTACAAGGTGGGAAAGGAAGTTCTTTATGTGTTCAAAGGAAACACATGAAATCTCATCAAATCAGGAATCCAATTAAAAGACTTTCTCTCTGGCTCATTCAACAGTTGAGTAAGAGCTGGAAAGGGAGAGAATTTATGAGTATTAGTTCCCTTAGAACAGATTGGTCAGTATCTGGCAGGCCTACAATGGGTTAAGCCTCCGGAAGAGGGCAATTTGTACAATAAACCATCAGAAACCAACACCCAATGTCTTAATCAAAATGGGAGGTCATATCCAGTTACTGTCCCAAATAAATCAGGCGTGAGGAACACTGATCTGCTTTAGAAACTAAGCTGATGTTCTTCTGGGGCAGGGGAATGTGCTCCAGTCTCAGGGCCTGGGATATCTAGTCAGAGGTGCTGATTCATTCTCTCTGAATCCACAGGTGGGGACCTTAGAGTTCATGGCTCTGGGATAAGGAGAAAGTGAAGAGGCCGAATGACATGGTTTGGATCTGCATCCCCACCCAAATCTCATGTTCAGTTGTAATCCTCAGTGTTGAAGGTGGAGTGTGGTGGGAGGTGCCTGGATCATGGGGGCAAATTTCCCTTTGGTGCTATTGTTGTGATAGTGAGTTCTTCTGAGATCTGGTTGTTTAAAGGTGTGTGACACCTCCCTTTCTTCTCTTCCTCCTGCTCTGGCCATGTGAAGTGCCTGCTCCCCCTTCACCTTCCACCATGATTGTAAGTTTCCTGAGGCCTCCTCAGAAGCCAAGCAGATGCCAGCATCATGCTTCCTGTACAGCCTGGGGAACCATGAGCCAAATAAACCTCTTTTCTTTATAAATTACCCAATCTCAGATATTTCTTTATAGCAGTGCAAGAATGAACTAATATATGAATATCCAGGGCAGTGGGGGAACAGAATTAACGCAGGAGTGGGAAAGAGAGGTATGAGAGATGGGAGAGGGGTCCATATTTAAAGGTCCATACTTAGATCCTATCTGTAAATCATTTACTCTTGTTGCACACTGACTTGTCTCTGAGCTAGGAGAAGCTCTCATGGACTGCAGAAGCTTGGCTCTTGAGTTTAGAGTGGAATGGTGTCCTGAGCTCTTGCTGGTCATTGATGAGTATAGGGAAGAGGGTGTGGCTGTATTGACTGGTCAGCTAGAATCACCATCACATCAGGAAACATGACTGAAGAGCCACGCTCTGAGGATGCTGTCATCACAGCAGGAGACACATAGCCTTCTATGTTGTCATTACTGCAGCTCCTGTCAGACTTGCCCTGACAGGCCAGTTTAGTTAGAGTCGAGGGACTCATCAGGCATGAAGAGACAGGGGCCCATGAGGCACTGACGCAGGCAGGACACTGAGAGAGCCAAGGAGCATGAGGACTGGGAGCCATGGTCCCCAACACACCGGCTAGTGTGCCAACCTTGCTTTTTATCTCTACAAACTTTGATTTTTTTTCTAGAACTTGACTTCAGGATTCTAAACACAAAAAACAACAAAAAGGCCTGACATGGTGGCTCCCTCCTGTAATCCCAGCATTTTGGGAGGCGAAGGCAGGAGAATCACCTGAGCCCAGGAGTTTGAGATGAGCCTGGGCAACATAGTGAGACCCCATCTCTATTTAAAAAATGAAAACAAGCAAGTAAAAAGTGACAAAAATAATATTCATGTATAGTCATACATCTAGTATATACCAGACACACACAACAATCCTTTTTGCTTATTTTCTTTTGCACATTCTAACCCTCCCCTCACCCACTCCCTGACCTTCTTTTTCTCTTCAGCTTCCTGTTGAGTTTGGCCAAGGTTGGGAGATAGTAATGGAGGTCAGACAATGAGAGGACCAAAAAATAGGGGTGTTTGTTTTCCACATCTCCATGTCTCTAGCCCCTAGGCCAGAACCATTTTTCATGGACTTACGGAGTGCCCCATTTATTGCTATGGTATCTGTATCAGTCCATTCATAAACTGCTATAAAGAAATACCTGAGACTGGGTAATTTATAAAGAAAAGAGTTTTAATTGGCTCACAATTCTTCAGGCTATACAGGAAGCATGGCTGGGGAGGCCTTAGGAAACTCACAATCATGGCAGAGGTGAAAGGGAACAGCACATCTTACAGGGCTGGAGTAGGAAGAAGAGAACGAAGGGGGAGGAGCCACATACTTTTAAAGAACCAGATCTTGTGAGAACTCACTCACTGTCACAAGAACAGCAAGGAGGAAATCTGTCCACGATCCAGTCACCTCTCACCAGGCTCCTCCTTCAACACTGGGAATTATAATTCAACATGAGATTTGGGCGGGGACACAGAACGCAACCATATCAGCATCCCTCACAGCACTGCCTCCTTTGAATGAACTCACATGCTGAAGAAAGGGTCATGGAGATGGGTCTAGAGAAAGCAAGTAGCTGCCCTGTGCCCCTCAGCTAGAAAAGGGAGTCAATAGTCAGACCAGAGTTGATTCTGAATTCCCTGCTGTTTCCTCCAAAGTGGCTGTATCTCATTATGGCCATGGTGGGTATGTCTTTTATCATGGCAAAATGTTTGCCCTGCACTGAAACTCAATGAAGGTGATTTAAAATGTTAGCAGGAGAAAACAGTATGTTGTCGTAGAAAGTGCATTGAACTGAATGAGGGTAATGAGGTTAAAGGAGGGCAGAGAGCCAAAGGGGAGGTTGAGACTATCCTGGCTGAGGGATGTTTCCCACCCACATCCAGTCACCATTAACCAGAGCAATTTAATGTGCAGTTGGGTCCTCATTCCTTCACCTTTGTAAGGTGAATCCTGATTCTGTTCACCCCCATCTGAATGGCTGTGTGCTTTGGGGAAAGAACCCCCCCAGAAGGCACCTTTATAAGTCCCTCATAGCCTGTTGATCTCATTTCTCTTGCCAAGGGACTGCTTTGTGTGGAAGTGTAAGGCACTTTTGGCTGAAAAGATCTTACATCTTTTCAGCCAAACTTGCAGGAGGCTCTCTGGGAAGGGATTTCTTGGTCTTAAGAAGTTACACAAGTGAAAGGATTTCTCTCTTTCCCACAGAAGCCATGAGGCGAGCCATCCTAAGAGGACACCACTCTATGGAAAGGAAAGGGGATCGATTGCGAGGAATCTGGGTCCTTGTTGGCATTGTCCCCTGATTTAAATAACCCTGGAACTACCCTCTCTCACTTAACTTCTAGTTTTATGAAATAGTAAATGTTCCTACAATATATGGATAATGTATTCAAACTCCTATGGTTCAAACTCTTTTCTGCTGGACCTCAGACCGTGGTTCTTGTATTCACTTCCAATATCCAACCAAGGACATCGTCTAAGGGAGATAGTTCTGTCCTGGTCCTTTTTGGATGTTCTTATTTTGTTGTCTTTGTCTAAACTACTATGCATTTCCTTTAAACGGTCACCCCCGCCAGGTATGGTCAAGTATCATATAATAAAAACTCTAGAAATTTAGGACCCCCTGTCTTCTGAATTTGCTGCCTTTACCGTTCTCTATTCTCAATTCTCCCAGCTTTCAATGTTTTCTCCGTTACCCAGTATTCAACTTGCTCTCTTCCTCGGGTTTGACTTTGAGACCTGCCTTTACTATTTTGGCTTTGACTTCCCATTGGTTAAGATCCAGGGAGTGAAGATTTTACTGCCTTCCCATGATTTAGGTAAAGTCCCTAGGATTTTCCCTCCCATTTCCTACCTCAGTACTGTCCCCTTGATTCCCATTTGGGTCGTCTTGGGACCTTTGCTTCTAATCCTTTTCTGTTTGAATTTCTCTTCTGGGCTGTACTGCTAGCACGTCTTCTTACTCAGTCCAGAGGTTTTATCCAGTTGCTGGGACTCTGCAGTCTGTCTGCACTGGCTCTAAGTCCCCTCCACTAAGTGCTGAGTCATCATCAACTCTGCTTCTTAAGACGGTTGCTTCTCTTGTGTGTGCACGTCATGAAAAAAGCCAGCAGCAGCTGTTAACTAGGAAGAGTTTCTCCCTCTGCGGAGTTCTGCACAATCATCTCTGCCCCTTCTCTGACAGACAGAAATTTAAATCTTGCTCTGGATATTGTTGCTGCAAACAGACACGCTCTCAAACTGGACACAACGCTGTTTTATGCTACTGACCACCTTCTCATCCCCAGGCTTAGAAACCAGACCTTCTTCTGTTTGGTATTAGGTATTTTAGGTATTTTGGTATTTATATGAGAACTACATTCGGAGCTGAGAGGTATGCAAAAATGTACAAAAGCCTCCCTATCCTTGTTTTAGTAGGAGATGCCTGCCTACCTTCCAGCTCTTAAAACTCCATGCCTCCAAATAAGGTAGTTAAATATTCCACTTTATGGATTGCTAACAGATTCCTGGACTGAAGCAAAAGTCACCCTTAACACGCCTGATTGGATAACAATGCAAAGTACTGTGGTATAACATGTGCAATGCATTGTCTTTTCTTTCTAAAAACTAATTTTATGAAACTCCTTAATTGAATGGGGCTTAAACTTCCTGTGGCATAAAACCAAATAGAATTACACCGATGCTAAAAATGTAAATGTATCCCAGATACTACTGACTGATGTATTCACGGGAACATTTAGGCCTGAAGACTTGTGTGCACGCACTGTGATGATAAAGCAGAGCCCAACGATCACGCATTTGAGATAGAAACATATATGGGAATTTCTTTTTAATTCTCTGTTTTCTTAGGATTTTGAAACTAGTTTTGACCTTGAAAGCCTAGAATGTCAGATCTAGAAAGATTTCTAAGAGATCATTTGTTCTTTCTTCAGATGGTGAAAGGATGCCTGGAGGTGTAAAGAGACCACTCAAGGCCATTCAAAGTGCTAATGGAGCTGGGGCCAGGTCAGTTCAGTACATCTGCATTCGGCTTCTATTTCGTGCCTATTACTGCCCTGGACATTGAGATCCACACCTAAAAACACAATGACTGCTCTTGAGGTCGCCCCCCAAAGTGTTCAGCTGGCCAGGTCAGTTCTTCTGCTTTCTTTCTCAATTCTGAATAGATTTCTTGAAAAATAGGAAACTCTATATTTCATTTAATAATAGAGCATGCTTAGGGGACTAGGAAAAAATAAAGGAATAGCTTCCTATCTCCCAGTCTTGAGCCGCATTCCCCAAGCAGAATCCTACACTGAGTGGCAGAGGGTCAATTAGCTCTGCCCTTTGCAACTTCCTTCAGTGCCCATAATTCCACTGCACAAGCTTAATTCTTATTATTCATTCATAACACATCCATGGGTAGCCACAGCCCAGTGACATTCTGGCTCAACACCATCTCCCTGTTCAGTGGCTGGTTAAGGGATATCCTTTGGAGAATGCACGTATCACATGCTTATTTTCCTTTTTAGGTCGATAAAAAGGGAGAACAGGCAGCCACTCAAGTAGGAAAATTGTACAGGGTGACGCCGCTCTACTAGTGTGAAGATTTTGGCTCTGATGTTGGGACCTGCTATCTCTCTTTAGTGCTGTTGCCAGGCAGGCTTGTCGCTGACACAAATTTTCCTCCCTGATAAGTTGAACTCTCCCCCCGCCCCCTAACTTCATTATGCCTGCAGCCGGAGCTCTGCTGTAGAGGAAGCCATGCCAGACACTGTGATTCACGTGCCTAAAATATCAACTGGCCTGGGTATGCGAGTGAGGCGATAAATCTGGAAAACATAAATCAGATCATCAGATGCTGTATCTGTTCCTGCGCACAGGCTGCAGCAGGCATGGCAAAATGCCCTCCAACTCTAAGGGCCACAGCCAGGTGGAGGTTAAAGGATATAACTTACAGACCAAGGAAAGGTGGGTGAGGAAGGCCAGAGCTGACATGCAGAAGAAGACTTAAAACCACCGCCATTCAGCACAGACACCAGACGTGGGACATGGATTCAGTCTCTGAGACTGTAGGGAGAGGCTGGACGAGGAAGCATAGAGGCTCCCAAATCTTCTAATGTAAAGAGCTTGGGCTAATGTGTAGTCCCTGAGTCTGGACATGGGAGAGAAGATGTGCTTCAGCTTCACTAGGAACGGTCAAGACGAGAAATCGAATTTACAGAATCTGGTAGGTAGAGAGACTACTTAAAGAAGACTCTGGAAAAAGTCAACCAACATGGCCCTTCCTTTAGTGAACAGAGAAAGTGCTTCCATTGAGCCACTTAATCATTCCAAAGCACAGAATAGAAGAGAGTTGTCGCTATAGCTGAGGCTGGGCCATCAGATCACAGGCTTTCTTGACCTGGGCCTGGGGATAGCTGCCTTCTTCACAAATGACAGTTCTCCTCCTTAGGAAAGTAAGGAGGGTTCATAGCTCAAATTTCTAACACTCAAGCCCAGGTTTGCCAGAGTTAGGTCCTGCTGCCTCAGTGTGACCCTAGCCAAAAATCACATCAGACCCTTTGGGGCTTTGTGCCTGGGGACATGGGAGAATAACTAGGAGTAGAGAGGAAACAGATGTGGGATGAGGTGGAGCTGGGAGCCGAATGGATAGCCACTTAAGGAAATTAAGCAGTGATCCAGGTTCCACCCCCAAATGTCCAAGAGTTACAGCCAAGGGAGTGAAGGAAGACCCATGTGTGGATTGAAAGGCTCTACTTGATATCATGGTGTCAGATGAATATGGCCAGCACAACTGTCTCCAGGCATCAGCCTGTGAGACCATCTCAATGCACAACAAGGTGAAGTGCTGAGAAATTCACTGTAGCTTATCTCTTTTGCTACTGTGACCTGTCAGCAAAAACAATGGAAAGATAATTTTCCCTTTCCCTTCCAAGAAAGGCAGCCAGGGCTTTGTGTTCCCAGATCTGGGTGCCTTGACCCCAGGCAGGGGATTTCCACCTTTTTGTGAATCAGGTCCACCTGGGGGAATGAAGGAGGCTTCCAAGAAGGGAAAGGGATAAGAGGTAGAAGTTTTTGTTCTTTGTGAGTAAGAGCATGCCAGGGCCTGACCCTGAGGAGGTGGTTGGATCCCGGAAACTTGGAAAACAAGAAAGGGTAGGTTTGTGGGATTGTTCAGATAGCCTGTCCCCTAAACTTTGTGACCCAGCCAGATAGGAGATGGGTGTGGATATTCACTGATCTTAAACACTGTGGCTTTGGGAGCAGGATTAAGTACTCTCTTAGGGTGCCTGGGGATGTGGAGAGGAGCTTCAAAGGCCGTCTTTGTGGTTGCCTGGAACAGAAATACCCAACAGAGGCAGGGACCAACATATGACAGAGGCTTCAAAGAGAAGAAACAGCCACATGACAAGAATGACCCAACTGATGGAAAATAAGCTGCTGAATGAGTTGACCTTGATGATCTACCAGGTCCAAGACTTACTATTCTCTATGGCCCCTGTCTCTTCTTCGTAAGCTGATCACGATGCAGAGTGACTGAGGCAGCACCCATGGACTTCCAGTTCACAAGCACGCTCTGTTCTCCTTCCAGGCTGGGCCGGGTGATGGTTGTACAGCTGTGCACCATCTGAATGCTACTATCTAGTGATAAGTCCATGCTTGTGGATACTGGGGGAAGACAAGTGTTGTAGATTGGCCAGGTCCAAGGTGCTGATAAGAAACATTACAAAAGCTTTAGATTTAACTTAGAAAGCTTCTGTTCCTTTCATTGTCAGAATGTGAAGCCCACAGCTGGACATCATCAAGCACCAACACGCAGGGGTCATTTCCTTGTTTGCACAGGAAGCTCCCACATACTCTGTATTGCTCTGGAGTCACACCACTGAGCCAATCAAGGTCTCAACTCTGGCCCTGACACATGGCTGGATTTGACTTTGCTTTCTGAGTTCAGCTCATTTCCAGGGTCATCTCCCTGCTAAACACAGCAGTGCCTCATCCAGGCAGGTGCTCAGCCGGCCATGCTCGAAGTCCCTCGATGCCCTGTGATTGGTCAGCGGTCTCAGAGGGTGAGACCTGTGGGTGTCAGTTGGCTTCCTTGTGCCCCAGTGCTGTCCCCATCATCTCTCTTTATCCCACTTTCTAATGTTCACCCTCTCTTCTCCGTTAGTAAACTCCCAAGACTTCTTTAAGGTCTACCTTAAGCACCCTTCTCTGGGATCCTTCCCAAAACCTCAGGCAGAACTCACTGCTTATACCTCTACCCTTGGTCCGTGATTTTGTTTCATTGTAGATTATAGTTAATTGCTTACCTATCTTTCTTTATTTTTTTTTTTTAAGATGGAGTTTTGCTCTTGTTGCCCAGGCTGGAGTGCAATGGTGCGATCTCGGCTCACTGCAACCTCTGCCTACCAGGTTCAAGTGATTCTCCTGCCTAAGTTTCCTGAGTAGCTGGGATTACAGGCACCCTCCACCACGCCTGGCTAATTTTTGTATTTTTAGTAGAGATGGGGTTTCACCACGTTGGCCAGGCTAGTGACTCCTGACCTCAGGTGATCCACCCACCTTGGCCTGTTAAAGTGCTGGGATTAAGGCATGAGCCACAACATCTGTAGTCTGCCTTTCTCACTTACAAAATCCTTGGAGGAAAAAAAAAGCCATCTTTTACTAATTCTCTGAGCCTAGTGTAAATACAGGTGTAATAAGCATTTTTCCTTCTGTCGTTTACAAATTCATTTTAAAGGAATGCTGTGTAGGTGGAAAGCCCAAACTAGGGAAATATCTGCTTTCCAACAGATCACAAGCTATCCAAGTCAAAAATTCTAGTAAAATTGCATGTGGAAAGAGAATTTTGTTTGTTATAAAAGTTGTAGTAAAATATATGTTAACATCAAATTTACTATTTTGGCTGTTTTTATGTGTACAACTCTGTGGCATTAAGTACATTCACATTGTTGTGCTACTGTCACCACCATCCATCTGCAGAACTTTTTTATCCTTCCCAACTGAAACTCTGTATCCATTAAACAATAACTCTTCATTTCCTCCCTCCCACCCAGTCCCTGGCAACTACCATTCTACTTTCTGTCTCTATGAATTTGACTACTCTAGATACCTTATATCTGTGGAGTCGTATTTGTCCTTTTGTGAGTGGCTTGTTTCACTTAGCATAATGTCTACAAGGTTCATCCATGTTGTAGCATGTGTCAGAATTTCCTTCCTGTTTAAGGCTGAATCATATTCCACTGTATATGTATATACGTACAGCACATCTGATTTAGCCATTCATCTGTCAACAGACACGGGGTTGCTTCCACCTTTTGGCTATTGCTGCTCTGAACATGAACATAAAAATACCTGTTCAAATTCCTGCTTTCAATTATTTTGAGTACATGGCCACAGGTAGAATTTCTGATAATTCTATCCTTAATTATTTGAAGAATTATCATACCATTTTCCATGGTGGCTGTAACATTTTATAGTCCCACCAATAATGCACAAGCATTCTAATTTCCCACACCCTCACCAACACTTGTTCTTTAATCTCGCTTTGTCACCAGGGCTGGAGTGCAGTGACATGATCTCGGCTCACTGCAACCTCTACCTCCTGGTTCAAGCAATTCGCCTGCCTCAGGCTCCCAAATAGCTGGGATTACAGGCACCCACCACCATGCCTGGCTAATTTTTAAAAATATTTTTAGTAGAGACGGGGTTTCACCACGTTGGCCGGGCTGGTTTTGAACTCCTGACCTCAAGTGATCCTCCCACCTCGGTCTCCCAAAGTGCTGGGATTACACGTATGACCTAGGTTTTTTTTAAAAAAAATCTCTCCCAACCAATGTGAAGTGTTATCTCATTGTGGTATTGATTTGCATTTCCCTAATGATTAGTGATGTTGAACAAAAGATAAGTTTCTTTACGAAAATTTTTTTTAGATTATTAAAGAAATATATCACATACTATAGAACATTTGTTGGAAAATACAGAAATAAAAATTAGAGGAAAGTGTAGGAACATACAAGAGAAAAGAAAACTTTAATTACCTAGAGGTAAATACTGTTAACATTTTAGGATACTCCTTTCAGTCTTTTTCCCATGTAAATGAATTTTTCTGGCAAAAATTAATTTTCTTAGCAAGAAGTCCCCACTCAACTCTGCCCCTAGAAGAAAACTTTTTTGTTCAGTGAATTATGTGATAAGTTCCCTGAGGGATATGCTGGAGGAGAAAGATATATCTGTCTTTAGTTTTTGATTTAATACTGGGGTTTTTTGTTGTTGTTTGTTTGTTTGCTTTTTGGCTGAGCAGGCATGAGACAAAGAGTAAGAGTCAAACTGCTCAGGCGATGAGGCTTCTAGGGCTGTTGATGTTGGAAGGAATGCATTCAACCAGAGAAAAGTAAACCGGTGAGGTGAGGCTGCTGGCAGAGGCAGAGGAAGAGAGCTTTGGAGGAAGAACAGATACCCAGGGAAGATTTTGATTACATTTCTGTGATCACACCAGACCTTCAGTAAAATCTTTATTGTTTACCAGTGCATGGCAAAGTACATTTGCTTGCTAGGAACATCAGGAAGGTGCCAGAAGACAAACAAGGATGAAGAACAAGAACAAAGCCTTGTCCCAGGGCTGAAGCAGAAAGAGATAGAGCTCATGTGCTTGTATATGGGCCTTTAGAAAGCTTGGGAGAGGGGCTGGGTGCAGTGGCTCAGGCCTGTAATCCCAGCACTTTGGGAGGCTCAGGCAGATAGATCACCTGAGGTCAGGAGTTTGAGACCACCCTGGCCAACATGGTGAGACCCCGTCTCTGCCCCAAATACAAAAATTAGCAAGACGTGGTGGTGTACACTTGTAATCTCAGCTACTCAGGAGGCTGAGACAGGAGAGTCACCTGAACCCAGGACACAGAGTTGCAGTGAGCCGCAATATTGAGCCACTGTACTCTAACCTGGGTGACAGAGCAAGACTCCAACTCACCAAAAAAAAAGAAAAAACAAAAAGCTTGGGAAGGTACCGTAGACACTGCTCTGTTAGCATTTTAGCATTTCCCTGTGATTTAACAAGCCTCTAAAGCATCCTGTCTGCAGCTAATCACCCAAACTTCACTTTTTCTTCGTGGGATCCTTTGCAGTTAGATGTGGCCATGTGACTGAGTTTAGCCAAGGTGGCGTGGATATGGTTTGTACTGTTTCTGAGCCAAGGTTTTTAAAAAGCAGGGGGTGCCCCTTTCTGCTTCTTCCCTTCTGCCCGCTTAACGAGGGTGATAACAATGCCTTAGGGGATGTGGGAGCGAAAGGCGGAGAAGCCTAGGGTTTCTGAAAAACCAATGGAATCACATGGAACAGAGCCATCTGCTGATCAGGACCGCCTGCTTCAGACTATTATGTGAATGAAAGTTAAGCTTCTATTATTACCACAGCCTAGTCCACCCTAAGATACCATCAACAGATGCAATTTAAATTACCTAATACTCTATTGTTAGACATTCATACTGGATAAACTGTATTTTAAGGTGTAGTATCATGTGTTAGCTCAGCTTCCCAGTAGTGGGGTTCATCAGATAAAATGCTTTTGGCTGTAAGTAACAGAACACCCAACTAAACTCATCAACAAGAAGGGATTTATTAGCTAACTGGGAGTCCCCATTGGTACAGTGGACTACATTGTTTGCTACAATGATGTGAGGACTCAATTTCTTTCCACCTCTCTTCTCTTTTAGACAAATGTTGTTTGCCTCCTAGGGCTGATTTCCTGGTGATTGTAGAAGAGCACGCTGCAATCAGGCTTATACACTCCATTGTTCCCATGCAACAGGGAAGTATGTTTCCCACAGTCAACCAACAGCAGCTCAAAGCTTTGTGCTGATTGGCTCATCCCTGAACCAAATCCTGTGGACATGTAGATTGGATTCCCCAATGTGGCCTTGACCAATCAGGGCTGCCTGCTGGAGCTGAAGTTGGCCTGGTCCCACACAAACCACATGACTGCCACAAATGATGCCTATATTTATAAAGGGACAGAGAGAGCTGGGTTGCCCAGATATACAGAGGAGGAAGTCACTTGACTTCAGCTTTTTCTGAAATAGAAAAAGTTCTTTTGAGGATGCTAAAAAAAAAAAGTGAAGTAATTTCACCCTTACATGGATTAAAATATGTCTCTAGAAAAATTACTTTCTGCAAAAAAGACAAGAGGATTGAAACTGTGAAAGAGGTAAATGATTTAAAGCCAAGGACACAGATTCTACAACCCAGGAGAAACGAAATGACTTGGAAACAACGTCCAGCTATTTTGGAAATAATATGTGTGTGTGTGTGTGTGTGTATGTGTGTGTGTTTTTTTTTTTTTTTTTTTTTTTTTGAGATGCAGCCTCAGCCTCACTCTGTCGCCCAGGCTGGAGTGCAGTGGCATCATCTCGGCTAACTGCAGCCTCCACCTCCCAGGTTCAAGCAATTCTCCGGCCTCAGCCTCCCTAGTAGCTGGGATTACAGTTGTCCACCACCACACCCTGCTACTTTTTTTGTATTTTTAGTAGAGACAGGGTTTCCACCATGTTGGCTAGGCTGGTTCAAACTCCTGACCTCAAGTGATCCGCCCGCCTCAGCCTCCCAGAGTGCTGGGATTACAGGCAGGAGGCACTGTGCCAGGCCAGAAATAATATTTTGTAAGAAGCACTTTCATAGTGAGATGGCACAAGGTGGAATAAAAAAGACAGTGGTATATCCTGATGTCATGTGCAGAATATTTAAGTTCAAATGTGTTTATCAGACTGTTACCTCCATGTTATTGAAATACCTTGCACACTTACCATGTGCATTAAGCCATGAGTCAAGGACACTACCTCTACACAAAGTTCAAGCTAGACACGCTGATCTTAGCTGTTTCCTGGACATTATATCATGTACTAGTAATAAAAGACAGGTAGTTAAGTGCATGCTTTTCTTCTCTTATCACAATACTCTTTACCTTAAGACAGGAATTAGATTTACTTGCTGGTTCAGAGAATTCGGCCAATTATTTTAATGCAACATAAATAATTTCTCTCAGCACAGACGCTTCTTTGATAGGCTTAAAAACCCTGCCTGTGAAATCTGCACAAAGAAAGAAATGTGAAGAGATCTGCTATAATTAAGATTAAGCTCAACAGCAAAGCAGGCACTGAATTTAAAATTAACTGGCAATGCCAACCATAAAATGGTCTAATTCACCTTTTCTACTGTTCTATGGAGACAACAAAAGCAAGGGAGCCTGCTCCGCTTCTTTCCTGTCCTACCCGCTTCCCGGTGCAATCCTACTTGTCTTTCCAACACAGTCCTCAACGTCTAATTCAACTACTCCTTCCTCCATAGAAACCTCCTGGGCTACTCCAGCCCTTATCTCCCGACTTCCTGGCCCTCACTGCAAGGGCAGTAAAGAATAGGCGTAAAAGCTCAAACAGTGAAGTCAGTCAGACCTGCAGTCCACGCAGATCTCAATCTGCTCGTATGTGACTGAAGGCAAGTTACTCATCCGCTCTAAGCCTCAGTTTCCTCCTCTGAGATAACGCATGCAGAGCACCCAGCACAGTGCCTGGCTGGAAGCAGTCAATGAACGTCAGCTGTTATTCATATTTCTTTTATTTTTTTTTTTGAGATGGAGTCTTGTTCTGTCTCCCAGGCTAAAATGCAGTGGCGTGATCTCAGCTCACTGCAACCTCCGCCTCTTGGGTTCAAGTGATTCTCCTGTCTCAGCCTCCCGAGTAGGCTGGGATTACAGGCACATGCCACCATGCCCAGCTTATTTTTGTATATTTAGTAGAGACGGGGTTTCACCATGTTGGCCAGGCTAGTCTCAAACTTTATTCATATTTCTATATAGTCTCTCCTCATGCCATTTAGAGTCTCACAACACTGGACAGATAGTCCAGCTGGACAGTGCACAATGCATCTTGCTTGCACTGAACTAAAGAGAATTAAAAATGCATTTCGAAGTGGAGATGGTTGTGGACCAGATTAGACCCGGAAGGCAAGTGGCTGCAGGGTGAGGGCTGCACCAGGTGTGTCTCTGTTCTAAGATAGGCTTGCAGTGAGTACCTATAAATTCAGAATGAAACTACCACATAACTCCAACCAACTTAGGTGACTAAAAGAAACTCCAGGGGCTGCTGCTGAGAGAGAACTTGAACTTGAATGTCAGCACACCGTCCAAAAGAGCACTGCTAGTCAGAAGTTGTTTAATGTCTGGTCAAGCAGACATTTGGATTTTGCTGGAATTTAGAAACAAGCCAGACTCACATATGAAATTTTTATGTCTTAGATTCTGTCTTAGTCCATCTACTACAGCAAAATACCATAGACTGGGTGGCTTATAAACAATGAAAATTTATTTCTCACAGTTCAGAGGCTAGGAAGTCCAAGATCGAGGTGTGGCACATTTGATATCTGGGGAGCGCCCATTTTCTGTTCATAGATGGCTGTCTTGTCGCTGTATCCTTGCATGGCAGAAAGGGTGAGAAGCTCCGAGGTCTCTCTTATGAGGGCGCTAATCCCATGTAAGAGGGATCCGCCTCATGACTCCTTCACCTTCCAGAGCCCCACCTCCTGGTGCACTCACCTTGGGCTTTAGGATTTCAACATATAATTTGGGGTGACGCAAATATTCAGACTAGCAAATTCCAATTGGGTTGATGGGAGACGCAACATTTTGTTACAGGATCTTTGGGGGTGTCACTTTCTGGCTGGAAAACTGTGGTCAGTGGCCCCCTTGCCTGAGTTTTGCTTGGATCCGCTGGGCTCATTCTGCCCACTCAGCCTGGCAGGCTGTGCTCGGCTCATGCTACCAGCCCAGATCCCACACCTCCAAGGGAGACTGCGAGTCAGGTGTGGGGCAGTGAGGGGTGTGTGAGCAAGTGTGGGATCCAGCCACTGTGCACAGTCAGATACACTGACTACTGCCATGGGGCGGGCAGCTCCAGGTGCTGGCACAGGCGCCAGCTCTGTGTGAGGCTGTGGCTGGGCCAGCTGCACCACAAGCAGCTTCCACAGCTGGCACCAGGGAACACGGTGGTGCCGAGAAGCTTGGAGACCCCAGGAACCGCAGAGCCCCAAAGGAGAGTCACAGGCCTGGCTTGGGGAGCAACCAGGTCTGGGCTCCCCCGGAGGGCCGCAGCTCCTCTCTCTTTCTCACTTCTCTCCTCCTTGTCACTCACAACATGGCGAGCAAGGAGCGTGTTTCAGCCCTGTTTGTATTACAGCTCTTTTAGCCTCATCATTTGGCAGGTCCCAGGTTCTCGTCCTGTGTCCAGGAAGAATGAGGTACACAGACAAGTGAAGGGTGAGCAAGACAAGGAGGAGCTTTATTGAACAATAGCACAGCTCAGAGTAGATCCAAAGTGGGCCGCTCCTCTCCACATCCAGGATGTCCCAACGAGTGCTCAGCTCTCAGCAGAGAGAGTAGCTCCTGTCTGCTGGGCAGGCTGTCCCAAAGAGTGTTCAGCTTTGGTAGAGAAGGTAGCTCCTCTCTACAGGCAGGTCTCCTCATAAGTGTCCAGCTGTCAGCAGAGAGGGTAGTTCCTCTCTGCAGCTGGTTGGCCTGTCATCTCCTCATCATCTCTCTGTCCTCTGCTGCTGGAGTCTGGCGAATCTGAGGTTTTAATGGGCCTTAGAGGGGGAGGAAATGCGTGCTGCTTGGTCCGTGGGTGGCCATGGGCCAGCCCAGGGAAAAGCACCATTAAGTTCCCCCTGCAGTCTGCAGGATTGGCGGCAGAGCCCCCAGGCTTCAGGACCTCCCCCAGTTTGAAGGTGGGCCTTCACCAGGGACCAAGCCCCTTCTGCCCAGGTGTCTGCCTTCTACCACTATTCATGGTCCCAAGCTGTTCATGCCAGGGGTCACCTGCAAGGCCAGTGCCAGGCTGTCTCAGCCCCCCTCCCACCTCCCTGCCGTGCTTGTTGGTACCCAAAGTCCAGAGGGGTCCTAGGTGGCAGGGGGCTGGCGTGTCAGACATGTCAGCACTGCCCACAGTGTGTGCACACTCTTCCAGGCTGTGACAGCACTGGGGCTCGGCCTGGACTTTTCCCAGACCAGAGCAGCACCAACAGTGGGGAGAAGCCAGGCAGCGGGAGGAGGCATTTCTAAGGATGGGGAGTGAGGTGGGGGGTTGCAGGGGGCCTTCCTGGGCCCGCAAGAGTGCAGAGATGCCTGGGTCTGCAGCCAGTGAGCTTCTACCCCACCAACTCAGAAGAGGTGGAGCTCCTGCTTGTCCCCGGCTCCCACTGGGTCCATGGGAGTGTGCAGCCCCAGCCACGCTTCCTTGCAGCCTAGGGTGGGGCCTCCAGGTCCTTGCCGGGACACTCTCTGCCGGCTCCTCCGTGCCTGACAGCACTGTTTCTCCACCAGTGGGTGGCTCAACCAGGTCTATCATAGTGGCCCCTGGGGCAGCAGGCTCCAGGAGGCTCCCAGGGGCAGGCTCTTGGGACTGTCTACTTCCTCCTTGTGCCCTCCTTGCAGTGACCACGGGCAAAGCAGCGACACAGGCCAGATCCAGGCCTGGGAGTGGGTGTCCCCTGGCCATGCCAGGGTGGGCGCAATGCAGTTGACTGCCTCAGGGACGTGGGGCACAGGCACCCCACTGCTGCCACTGCTGCTCCTGCTGCTCCTGCCACCACTGCCCGTGTCCCTTACTGCCATGGCCGACACAATGGCAGCAGATGCTTCAGATGGCCCGCCACTGCCATCAATTTAACATTTTTAAGAGAACGACATATTTTCAATCACCTAAAAAAAATGAGTCAATAGTCTGGGCATGGTAGCTAATGCCTATAATCCTAGCAGTTTAGGAGGTCAAGGTGGGAGGATCCTTGAGCTCAGAAGCTTGAGACCAGCCTGGACAACATAGTGATATCCTGTCCTTACAAAAAATCAAAAAATTAGCTGGATATAGTGGTGCATCTGTAGTCCCAGCTACTCAGGAGGCTGAGGCAGGAGAATGGTTTGAGCCCAGGAGGTCGAAGCTGCCGCGAGCTGTCATCACACCACTGCCCTCCAGCCTGGGTGACAGAGTGAGACCCTGCATCAAAGTAAATAAATAGGCCATTTACAAAGGATTTTTATAAATTTGTTAGTTGGAACAAGTCTGTTAGGCCCTGAACTGGGCAACACAAGCTAACTAGCACTTGTACTTGGAGTGACAGAAGTTTCTTTCTCAAATGCAAATATTCATTCGTTGCTTTTTCATGGCCAGTGGTGAGAGCCTGGGCTACAGAATAATGTAAATCAGCATCAGAGCCCTGGCTCTGTTCCCCCATAAGGCACAGGATCTAGAGTAGGTTACCTGTGCTCTCCAAGTATCCATTTCCTCATTTATGAAATAGAAATAATAATTCTCCCCATCTGATATGAGATGTGGCCCCACCCAAATCTCATCTTGAATTGTAGCTACCATAATTCCCACATGTCATGGGAGGAACCCGATGGGAGGTAATTGAATCATGGATGTAGGTCTTTCCTGTGCGGTTCTTGTGATAGTGAATAAGTCTCATGGGATCTGATGGTTTTTTAAATGGGAGTTCCCCTACACAAGCTCTTTTGCCTGTCGGCATGCTCTTCCTTTGTCTTCTGCCATGATTTTTGAGGCCTCCGCAGCCATGTGGAACCGTGAGTTAATTAAACCTCTCTTCTATGTAAATTACCCAGTAGTATGTCTTTATTAGCAGCATGAGAACAGACTAATACACCATCTCACGTGTTTGCTCTGAGGATAAATGAGATAAACCAAGCAAAGAACTCAGCCTAATATCTGGCACATAATAAACACTCAATAAATGCAAGCAGTTACCACAGTAACTATTCCACAATTCAGTTTGACTAAAGTGTTTAATCATAAACTTTACATGGAATTGCAGATAGTACTTTGCTGTTTTGAGGAATTGACATTTTTTAACCTATGAATTTTCTGATTAGTGTTCTGTGGATATTAAGAATGATAGGATGAGGCCAGGCATGGTGGCTTACACTTGTAATCCCAGCACTTTGGGAGGCTCTCGCAGGAGAATGGTTTGAGCTCAGGAGTTTAAGACCAGCCTGGGCAACACAGCAAGACCCTGTCTCAAAGAGAGAGAGAGAGAGAGAGAGAGAGCGAGAGAGAAGAATGATAAGGATGAAAGTTGTCACTAAAGGTTGGTGTAGGAGATGAGAAAACTAGACCCAGGGTGAGAGGGGTTGATATAACTTATAATTACTTAGCTGAGAAATCAGCTCTTCTTCCAAATTGAGTTATTTTCCTACCCTTAGCAAAACATGCTTCAATTTATTCTCTGACTTCACAAAACTTCTATAAATCAAATACCTACCAAATCATCTATGCCCTTGAACTGAATCTAGGAAACTCTGACTGATCATATTTATGCACTATATTCCTGCAGGAATGGGCTAAAAAAGTAATTTTCCTTGGAGAGCTTTGAAGAATAGGTCATCTTTTGTTTACGTATTCTGAGGTGATGTCATTGTCTCGCTGTCACTGGGAGGGTGCCAAGAGTTGTGATAGGGCTGGGCCGGGAGCCGTGATGGATTGTATCTCTCACCTGGACCCTTCCTGAACAATAGCCCCTTTGTCAGGCTGTGTGCCCAGGTCTTTCTGCTTGTGAAAGGAGGTGCAGTCACATGACCTGCATGAGACCTGAAATTCTCATATCAGCCTTCTTATAAGACTACTGTAACCATAAAAGCCAAAAGCCATAGCTGGGGCCAGGCTCCGGCAAGGCACTGAGAATGCAGAGGTGACGACCCAGACAGGCATGGCCACTGGCTTCCTAAAGCTTACAGTCTAGTGGGAAAGACAGCATGTAAACAACTGGCAACCAGGAATTAATTACAGTTGAAATGAGCGCCATGAAGCACAGAGCAGTGTAGGGTTTTATAATGGAATCTAATGGGGAGGGAGAGGAAGAGTTAGGCATGACATTGAAAACACATTTTTAAAAATATCAAAACGAGCACAGAAACATGATATAGAATACAAACTGTTCCTCAGTTTTAAAGATAAAGCTGAAGACAGCAGAAAAATCACATTTGCCTAGGGTGGGACTGACAGTGCCTCGTCCTCTCCAAAATTAGGAGTTGAGGCTTCTGGTTGCTGGGAGTGGCTCAGTGGAGTTTGAGAAGCTCTGGCAGGAACACAGACGGTTTGGGCTCCAGAGGTGAAGCCCTCCAGAGGTAAAAGGCCCCTAAAACAATGAGAAGGAACCTCCTGGATGGCTGGAGGGCAGCCAGTGTCCAGGAGGTCCACAGCCTAGATTGGCAGCCATCAGTACCCTTTCCTGGCCACGCCATTCTCAAATTGCTCACACAGCTGGCAGGGTTGCCTCCTTAGCCCAGGCTGCCCACCTCGTTTTATGCTGCCATCTGATCTTCCCTCAGGGTGCGGATGAAGCTATTTGTCTTGAGACACAAAGGAGCCTGCGCCTGTGTGTGCGTGCACACACAGAAAGAAGATGAGAGGAGAAAGATGTCTGACTCACTCTCCTTTCCTACCGTAGTCTGTTCAAATCTGTTCATCTCTCTTTTGGGGGAATTGCCAATTCATCTGCTAATTTGCCTGATTTTCAGTCCATTCTCTTGGGACACAGTGGGCTCAAAGACATCACCAAATAATGTCAGCCATCATTTGACCCCTTCCCCAACCCTTCAGCCCCAGTCCAGCATCTTCAAACTTCTCTTACTAGACTTTCCTGGATGAGGTATTTCTGAGGCATGGGGAAGAAGCAGTCAGATGGAAGCAGTCAGGAGCAGTCACCGCCATGGGATGAGGAGTGACTGAGGGAAAGAAGAAAATGGAAGTAGAGAAGGCAGTCTTCCCTTTCACAAAGTGTTTGGGCCAAGGTGGTATCAATTGCAGGTGAATCTCTGGGAACAGAAAAGCTCACAAAACAACAGAACCTGAATGTTTTGGCGGACTTACCCAGAACTACTAAATTCTAGAATATTTTTTTTTTCTTATTTTTAATTGTTTTTGTATAGACAGAGTCTTGCTATGTTGCCCAGGCTGATCTTGAACTTTTGGCCTCAAGCAATCCTCCTGCCTTGGCCTCCCAAAGTGCTGGGATTACAGACATGAGCCACCGTGTCTGGCCTTGAATCGTAGAATTCTTGAACATCATCAAACCTACAAAGGCCCAAAGTATAACATAGAAAAGAATAATTGAAAAATAAATTGATCTCTTCAAATATTTAATAATTCTATTCTGGCTGGCTGCAGTGGCTCACACCTGCAATCTAGCACTTTGGGAGGCCAAGGCAGACAGATCACCTGAGGCCAGGAGTTTGAGACCAGCCTGGCCAACATGGTGAGACCCCATCTTTACAGAAAACATAAAAATTAGCCAGGTGTGTTGGCCTGTGCTTGTATTCCCAGCTACTCAGGAGGCTGAGACATGAGAATCACCTGAACTGAAGAGGCAGAGGTTGCAGTGAACCAAGATCATACCACTGCACTCCAGTCTGGGTGGCAGAGCAAGATTCTGTCTCAAAATAATGATAATTCTATTCCTACAGGACTCCAGTTATTGATAATGGCATCTCACATTCTTAGATCCCTTGATATGCATCATTAGCGGTTGTCTTGCTGTTAGATTAGTTTGTCACATACAAAAAGTTTTTACCTTTACGACAATTACAGTGAGCAGAGAATGTTGGTGTTGATACATGATAATTAATCTCATGCTCCCTAAAACTGCACTTTTGTATTTAGCTTCACTATAAAATTTGATGCTTTATTATACTGAATACATTTTTTTAAATCCTAAGAATTTAAGTTACACAATGCTACAGTTAGAATGTTTCCCAGAATTTAAGTTTTGGAAACTTAATTCCCCATGTGACAGTGTTGGGAGGTAGGAGCTAATGGGACGTGTTTAGGTCATGAGGAATCCATCCTCATGAGCAGATTAATGCCATTCAGAAAGAGCCAGTGGGAGTGGGTTCTCTCTCTTTCGCTCTTGACCTTCCACTTCTGCCATACAATGACAAGCAAGAAGGCCCTCACCAGCTGCCAGTGCCTTGATCTTGAACTTCTTAGTCTCCAGAACTGTGAGCCAATGAATTTCTGCTTATTATAAATCACCCAATTTCAGGTATTCTGTTATGGCAGCACAAAGTGGACTAGGACAGTGGCATTTCAGACCAGCTAGAGACAGAATAAAATATTCAATACATAGCACTGGATTGCTATGCTACTTGTTTGGGGACAGAGAAAAGTTAGACTGCCCCACCCCATCTCATACCTTACTTAACAATTAATTCCTTATGATTAAAGAGCTGAACATAAAGCAAAACTAACAACTTTGAAATATATTTAGCAGAATGTGAAAAAATCATCCTGAGATGGGGAAAATCTCCTAAAGCAAGACTTAAATCCAGAAACCTTAAACAAGATAACTGACAGATTTGTTTATATGAAATGGCAAATTTTGCATCTAAAAAGATACCATAAACAAAATTTAAAAATAAAATGGGCTTGTATTCCCAGCACTTTGGGAGGCCGAGGCGGGTAGATCACGAGGTCAAGAGATCGAGACCATCCTGGCCAACATGGTGAAACCCCGTCTCTACTAAAAATACAAAAAATAGCCAGACATGGTGGCACGTGCCTGTGATCCCAGCCACTCAGGAGGCTGAGGCGGAAGAATCGCTTGAATCCAGGAGGCGGAGGTTGCAGTGAGCCGAGATTGCGCCACTGCACTCCAGCCTGGCGATACAGCAAGACTCCGTCTCAAAAAATAAATAAATTAAAAAAAAATAAAATGGGTGGGGCATGGTGGCTCTCGCCTATAATCCCAGCACTTTGGGAGGCTGAGGTAGGGGAATCACCTGAGGTCAGGAGTTCTAGATCAGCCTGGCCAACATGCTGAAACCCCATCTCTACTAAAAATACAAAGATTAGCCGGATGTGGTGATGGGCACCTGTACTCCCAGCTACTTGGGAGGCTGAGGCAGGAGAATCATTTGAACCTGGGAGGTGGAGGTTGCAGTGAGCCAAGATTGTGCCACTACACTGCAGCCTGGGCAACAGCGTGAGACTCCGTCTCAAAAAAAAAAAAAAAAAAATCCAAAATGGCTAGGCTGTAAGCAAATAGAGTATACCTCACAAGCAGCCTCCCCAGGTAATCTTTTCTCAGTAAAACCCCTCTTATCTTCAACACGCAGACTTCATAAACTGTCCATATTTCTCCAATACAATGTTTTTTGTACCAGTGTTTACATAGAACATTTTATTTGTGCATTCCCCAAACTCAAGATAACATTTTAAACAAAGTAGGATGTGTGTGAGGGAAAGGGGAAGAATTTTCCAGTTACTTTCCAATTATAATTGGAAGGATGTCAGAATCACATGCAGATGTTTTGGAAAGCGCCAAGTGTCAACAAAGGGATGTGAGTAGGATGTTGATTGCTCCACACAAGCAAATGTCTGTTAAAAGTCCTATTAACTATTTGTGATCAGGAAACAATGTTTTGTGAGGTGGGGTGTCTCACGCCTCTAATCCCAGCACTTAGGGAGGTCAAGGCAGGAGGATTGCTTGAAGCCAGAAGTTTGAGACCAGCCTGCTCAACATAGCAAGACTCTGTCTCTACAAAAACTAGAAACTTAGCCAGGTGTGGTGGCACACACCCATTGTCCGAGCTACTCAGGAGGCTGAGGTGGGAGGATTGCTTGAGCTCAGGATTTAGAGGCTGCAGTGAACAATGATCATGCCACTGTACTCTAGCCTGAGTATCAGAGTGAGATCCTTTCTCTAAAAAGATAAAAAATAAAGAAAGCAATGTTTTATGTGTCTTATATACTAAGTAATTTGTTAAATACATTGACATATTCCAGCTTTTTAGGAGATTTATTGGCAGTGTTATATTGATAGGAAATGGACTTCTCGTTAGGATTTTCATTCAGTTTCTGGCGTTTAGGAATGAGTTTCTGATGTAATCTAGACACAAATTGGTAATATAGACAGATTAGTATTGAGAAGATACATAAAATGGTTTGTTCAAATGTAAAAGAAAAAGATGAAACAGAAAAAGATTTAAAAATCACTAATGGAAACAGACAATTCACAAGAGAAAACAAATTGTGAAATTAGCCAGTAAATATGAACAGTACTCAATCTCACTGTAAGCAAAAAAATACAGTAAGTATATTCACTTGATCTTAGCCAAAAGGCCGAGAAGTGATATATTAAGTATATCCAAACAATGAACTACCCTTTTAAAATCCATCAGATTTACAGAAGTGAAAAAGTTTGATAATATTCAGTTGTTGAAGATTTGGGAAATCAGGAACTTTTACATTTCTAGTGGCTGTGAACATTGACGAAGGCATTTTTTCAACGCAAATTGCTGATATCTATTTAAAACTGTAATGCATACATACTTTAACAACTAATTTCTAGAAACCTATCATTCAGAAATACATATATTCACAAAGATGTATGCATACATATGAGTAAATATTGCAGCATTATTTGTAATATCAAAAAATATTGAAAAGATCCAAAATGTAGGCCAAGAATTTAAATGTATTATGGTATGAAACACCATCTATTGTTAGAAAAAGTCAGGTACTTATACGTACTGAGATGAAAGCATATTAAGTGAACAGAGCAAATTGCAGAAAACTACATGCAAAATTTGATATTTATGTGAATGCCTGTAGAGATTCATCAGCAAATACATAGGCAAGGAGATTGAAAGGATGCAGCCTGAACTGTCTAGAACAGTTGCTTCTGGGAGAGAGGTAGTTGTTGGAGGAGGTGCTGGATGCTGGTATTCTCCTTTATCAAACATTCAGCTCTTACCCCGCAGTGCCTCTCTCTGCAGGAGGATATTTTCCCACACTGTCGATCTCAGGAATGACCATATTACTTGCTTTGGCCAATAACTGATGTTGGTCACTTTTGTGCACAGTTTTAGAAGTCAGGGCACCATTTGCCTTATCTGTTTTTTTCTGCCATGAGGTCCAGATAGAGGTTAGGTTCTTCCATTAGTTTTGGTTCTGGAGTCAAGATCGCAGAAAGCAGAGCTCATGAAAAGCAGGACTCATGAAAAACATGTATGGTCGGGTGCCGTGGATCACACCTGTAATCCCAGCACTTTGCGAGGCCAAGGCAGGTGGATGACTTGAGGTCAGGAGTTTGAGACCAGCCTGACCAACATAGTGAAATTCTGTCTCTACTAAAATACAAAAGTTAGCCAGATGTGGTGGGGCATACATGTAATCCTAGTTACTCAGAAGGCTGAGGCAGGAGAATCGCTTGAACATAGGAGGCAAAGGTTGCAGTGAGCCGAGACTGCTCCACTGCACTCCAGCCTAGGCAACAGAGCCAGATTCCATCTCAATAATAATAATAATAATAAAATAATATAATAAATAATTTTTTAAAAGAAGAAAAATAGAAAAACTTGCAGTGTGAACAAGAAAAACAACCTCACACCTATAATCCCAGCACTTTGGGAGGCTGAGGTAGGAAGATTGCTTAAGACCAGAAGTTTAAGACCAGCCTGGGCAACACAGGACAAATAAATAAATACAGCCACTGAGGTTTGAGGACATTTGTTACTGCAGTATGACCTGGCATGCTGTGACTGATACCAATAAAGGAAAGACTTCTATGGGTTTTCTTCCATATTTTTTTTAGTGCATGGACATTTTGCAATACACATAAACTTAGTATTACTTATAAACTAATTTTTAAAAATTGACACCTCAGCAAAATTACAAATGACCACCTCTCAAGGGCCTTCAGGATTGTTGACAATTAGAAACTGCAAAAGCAAAATCCTGGAATTCCAAGGGTAAATTTGAAGTGCCTGCCTGAAACGTGACTGCACACCAACACCCTGTGTAGTGCTGTGTGGAGGCAAGAGGGGTGTTGTCAAGCCGGTGACCAAGAAATGCGGTGGATAACTAGATAGGTGAGAATTCTTCTTGCAAACATTAGCAGAAGGAAATTAGGGCAGTCAGCATTCCACCTTCTAACCACAGTGCTGAAGCGCATCCCAATAAATGGTGGGATCATAGTGGCTGCTTTTATAAACATTCTGAGATGTTGTTCTTCAGTCGTAGGGATTAAGTGGCAATGATTGCTGAGTCACTGTTGTCTGAATGTGCCCGTCTCTTCAGATGTGTCCTGAACACAAAGAATTTGGGAACCTCTGGCTCAGGAAGTAGGGCCAGTAGTTATGCGTAGATTCTTCTTTCCTGGTGGCTGCTGCCCCTCGCCCAAATCTAAATGCTCAGCACTTACTCCTTCATGGAGCACCTGTTCCATGGGGGCCAGATGAGACCGAAGAAAGAGGCTGACAGATCCAGTTCCTCAGAAACATACATTTAACAGGGACTTACAAACAGAAGCCATGTCTGTGTCTCAGGCAGCGGTGAGGCAAGATGGTGGATCCTGCACCATTTATTCTCACACCCAGGGCTTATGTGCTATTGGAAAGGGTATATGAGATTCAGAATGCGTGTGTAGAACAATGGAAGTACTATAACATTAAGGTTGTTTTGACCTCAGGGTAGGATTTACAGTAACTACCTACTCTCACACAGGGAACATCGAATAAACTGGAAATCTTAGAGGACTTCCTAGAACAAGGGTTAATTGGAAGTTAAAGTGATGGATTAGCATCCAAGATGGAGTTGCTTTGGCCTCCACAGCACCTCCTCTTTGGCAGGCACTGTAATTGCCGTTAGCAATACAGACTCAATTCTTGATCTCAAATGCATAGCCTAGTAGAGGAGACAGGTCAGTAATACATACATAAAGGCACAGATAAGAGTAATAGCAGTAGTAACCTGTTCTTAAGGGTATAGTAGTTTTCAAACATTTATAGTTCACACATACACACACAAATCAGTCCAGCAAGCCCAGTATAATTCCCCTACTTTTGCAGATAAGGACACTGAGATTGGGAGGAATGAACTGGCTTTCTTAGGTTCTGACAGACAATACGTAGAGACTCAGTCTCAAGTTCTTCTTGTCTACACTAGGTGACCTCCTGTGCAAAAGGATGAGTAAATAATAGCATCACAGTGAAACAAAGGCTGTGAGGCACAGAAGAGGAAAGCCTTGAATCAAAACTTTAACCTTCAGAGCAGGATGCAACCATCCAGCTTTTCATTTACTTTGTTCCCAAAGGTTAAAGCAGACCCCAGTGAGTGGAGTGGCCTGAAAATCTGACTTTGTTTAGCATTCCTTTCATTTCTGCCTGCATGCTCGCCTCCTTCTAGTACTGGAAGTAAACATCTTACTTGCTTGGGGCATGGGGTAGGGAGAGTGAAGTCCTCACAATAGGTCTGCTGTTGTGCAAAGAATTCTGCAAGATGCAGATTTAGACCAAGGCAGTGGGGGCAGTGGAGGAAGGGGTGGTGCTGAGGTCCAACCCATCAAGTCCCTTCTGTGGCTGAGGCTGGGAATTGGTCACATATATTTGCCATTAGCTGAGTGATCTGTTTTAACATTTTTTCCTCATTAGGCTCTCAGCACAGAGAAATATCCTAGGAGATTAAGCTCAGTCAGGTATGTTCTCTGTTACTTAAGGGAGTTTAACCTGAACAAGGGTTTAGCAGGGCTCCCAGGCCCAAGACCACTTTCATATGGGCTCATTTTCCCACTTAGCAGGGTGAGTGAGAACAGTGAGTGGAGGTTTCACCAGCAGAAACCAAATATCTGAGCAAGGGCCTTGGTGGTGGTCTCCTGTGCTGGGCTCTGCTTTAGGGCTGAGGTCTCAGCCTCTGCACCACAGGATCCACAGGAACCCATGGTCATGCAGCAGAGTGGCTTGTTAGCCAGGGAAGAGAAATTCCAGACAACCTATGGGATGAGTGACTCAGCTCTATATTGTGAATGGAAGCCAGAGAAAAAAGAGATTCATAGGAGTCTTTTAACAAGTGCCCCAAATGACTAAAATGGTAAATAAAGACAGAGAAAGGATGGGTGCAGTGACTCATGTCTGTGATCCCAGCACTTTGGGAGGCCGAGGCAGGAGAATCACTTGAGTCTAGGAGTTTGAGACCATCCTGGGCAACACAGTGAGACCTTGTCTTTAAAAAATATATACAAAATTATCAGAGGCATGTGAACCAGAGCAATTCCATCTTGAATAGGGGGCTGGGTAAAATAAGGCTGAGAACTACTGGGCTGCATTCCCAGACAGTTAGACATTCTAAATCACAGAATGAGATAGGAGGTCAGAACAAGATACAGGTCACAAAGACTTTGCTGATAAAACACCTTGCAGTAAAGAAGCCAGCTAAAACCCACCAAAACCAAGATGGTGACTAGAGTGACCTCTGGTTGTCCTCACTGCTACACTCCTACCAGCGCCATGACAGTGTACAAATGCCATGGCAACGTCAGGAAGTTACCCTATATGGTCTAAAATGGGGAGGCATGAATAGTCCACCCCCTTGTTTAGCATATAATCAAGAAATAACCATAAAAATGGGCAACCAGCAGCCCTTGGGGCTTTTCTACCTATGGAGTAGCCATTCTTTTACTCCTTTAGTAAACTGACTTTCACTTTACTTTATGGGTTTCCCTTGAATTCTTTCTTGTAGGAGATCCACGAACCCTCTCTTGGGATCCGGATTGGGACCCCTTTCCAATAACAAAATTAGCTGGGCAAAGTTGTGCATGCCTGTTTTCTCGGCTACTTGGGAAGCCGAGGTGGAAGGATCGATTGACCTCAGGAGGCTGAGGCTGCAGTGAGCTGAGATTGCACTATTGCACTCTATCCTAGTTGTCAGAGTGAGGCCTTGACTCAAACGAACAAACAAACAAAACTGAAAACAGAAGGAGAGAGAAAATATCAGTGAAAGAGGCAGTTACCTTGTGCCTGAGACACATGGGCTTCTTCATGGAATGTGAGAAAACTGTATAATCATTTCAATGGAGCAACAGGTGGTGAAGATTTCTTCAGAGTTGTGATTCAGTGACATGTAGTGTCAAGTTTATGTGAGTGTCGCATTTTCTTTTAATAGTGTTAAAAGTGACTCTAAACTTTTGAATCATCAAATTATACTCAGCTGTTCTTAGGGGACATTTTGTGCTTTTGTGAAATGAGCAATTGAGGTTTCAAAAGCCAGTATGGTACGCCCTGTTTCTGACCTCTTAACCTGTGGGTGTCTGGAGGGGAAAAAGTGGCTTAAAAAATAAAGTCTTTGTTTCCCCCTGTGCCTGGAAAGGCCAGGAGAAGGTGGAGGGCAGGCAATGTCAGGTGGCACTCTCTCTCTCCTCTCTCTCAGGGTTGTGCAAATGAGTTTCTCCTTAAACTTTGTGCTCTCAGTGCCTTATTGGCCCCAGCCTAGTCCTGGTCCTGGGGTGAAGCACAGTGCAGAGAGGATAATAGCAGCTCCTTGGCCAGGCACAGTGGCTCACACCTGTAATCCCAGCACTTTGGGAGGCCTTGGCAGGTGGATCACTTGAGGTCAGGAGTTCGAGATCAGCCTGGCAACATGGTGAAACCCTTTCTTAGAAGTAAAATAAAATAAAAGGAGCTCTTTTGCTGAATGAATAAGGGAATAAGCAAATGAAGTGTATAAGGAAGGGCATACACATTGGAAAACTCTAGATACTGAGATACTGAGTGTTTCACAGCCTTTGTCCAGCCTGTGTTACAAAAGGCTCATGTTGAAGTATGTAACAGGGCCTCCAGTATCGTCTTAGCTCAGGCTGCTATAACAGCGTAACATATGGTGGCTCAGACAACAGACATTTCTCTCTGATGGTTCTGGAGGCTGGAAAGTCCAAGATCAAGATGCTGGCAGATTCAGCTCCTGGGGAAAGCTCTCTTCCTGCCTTACAGATGGCTGCTTTCTCACTGTGTTCCTCACATGACAAAGAGAAAGAGAGAGAATGACTGGGTGGTCTCTCTTCCTTTTCTTATAAGACATTAATCCCATTATGGGGGCCCACCCTCATGACCTCATCTAACCCGAATTACCTCCCAAAGGGCCCACCTCCAAATCCCATCATTGGGAGTTAGGACTTCAGCAAATGAATTGGGGTGAGGCAAGGCACAAATATTCAGTCCATAATGTAGTGCATTAAAATTACACATTTTGGGTCCCTGCTTTGGCACAAAAGTTTGATCACAGTAATAGAATTCTAAAGTGGCCTCCAAGATTCCCACACCCAGTGTGCACAACCTGTGTAATCCCATCCCTTGAGTGGGTGGGCCTGACCTAACCAAGTGAGCTCTTTAAAAGAGGGTGTAGAGGTTAGATATTAAGAAGCCAGAGGTCGGAAGCATGAGAGGAATTTTTCTTGAAGGAGCCAATACCTACATTGTAAGAGGGCTACAGGATCAGAAAATGGGAGAGGACTCCAGGAGCTCAGAGCAGTCCCCCAGTGACAGCCAGCAGGAGAGTGGACAACTCAGTCCTACAACCACAAGCAACTAAATTGTTGATGCCAGCCTCATGAGGCCCTGAGCAGAGGACCCAGCCAAACCACACCTTCACTTCTGCCCCACTTTCTTACTGGCTGTCACCAGGGACTGCTCTGAGCTCCTAGGTGAGCATGAATTTGTGTTTTATTATGTGGCTAGGTTTATAGTAATTTGTTACATGGCATGGAATGCTTATCTCCTTTCTACAATAGATCAGTCACCTTTCCTGGGTCCTCTGTCTTATTAAAAATAGCTCTTATTTGGTTGTTGATTATATTTTTCCCTTCCAGTAATATATAACCTCTTCCTTTTAATCCATAACCTTCTTCTTTTTTCCCCTACTGTTTCCTTTAGGAATTTGCATAGCAATTTTGAATCTAGTCCACACATACTGTTATTTGAACACTCACAGAAAACTATTATCTTCCCCCCACCCTCTACAAAGCATCTCCAGGGCACATATTATTGCGAGGCCTCTGTTTTCATCCTTGCAACCAGTGTTCCGAGCTTACAGAGCTTATCATGTTTATTATATAACAACAAGACATAAGCCAAAACAACTTGCTGTGGGTTTTTAAACATAGCAACAGCAGAAATCTTTTCTGGGCTTGAGGAAGAGCCACTTCAAATGTCTACTAATTTCAGCAATTTTCTGGTCTATGGGATGAAAAGTCTACAACTGGCTGTGAAGGTATTTAAGTGCACTTACAGAAAACCCACTGCTCCACCATCAGACACCATGACGCAAAGTGCTCCCTGGTTGTTGGGATTCACAGGCTGCCTCTCAAAGGAGTATTGCCTGTGTGGCGAATGCTCTTGAAGGAGAAAGAGAAAGGCACGAAACGGGGACCCTTCAAAGTTGGTACCATGGTAATGTCACTCTGTGGCACAAGGCTTGTTCCTCCCTTTTGTTTCCTTTTCTAATGTGGGGACCATTAGCAGCTTATTCAGATGAAGAGCTCATTTAGTTGTAAGCGCTAAAAACTCAATCTGGTTTAAGCACAGCAGGTTTCTTGGCTGATATAAGGGATTGAGCCAAGCCTGTACTATCTTCCTTGACCTCCCCTGTTGGTTTCATTCTCAGGCACCCACTCCCCCACACAATGCCCTTCGCTTCTCCACCCGCAGCCCAAATATCTGGCCTCACCTCATGGAAAAAGGGTGCCTCTTTCCTCCATTCCAGCCATGAACACTGGGCTGACCCCTTGCGCGTGGGTCACACATCCTCCCCCTCACATTAGCGCCGTGGCCAGGGAGATGGAACCCACTGTTGGCCAGCACAGGGCATGTGTGTCTACTTCTAGAGCAGGAAGTTGGGGACTGAGTGTGGGGGAAGGCTGTGTCCCCAGAGGAAAACCAGGGTGCCGTTACCATTGTAGGATGGAGTGGACACTGGGTGAACCACACACGGCCTCCAGCAGCAGGACCTATCCCAGCACCAGATAGAGCTGGGAAGGCTTAAAGCCCAGAGAGGCCACAGGGAGCAGAGGCTTCTCTCCAGCTGGATGCTTCCACTGAGCCACCCAGCATCCGACATATTCATCTACGTGTGTGTGCACTTCTCACCCAGGTCACCTGCCTGGAAGTAGAGTCAACGTGGAGGTGCATAGCACAGTGTTTCTCTGCCTCAGCCCCTCTAATTTTCTCTCTTGGCCCACAAGGGGTGGGAATTTCTGTGCCCCTGTCCCTGTGTTCCTCTGAGAGTGGTGGACTGCCTTTTCTCCCTACACAAAAATCTGAGGCTATGGGTGGGAGTCTGTGTGCAGCAGGAAGTGGGAAGCTGATGTAACCTTGGGTCCCAGGTCTTTGGAAGTCCACATTGTCCCTAGAGCTGTTGCTTCTCTCCATGGGCTTGTGAGGTTGCTCTGTCCCCATTCGTGTCCTGTTGGATCTGCCACCCAGCAGGAACTCTCTGGATCCACTTCCTATGGGATCTCCCCAGAGCATCTTTCAGGGGTGTCATGACCCCTGCTTTCTGGATTGAGGTAGTAGGAAGGGCTCGCTTGCTTTCCTTCCTTCCTTCCTCTCTTTCTTTCTCTCTCTCCTTCCTTCCTTCCTTCTCTCTCTCTTTCTTTCTTTCTTTCTTTCTTTCTTTCTTTGACAGACTCTTGCTCTGTTGCCAGGCTGGAGGGCAGTGACATGATCCCGGCTCACTGCAACCTCTGCCTCCTGTGTTCAAGCGATTCCCCTGCATCAGCCTCCTGAGTAGCTGGGACTACAGACATGCATCACACACACGGCTAATTTTTTGTATTTTAGTAGAGATGGGGGTTTCACCATGTTGGCCAGGATGGTCTCAATCTCCCGACCTCGTGATCCGTGTGCCTCGGCCTCCCAAAGTGCTGGGATTACAGGCGTGAGCCACCGTGCCCAGCCCCTTGTTTCTAATTGAATACTTGCCTATGCCAGACTAACCAAATACTCCCTGATAATTCAAAGTGTCTACTCCATGCCCTTGGGCAGATTCCATTTCTGCTTAGCCAGAGAGACTTCTCTATTCCCTCAAAGAGTTAAACACTCTTTGATGGGAAAGGCAGGAGATTTTCCCTATGTAGGATACATATTTGGAAACTTGGCTCTTAGCAGTTGGGTGTATTATATGCAAAAATAAAGTGCCTATTAGTTTTGCTGAATTTTATTAATATTGAGGGTCCATTATAAAAGCACCCATTAGGTCTATAACAGCATACCTTAAAATATATCCTAGTGGGGTTATCTATTTGATTCATGATGCTTAAATCATTAATTTTGTACTTAACATAGGAAATGTGATTGATTCATTCATGTAGCAAACTTGTACTTATTAAATATTTACACAGTGTAAGGTACTGAGCCAAGGAATACAAAGATATCTAACATTCATTTCTTCTCCTCAAAAGTTTATAATCTACTAGACGAAGCATGCGCATAGCACAAAAATAGCTAAATGAGGTTTTGTGTCAGAATCAATCTGTTTCTTTAGGAAGACAGCTTATTTGAAGTTCACCTAACTTCAAGCTTGAGGAGTTTTTACTGAAACTAACTAGGGTTTGGCTCAGGTGTCTGGTATTAGAAAGGGCCACTCAGAAACTCCAAATACCATAAAGGTTCTGGATACCGGGGAGGGCTATAGAGTTTCAGGGATTCTTTTACTTTAAAATTAAGAATTTTTTTGGACTGCTCTGCAAGAAGCTGTGTAAAACCCAATGGAAAAAAATGACTAAATCATTCTTGATCTTCTGGCATTTAACAGAGCAAAATGTAAGTGGAAAGGGAGCAGGAATATCAGATTATTAATGGCACATTAACTATCTCAAGAACTTGTGGGTCAATAGAATGTGCAGAGAACCCTTTAAAGGGAATGTATCATGTGAAGTCAAAACAGATGGATGGCAGAGTGAGTGGGCAATGATGAGGGGACATGTGTCAGACACCGACAGGGTCTGCTACAGTCACCGGGGAGAAGCTGTCTCAGACTAGAGCCCCATGTCTACGCATCTCTGGAAAGGGCCCTGGTTGGCCTATCTTTGGTCACAAGTCACCCTTGGGCCAGTCAATCACCTGGGCCCAACATAGCTGATGGCTCTGCAGTAGCCATGGGAGCTACTGGGGTGGGAACATGTGGGGAAAGTAACTGTGAGGGGGTGTGCACTAACTGGGGAGTTAGTTCTAGAAGAAGGTTGCCCAGTATGCCTGACTCTAGCTGGAGAAATTTCTGTAGCTCAGCTTTCATTCTCCATCATTCGGCATTGAGTTACTCTTGTTGCGTCTACGACTCTGACATTAAGTCCCAGTTCTAAAAAAAAAAAAAAGAAAAGCCATGGATGAGACACTAGAGTGCCCACCTGGATTGCTGAAACAGGGTATTGTTCTTCACCGTGCACCATGTGAGTCCTGCCCCCCAGTAACTCAGTTCTTCTAGAACTGGACTTCTCAGAGACTAGGGTCTGTATGAGTCTGTTCTCATGCTGCTGATAAAGACATACCCGAGACTGGGTAATTTAGAAAGAAAAAGAGGTTTAATGGACTCACAGTTCCACGTGGTTGGGGGAGGCCTCACAATCACGGCAGAAGGCAAAAGGCACATCTTACATGGCAACAGACAAGAGAGGATGAGAGTCAAACAAAAGGGGAAAACTTATGAAACCATCAGATATCAGTAAATAAGACTTACTTACTACCATGAGAACAGCATGGGGGAAACCGCCCCCATGATTCAATCACCTCCCCCTGGGTCCCTCCTGCAACAGGTGGGAATTATGAGAGCTACAGTTCAAGATGAGATTTGGGTGGGGACACAGCCAAACCATCTCAGGATCCTTACCCTGAACCTGGGCCTATGACCCAGCTCCACTCTCGCTGGTAGACTAACCTGATGGTAACTGCAGAACGTCCCATTTTCCTGGAATCCCAGCTGCTATGCTTTTAGCTCCATGTCTGCCTCTTCCTGCTGCAGTTCACTGAGCCATGATGACTGCCTCACAAAGGCTGCCAGCAAGGCAAGGCTCAGTGTGAAGGCTTTGCAAAGGCTTGATCCATGGAGCGAAATAGAAAGAGACTGAGAGAGTCAGATTCCTGGAGGCAGCCAGCACCAAAATTGTCTAGGAGGGCAGGGTTACTCCAAAAGATCATCTGGGGGCGTCTCACACGTTCCTGGCATCTTCTTCTCTCCCTACTTTTGGTACAGGGAATTTGAGCTGACTGGAGTGGGTGGACGAGGTGGAATAAGAAACAAAATGCAGACAGCTTCAGACACCAAAATCACAACATTTTACTGTGGATTCTGTCCATTCCTGGACACTTGGCTCGTTTTAGGAGGATGCTTGAAAACCACACACACATGCAGATTACACACAGACCAACACATTGCTCCCCAGCACTTTCCAGTTTCGTGGATGTGACCCTTCAGAAACCTCCCTGGGGAGGGTCTTTGCCATCTCCTCCCCTCCCCAGAGAACTGTAGGGCAAAGGAGGGCTAAGAGCGAAGCTTGACAGTAAACGGCAGTGTGCACCTCTTCTTACTTACATCATTGAAACCCCCTCCAAGGATGTGAAAAGCTAGCCTGCATCTGTGAGGCTTGCCAGACTCCAGGGATGACTTCCAAGACTGACTCCACAGGCTAGGCAGCAAAGGTTTCTCTGCTCTCTGGGGTGTAAGGAGGTCATCAAGACTGGGCATGGTGGCTCATGCCTGTAAACCAACACTTTGGGAGGCCAAGGCAGGTAGATCCCCTGAGCCCAGGAGTTAAGATCAGCCTGGGCAACATGGTGGGACCCCCATCTCTACAAAAAAATACAAAAATTAGGCCGGTGTGGTGGTGCACACCTCTAGTCCCGCCTACTCTGGAGGCTGAGGCAGGAGAATTGGCTGAGCCAGGGAGCTGGAGGCTGCAGTGAGCTGCGATTGCTCCACTGAGCCACTGCACTCCAGTCTGGGTGACAAAGCAAGACTCTGTCTCGTAAACAAACAAACAAAAAGGAGTGTTCAAACATCTGGTTTTGAAAACTTCGGGGATATGAGGAGACAATGATTAAGGTTACGCAAGTCCTTGGTTTTTAGAAAGAATCACTAGACTTTTTTTTAAAAAAAGCAAACTCTCATAATTAATAACAATATATTGTGTACTTGAAAATTGCTAAGAGAGTAGATCTTAAGTGTTCTCATCACAAAAAATAAGTGTGAGGTAATGCATATGTTAAATAGCTTGATTTAGCCATTCTACAAAGTGTGTGTGTGTGTCTATATATATATATGTATACAAGCATCATGTTTTATGCCATAAATATATACAATCTTTACTTGCCAATTTGAAAAAGAAAAAGCCAACTCTCAAAAGAGAGGAGTGGAAGAGATGGTGCTAACTCTCTGTCCAGTTCTTTGTTCTTTTTATTCTGAGCATTTCAGTGAAGGCAGCGTGGCCCAGGAGGAGGATGGGGCCGAAGGGCAGGCTGTGGAGGGAGGATGCTGGCTGGGCCCTTTCCTAGCTGTGTGACCTTGGGCAACTTACAGAACCTCTTGAGCCATAGTCTCTTTATCTAAAAATGGGCATAATAAGAGACTAAGAATAACCGATGTGAAAAATGAAATGAAAGAATGCATGTCGACTGGGCCTGGTGGCTCACACCTTAATTCCAGCACTTTGGGAGGCTGAGGTGGGTGGATCACCTGAGGTCAGGAGTTCAAGGCCAGCCTGACCAACATGGCAAAACCCCATCTCTACTAAATTAACAAAACCCCATCTCTACTAAATTAACAAAAATTAGCCGGGCATGGTGGCATACACCTGTAGTCCCACCTACTCAGGAGGCTGAGGCAGGAGAATCTCCTAAACCTGGGAGGCGGCGGTTGTAGTGAGCTAAGATCATGCCACCGCACTCCCACCTGAGTGACAGAGTGAGACTCTGTCTTTAAAAATAATAATAATAATAATGTATATCAACCCTTAGTTCATTACTTAACACATGGAAGAATCTCAAGAGGACACATGTTTTGTGAAAGGGCGAGGGCAGAAGGTGGAATAGGATGAAAGCAGGCATCTCAGGAGGGTGTCATGAGTGGACCTCACCCCTTTTAAGCTCTCTGAGTGTCTGGCTTTGTCCTGCACATCCTGGAATCTCCAGCACCAAGCAGGGGCCTGGTGGAGAGTGGGCTCTAAGGAAATGCTTGTTAGACTGAACAGAGCCTTGGTTGAGCCCTCATGGAGGAGAGATTTGCAGAAAGGGAAGGAAGGCAGGTGACAGAGGAAAGGACAGAAAGACAGGAGTGAGGCTGCAGGAGGGGGCAAAGGCTACACAGAGAGACAAAGATTCCCAGTGATAAACTCTAACTGTGCCCTGTCTTTAGAGCTCCCATAAAATGAATGGACTTGCAATGGAATTGTTTCAAAAGTGCTTTGGAAACCAGATGGGGAAGATTATGTAATTGATTTTACTTGCAAGCTCCAGTGAAAATAATGAGCCCTTTTCTTGCCTGCAGGGGGAAGAAGGTTCTGGTTCAGACATCCTCCACCTAGCCCTCCCATGTGCTCTGCAGATGGCCTTCGGAAAGGCTGCCTCTTCTATGCGGTGCTTCTGGGCAGCTGGGGAGCAGGTGTCGGGGCAAGTGCTGGCGGGTTGGGCAGGACGACGAGAACTGGATGTTCCACCCTCATGACCAACACATCCCACATCTCCTCCCAGAGGCAAAGAGGACATCAAAAGAAAACCAAATTCTGAGGCTGGGTGAAGGATGGTGGGGTGGGGACCAGGGGAGAGACTTTTAAGACTTTTAATTCTTAAAGGGTAGTTGTAGATAGGTGGTATATGAAATCTGCTGGAAAGCGGTAAAGTGCTGTACAAATACAGTCTTCATTTGGTATCTGAGGGGGATTGATTCCAGGACCCCCTCACTCCAGGACACCAAAATCCAAGGATGTTCAAGTCCTTACTATAAAATGGTGTAGTATTTGCATATAACCTACACACATCCTCCCATATACTTTAAATGATCTCTAGATTACTTATAATACCTAATAAAATGTACATGCCATACAAATGGTAGTTATACTATATTGTTTTTTTAAATTGTATTGTTTTTATTGTTGTTTTTTTAATATTTTCAATCTGCAATTGGTTGAATCCATGGATGCGGAACCAGCAGGTAGGGAAGGCTGACGATATAAAGCTTTGTTAGTTATTAGTGTGGAGAGAAGAAAAAACACCAGAACAAGAGGTAGGTCAGGATTCTTCTACCTGCCTTGCTGCTCACCCCTTGATGAGCAGGCCCACTACTAGTCTCTCTGGATCTTCGTTTTTCACCTGCAAAACAAGGTTAATCTCCCTGATCCTACCCATGGTCAAAAATGATCCCTGGCTTTTCCATGCTCAGAAGGCACGTGGCCCAGGCATTTACTTGACCTGTCTAGTGTGTGATTTTTCTCAATACTTCAGCTAATTGTTTACACAACTCCGTACTCAGCAGATTATAAGCTCCATGAAGGCAGGGACTGATGGGAAACACAGTTAATAATTTTTCATTTTCAGTCATTTACTTAAATATTTATTGAGGTCACTAAGTACTGTGTTAAACTCCAGAAATATAGCAGTGAGCAGCTCAGATAAAATCTCTGCTTTCTGACTTTGCTTTCTGATAGGGAAGATAGTAGTAATGATCAAACATAACATAAAGAAGAAAATGAAAAGCAGGGCCCCTGTGTTGCACACCTGCAGGGGACGCTATTTGCATGAATGTAATGTTAATGGCTCTCTCTAGTATTGTGCAAAGGCAGCGACTCTGGTGATGCTATATCCCCAGGGTCTGGCCCAGTGCTTAATATGCAGTAAGCATTCTGTAAATACTTATTCAAGAATAAGTGAATGAATAAATGAGTGGTCTTAGTGTGGTAAAGTCTTTTAGCATCCAACTATAGCCATGTTTCTCTCTTTTGGCATACACCTGCTGGCTCCTCGGAGTTAGAAAAGCCATGTGACTGATTCTGCCCAGTGAGATGTAAGCACAAGTGTTGAAATTTACTTCTGGGTGGGTACCTGACCATCCCCAGCTGTTCCTTCCCCTGCTGCAATGACCAGGGCAGCTGCAAGACAGTGGATTCTCCATCACCCTGAGCCCCTGATTAGTTTTGTGGAGCAGAGCAGACCCCCATTGGATATGAAGCCTTTGCAAGATGAGCCTTTGTTATGTTAAGGCCCCAAGACTTTGGGGTTGTTTACTACCATGGCATAGCCCAACCCATTCTGACTAACGGTCTCACTCTCCTCTAAGGTCTTTGAGGGTGGGGCCATGGGGCTGAGCACAGGGGCAATCTGTAAATGTTCAAAAAGAAGTGACAGAAGAAAGAGTAATGCACATTGATTAGTAAATATTATCAGTCTCTTTTCCCTCTGCTTGAATTTCTCAGCTCTTAGGAAACAGAATAGCTAGATTGTTCATTTCCAGTGGGTGGGTTTCCTCTTACCCCTAAGGCCCTCTCTGTGCAGGTGAGGCAATGCTGCCCTTTTCTACACAGGAAAAAAACACCAGTTTCTTTCCATGTGTTCTAGTTTCTCAAACAGTCTAGAGAAAGGACACAAGAAAATCCCCCAGATTTGGAGCAAATGGGGTCTTTGCCTACTCAAGCCCCTTCATTATGACTTGCATGAAACAGAGAGAAATTTGTGGCTGTGCTGTGAGTACAAACAGAAGAACGGACAAAAATTTTCCATCCTCCACAGGGTGGGGCACACACTGCTGTAGGTCCTCTCCTTAGACCCGGGTCCTCAGACCCTGGCCTGCATCTGAGTCCCCGGAGGGCTCATTTGAATAGATTGTCAGTGCCCACATTACATTTGTGCTGTGATTTGTTTGGAGTGGGGACTGAGAATGTGCATTTCTAATAACTCCCTGATGAAACTGATGCTACTGGTCCAGGGACTGTATTTTGAGAAACCATTGCTGAAGACTGATGCTTTGCCTTTCAAAGTCAAGAGTAAATGCAACACCTGTGAGACTAGCGCTATAACCTGTTATTAGTTATTAACGACACGAGACCAACTAATTTTTTTTTAGATTACCCAGATAAGAATGGGATAAAAGATGGAGGAAAGAATAGTTTCAGTAATGGGTGGGCCTGGGAAAGAATCTAGTTTGAGTACTGCTGCCCAGAGGAGAGACAGATGATGTCTTAAAGGAAGGTCCTGGGGTTGACAGCCAGAGGAACCTGGGATCAGTATGGGTGCAAAGGTGGCCATGGAAAGACAAATTTGAGGGTTGATCATTGCATAGTGAAAACAGCAATGGACTTGGAGTCCAGAAACCTGCAGGCCTCTCCCATGAGACCTTGTAGCTGCTGGCAGCAGCCAGGTGAGCCACTTTGAAGTCAGGTTAAAGTAGACTTAACAGCTTTTGTTGGGAGAGCCTGATGTGGTTAATTCAGCTCCAGCCTTAACCTCTTTTGCTCGAGGAGGTAGGTAAGCCCTTTCCAGGGCCCTGTGTCCAGTGCACTGTCTGTACCCAGCCTGTGTTCCGGCATCTTCCTGCTGGCTTCTTGTCGATGGTCTCCAGCAGAACAGAGCTGTGCTGTGCCAAGGGTTAGTGTAGGTGGCTATGACTCATTCAGCCTCATGGGGAAGCAGATGCTGCCACTGTAACCAGCACTGCCAGGGAAACAGGCTAAATAAATCCCAGATCCTTACAGAGGGCAGAGAACAAGCTGCCTGCAGCCAGTGAGCCAGCAACTCTGGTTCTGATCTGGTTGAGCCACTGCAACAGCCTGTGCCCAGCTCTCAGCTTCGGAGCTTACTGGAGACTGGGATTGGGAACAACAACAACAGAGGCTTGTGCAGAGGCTGGAGCATGTGACAAGAGGCGGTGTATTAGTCCGTTTTCATGCTGCTGATAAGACATCCTCGAGACTGGGTAATTTATAAAGAAAAAAAAAAGAGGTTTAATGGACTCATAGTTCCAAGTGGCTGGGGAGGCCTCACAATCATGGTGGAAGGCAAGGGAAAAACAAAGGCATGTTTTACATGGTGGCAGACAAAGAGAGAATGAAAGCCAAGTGAAAGGGGTTTCCCCTTATAAAACCACCAGATCTCGTGAGACATACTCACTACCATGAGAACAGTATGGGGGAACCATGCCCATGATTCAATTATCTCCCACTGGATCCCTCCTGCAAAACGTGGGAATTATGGGAGCTAAAGATGATGATATTTGGGTGGGGACACAGCCAAACCATATCAAGTGATCAGAAGGCTGTGTCTGATGATGGGTGCCCGTGCACAGTTGCAGGACCCCAGGCTAAGCCTCAGGCACGAGGCTGTCAAGTTCACACAAATCCCTCTCCGAAAATCTGTGAGATATTTGTGCTTACTAGTGGGGGTGGGGAGAAGAGATAAGAAACTCACTCTTTTTTTTAAGACATGATCTCACTCTGTCACCCAGGCTACAGTGCAGTGGTGAGATCTCAACTCACTGTAACCTCTGCCTCCTGGGTCTAAGCGATTCTCATGCCTCAGCTTCCCAAGTAGCTGGGACTACAGGTGTGCACCACCACATCTGGCTAATTTTTGCATTTTTTGGTAGAGATGGGATTTCACTATGTTGGCCAGGCTGGCCTTGAACTCCTGATCTCAAGTGATTCACCCACATTGGCCTCTAAAAGTGCTGGGATTACAGACCTGAGCCACCATCCCCTGAGCCAAGAAACTCACTCTTGATTCTCTTCTCTTTCCTATTTGGAAAGAGCAGCTCCCTCACTAGGCAGTGTGAAGCTGCCCTCTATTCCAACTGGCCAGAAATCGGCACCCTGAGAAGTGTCTGTCTTGTCATAAACCAAGAAAAGGAAACTGAGGCCAGAAGGTGCAATGATCTAACCAAAGCCCCCAGAGGCTTTTAGAGGCAGCGTCAGGCTGAGCTGCTGGTATTCTGGACACAGAGCCTCATCATTTTCCACTGGACACAGCACCCCATGGAAACAATCGTGTGGGGCTTAGGGAATTTGCTTTACCATGAATAGCTGCTCTCACAGGCAGTGGGTGGTGCCATTAACAACATACGCTGCTTTTTCCAAGAGCAACAGGGAGTCTCTAGTCAATTTTCTCCAACTTCATCAACTCCCAAGCCAGACTAATGAGTCTGTGGCTCTGCCAGTCAGATAGTGGGAATCCCAAGAGTTTTTAGGTTTGCCTAACATCCTGTCATTGCAGGGTCAGGAACAGAGTCAGAGTTGGGTCTCTTGGGTTTTCAAACCAGCCCTCCTGAGGTAGTAAATGTCCAAACTCATCAGTTCCACCTGATGATTCTCAGGTCATTCCCTCCCCCTCCAAAGGGGAGGAAATGATATCCCTAAGTAATAATTCCTAATAAGGACTCCAGACAGATGAGACATGGAAGATAGATAGGACTCTAGTTCTGTCTCCGCCACGAACACCTGTGTGGCCTTGGGAAGTCACTATACCTCTGAACCTTGGTTATGTCAGCTCTCACATGAGACGTGGTCTGCTCCACCTCCTTTGAAGGTGATTGGGATCTGACATATATGAAAGTGCTCTGAAAAAGTTTACATAGAAGGATGTTTTCTTATTCCGAATGAATGTTCTAGAAGGGTACCAGGCAAGGTTGTGCAATGAGGAATATTCTCTATTTTCCTGAGAACGTGCTTGTTTAAATATAACTGTGTGGAAGCAGGCTCTGGAACATAGGACCTCGGCCTCCCACTGTGCCTGTCTCTTGGTGGGACTAATGAAGCTTGTGAAATACAGCTGGGGCTTTTTAGGGGGAGTCTGGCCACTCCAAGGAACCTTCTGGAGTCACAGCAGAGATTCTAGGATGTCATGCAAATACCAGTGGAGCTCCTACGCTAACGGGGTGCTTAGTGTCAAGGTTTTAAAAGGCAAAGGCCCTACCGGGGGAAGATTGCTAAGTGTATATAGAGGAGATTAATCAACACTGGAGAAACCAGGGAAGGCTTCAAAGAAGAGGAGTCAAGTGGCCTATACAGATGCTAACGATGGTGACAGACTCATCTGAGCCAAGGCCAGGGCAGAGAACTCCTATTTGAGATCATGGAAGAAGTTGGGTCTAGGAAGCTGCAAGTCAAAGGAGCGAGAGAAATAGGGCCACATAGTGAAAGCGCTGCAGAAGCACAAGCAGAGCACCAGCCGGGGGAGCAGGGGCCAGAGATTGCAATCAGCATCCCTGAGTCTAGAGCTTGGACCGTGTGAGAGTGGACTCCACCTACAAACAGCTCGGGAGCAGCCAAAGCTTCTAGGGTGACCATGGATTGATGGCCTGCATTTTTTCTCGGTTTCATAGGCCACCTGGTACAGGGCACATGGGATGATCCTCCTGACTGAAAGGGCCAGGTTCAGCACACACAGTGAATAGGACTTCCAAAGATGGAGACCGGAGATGATGGGTGGGAAAGTGGGTTGATGGGTGCGATGATAGAGACCAGAGATGATGAAGGGGCTGAAATGCCGGTGAAGCCCCTCGTGTGATGACAGGCCTGGCGTGGGATGGGGGAGGCCACTGTCAGAGTCGGGGAACGCTGTGAAGTCCAATGTAATTTTATTTGGTGAGCCTGGGGGTTAAAATGAAAGGCAAGAATGGAAAGCCAGGGAAGGTCAGCGCTTAATGCACAGCCAGAAATTTGTACTTTATTCTGCAGACAGTGGGGGAGCCGTTGGCTGGTTTTGAGAATATCTCATCTGGCTGATTATTCTGGCAACAATGCCGGGAAACTCAGGTGAAAAAGACCTCTTGGCAAGAGGAAATAGAGACCTTAACAAGAGCAGGGGCAGTAGAGAATAAAAGATAGATTTCAAAGAAATTCTGGAGGCAGAATCAATAATACCCAGTGATAGGCTGAAAATGGGAACTAGGCATAAAGAAACATCCCAAGGAGATTTTAAATTGCAAGCATGTGTTGAGGAAGATGGTGATACAAGCAGAGAAAATACAGGAATCAAAATTGGAAATATGAAAAGCAGAGGATGTTTATGAGAAAAGATGATGAGTTCAATTGTAAATATGCTGACATCGAGGTGTGTGTTGGGTCACCTGTGTGCCAGCATCCCTTCAATATATGGAAACACAGGTCTCCAGCAAAAGAGGGAAGTAGATTGGAGATGAACTCATCCGGGGGGGCCCAAAGTCAGGGAATAACTGATATTTAAAAGGAGAGGGTATAAAATAAAAGGAGGAACGAACTTGAAAAGAAAACCATGAGAAATGCACAAGTATAAGTTCACAGGAAGGAAGGAGGAATCAAGGAAGGAGGCAAAAAAGTTGTGGTTGACAAAGGCGAAGGGAAAAGCCAGGTGCTCTATTCCTGATGCTGAGGGAGGTGCTGAGAAACAGGGTCAAGGCATTAGTCATGTCTCTTTGAAAATCAACTCCAACTAATGTCAACGTTTGGTGGATTTATTGGCTTGAAATTCAGCCAGTGTGGAGTAGTGATATTGGCTGAAGTGGCACTTGGCGTTTTGCAGCCTTCCAATGTTGATGTCCCTTCTGGCAGCATGCAGATTTCCTTTTGAGGCATTTACTCTTCCCTGATAGACGCAGTCTGGTGGGGCCCATCCCTAACTAAGGATCAGGCTTGTGCCACCAGCTGGGCCCATATACAGGGTCCCTAGAACTTGAATCTTGAGCAGAATGAAATGAAAAAGACAGAAGGGTAGAATCCCGCCTCACAGAGGTCTGTCTGCATAAATTGTTCCACCATGTGATTATTCTAATCTATCTTGCATCTTAGGCCTTACAGGGACCTGGATTCCTACCTGTTTCCAGCTTGGCTCTTCAGACTTTCATCATTTCTCTGAAAACCTGACATCCTTCAAATAAACTCTCTTTGGCTGGAAATAACGTGGCTGCATGTAACCAAGAAGTGCTGACTGATACAGCCTTAGGGACACACTTTCACCTGACTTCCTCCGCCATTAGGATCTGGCCTCGGCAACCCAAAGACCAAAGGAGAAAAATTCAGGTTTGAGCAATTGTGTGCACTGCTCAACAGTCACTGAGGCCTGGGAGGTGGCGTCATGTCAAAGGACGGTGGCCCTTACTCCTTAATTTGATAAAGTGGAGGAAGGAGCCATTCCCCTAAAGATGGGTGGATAAAACTGTACCTGTGAAGCCCGGACATCTCACCAAGACTCAGATTGATTCTGTGGGGCTGGGGCTGGTCCCAGGTTGAGGCTGATGCTGCTGGCGCCTGGTCCTCATTTCAGTAGCAAAGCCCTCGAGGGGCGCAAACAGGGAGACCGTGTGGGCTAAAGAGGGGGGGCATTTAGGCAGTTCAGAACATCTTCAGTAATCAAAACAGCTGTTTCAGTAGCATTACTGGGGTGAAAGCCAATGACGGTGAGCAGAGGGAGTTGGAGGGAGGGGGTCAGATGACGAGTGATGGAGCGTCTGAGAGCGCGGCAACACCTGCCCTCCTTGGGGTGTCACAAGGATGTGCTTCGCAGGGGAGTTCTGGGGTAAATACATGCCAGTGTTTGTGGGAGGAGGGCAGGTGCGTGGAAGCCTGTCCCATTTGCCCCTGCCCAGTCTTGCCTCCTGCTCCTCTCAGCACTTGCCATGCCGAACCTCACCGGCTTCAGGTGGCGTGGCCCCTCCACTTGCCCTCTCTTTCACCCATTGGGTGCTCTTGGCCTCTAGGGGCTTTCCACACTTTTCTCCCCTCTCTTTCTCCATCCTGTCCAGTGTTGTCTCATCTTTCCTGTCACCTCTGAGAACAGTTTGACGTAAAATAGAAGATTGGGCCTGGACGTGGTGGCTCACACCTGTAATCCCAGTACTTTGGGAGGCCAGGGCAAGTGGATCACTTGAGGTCAGGAGTTCGAGACCAGCCTGGGAAACATGGTGAAAACTTGTCTCTACTAAAAATACAAAAATTAGCTGGGTGTGGTGGTGCACACTTGTAATCCCAGCTACTTGGGAGGCTGAGGCGGGAGAATCACTTGAACCAGGGAGGCAGAGGTTGCAGTGAGCCAAGATCGTCCCACTGCACTACAGCTGGAGGGGACAGAGTGAGACTCATCTCAAAAAAGAAAAAAAGAAGAAAAGAAGATGGGACATGAGTTGGATTACGTCATTTCCCTGCTCAAAACCCTTCAGTGGCTCTCACGTTACCCCAGTAAAAACCCAAACCCTTCCAGTGGCTCCCAGGGCCTTCCGTGGCCTGGCCACCCACTCCCCCTCAGTCCTCCTCTCCCACCCTCACCTCGCTCTCAACATTGGGGTCACAGAAGATTCCTTGCTTTTCCTCAAACACACTACACAGGATTCCGACTTCAGTTCCTTACAGTTTTGTACGGAGTTCGTTCCATCACCCTCTTCACATCTTTGCATGAAAGTCACCTTCTACACATAAAATCTTGACCATGCATGTTCACAGCAGCACTGTTCACAAGGGCCAAAAGGTGGAAGCAACTCAAGTGTCCATCACCAGGTGAATGGATACACAAAATGTGGTCTATCCGTACGATGAAATGCTATCTGGCCATATAAAGGAAGGAAGTCCTGATACATACTACAACATGCATGAATCTTGAAAACATTATGTTCAATTACAGAAGCCAGACACAAAGGACCACATATTGCAGGATTCCTTTTATGTGAAATGTCCAGAATCGACAGATCTACAGACACAGACAATAGATCAGTGGTTGTCCGGGGCCGGAGGGAGGGGAGGAATGGGGAGTGACAGCCAATGGGTATAGAGCTTTCTTCAGGGTGATGAAAATGTTCTACAATTGATTGAGGTAATGGTTGCATAAATCTATGCATATACTAAAAAACATTTAGTTGTAACTTTAAACAGGTGAATGGTGTGTGCTATGGTTTAAATGTCCCCTCCAAAACTTATTTCGAAATTTAAAATTTAATTGCCATTGTGATGGTATTAAGAGGTGGGTGGGAGCTTTGAGAGGTGATTAGGTCATGGGGGCCCTGCCTTCATGAATGAATTAATGCTGTTATTGCAAGAGTGGGTGAGTGTTCCAAGCAGCCAACTTCTGGTAAAAGGATAGGTTTAGCCCCCATTTTTTCTGTCCTGCGTGCACACTTGCTCACCACGTGGTATTGCAGCATGGGATATTGCTGCATGGAGCTTCTCGCCAGATGTCAGTACCAGGCTCTTGGATGTTTCAGTTTCCAGAACTACAAGTCAAAAAAGTCTGGGTTTTTTTGTTTGTTTGTTTGTTTGTTTGTTGTTTGTTTTTTTAGAAGGCGTCTTGCTCTGTTGCCAGGCTGGAGTGCAGTGGAGCGATCTCAGCTCATTGCAACCTTCGCCTCTTGAGTTCAAGCGATTCTCTTGCCTCAGCCTCCTGAGTAGCCGGGACTACGGTACACACCACCGCACCCCCCTAATTTTTGTATTTTTGGTAGAGACCGGGTTTCACCATGTTGGCCAGGATGGTCTCAACTCTTCACTTCATGATCCGCTGGCCTCGGCCTCCCAAAGTGCTGGGATTACAGGCATGAGCCACTGCACCCGACCGATCTCTTTTCTTTATAAATTACCAGTCCATGGTATTCTCTTATAGCAGCAGAAAGTAGACTAAACCAGTTTAGTATTAGTCAGAGTGCTCTAGTGCTCGAAAATCAATAGACTATATACACACACATATATGAAGAGATTTGTTATAGAATTGACTACTCAATTATGGAGTCCAAGAAGTCCCATGATTTGCTGTCTGCTATTAATAGCTAAAGACCCAGAAACGCTGATGGTGTAATTCAGTCCAAATCTAAAGGCCTGTGAATTAGAGAGCTAATAATGTGTGTAAGTCCTGGCCTGAGTCCAAAAACCTGAGAACCAGGATCTCTGATGTCTCAGGGCCAGAGAAGATGGATGTCTCAGCTCAAACAGGAAGAAAATGTTCCTTTTCTCCATCTTTTTGTTCTATCCAGGCCCTCAAAAGATGGGATGATGCCCACTGGGGTGGGTTAAGGGTGATCTTCTTTACTGGGTCTACCTGTTCAATTGCTAATCTCTTGCAGAAACACCCTCACTGACACAGCAGAAATAATGCTTTAACAGCTGTCTCGATACCCTTTGCCCGGTCAAGTTGACATATAAAATTAATCGTCACATATGTGAATTAGATCCCAATAAAGCTACTACCCGTGCCCCCACAAAGGTCATCTTGTCGGACCTTCCCCCACCACTCTGTTTGGATTGCAAGCATCTTCCTCACCCAGGCTTCTCACTACAGTACACCTGCTCTATTTTTTCCCCATAACACTAACACAAGCTACGCCACTTACTTTTTAACAAACTATTCATTTATGTTCCTTGTCTCTCTTCCACTACAATGTAAACTCAATGAGGGGAGGAATCATTTTCCTTTCTGTTTTTTTTTAACTGACGTATAGAGCCTAGAACAGAGTCTGGCATTTTAGTACACTCTCAGTAAATATGTGTTTATGAATGGATGAGCGGAGAAGTGTGGGAGAGGTGCCAGGAAAGAAGCTTGCTGCTGAATTGCAACATAGCAACTTGGAGGAAGTCGGAGCACACATTTGGTGTCATGATTCTGCATCCAATACCTCTCCTCCATACTTCTGTCTTCCACATTCTCTAGAGGGAGCTTCCTGCAGGAGCGCACAGGATCCCACGGGAGAGATGTGGCCACGAACTCTCATAAGCCTTGAGGCATCGGACAGCACGGGGCAGCTTCCATTTGGAGACTGGCATGTACCTAAAATGTGCGGCTCTGTGTTTAAAAAAAAATTGTAGTAACATATGTATAATATAAATTTACCATTTTAACAATTTTTAAATGTGTGGTTCAGTGGCATTGAGTACCTTCACACTAATGTTCAGCCATCACCACCATCCATCTTCAGAACTTTTTAATCTTCCTAAAGGAAAACCATGCCCATTCAACATTAACTCACCCTTCCTCTTCCTCCCCCTCTGCTCATAAGCATCATTCTACTTTCTGTCTCTATAAACTTTACTACTTTAGGTGCCTCTTATGAGTAAAATCATACAGTATTTGTCCTTCTGTGACTGGCTTATTTCACTTATCATAATGTCCTTAGCGTTCATCCTTGTTGAGCATGTGTTAGAATTTCTTCCCTTTTAAGACTGAATAATATTCCATTATATAGATATACCACATTTTGTTCATCCATTCATCCATGGATAGCCATTTGGATTGCTTCCACCTTTTGGCTATTGTGGATAATGCTGCCATAAACATGGATGTCCAAGTATCTGTTGGAGATCTTGCTTTAATTATTTTGGGTACACATCCAGAAGTGGAATTGTTGCATCATACGTAACTCGATGTGTAACTTTTTGAGAAATCGCCGTCTGTTTTCCACATGGGTCTGCTCTTTGCATTCTGTGAATTTAAGGATCCTGCTCCAGCCCCTGAGCCCATGTCCACATCAAGAGGAGCTTTCTTCTCCTGACACTCCACACACGACTGGTGCTGTGCCTGGTGCTCTATGTCCATTAGCCAAAGGACAAGTATTCTCATAGCCCCTTTAAAAGAGAGAGGAGGCTGGGTGTGGTGGCTCATGCCTGTAATTCCAGTACTTTGGGAGGCTGAGGCAGGTAGATCATTTGAGGTCCGGAGTTCAAGACCAGACTGGCCAACATGGTGAAACCCCATCTCTACTAATGCAAAAATTAGGCAGGTGTGGTGACAGGTGCCTGTAATCCCAGCTACTCAGGAGGCTGAGGCAGGAGAATTGCCCGAACCCAGGAGGCAGAGGTTGCAGTGAGCCAGATCACATGACTGCACTCCAGCCTAGGTGACAGAGTGAGTCCCATATCAAAAAAAAATAAAAAGAGAGAAGAGACTGAGGCCCAGGAAGCTTGTGAGGCCACCCTGGTTCACAAAGCTAGTGGGCAGCAGAGCTGGATTTGAGTGTAGCTCCCTCTGACCCCAAGTGTTAACTTCCATACCAGCAGTGCCTGGTGGCTGCCTGCAGGTCTAATCGGGTCCACAGAAGCATTTTATTTGATCATCATGTTTTAAAAATGTATTCGTTTCTATGGGACATGATATTACTCCCAACACTTCAGGGCCCCACTCTGTGGGAGGCTAGCAGCTCCCCGCCCCATCTGGAGGAAGACACCCCCTTCCCTCCCCCTGCAGTCTTTGGAGAAGCTGTGGGGAGACATACTAGTCCTGTTTCTCTACGTTTTCAGAGAGGATTAGGGGTTCCCTTACAACTCAGTCTACAGCCTCAAGCTGTGGTCAGGTGGCAGGAGTCCACCTTTCAGGACCTGCCTGGGAAGTCTGGCTGCCTCCTCAGGTGTGAGAGTTGCTGGAAGCCCCACTTCGTCTGCAAACCCCAAATGAAGGAATTAGGCATTTCGAGGAGGGGCTGAGAGCTGGAGTGAGCCTAGCTTTGCCTAAGACCTTGGGAATGTGAATGGGCTCTTTATGGTCCCATGGCCCCGTCCCCTTATATGCCCTCCAAGTTAAGTCACACAATTTCCTTCTTTTTCTTTTTTTGGCTCATGCCCATTTTCTGTACAGTAAGAACCCTGATAAACTGTGCAAGTAACATAAGATCCAACTCACAGGACTTACACCCGCAGGACTTAATGTTCTAACATAACAAGGAGCCTGGAAGTCCACAGTTCTAGGATGATTTTAGTAACTCAGCAGTATAATGAAGATCCCAGGTTTTTTCTTTCTTTCCTTTAAACTATCCTTGGTATACAGTTTTTCATCCTCATGCTTGTGGCCTAGTAGTTGCAAGAGGGCTGCCACAGCCCCTGTCATCACATCTGTTTTCAAGTCAAGAAAAATAAAGGAAAGGAAGTCATCCATCATGTTTTCTCCTTTTAACAGAAAAGCAGACTTAGAGAGGCCTCCCACAGAATTTCCCTTATTTGTCTGTATTAGTTTCTTACTGCTGCTGTAACAAATTGTGACAAACGTGTTGGCTCAAAACAACACAAATGTATTATCTTCTAGTTCTGGAGGTCAACATCCCAAATGGGTTTTACAGGGCTAATATCAAGGTATCAGCAGACGATGTTCCTTCTGGGCTCTGGGGAGGAGAATCGATTTGCTTGCCTTTTCCAGCTTTTAGAGGTTTTCTGCATTCCTCGGCTCGTGACCCCTTCCATCTCCAAAGCCATCAATGAATGGTCAAACCTGTCTCATGCCGCATCTCCCTGACACCAACTCTTTGGCCTCTCTCTTCAATATTTCAGGACCTTTGTGATTATACTGGGCCCACCCGGATACTGTCCCTATTTTTATTTAATCTGTAATTCTATCTACAACCTTAATTCCTCCTTGCTGTGTAACTAACATAGTCTTAGGTTATGCAGATTAGGATGCAGACATCCTGGGGAGGCCATTATTTTGTCTGCCAGTGTCCTGGGCCAAACCAGACCTCATCACCATCACCAACTGCAAGGGAGCTCGGTAAATCCATTAACTGGTGAAAGGGAGCAAGCTAGTCATGATTAGCTTAGACTAGTAATGTTTCCTTTTCTGAATCTGTCACTGTTACTCAAATCAAATCAGGGTTTTATTGGCAAGAAAAAGGCATGAAGAAATGGCTTATTGTGTTGGCTGCTAACTGCTGACCACAGCAAGGTATAGCTGACTTCTTGGTCTTCGCTAGTTACATGTCACATTTCTGTTTTGTACTGAGATGGCATGGAAATTGCTCATGTGAATGTTCTCAGCCTGGGCCCACACCCTGAGCGATCCAGAGGACCCTAGCTTTGCCAGCCAGAGTTTTCCTTCTCTCCCCTTCTCTTCCCCAGCTCTTCAAAGAAAGAATCTGCCCAGACAATATGGTTTTCTAGTTGTTGTTTTTTGCAAAGGGCAAAAAGGAGCAAATTAGAGAGATGGGAGAGTTAGGGAAGAAATTGTGCCAATGTATACAATAAAAATCTGATAGAATGAGGGGGAAAGAGAATGAGAATAGAATTAGGAAGGTTTGGAGGTAATAGGGAGTTTTCCCAAGGGTTTTTAAACTACTTTGAGTTACACAGTTAACTGTGACTCCACTCTGGAATTCAACCAAATGGTAGATTCAACATAAATTATTACCAGTAACTGGCCTACGCTATCCCACCTTCCCCTGGGCTAACTTGCTGGTCAGTGGTACTAGTCAGTGCCTGGTGAATAGTAAACACTGGCTTCAGAGTCTTAGTTGTAAAATAAGTATTTTGACAATCTCTTCAAGTTCCTATCCAGCTCTGATCATTTACAGTCCTGTGATTACTATGTGAAGTGCAGGTCAAGCTACTTTTTGTATTTGTATTTTGGAGGTGTCCAAGGTTCCAGGATTGGCTGGCTGGAATTCTCAGAAAAACTAGCTCCCTAGAAATATGCTGGGCTGATTTCTGAGTGCAGGCTTCCAGGGATTTTACCCCACCGGCTTAAGGGGGGTTACTTTCTTGTGTTCTAAAAGACGGACTCAACATAAATAATACACAATTTGGAACTCTAGCACTGATAAGATCACTTAAATCCTCTTGGCTTCAGTTTTCTCTAATGCAAATGGTCTCAGTAGTTCCCATCATGGGGTGTTGATGTGAGTATGAAAGAGAACATATGTAGGGCACGTGGCACACAGTAGGCACTCAATAAAGACTAGCTATTATTATGCCCACTAAGAAAGAAATCCTTCGCTGGGCACAGTGGCTCATGCCTGTATTCTCAGCACTTTGGGAGGCTGAGGCGGGTGGATCACCTAAGGTCAGGAGTTCGAGACCAGTCTGACCAACAGGTAAAACCCCATCTCTACTAAAAATACAAAAATTAATGAGGTATGGTGGCACGCACCTATAGTTCCGGCTACTTGGGAGGCTAAGGCAGGAGAATTGCTTGAACCCGAGAGGCAGAAGTTGCAGTGAGCTGAGATTGTGCCCCCTGCACTCCAGCCTGGGCGACAGAGCAAGACTCTGAGAAAGAAAGAAAGAAAGAAGAAAGAAAGAGAGAAAGAAAGAAAGAAAGAGAAAGAAAGAAAGAAGGAAAGAAAGACAGAAAGAGGGAAGGAGAGAGAGAGGAAGGAAGGTAGGAGGGAAGGAAGGAAGGAAGGAAGGAATTCATTATTCCTAAAAGAAAAGAAAAATGAAACGAAGTTCGTGATCAAAGGTGAAAAATATAGCTATCTTTGGGATAGTGGCAACAACCACGCAATTATCAAAAGCAACATCTTGAAATTTTTACTTACAGATCTCAAAGCATTCCTTTTTTTTTTCCTGTTCTATACATTGCACACTGATGTTGGTTGATCACCCCACACCTGATTACTAACATACAGGGTGTATAGAAGAGCATACCTACTAATGAAACAGAGGAATACATGTTTGCATGTCCCCTTTCGAAACATGGTGTAAGATTCTCCTACTCTGTATGATCAGGACCCTGTAAACATCACACAAGAGTAGAAAAGCTGTTTCTGCAAATTTGTTGGCAAATTTCAGCCCAAGATCCCTCAGCCCTACACTGTCCAATACAGTAGCCGCTAGCACACATGAACTGAAATTAAATGAAATGAAAAATCCATTCTCTTGCTGGCATATGTCACATTTCAGCTGCTCCATAGCTCCATGTGACTAGTGGCTGCCACACTGAACAGAGCATAGAACATTTCCACCATCACAGAAAGTTCTATTGCACTGGGCTGCCCCAGGCTGCTTCACTTAGCTTTTAATAAAAACAAACCTTAAAAGAAATCAGTCTGGCAGCTGAAGCACTAGTCCTGATAAAAGGGCAATCTGCCACTCTGGCGAGGACCGTTTTCCCAGCAACCTGTTGCATGGGAACAGAGCCAGCCTGGTGACCCCCAGGTGGAAGAGATTTTTGTGAAGCTCATCTCCCTGGGCCCATAAGGGCTCCGCTGGGAATTGCGTTTCAGTCCAAGTGAAGTGCCGGCAGTTTCTTGACTGATAGCTTCACTAGTCACTGCTCCCAGTTGGAGACTCAGAGAGAGTGATCTCTCAGATCTAGGCTTTAAAAGTCCCCTTCAGTGCTTAGTCCTGGAGCAATTAAGGGTTGCTGGCTTTCCCTCGCAGCCTGCCCAGGCCACAGATAAGCTGGTAGGTATGTCTTTGCCACCTTCTCTGCCCGTCAAAACCTCCCCCAGCTCTTAGCCACTTTCTCAAATGCCACCTTCTTTCAGGACCTCCCTGACTCCCTGTGATTCCCATCTTGGCACTTTCTTTGCAAATCTCCAAGAGTCTTTTGCTGCCTCTCGGTGTCTGTGGACTTTCTCCTCTTTCCTGTTAGCTAGTAAACTCCTCAGAGGGCAAGGCCTGTGTTTTGCACCCAGCCCAGCGTGGGGTACCGTGGCTTCACGTGGCAGATACTAATTGGTGGAACTTGATCCTTGTAAACCCCACAAGGTCCAGGTCCACCATGAAGCATTCTGTGGGAGGGGCTCAGCCCCACACACCTATCACAGAGGAACCTGATGGTGGCCACTCCGTGCCTGCCACTCGCCACAGCTCATTCAGCCAACTGCCAGGGCTCCCCGCTTTGGAAGGGGCACAGTGGAACGACAGGCTCAGCCTGCCAAGGTGCAAACTTCCCTCTGCTCCTAACTTGTGCCCCTTCCTTGCTGGGTGGCATTAGGAACATTATTTTACATCTCTGAGTGTCATTTTCTGCAAAACGGGGACATAAATAGTATAAATTCCCAGGAGTTGCTGTAGGAAAGAAACAAAATAACGTACATAAAATGTCTGGCAAATAATAAACAATAAATCATAATTATTGCATTATCATTAACATTCTCAGCAATAGCCTAGTTGTTTGGGGCAGTAGCTTCCTGGCTTCATTCATGCCCATATTCCCGCCTTTGACCTTCAGTTCCTTGGTCTCTGTAATCATCACACTAAGTGTCTCCCAGCCCTGCTTGTCCTGACCTTCTACAACCCCCGCGTGGGCACCTACCTGCCTCCCAGGTGTGTGGGCCCCAAGACGCCAACTCAACTGGATAAGTGTGCCTTCTTCAGGTGGAGGATGCTCAATAAATTTCAGCTGGCTGGAATTGCCGTTCTCAGAAAACTCGCTCCCTAGAAATATGTTGGGCCGATTTCCGAGTGCAGGCCCAGGGTTTCTACCACCTCCAGCTTAAGTAGGGTGTGTTTGCGGGAAGAAGGGAAAGGGTGTTGGAAAATCAAAGGAGAGAGCCTTCGGAGAATATCATGTATAACCAGGAATAACAAAACAAAAGGCGTAAGCCAATTCTAAGAGCTTTCACTAAAATGGCATTTTGGAAAAAAGAATCTGGGACTCATGAAAGTGTCGATGATCAAAGACCAGTGGTTTACAGTGTTGGCAAGAGTGCAGGTAACAGGTATCCTTCTAATGATGCTCTTCCAAAATGTGGAAAGAAACTTAACAATTTATGAAAATGTTCCTATACTTCCTACTAGAAAGACACTTCTAGAAATACAGCTCAATGATATTGTCAGATCTGCAGGACAAAATTTAGATATAAGAATATCAGAGACAGTGCTTGTTTATGAAAAGGAAAATTTGGAAGCAGTCTAAATAAATGCCCTGATATGTGGAAGTGCTTTTTGCAAGAGTAGAGATCTATTATTAACTGAATGGAATATCATGAAACATTGAAAATATTGTGTTTAAAAGGTTTAATGATGTGAAAATTAATACAATGTAATGGGAAGTGAAATGAGCAGTATGTAAATTCCTTTTAGGGGTTAGCAGAAGGTGGAGTTGTATTGAATGAGAGTTATTGACTTCTTAATGGAAGGTGGAAGATGGAGTTAGAGTACGGCGTTCACTGAGCATCTGGATGCTTGGACCCAGGGGCCTTTAAGGGATGCCTTGATTTGGGGTGGCAAGCTAAGACACACAGACTGCACAGAACAAGGAGCAGACAGGATATTTGCTTCCTGGCTGTGTCATCTCGTCGGCATCAACTGTTCCCTGGCAAGATCAAACCCGAGGGCAGGCGGTGAAGGGGGTTTGCCTGCCGCTCTACTAGGCTTGTGGGCCACCCCCGGGCCTTCCTTCGATGTCTCATGTGGCTGCTCTTCACCTTGGTATTCACCATGATAGCGGAGCCAGCGTCCCTTGAAATGATGTCCAGCTTCATGAATGGCTGACTCAGTGTTCCCTTGGCTCACTTTAAGTAAAATTGTATTTTGTTTGTTGTTATCGAAACTCCAGTTTTGTTCCGGCATCTTCTCCCCTGCAGACCCAGCCGCAGCTCAGGAGGTGGAAGCGGATCAGGGTAAGCGCATTGGAGCTCGGTCTTACCTGGTTATTGGTCCAGGGGGTAAGCATGTGACCCAAATGGAGGCCGAAGGGGAAGTCAGCCATGTAACTGCGGCCACATGGGAGACTAGCCTGAGGATGAAACTAAGGCACAGCGAGGGGTGAACAAACCGGAATCTCAGTGGTCTCACTGAGTTGCCATCTTACAGCACTTAGGGACCACCATCCTGTGGACTTTCAGTTAGGTTAGGAATGCCACTTTTCTCACTAACATAATTTCTATTTTAAACAACTTAACTGATACCAGTGGGGAAGCCGGGAGAATGACAGACTTGAAGTCATGGAATTGGATTCTAGCCCTGATCTGCCACCAACGGCCATGACTTTAAGAAATCTCTCAACATCTCTGAGCTTTGGTTGAATCCTCGGGAAACGGGAGTGTTGGGTTAGATGCTGTCCCAGGTTCCTTTCAGTGCAAAAGTTCCATGACTCTTCATCTCTAAAACAGCAACTTACCAACATTTTCTAATTTCTTCACCAAAAACAACCTCCTTGTACAAAAAGCATACAAAAATCCGCTTGCGGCCAGGCGCGGTGGCTCACACCTGTAATCCCAGCACTTTGGGAGGCCAAGGAAGGCAGATCACGAGGTCAAGAGATCGAGACCATCTTGGTCGATATGGTGAAACCCGTCTCTACTAAAAACACAAAAATTAGCCTGGCGTGGTGGCGGCTGCCTGTAATCCCAGCTACTCGAGAGGATGAGGCAGGAGAATCCCTTGAACCGGAAGGTGGAGGTTGCAGTGAGCCGAGATTGCCCCACTGCACTCTAGGCTGGCAACAGAGTGAGACTCTGTTTCAAAAAAAAAAAAAAAAATCCACTTGCCTTGATTTAAAACAAAAGCAAGCACATATTGACCAGATTTTCAGCTCTGCTATTTCCCTGGAGCTGCCTCTGGGTACGGAGGCATCCTGGAAGGCGTTCCTGCACTACTCTTCTGCCTGCCTGTGGGCCTTCCCAGCCTCTCCTATGTTCCAGGGCTGTCTGAGAATCGGCCCATTCTTTCAGCCACAGAATCCTCACATGAAGAGAAAATGGACAACTAACCCCACAGACTTCACCATCACTTGCAGGCTGGCATATAAGGCCCTGATGTCTACTCTGGGCCTGCTTGATCCTTAATGAGCGCCAATCTCACACCGTCCTGAGAAAGGGATCCCTGGATCACTTCCAGGTTATTCATCTGTGTTCTTCGCAGTCTGAAGTGGGTGTCATCTTTAACAGCTTAGCAGTGGCGAACACATTCACCTCTAATAATGAAGAGAAATTATTTGGGTGGGTAATTCCATTTCATTATGCATTTCTTTTCCTTTAAAAACTGCCTCCTTTGCCACGATCAGGTCTCTGCACCCGGTAGTGTGAAATGCCAACTCCAAATTCTAATTGCAAAATTCATGCATGTTAGAATCGAGAAAATATAGATAATCATTAAGAAAAAAAGTAAAATCATTTATATTACCTTATTATCCAGAGATAGCCACAGGGGCCCCAGAGTATATTCTTCCAGCCATTTGTGTGTGTGTGTGTGTGTGTGTGTGTGTGTGTGTGTGTGTGTGTATCTGAGTTTTAACTAAAAAAGGACCACCCTTTGGTAAGAAACAAAGCAAATTGTAAGGTATATATGTTTATCCCTTAATGGTGTAAAAAAATGGCGATTATCTTTCCCAGTACATAAACACTCACCTTTGGCATCATTTTCATGACCTCAAAATGTAACACCCACACACAAATCACTTATTTAACCAAACTCCTAGTGTTAGACATCTAGATCCTTCCCATGTCTCAAAAAAGCATGGTGTTCCCTAAACCAACATCACCAGACCACCCAAATAAACCACTTGCTGTCTCCTACTAGGATTCCTGGCCCTCCTTCATGAGTGGTCCCCCTTGCTCTCTGCCACCAGCCCAACTTCAATGGGGACTTCTTTTGGTCACTCCCAACCTCACTTGTACCAGAACTTCTGGTGCCACAGCTGGTGTTGGGTCAACTTCCAACTCCCCAGCCCTTACCTCATGAACATCTACCAGCTTTGTATGAAAAGTCAGTCCCAAGGATGCAGTCCTGTGCTGGTAAACAGGCTTCTCTTAACCCAAACCCACTGAAAGGTCTAGAATGAGGCTCCAGAGGTTGGGGCTCTGCATCTCCCTTGCTCATCCTCCAGGAACAGGAGTCCTGCTCTGGAATCTGAGCTGTGAGTGGCACCCAGCCTCCAGTATGCCAAGTACCCCTGTGCAGCATGTTACTAACGCCTTGGAATAACACCACAAGGTAGGTTCATTATTATCTTCCTTTTACATGGAGGGAACCCAACGAAGAGGGGGTACCGGCGACTTGTCACGGTCTAGTGGCTTGGGAGATCTGGAATCTATACAGAGGTCTGTCTGACCCCATCGCCTTTGCTTTATTATAATTACCCGGTATTACCTGCCACAGCTTCCTCATGAGGCCCACAGCCAGGCTGCATAGGCACAAACATGACCACTGACCTTCAAGCACATACCATTCCTCCTTCTTCCCGTGTCTACCTTGCATGTGTTAGGATAACAATGAAACTGCTGTTTAAAAAAAGCCCTAAAGATGGGCCAGGTGTGGTGACTCATGCCTGTAATCCCAGCACTTTGGAAGGTCAAGGCGAGAGGATTGCTTGAGGCTAGGAGTTCAAGACCAGCCTGGGCAACGTATCAAGACTCTGTCTCTACAAAAAACAAATTTTTTTTTAAGTTAGCTGGGTGCAGTGGCACGTGCCTGCAGTCCTAGCTGCTCTGGAGGCTGAAACAGGAGGATCTCTTGAGGCTTGGAGTTCAAGAGTACAGTGAGCCATGATCACTGCACTTCATACTGGTTGACAGAGCGAGACGCTGTCACAAAAAACAAAGTCCTAAAAGTGCGATGGCTCTCTGCCGCTGCATCGAATGGCTAAAATTGAAAAGGATTTGTGTTGGCAAGGATGTGGAGCACCTGGCACTCCCACACATGCTGATGGGAATGTTTGGAAAACGGTATCGCAGTTTCTAATTGAGTTTAATATGCTTCTAAGCTGTGACCCAACAGTTCCACTACCAGGTATCTATCCAAGAGAGATTTAAAAAAAAAAAGTCTAAAAAAGAATTATTTAAAGCCTGATTGTAACTACTTTATTCATAATAGCCAAGAAGTAGAAACAATCCAAATGTCCATCAATAAGAGAATGGATAAACAATTTGTGATATATTCATACATGGGAATTATACTCAGCAATAAACAAGAATAAATTCCTGAAAACACTTAACAACATAGACCAATCTCAAAAAACATTATGTTGAATGATAGAAGCCAGATACAGAAGAGTTCATACTGTATGATTCCATTTATATGCAGTTCAAAACTAGGCAAAACTAATCTAAGTTGAGAGAAATCAGAAGAGTGTTTACCTGAGGAAGTGAGGACAGAGGTAGGGATGGCCTAGAAAGGGTAACGAGAGAACTTACAGGGAAGAAGGGAATATTTTATACAGTGTTTAGGCTGGTGGTTATAGGGGTATATACCTTTGCTAAAACCCACCAAACTGTACACTTAAGATTTGTGTATTTCACCATATGTAAATGACATCTCATTAATGTTAGCATTGTAAAATGCAAGGGCTCAGACAAGGGAGTTTATTTCTCTCCCACAAATCAGTCCAAGATGGATAGGTGAGCTCCACTCCATAAAGTCATCTAGGTAGCAGATGGTTTTGCCATGTACAGATCATTACCATCATCTGCACGGTCAAAGATGGGCCATCAAGGCCTGGCTCCAGTCAGTCCAAAGGAGAAAGAAGCTCAAGGGAGAAGCAGTGAGCAATGTTTTCTCAGCCTTGCCTGGAAGTGACACCCACAGCTTCCTCTCCCATTCAGTTGGTTGGGACTTGGTCACATGGCCACAGCTCTCCACAGGAAGGCTGGGAATTGTAGCCCTGCTATTGGAGAAGGATGAAACGGGTTTTGGTGCATAGCTGGCAGTGTCTGCCCCATTTGGTCTCCTGATGCTTAGAAAACTCTTGGACCTGTGGCCTTCTCCTAGTTTCCCCACTTCAGGACCCTGGCCAAGTTTTTGCATAGCAGAAGGCACCATGAACTTTAAACTAAAGACCAGCCCTTGCCAGCCACACTGGTGGAATCCCGTGGTGCTGTAACTTGTAGAACAGTGTTCCACCTGAAGAAACAGTGGCATTTGCAACCACGTGGCAAGCACTTAGGTAGAGTGCACCAATTATCACAAGATCCCTGGGAAGACAGCAGGGCTTCTTCTCCACTGTTTAGACTGAAACTGGAGACAAAGGATGGGCGTGAACTGACCCACCTCACACCTCAAGATCTCGTTCTGGTGAGTTCTGGTCTGGAGACAAGGCCATTTCTCAGAGTAGTGACACAGGTTAGGCAAAGCCAGCCCTAAGCAGGGTCAATTCTTTAATGTGATTAAATTTCCCATTCAATTAGGTTGCTATTGGGAGGTTCCAAGGAAAACCGGGAGGGGAGTGAGCATTGCTTAACAACTGCCACAAATTAAGTCCAGGGAATTTCAGATAGAGGGTCCGAACCTCACAACAAACCTGCAAAAAGTAGGGTCTTTGTAGAGTGTACACCAAGAGTGAACTCCAGTATAAACTGTGGACTTTGGGTCATAATGTTGTGCCAATGTAGGTCCATCGATTGTAACGAATGTACCACTCCAGTGGGGGGATGTGGGTAACGGGGGAGGCTTGTATGGGTTGGGACAGGGGGATAGGGGAACTCTCTGTCTTTTCCTCTCACTTATACAGTGAACCTAAAACTACTCTAAAAAACAAAGTCTGTTAAAACAAACAAACAAACAGTGGGACCTTCATTCATTTCAGAGAGAGGAAAACTGACACATGTCTAGGATACTCTCAACTACTGTTTCCCCATTGGGTCAAAAGGGCCTGCGAGGCCAGGGGCAGTGGCTCACGCCTGTAATCCTGGCACTTTGGGAAGCCAAAGTATCAGATCGCTTGAGTCCAGGAGTTTGAGACCAGCTTGGGCAACATAGTGAGACCTCATCTCTACAAAAAATTTACAAATTAGCTGGATGTGATGGTGCATGGCTGTAGTCCCAGCTACCCCAGAGGCTAGGGCAAGAGTATCACTTGAGCCTGGGAAGTCAAGACTGCAGTGAACTGTGTTTTCACTTTGCTCCAACCTGGGCAAAAGAGAAGAGACCCTATCTGGAAAAAAAAAAAAAAAAAAAGGCTTGGGAGCAGGAGTTAACTCAAGCCCCTGACACTTCTCTCTTCCAAGCCACCTCGTGCATTTAGCAGGTGAGAAGAGAGCTGACAGGCCAAGCTGGGAAGCCAAGAGAAGACTTTCTAGTTCCAGTGAATTTCAATCCCTGTGTGTCCTGTGGACTGAGGCTCCAAAGCTTCCAAAACTCAAAGCACCTGCCAAAGCCAGCAGGTGGGTGATCCCCTCAACAGAGCTGACTCATTAAGCAAACTTATGAATGTCAGGTAGAGCTGGAGGATGGAAGGAGAGTATCTGCACATGCACTATTTTCCCTATGCCTGTATTTTACTCTAATTACTTTTGATTTATCCTTTAATTCATTCTTTTTTTTTTTTTTTTTTTGAGACGAAGTCTTGCTCTGTTGCCTAGCCGGGAGTGCAGTGGTGCAATCTGAGCTCACTGCAACCTCCACCTCCCGGGTTCAAGCAGTTCTCTGCCTCAACCTCCCAAATAGCTGGAATTACAGGCTCCCATCACCACACCTGGCTAATTTTTGTATTTTTAGTAGAGATGGGGTTTCACCATCTTGGCCAGGCTGGTCTTGAACTCCTGACTTCGTGATCCACCCGCCTTGGCCTCCCAAAGTTCTGAGAATACAGGAGTGAGCCACTGTGCCCAGCCTGATTCATTCTTTTATTCATTCAGTACACTGTTATTGAATTCCCCCTCCAGGGCAGATCTAACTTTTGTTGGGGCCTGATACTTATTTGGGAAACTTCTGCAAGAAAAATTATGGCCAGTGTGATGGCTCAGGCCTGTAACCCCAGCACATTGGGAGGCTGAAGTGGGAGGTTTGCTTGAGCCCAGGAGTTCAAGTGGCCTGGGCAACATAGCAAGACCCCATCTTTAAAAAAAACACAAAAATTGGGCCAGGCACCATGGTTCACGCCTGTAATCCCAGCACTTTGGGAGGCCGAGGCAGGCAGATCACCTGAGGTCAAGAGTACAAGACTAGCCTGGCCAACATGGTGAAACTGAGTCTCTACTAAAAGTACAAATATTAGCTGGGCATGAGTGGTGCACACCTGTAGTCGCAGCTACTTGGGAGGCTGAGGCAGGAGAATTGCTCGAACCCAGGAGGTGGAGGTTGCAGTGAGCTGAGATCGTGCCAGTGCATTCCAGCCTGGGCAACAGAGAGACTCTGTTTCAAAAAATAAAAATAAAAATTAGCCTAGCATGGTGGTGTGCACTTGTGGTCCCAGCTACTCAGAAGGCTGAGCCATGAGAATAGCTTGAGCCCGGGAGGTTGAGGCTGCAGTGAGCCATGATCGCACCACTGCACTCCAGCCTGGGTGACAGAGTGTGACCCTTTCTGAAAAGAAAAAGGAAAGGAAGGAGGAAAGATGACAAATCAAAAATTAGATACAAAAGTGAATATTTATTTAGAATGAGAAGAGAAATCACAACACATGAGTGTCCTGAACATTCAGGTTCCTTTACTCTGAGGTCTTTTGGGCAACTGACCTTGTATAAAAATGTGCCCCTAATTGCATCCTGCCCCACTAGAACATTCTAGACTCCTAGCCCTTCCAGAGCCCCTGCAGGGGAGGGTCCTGAAGCCTGAGTTTCATTAACTCCCAATAAGTTCCACCTCTGCAGGAGGGGGAGGCACAGATAGGTCTGCTCTCTTGGCACTGCCCATCAAATACCATAAAGTAATCACATGAATAATTTATAATCAAAAACTGATTAGTTCCATGGAGAAGAGGAAAATGGAACAGTCTCTGAAATTGTGTGATAAAGAGAATGGCAGACCAGAGGCTTCAGGTGGCCAGAAGAGGGTTCCAGACAGGGGATTGAGATGTCACAGATATTTGCTCACTCCTCAATCTTGCTGAGGTTTTCTGTTCATGTGTGAGCTTCCCTCCCGCCGCCATCCCCTGGCTTCCGCCAAAAGGCCCTGCACTGGGCCTATTTCCATCTGCACAGCTGATTAGCTCTGAGCTGGTGGCTGGCAGGTGAACTGGCCCTGAATTCAATGCCCAAGGAGCCTCCATTATTCTGCCCCACTCCTAAATGGACTCCAGGTCTAGCTTGGATTTCCTTCCCGTCTCCATCCCCAAGACAACTCCTCGCTGCCTCAGCTGCAGCCAGTGGCATGCTGCTACAGGGCACCGGGAAGGTGGCAGCTGGCACCACACAGGGAGTGTGAACAGAGCTACATGCCTCTGCAATTCCCAACTTCACAGATGCTGGCCACAGTGGACTCTCTTCCACCACTGCTCAAACACCAAGATCTGAAGAGTCCCTGGAGCAATAACGCGATGAAATGAGGGCTGAGGGACAGAGTGTGGGGCTAGGGTTGGGGTGGGAGGGACTGGGACCACCATACAGGCCCATTCCAGGAAGCCCTGGGAAGCACTTACTTTAGTTGCACGTTTCATTTCTGTGTAACTGGGAAAGGGGAGAAGCATTTGCACCTAGCTCAGCACCTGGCACTAGCAGGCTGCTGGCAAATGTTTGTGGAAGGAATGCATTAATGGATGAAAGGATGCATGTCCTGCTCAGTCTTCCTTAGAGAATGAAAAGGGACAAGGGGTGGGCGGAGGTGTGTTTCCTGCAGGATCCCCTGTTCTTCGAATGCATCCCAACCTCAGGCTTGCAGGAGAGGGTCTTCAGGCCATTCGGTAGGGGAAGCAGAAAGCAGAAAGCTGCAGAGGTGGCTCCATTTCCAAACAGGGAGAAGTGCCTGTCAGCCAAAGCCCAGCCTCCAAATGGGAGGTTGAAAACCAGGCCCCACCCCATCCACCCCAGAGCAAGTCCTTACCCATCCTGCTGAGCCCCAGGCCCTGCTCACCGCGGAGGGTAGAGAAGGATTCAGCATACTGCGGAAAGGGGCTTCTGCAGCTCCTGCTTCCCATTGGCCCCAGGTCTCTCTTTTTGTAACTGCCCAGTGGGTTCACCTTGTCACTGCAGAGCCAATTTAAGACAGGGGAATTGCAATGGAGAAAGAGTAATTCATGCAGACACGCAAGCTGGCTGTGCAGGAAACTGGAGACTGGAGGTTGTTTTTTTTTTTTTTTTTTTGTTTGTTTGTTTTTTTGAGACGGAGTTTTGCTATTCTTGCCCAGGCTGGAGTGCAATGGTGCTATCTCAGCTCACTGCAACCTCCCGTCCTGGTTTCAATCGATTCTCCTGCCTCAGCCTCCTGAGCAGCTGGGATTACAGGCAGACACCACCATGCCCAGCTAACTTTGTATTTTTAGTAGAGACGGGGTTTCACCATGTTGGCCAGGCTGGTCTCAAAACTCCTGACCTCAGGTGATTGCCCATCTTGAGCTCTCAAAGTGCTGGGATTACAGGCATGAGCCACTGCACCTGGCCTGGAGTTTTATTATTACTCAAATCAGTCTCCCTCAGCACTGAGGGATCAGAGTTCTTAAAGATAATCTGGCTGGTAGAGCCTTGGGAAGTGGGGAGTGCTGAATGGTCAGGTTGGAGATGGAATCACTGGGGTCGAAGTGAGTTTTTGTTGCTGGTTTCTGTTCCGGGTGGGATGGCAGAACTGGTTGAGCCTGATTACCCGTCTGGGTGATGTCAGCTAATCCATCCAGCGCAGGGTCTGCAAAATATCTCAAGCACTGATCTTAGATTTTGCAATAGTGATATTATGCCCAGGAGCAACGTGGGGGAAGTTCAGACTCTTGGAGCCAGAGGCTGCATGACCCCTAAATCGTAATTTCTCATCTTGCAGCTGGTTTGTTAGTCCTGCAAAGGCAGACTGGTCCCCCAGACAAGAAGGGGTCTTTTAGGGAAAGGGCTATTATCAATGTTGTTTCAAACCATAAGCTAAATTCCTTCCCAATATTAGTTCGTCCTATGCCCAGGAATGAACAAGGACAGCTTAAAAGTTAGAAGCAAGATGGAGATTAGGTCTGATCTCTTTCACTGTCATAATTTCCTCATTTATATTTTTTGCAAAGGCAGTTCCATTCTTGCCAAGACTTCCTTGAAAATTAGTCTACCTCCCCGCTGACTGATGCACTCATGGCACTTTTGTCAGGCTTTCTTCTCAATGAGACGGTAAGAAAGTTTGAGGACTACAGAAGGGATGAAACCATCCGTGGTGCCACCAACTGGATCCCTCCTTGTCCTTGGCATGTTTGGTCTCAGTCATTGTTCATAGCAGGCAGCCCAGGGCCCTCGGCTCCAAGCGTCCACCTGTGCATGAGCCATCACCGTCCACCCCCCAGGTCCCCCATTGCGGTACCCAAACCCCAAAACTGCCTACACAGCAAGGGCAGAGCCAGGCTGGGGTGGATGGAAAGCTGCTCCAGGTCCAAGCGTGTCTGAAAAGACTGCAGGCCTTATTCACCAGAAACATCAGAAGAAAAGGGAAATACTGGATGGAAGGGAGCTGACTACTGGGAGAGGAACAGGCCTGGCCTGAAGGCCCAGAGATGAGCGGCAGATTGCCCCAGGACCCCAAAATTGCACACAAGTGGCAGCCCACCTTGGATGATCATCAAGGTTGGTCTAGGAAGGAGAGACTCAAACCTTACCTGCAGGCCTGCAGTTCTCCTACTTCCTCTGGCCAGATCTGCATCTCACTTCTCAGGTTTCCCATCTTCTTTCCAGAAGTTAGTCCTCCCTCTGATACTTCGGTCATGGTTGCTGATGGCACGCCCAGGTGGAAGAGGGAGGGGCCGGGTGGCAGGCACTGGTGCTGTCAGCAGTGCTGACCTGCTCTCTTGCTCCAGGGCTGCTGGAGGCCTGGCAGAGACTCTCAGGGAACTCCTGACTCCGCTTAGGTGTGTGCCATGGTCCTACTTGGGGATGAAAGCAAGGGAACCTGGACAAATTCCCATTTGATGTAGTTGCTCACTGCACATGGCATGTGTGTCTGGAACACACACACACACACACTCTTTCTTTTGTGAAAGAATAATATAAAGCTACATGGCTATATATGTATGCATATATGGATATGGACATAGATGTCATATGGTTATAATGCTTTACAGTTTACAAGAAGCAGGAATTGTGTGGGCACAGCATCTTGTCTTCCTGCAGCCTGGATACATTTTGCTTAGTTTGAGATTAAAAAATAGGAAGAGAGAGACAGACAGGTGATGCTTTCTAGCGAAAAGAGCGGAGTTAGAAGTAAAATGGCCATGTGACTTTGGGCAAGTTGTTTAACCTCTCCAAGCTGCAGATTTCTTCTCTGTAAGACACGGATAATATATTATCTACCTGAGCATATCTAGCGCCCAGATCTTGGTTTCTAGTGCTATTCTCCAGTAAAATGAACTAGGCTCCCTGGGAGAAATGGCTGATTCTAGGGCTGGGGCAGGATGGAAGATGAGCCTGGAAAGCTAAGAAAAAAAAAAAAGTTGGTCTCATAGAAGTGAAGAGTTAAAAAGTAGTTACTAGAAGCTGGTAAGGGTAAGAGAGGAGGAGGAGAGAGATAAAGGTTGGTTAAAGGACACAAAATTACCCTAGGTGGGACTAAGTTGTAGTGTTCTATAGCACTAGTGTGACTATAATAAAAAATAATTTATTGTATATTTTCAGATGGCCAGAAGAGAGGACTTTGAATGTTCCCAGCATGAAGCAATGATAAGTGTTTGAAGTGATGGATTTGCTAATTACTCTGATTTGATCATTACACATTTTACACATGTACTGAAATATCACACTGCACCCCATAACTATGTATAATTATTATGTGTCAATTAAAAATAATAGACAGGCCTGGCGCAGTGGTTTATGCCTGTAATCCCAGCACTTTGGGAGGCCAAGGCGGGTGGAACACAAGGTCAGGAGTTTGAGACCCGCCTGGCCAAGATGGTGAATACTCGTCTCTACTAAAAATACATAAGTTAGCCAGACACGGTGGCAGGAGCCTGTATCCCAGCTACTTGGGTGGCTGAGGCAGGAGAATCACTTGAACCCAGGCAGCAGAAGTTGCAGTGAGCCAAGATCAAGCCACTACATGCCAGCCTGGGTGGCAGAGTGAGACTGTCTCAAAAGAATAATAATAATAATAAATATACAAATAAATAAATCAATGGAAGATGAGCCTGGTGCATCTTGGAGTATCAGAAAGTAAGAAAGTACTAAAAAACAAAACAAAACGCCTAACCCACAATAAAGGTGATGATGGTGGTGGTGGCGGTAGGAGGGAGCATGAATCTGCCAAAGGCACACAGGGGGAGCACTGAAAGGGCAATGGCCAAAGTTAGAACAATTTAATCCTTTTCCCATCTAGGAAAAAAAGTGCAGCTCGCTGCCAGCGCTCATTTGATTTTAAATAAACACGCTCTTTGAGGCTGAAGAAAATCTGACTGATTTTCAATGTGAAAATAAAACAGAAAAACTGTTCTTGGAGTTATTTCTAAACAGAACTAACAACAGAATTATCTGAATCATCAGAATCGTCTATTTCGGAAAAATCGGATTCATCAAATGAATCTTCGGCCAACAACTGCTTGAGAACGGTGTTAATTAACATCACGTGTAGGAATCCTATATTTTCTATGATTTGACATTTTCCATGATTGAGAATCACTATATTTTGTAAATGGAAATACCACTACTAAAAACAGAATGCTATCAATAGAATAATGTCTTTTGTTTCCAAATTCCATATACTAGAGGGATCCGAAAATAATAATAAAAGTGAGCTATTTCGTGGCAAAGTTATCTCGAGGTAAATGCTGCAGCTGCAGGCACCACCAGCGAGTATTCCCGGGGCAAATGGGAAAAGAGTTAATGAACAAAATAATGAATAATTCGATTATAATACAAAATACAAAATAAATATCCATGAGCCCAGATTGACATAAATAAGTGATTGGATGAATAAATACATGGGAGAGAAAGGACAAATCTTCCATGCATAACAATTCCAAGTAATTTTCTATACTCTGCTCTTTTAAAATTATTATTATTATTATTGTACTTCAAGTTCTGGGATACATGTGCAGAACGTGCAGATTTGTTACATAGGTATACATAGGTGTACATGGAGGTTTGCTGAGCCCATCAACTTGTCATCTAGATTTTAAGCCCTGCATGCATTAGGTATTTGTCCCAATGCTCTCCTTGCCCCCCACCACCCAGAGCACCTGGGGGAAGGGGCGATACTCTGCTCTTAAAGAGGTGCCGATACTCTGCTTCTTAAGTGCAGGCTGCACACAATCACTTTCTTCCAAACCGTAGTGTGGAAAGGGGATTTAGAAAGAGAAACATTGCAGTGAAGAAATCTGACAACCGCCCCCTCAGCCAGGTGGTCAAGGTCAACATTAACAGTAATATGCTGTTTTAATAGTCCATACCTGTGATAGGACGGGATGGAAATGGCACTTCGCCTCTGTGGTCTCCTTCCCAAAAAATACACGAACCCAGTCTAGTCACAAGAAAAATATCAGTCAAGTTACAATGAATGAATATTCTACAAAATATCCTGATCAGTACTCCTCCAAACTGTCACGGTCACCCAAAACAAGGAAAGTAGGAGAAGCTGTCACAGCCAAGAGGAGCCTAATGTAATGCGATATCCTAGATGGGATCCTGGAGCAGAAAAAGGACATTATATAAAAACGGTGGAAATCTGAATAAAGTATGGACTTTAGTTAACAAAATATTGGCCAGGCGTGGTGGCTTACGCCTGTAATCCCAACACTGTGGGAAGCCGAGGTGGGAGGATCAGTTGAGCCCAGGAGTTTGAGACCATCCTGGGCAACACAGTGGGACCCAACCTCTACCAAAAAAAAAAAAGGTTATCCGAGCATGGTGGTGTGTGCCTGTAGTCTCAGCTACTCAGAAGGCTAAGGCAGGAGGATCGCTCGAGCCTGGGAGATAGAGTAAGCCGTGATTGTGCCATTGCACTCCAGCCTGGGTGACAGAGTGAGATGTCTCAAACAAAACAAAACAAAACAAACCAGGCCGGGCAGGGTAGCTCACACGTGTAATCGCAGCCCTGGGAGGATGAGGCAGGTGGAGGAGGTCAGGAGTTTGAGACCAACCTGGCCAACATCGTGAAAACCTGTCTCTACTAAAAATACAAAAATTAGCCAGGCCTGGTGACACTCGCCTGTAATCTCAGTTACTTGGGAGGCTGAAGCAAGTGAATCGCTTGAGCCCAGGAGGCAGAGGTTGTAGTGAGCTGAGATCTCACTGCTTCACTCCAGTCTGGGTGACAGAGCAAGACTCTGTCTCAAAAAAAAAAAAAAAAAAAAAACAGCCCCATAAAGTATCAATATTGAATCATCAGCTGTGAAAAATGTACCATCCTAACATGGTAACAGCAGAGGAAACTGAGTGGGAGGTATAGAGGAGTGTTCTGCACTATCTGTGTGATATCGCTATAAATCTAAAACTGTTCTAAAATTTAAAAGTTTATTTTTAAAAAGGTTATCTCTCTCACAGTGTTGCGAAGATTAACATGCAAGGAAAATGCTTAGCGCAGAGCCTGGCAGGTGGTGAGTGCTCATGGCAACTCAGTTATTATTAGGTACCAGAAAGGAGAGACGCTGCAGTGAGCCATGCACCGGAGAGTGCATGAATATATGAATTATGACTCTAATTCCCAGTTCTGGCCACAGCCCCTTGTCAACAAACAACACACAAGAGCCACTCACCTCCTGGGGAGGGCCACCACATTGGGTTGCCTAATTTGCATCTCTGTAAAAACCAACAGATCAATGGGTGGGTGGCAGTAGCAATGCCAGCTGATGCACTAATCATAGCAAAGATTGACATATTAGGGCTCGCTGATTTGTACAGAGCCAATCAGAGCAGAATGTGCACAGCAACAGCCCCCAGGGGAAAGGAGTTCCTCCCACGGAGCTTTCCTAGCTGGATGGCGATGGCACTGGCTCCCCTGCAGGGCTGCGCGCTGCCTCTCTGGTTAAACCGGATCTTGTGCGCCAACTTGATCCCCCCGCACCAGCCAATGATGAGATTCCTCATGCCAGTCACCACCTTTGTACCAGACACCTGCCAGGATGAGAGACCACACCTATCTGCCAGGTCACATGGTTTACTCTAGGGCTCAAATACCTGTGGCGTTGACTCAGTTCTTGCCCCAGTGGGGCTCTATCATCTGGACATAGAGCAGAAAGAGCAGTGAAGATCCCAGTGCACGGTCAATTGGCTTTGGAGAAATCTAAGTTATGGAGAAACAAATCCAGAGGTAAGAAATCCAATAGCCAGTGTGTTATTTTGCATATTTCCAGTTGCAAGAATAGAAACCCAACTCAGCTAAGTTGGGATGGGGTTTGGGGAGGGAAGTGACATTTATTAGGAAGACAGAGAGATTAGCTCATACATCCAGACCTCAGGAAGGCAGAGTTGGGGCTGCTCCAGGGACCACCCACTGGAACCTGCACTCCAATACTGTGAAGAAACCCCCAGTGGGTTTCTTGTATCTGTCCTCCTTACTCTCAGGGTTCCTTCCCCTAGGCAGCTGGAACCGTGGCACAGATGGCTCCCAGATCCACTATTACCCCAGCTTTACCAACAGAGAGAGAAAAGGCACTACTCACCTCCCTCCTCTTGCCAAGCTTAGTTAAAAAAAAAAAAAATCCAGGAAGGGCACTGATTGGTCCGCCTTGACTCACATGCTCTCTTCTACACCAATCAGGCTCAAGGAGTCAGTGTCATGGAAGTTGCTTGCTCAGTTCAGACCACAGGCCAGCATTAATTAGAACAGTATAGGCACAGAAACCACTGCAGCTATTTGTTTATTTTTAAATTCTGCTTCTCTTTTATTTTTTATTATATTTTAAGTTCGGGGTACATGTGCAGATCGTACAGGATTGTTACATAGGTATACACATGGTGGTTTGCTGCATCCATCCCCTCCCCAATATCATCTACATTAGGTATTTCTCTTAATGTTATCCCCTCCCCAGTCCCCCCACCCCATGCTATCCCTTCCTTAGCCCTCCCACCCCCCAACAGGTCCTGGTGTGTGATGTTCCCCTCCCTGCAGTGATTTAAACACAGAGAGCCTCATATAAAGAATTTCGAATTATATGTAAAATAGTGAACCGAGTGACTGAAAAGAGTTAACAGCTGCCTGAGACAGCTAGTAACCCCAGGGCTGGAGGAAAAAAGGGAAGAGATTGGAATAGCTAAAATTTAGAAATTTAAAGGAGGGACCCAGGCTTTTGAGGAGGAGGTGCCAGAGGCACCAGCTGGTTGGTATCTCTGAGGGGGGATGCAATAAAGCTGATTGATTCAACCTGAGGTGGGAAAATTGCAAATTGGATTCAGCTGCATTGTCTCCGAGGGACAAACAAACGTGGTATATCCATACAATGGGCCACGATTCAACAACCAAAAGGGGCCAGGCGGTGTGGCTCATGCCTGTAATCGCAGCACTTTGGGAGGCTGAAGTGGGTGGATCTTAAGGTCGGGAGTTCAAGACCAGCCTCCAACATGGTGAAACCCCATCTCTACTAAAAATACAAAATTAACTGGGTGGTAGTGGCACGCACCTGTGATCCCAGCTACTCAGGAGGCTGAGGCAGGAGAATCACTTGAGCCCGGGAGGCAGAGGTTGCGGTGAGCTAAGATGGTGCCACTGCACTCCAGTCTGGGTGACAGAGTGAGACCCTGTATCAAAAAAAAAAAAAAGGAACCGAGTACTGATACCAAGACATGGATAGACCTCACAAATATCACACTAAGTAAAAAGCCAGATGCAACAGGACACCGAATGGAGTGTATGCTTTCACTTAAATGAAGTGTCCAGAAAAATCAAATCTGCAGAGGCAGAAAGGAGGTTGGTGGTTGCCTAGGGTGGGGGTGAGGCTGGCACAGAATTACTTTAGGGAGTGATGAAAATAGTGTAAGATGTGATTGTAGCCATGGTCACACAGCTCTGTCAGTAGACTAACAATTATTAAATGGCACACTTAGAAGGAGTGAATTTACAGTATGTAAATTGTACCTCAATAGAACTTAAAATAAAATTTAAAACACAAGTAGACAGAAAACCATAAGCAGCAGCAAATTCCTTCACCTTCTCTTGCCTTTCTGCCTCTCTCTCATGCCCCTTATGTGTAGAGCCTCAGCAGGAAGAGCTTTGCAGCTGGCAAAGCAGAAATATGTTCATGAAGTTCCAGCCTCCACCTCGCAGAGTAGGATAGAGCAGGTGAATTTGGAGCACAAAGACAGTTACTTAATTAACTGTTGCAGGAAGGTGAGTGCTACCCAAAGGAAGAAGAGTTCCTGGAAAAGGGCTGGAAGATTTGCCAGGCAATCTGAAGAACGAGACTCCAAAGCAGAGGGCCTGGGAAGCCGGGGGAAATGCGTAGGAACGCAGACTCAAAACCCTGGAGAAGAGGGAACCTGGAGAGAGAGAGAGAGAGAGAGAGAGAGAGACTCTGGTGTCCCTGGAGTCAAAGGACAGGGTGGGTGCTGATAAGCAGGGAGCCAGGGATGGGGTGAAACGGTTCTGCACCTACAGACTTTGCGGACAGGGAGTGCCTTGTTCCAGAAGGCATCACAACCTCAGAGTCAAGGGGCATTCCAGCCTCACCCACGGTGGGGGGAACTCTTCCCAGTACTGTGGGTCACGAGAGCCACTAGGTTTGAAATACTCCAGTTAAAGGGCTCCTTCATCTGAGATCACCCCTTTCCACCCTTACAAAATGCAAATACTCTTAAAATGGCAGCCCAGGTTTTTTTCAGTCTGAAGTATGTACCGCATGACTCCCATGTGCCAGGCACTGTGCTACCTCTGGCCATTTCTAAATCACTCCTTCCCCCTCATAGGAGACAACACCAGCAGATGAGAGGGATGAGGAAATCAAGAGAAGGGAAGTTTCTGAACGCAAAAGCTTCTGGACACTCAGGAAAGGCCAGCCTAGAGAGACAGAAAATGGATCTCTAGTTGCCGGGAGTTGGGGCTCTGGGGGCAGTGACAGCAAATGGGCACAAGGTTCCTTCCTGGGGCAATGGGAATGTTTTGAGATTAGATGGTGGGGGATGTTGCACAGCTCTGCCAATAAACTGTCAACAATAAACCGTCAACAATCACGGATACGGTCCGCTGAATTGTGCACTTAAAATGGGTGAATTTTATAGTATATGCATTACACCTCAATACAACAATTTTTAAAAAAAGTATCTCAAAAGCAAGTGTTTATGGACACTTGAGTAGATAAAGACAAGACGTCCACTGAGGACTCAGCGCTCAGCCAGCACAGGGGCTGCTGCCACGAAGATCTGTGAAGCTGATTGCCGCCGCCACACCCTCCCTGCTGCAGCTGTGCCGGGGCTGCCCCTGCCTGGGCCTTCCTGGTGGCCCCGCGGGAGAAGGCATTGCTCATCAGATTGGTCAGAGTTTCCAGACATTCATCTTCTCCCTTTACTGGTGAGCAGGATCATCATGTGCTCAGTTCCACATTCCTGCCTCGGTCTCTCCCCCACTATCGCCGTGCCTGTGAGGGACGGGAGCTGACAGTCAGCCCTTGGGCAGGCCCTGGCAGGGAGCTCTGCCCTCAGCTTCCTTTCTTCATGCAACCTAAGACTGAGATTCAGGAGTAGGATGAGGGTCTACGGCTGTGGACGCCCACCCAGAGGTTACTGGGTTCTGGCTCAGCTATTAATAAAATGGCATATTCATTCCTATTCTGCACTTGTCACTTGCGTGTGTGTGAAAAATAAGGCAGCATTTGAGCATTTCTGGTCTCTCGATATGAAACACTCAAACACCATCCAACTCTCAGCTATATTGCCTTAGAGCGTTCCAGGTTGAATTAACGACATGCTTAATTGTAGCTGTTGCAAATTCAGAAGCTGGGTTGCAGCTGTAGGGCTGAACACTTACAGATGAGCCTGGCTCTTAACTGACCAGTGCTTCTTACACTTTAATGTGCAGTCACATGACTTAGAGGCTCTCCCTAAAATGCAGGTTCTGATTCCGGAGGTTGGGGTGACACTTTGGATTCTGTGTATCTAAGACACTCCCTGTGTTGGTGTCCCTGCTGGTAGTTTGTGGACCACAAGTTGAGCAGCTTGCATCTAGGGTTTCTCTGCCCAGGCTATGAAGCTTCTGCTGCTTCTCCTGGAGCAGCCACCTGCACAGGAAAGGCCAGGCCTTTTCCTAGCAGAAGCTCATGTGTGTATACTGAGGGACTCTAGGTCTCTACATCGGATCCTGGCTCCACATCCTGCAGGGGCTGCATGTCAGAATCATAGCCACAGCAAAGGCAGCAGCTGCCTCACTTACCACCCCGCCCCACTGCCACCAGCAGAGAATGTAAGGAGCAGCTGATTAAGCAGAAAGGGACGTGCTCCAGCTGAGATCAGCCATTCACCAAGGACTCCTTTAGTCGGGAGAGGACAAGTGCCATATGTCCCCTGCTCAGCACCTTTGAGGTCTGACTCCTGCAGGGGATGGGCCCTGAAGTGCTGCCAACAGCAAACAAGACAGAATTTGCTGCCAAAGGCAGAAACAGCCACCCCTGAGCTCACGTGGCCATTGCCTGATCCAGAGAGCATGCGCTTAGCATCACTAGGTGCCATGGACACAGATAGAGATGATGAAGACCAGGTTCTTGTCTTTGGGAGCCCACTACCCTGGGCAATGTGAAGTGTCAGTGACCCGTGGGCCATGGCAGGGTGAAAAGGAGGCCCCAATACAGAGAAAAACTGCTTGGGAATAGGGAGACACATGCCAGTAGGGAGAAGAAACTCCCTTGGAGAGGGTAGCATCAGTGCTGCATCTCAGAATGTGGCTAGGATTGTAGTGGGTGGAGACGAGAGAGAAAGAGAGAGATCACCATCTACGTGGGGGAAATGTAGAAGGGGGATGTTGAGCACACATCTGCGGAATGGAGGGTCTGTGTGCCTCCGATAAGGAGAGAGATGTGCAGCTCACCGTGCCCATTAGCATCTGCTGTGTGCTAGACACTTTGCGGACATCGTAGTGGCTGCAGGAAGTGAAAGAACAGCAAGGACTCTTAAAACGACAACACATTTGTGTATTTGAAAATATCCAGAGGTCACCGGCAGAAAGGGCCATGAGCAAAAGACAGAGCAATAGAGGAGTTCAGAGAAGGGGTCACATTCCTTCAGGCCTGTCTTTGGAGAACTGTGGGTACCTAGAAAGCAGACAGGCAGGCAAGCAGATGATCTGATTAACCAGGAACTGGCCTTCCTATATATAGAACTAGAAAGTGTGGCCCTTTTTCACTGGTGTTCTACCTCCACATTCAGCAACTTCTCCCCCACCTGCCTGACACTGAAGGATCTGTCCAGTATCCAGGAGCAAGCTGCTATGGCTGTAAGGGTGACCTGACTAGTAACAAGGAAAGCCATCCAAAGCCTGGAAATAAGGCCAAGAAGATACTTGTACGTCCTTTCAGTGTCATGCTGAAATACTAACAGGCTTGCCTCACAATTATTAATTTTCTAGGAGAATGTACTATATTGCTCGACTATCCTGTTTACTATTAACTGAGGGCTCAGACTCTGAAGTTGCAAGTTAGCCTGCAGAGCTGTGTAGATACAAATGATTCCTGTCCAGTAGAAAAGTGTGGGAAGTAGAAAAGTTCCTTTTAAAAGTTTCCTTTCTTGTTAAAAAGTAAGTGTGCTAATAACTTTTTGTTAAGCCCTATCCTGTGTAGCTGTTAGACATGCCATACTTACAGGCACGTAGTACATTCTATGTCCTTGTACTTTAACCAAGATATCTGTGCTGGATGTGCTCACAGGAATCTCCCAGCTCTCCATTGCTTTTACCTGTTTAGAAAAGTTTAAGTTGTTAGCCAATTGTGTTTTAGTTTAGATTGTGAGGTATGGCTCCAGCCAATGGAGATCAGACACAGCAGCAAGGACGACCCCAAGTGCATAAGGAATAAATTTGTGTTTTCCTTTGTTCATTGTACTCTTGTGACAAGATGGCTAGCAAGAGCACCCTTTGAGTGCCAACAAAAAGATAACCTCAAGATTAGGGTTAGTTGCCCTGCAGCATGTTAGCCAGTTGTGTATCTAACCTATGTATCCAATATTCTTTCTTTAATAAGACTGTATAAACTCCAATTCTTCAAATGTTTTTTGTCTCTGGTTTTTAAAATTTTCTTTCCAACTATGTAGCTTTGAAACTAGTTTTGGCTGGGCACGGTGGCTCGCAGCTGTAATCCCAGCACTTTGGGAGGCCAAGGGGGGCAGATCACATGAGGTCAGGAGTTTGAGACCAGCCTGGCCAACAGGGTAAAACCCTGTCTCTACTAAAAATGCAAAAATTAGCCAGGTGTGATGGTGTGTGCCTTTAGTCTCAGCTACTTGGGAGGCTGAGGCAGGAGAATTGCTCGAACCCGGGAGGCAGAGGTTCCAGGGAGCCAAGATCGCCCCAGTGCATTCCAGACTGGACAACAGAGAGACTCTGTCTCAAAAAAATATATACAAAAATTAGCTTGGTGTGGTGGCGTGCACCTGTGGTCCCAGCTACTCAGAAGGCTGAGGCAGGAGGATAGCTTGAGCCTGGGAGGTTGAGGCTACAGTAAGCCGTGATGGTGCCACTGTACTCCAGCCTGGGTGACAGAGTGAGACCTTTTCTCAAAAGAAAAAAGAAAGAAAGGAAGAAAAATTACAAATCAAAAATTAGGCACAAAAGTGAATATTTATTTAGAATGAGAAAAGAAATCACAATACATGCGTGTGCTGGACATTCAGGTTCCTTTACTCTGAGGTCTTTTGGGCAATTGACCTTGTATAGAAATGTGTCCCTCAATGCATCCTGCCCCACCAGAACACTCTAGACTCCCAGCCCTTTATATCTTTCTCTTGCCTTATTGCTTAGACTAGGGCTTCTGGTACTATGTTGAATAAAAGTGCTAAAAGTGAGCATTGTGTCTTGTTCCAGAGCTTAGTAGAAAGGCTTTCCGTTTTCCCCATTTAGTATATTAGCTGTGAGCTTGTCATATGTGGTCATTACCATGCTGAGGGATGTTCCTTCTATACCCAATTTGTCGAGGATTAAAAAAAAAAAAATTAGGCCAGGCATGGTGGCTTACATTTGTAATCCTTGCATTTTGGGAGGCCAAGGCAGGTGGATCACTTGAGCTCAGGGGTTTAAGACCAGCCTGGGCAACATGGCAAAATCTCATCTCTACAAAAAAATACAAAAATTACCTGGTTATGGTGGCATGTGCCTGTAACCCCAGCTACTCAGGAGGCTGAGATGGAAGGATCTCCTGAGCCAGGGAGTTTGAGGCTACAGTGAGCTGTGATAATACCACCGCACTCCAGCCTGACTGACAGAAAGAGTGCAGCAGTAAAATCATAGCTCACTGCAGCCTCAAACTCCTGGGCTCAAGCAGTTCTCCCACCTCAGCCTCTGGTGTAGCTGGGCTTACAGGTGCAAGTCGCTATGCCTGGCTTGTTAAGGATATCCATGATGAAGGAATGTTGGATTTTATCAAATGCTTTTTTAGTACCTACTGAAATGATCACATGGGTTTGTCCTTGGTTCTATTGATATCATGAGTCACGTTTTTTTATTTACATATGTTGAACTATCCTTGCATCCCTGGGATGAATCTCACTTGATCATGGTGAATGATCTTTTCAATATGTTGTTGAATTTAGTTTGTGAGTATTTTGTTGAGAATTTTTGCATTGATGTTCCTCAGGAACATTGGCCTGTAGTTTTTTTTGTTGCATCTTCAAATGCTCTTTGAACCAGCCTTACCATTTCACTATGTTTCCCTCATTAATGAATGAATCAAATAAAGTTTTCAACCTGTGTTCAGTACAAAAGTCATGCTTTTGGCCAGGCACAGTGGTTCACACCTGTAATCCCAGCACTTTGGGAGGCCAAGGCGGGCGGATCACCTGAGGTCAGGAGTTCAAGACCAGCCTAGCCAACATGGTGAAATCCCTTCTCTACTAAAAATACAAAAATTAGCCAAGTGTGGTGGTGCACACCTGTAATCCCAGCTACTTGGGAGGCTGAGGCAGGAGAATTGCTTGAACCCAAGAGGCAGAGGTTGCAGTGACCTGAGACCTTGCCATTGCACTTCAGCCTGGGCAACAAGAGTGAAACTCTGTTTCAAAACAAAAACAAAGCAAAAAACAAAAGGGCCGGGCATGGTGGCTCACAGCTGTAATCCCAGCACTTTGGGAGGGCAAGGGGGGGCAGATCACGAGGTCAAGAGATCGAGACCATTCTGGCCAACACGGTGAAACCCTGTCTCTACTAAAAATACAAAAAAATTAGCCGGGCATGGTGGCATGAGCCTGTAGTCCCAGCTACTTGGGAGGCTGACGCAGGAGAATCGCTTGAACCTGGGAGGTGGAGGTTGTAGTGAGCTGAGATCACACCACTGCACGCCAGCCTGGTGACAGAGCAAGACTCTGTCTCAAAAAAAAAAAAAAAAAAAAAGTCATGTTTTTAACTTTTAAACATTACACTTACCCAGTTAGAAATTGGGGGCTCTAAGTATTATGAGAGAAACAAATGTGAATTGACATTAGAACTTTATGACGACTAAGAGAGTCATTACTCAGTTCCACTGTTAACAAAAGAAGCCAGAGACCCCAAGGGATAATCTTTCAGAAGGAAGAGCTCACATAGACTAACTCGGTATGTTCACAGGTGAGGTTTGAGATTGCTTTGCTCATGATGTGTGGCTCAAGTTGTAAGTACTCCCCAGACGTGGAAACCTTAGTCAACAACAGCAAAATGTGTGAGTGTAACATTTAAAGGGCATTCGTCTTGGTGCCCACATGTGCAGGCATCTGGACCAGGTGGTTGAGCGTCATCCCAGCAAATCAGGGCACTGGTCACATTGGCCTGTGTAGAACCAGTTCTCATCAAGGCACCATTGGCAGCAATGACAACAGAGACCTAGGTCTCATGCATGCCTGATCAGATATTCCCACCCCAGTCCCTCTCCGCCTGACATTTGTACTCCAAACTGGTAAACTGGGTCACACCCATTATATATATATGAGGGCATGTAAGATATTTCCTTTCAAATAAGAATTCCTGACCGGGTGTGGTGGCCCACTTCTATAATCCCAGCACTTTGGGAGGCGGGTGGATCAGGAGGTCAGGAGTTCGAGACCAGCCTGGCCAACATGGTGAAAACCCTTCTTTACTAAAAATACAAAAATTAGCTGTGCGTGGTGGTGGATGCCTGTAATTCCAGTTACTCGGGAGGCTGAGGCAGGGAGAATTGCTTGAACCCAGGAGGCGGAGATTGCAGTGAGCTGAGATTGTGCAACTGTACTCCAGCCTGGGTGACAGAGCGAGACTCCATCTCAAAAAAAAAAAAAAAAAACAACTTCCTCAGCTAAAAGGAAAAATTTGGAAAAGTCTGCTTTGGATCTGTAGGCAAGCATGGAATAAATGACCAACCCCATGAAGGAGGAAAGAAAAACCCCAGAGAGAATGAGTGTCCTTCAGTGGTCACCTGGATCATTCTGTGGGGCAGACCATGGCAGCCAGGTTGGGGTTATGTATCGGTTTTGCTATATAACACATCATCCCACATTAGTGGCCTAACGTAACAATCATCATTACCACGAATCTGTGCATTGGCTGGATGCCTCCACCTGTCTAGGCTGGGCTCTGCTGGGTGGTTCTGCTCCTTGCTGCAGACCAATGGGCTGACGGGGGTTGCTCTGCTCCGTTACAAGAGGGCAAATGGAAGAACACGAGGCCTCTTAGGCTCAGAACCACACACCATTACCTCCATCGGCGTCATTGGCTAAAGCAAGTCATACAGCCAAGGTCAAGGTCAAATCTTTGCCTATAATTAGGCAATGGCAAGGCTTTGGATGCAGGGAGGGGGTGCAGGATTGGGACCATCATTCATAGGAGGCGAAGGGTTCACGTGAAACAAGTGCTAATGGCCTATGGAAGCCCTGACCTCCTGCGAGCTTGCCTCCAGCAAGCTTGCCTCCTGCTGGCATAGCAGGCAGGGCTGGGCCACCTCTCAGCCGCACCTCCACACATCCAGCCAGTCTCCAGGGGAACCAGGGCTAAGACACACAACTGAATGTCACTGGGCCTTTGAAAAAATAGTCATCGTCGCCTCACTCTTTTTTTTTCTTCTTCTCTTCCCTCCTCTGATGAAAATTTTAATCATTTCAAATGAGCTGATTCCTACAGCCCATTAAATTGGTTCTTGTTCCACCTCATTGTGCAGTGGAAGTTTCAAATCAGTTTAATTACCGTGTTGGCATCCAGGGACAACTCGCCATGTCAAGTGCCTTCTAATGGAGGCCTTGAGTTTACTGTGACGGCGTCTACAATTATCAATAACATTTCTTGCAGCTCCTGCTGCCCTCCCTTGTGAGGATGGAGAAGAATTGTAATGACTAGACTGTGGACTGCGAGTTGGGGCCTCAGGACACAGACAGATAATCGGGGAATTAAACAACCGCAGTTACTATTTATTGGGTGTTACCCAATTCTGTGGTGAGCCCTGGGGGATACGTAGTTGTGTGGGGGGTCATGGGACAGAATTCAGGGAGCTGTAGGAATTTCTGGATGTGGCTGAGGTCGGAAACTGTTTCATACCAAATTTACTGGCACTGTAGAAAAGAACCGTGTGTGTGTGCTTGCACCTGTGTGTATGTGTGTAAGAAAGAAAAGAGGAGAGAAGCCGGGTGCGGTGGCTCACGACTGTAATCCCAGCACTTTGGGAGGCTGAGGCGGGTGGATCACTTGAGATCAGGAGTTCAAGACCAGGCTGGCCAACATGGTGAAAACCTGTCTCTACTAAAAAAAAAATACAAAAATCAGCCAGATTTGGTGGCGGGCACCTGTACTCCCAGTTACTGGGGAGGTTGAGTCAGGAGAATTGTTTGAACTCAGGAGGTGGAGGTTGCAGTGAGCCGAGATCGTGCCACTACACTCTAGCCTGGGTGACAGAGCAAGACCTTGTCTCAAAAAAAAAAAAAAAAAGAGAGAGAGAGAGAGAAAAAGTGGTCAAAGAGCTGAGTAATTAGAGGACACACTCAAGCCCTGGCACTTATAATCAGCGGTCCCCATCAAGGTCATGCAGATGGGGGAGGTGAAGTGCAGGAAGGTGAATTGCACACACTCTGCAGTCATTCATGGCCACCCCACCCCCATCCTCATTATCCAGTGGAAACTGAGACTATGGGGGACAGGGCTTGCAGCAGCCAGCGGGAACCCTGGCTGCAGTGAGGTGCCTACCTAGCTCTCCACTGTTCCACAAGGCAGGAGAGGAGGACAGTGCAGGAGCAGCCCAGAGTTCCAGTACGACCCAAGTGCCAGAACCACCCAGATTCCTACTCTACGGCAGGCCTCTGAGATTCTCCAAGTCCCTCTCCACAAGGAAATTGCAATCAGGACCTGATGCCTTCAGCCGATTCTGCCCCCAGGGATAGTCTATTTTTATCAGGGAAGGACCCAGGAGCAGAAGGCTAAGGTTGTGATAGTGACACAGATCCCCAAGCCATTTATTCTGAATAGTAGATGAAATGTGTCCTCACAAATACTGCATGCTGGAGACAAAGAACATAACAGTTGTACACATATTCTCCCTACTCCTTCACAACCTTGGGAAATAGATATTATTATTACTATCATTCCCATTTTACACATGAGGAATCAGAGGTTTACAGGGGTTAAATTACCCAAGTCTCATTTCTTTAATCCTGTAAGGAGTTTTCAGTCCTTTTTCTCCTTGTTCTAATTCTCTGAGGTTAGACCTATTTTCATCCATCAAGAGCCGGCCAAAGCCTGGTCAGTCCTGTGCATGGACGGAGCAGGGCAGTGAGCTGGGGAGAGAAAGCAGCCTGGAGCAGGGCAGATGAGCTGGCTGGAGGTCGGGGGCAGGCTGCGTCCCACAGTTCAGTGCCGGGTGACAAGAGATACTCAGAGGATCTCTGAGGAGGCTCAAATGTGCTTGAAGGACAGGGCTTCCTGAAGCTCCCGGGATGCAGGTTTAAATGACAGTTATCTAAATCTCTAAGGGACGGTTGGCTCTGAAGGGCTGGGGGAGGAGGGAAACTAGAAACCTGGACTGCATGCACTGCATCCCAGATATGTGGTAGGTGTCGTGGCTTTTACATACGTTACCAGGTTTTATCACTGAAATTTAAAACATAAAAATGAATATACATTTGGAAAGATTCAAACAACACAACTGCATGTAGAACAAAAAGTGAATTGCCTTTGACATGTCCCATCTTCCTCTTACTCCTGGCGAAGATCCCACCCCCTCCTCATAGGTGGCCTTTCTCCCCACATTTGACAGCTTGGTGTGGCTTCTAGACCTGTTCAGACAATCATATTAGTAAAATAATAACAGACAGCACATAGGAGAGCTTACTAGGCACCAGATACTATTCTGAGTTTACACACAGATACAGAGACATATATTTCTTTTAAACATGTAAGTGGGATTACATTCCATCTATTTCTTGAACTTGCTTTTTGTTTAATATGTTTTTGAAATCATTCCATGTTAGTACTCATGAAACTGACTCCTTTTTTTAAAGTTATTTTATCTTTTAAAAAGTAGTGCATGTATATGGTAAGAATTTCAGTGCAAAGAATGAAGAACAGAAGGTAAGAGTTTCCTGTCTGCCCATTTCCCTTTGCTTAGCTGTCTAGGTGCCTCACTCAATGTATATGTATTTTTACTTTTTTACTTAATGGCTTTGCAACTCCATTTTCTCACTTCATATAATCTAGACATCTCTCCTTATTACAAATAAAACATTTACCACGTTCCTTTTTAACTGCTGCATAGTGTTCCACTGAACAACCGTATCCCTCTTTCTTTCATCAGTCCCCTAGGGGTAGCTGTCATCCAGACTGTTACTAGGGTTTTTTCAGTTACGACAATGCTGCAGCGAATATCCTCATGCCTACATCTTCGCCCACAAAGATGAGTGTTGTGTAAGAGCCTGCTCAATGGTCTCTGTTAATGAGTGTCCTCTGCTTTCTTTAGTCATGCATCTCTGAATTGTAGTATATTTATTCAAAATGCTTGAAACAAGAAGTGTTTTGAATTTCCATCTTCTTTGGATTTTTGGAATATTTTCACACTGGTTGCGTATCCCAAATCTGAAATTCTCCAATGAGCATTTCTTTTGGGTGTAATGTGGGTGCTCAAAAAAAAGTTTCAAATTTGGGAGCATTTCTGATTTTTGGATTTGCGATGCTCAAGCTGTAGGCTCATGGCTCCCAGAATAAAGACTACATTTCTCCGCACTCCTGCATTTTGGTATGGCCACGCAACTAAGTACTGGTCAATGGGACGTAGCAGAAGCGATGCGTGAAACTCTGGGATTGTGGCTTTACAGGGAAGAAGTGTGGCTGCGAACCTTCACTCACTGGCCCTGCAATGTGGATGTGGCAGGGAGCTCTTTTCTATTATGCAGATGAGGGTAGGATAGCAGAGCAACAAAATATAAACCCTGGACCCCCAACACCATGGAATCACCCAATTCCACACTAACAGCTGTAGATTGATTAAGCTGGGCTACTATACCCAGAAAGAAATATACCTCTGTTGTGTTTAAGCCACTGCTATTTGGGTTCTCAATTATGGCAATCAATCCAATACTCTGATTAAAATTCACATATTCATAGGGTAGATTCTGAGCAGTGGAATTGCTACATCAAAAACTATATGCATTAAAAATGTGATTTCTAATGCCAAATTGCCTTCTACAGCTGCCACACTAATTGATACTCCCACCAACAGTACATGATGGCGCCTGTTTCACCAGAGCCTTGCCAACACTGCACATTAGCAAGCTTCAAATGTTGGCCCGTAGTTGAAAAATAGCGAATAATTAAAAATGTCATAGTAATGTAATTGTGATGAAAAGCAGAGTCTAAGCCTATGGTTATTATTTTTTTGCATACGCTATCTTCCATCTTTATGCCAATTCTATGGCATGTTATTATTATCACCATTTGGTTTACCTCTAAAATGTGAACTGTGTAAGATGGTACAGTGTATAAGTGGTGGAGCCAGCTCTGAATTCAGGTCTGAGTCACTCTAAAATCAGAGCTCTTTGATCTGCCTTGCCAGGATTTCCACCTCCCTATATTCACCTGTATGTGTACTGAATAGGAACATGAGGGCCCAGACAGGCAGACTGGCCTCCATGGCCAGGTCCACCAGGGCCCACTGAAGCATTGATAAATTACCATCATCAGCTCTGACCTCAGGTAGTTGGACTCATAAACTCCTGCTTAAGACAGAGGTCACTGTGAGGTCTTTTTCTGCTTTTCTCATTGATTGGGAAAGGCCACCAAGCCTGACCAATTTGTAAGCATCTTCAAAAACACTTTTTTCCTTTAATTGTAGTATGTCTAAAACCAGTGGAGAAACTTGCCTTTCAGAATAAAAGTTGTAACATGGTCGTTGATACCCTACATTCCAGGCAGAGAACAGCATCCTGACCAAAACAAGAGGCCTTTGAGCTTCAATTTCCTCATCTTTTGCTGAGAATAATCATTAGCTTCTTATCTTTGGTGAAAGAGAAGAAGTAAATGTAAATGTATGCTTTGTGTATAGTAGAAACTCCATAAATTATGCCTATCACTTTTTAATCGTTAGGACTTCTTTCCCAGACCTCTGCAGCTCACAGGTTTGTGAAGCACACACATTTATAGTGATATAACTAGGCCTCATTTACAAACTCATTTAGAAAATAAGTATTGCTCAGTCTTGACATCTTTGGGCATGACATGAGGATGCAAGTCATAACACTAATTAACACAGAGATAGTGCTGACACCAATCCAGGCACTGTTATGTCCTTTTCATGTAGTGAACACATTCAGTCATCACAACCATAACCCTAAGCTGGAGGATCCCCATCTTATAGATGGGAGAGTCTGAGTTGAGAGGGGTCAATGAGCCCCACCTCTCAGAGTTAACCCCAGCAGCCTGGGTGAATTTCTTACACCTCCTGTAACCACATCAGGCTTCTCACCATTCTCCGCTGCTGTTCCCAGGTGTTCCTCCCCTTGGAGAATACCCTAGCCACCCGTATTAGTCTGTTCTCACACTGCTATAAAGAAATTCCTGAGACTGGGTAATTTCTAAAGAAAAGAGGTTTGATTGGCAGAACTGTGAGCCAATTAAACCTCTTTTCTTTAGAAATTACCCAATTAAACAAGAAGAAAAGCAACTTCTGCTTCTAGGGAAGCCTCAAGAAACTTAGAATCATGGCGGAAGATGAAAGGGAAGCAGGCATGTCTTACGTGGATTAAACAGGAGGAAAAGAGGGAACAGGGAGTTGTTACACACTTTTAAACAACCGGATCTCATGAGAACTCACTCACTATACAGTACCAAGGAATGGGGATGGTGCTAAGCCATTTATGAGAACTTTGCCCTCATGATCCAATCACCTCCCACCAGGCTCCACTTCCAAAATAGGGGATTACAACTGAATATGAGATTTGGGTGGGGACACAGATCCAAACCATATGATTCCATCCCTGACCCCTCCCAAATCTCATGTTTTCACATTCCGAAATACAATCATCCCTTCTCAACAGTCCCCAAAGTCTTAATTGATTCCAGCATTAACTCAAAAGTCCGAAGTCCAAGTCTTATCTGAGATAAAGCCAGTCCCTTCCACCTATGAGCCTGTAAAATAAAAAAACAAGTTAGTTATTCCCAAGAGCCCTCCACACTTTTCCAGCCTCTGCCCATCATCCAGTTCCAAATCTGCTTCCACATTTTCAGGCATTTTTATAGCAATGTCCCACTCCTCAGTACCAATTTTCCATATTAGTCTGTTCTCGAATGGCTATAATGAAATACCTGAGACTGGTAATTTATAAAGAAAAGAGGTTTAATTGGCTCACAGCTCTACAGGCTATACAGAAAACATAGTGGCTTCTGCTTCTGGGGTGGCCTCAGGAAAGTTAGAATCACGATGGAAGGTAAAGGGGAAACAGACCCATCTTATGTGCATGAAGCAGGAGGAAGAGAGAGGGAGGCAGGTGCATGCTTTTAAACAACTACATCTCATGAGAACTCACTTACTATACAATACCAAGGAGGGGATGGAGCTAAACCATTTGTGAGAATTCTGCCCCCGTGATCCAGTCACTTCCCATCAAGCCCCACGTTGGGGATTACAACTGAACATGAGTTTTGGGTGGGGACACAGATCCAAACCATCTCACTGCCATTTCCTTCCTGGCGTGCCTCCAGCATCACCTTCTTCTCCCTCCCTTTGCATTGTTTCCTACCCTGCTCTCGCCTTCCCTCAAGCCTTCTCAATTCCCTGCTCTATTGTAGGTCTTCGCTGAGACCTATGACAGCCCTCGAGGGCAGGGATGTGTCTGATTCATCTGTGCATCTTGGGCCTGGTCTAGCCAGCAGAGGCAGCCTTTCCAGAGAAGAATCAAGGGAAAAGAGCTCAAGGGAACAGGCCTGGAGCTCCCTGGTTGAATGGAACGAGGGAGAATTTTGCAATAATGTCTGGATTCTTAGAGTACTGGCCCATCTCTGTACTTCTTAGAGTACAGGAGAGAAGAGCTGGCATCCAGGGAGCCATGAGACCTCATTGAAACAGTGGGGAGATCTGCCATTTGGAAGGCATGTCAGGAACATCCCTCGCCCCCCGACTCCCCTTTCTGAGACAGAGAGAAGCACTCACAGGGACATCTGCTCACACAGCCTGTGGGAGCAACCACTCCTGTAGACCCTGGTGAGGGCTGGCTGGAGAGAAGGGGCGGACAGCAGCAGCCCAGCGTGTTGCCAGACAGCTAAACCTCAAGGACAGGAAGTGCCCAGTGGATTCCTAAGCTGATGTCTCCAGGCTGGCTTTAGGCTGGCCCTTTCTCTTGTGTTTGGTCTTTGTATTCTGGGAGAAGTTTCCCATAGATTATGTCCTAAGACAAGAGAGTCTGGTCAGGAGAAAGAGTTCCTGAGGATCCCTGAACCTAAGCACCGGGTGCAGGGGCCCAAGGTTTCATGGTCATGGGGTGCCATGTGCCCTCTTTGGCATGTCCAGGAGAACTAACACTCATCCAATACAAAAAGGGAAAAGTCCAGGGGGTTTCCACTGGACAAGAACTCACGAAGTTGTACGTATTTTGCCTAACTTGAACCCAGCTAGATTTCTAGGCCGACCCAGGGAAGAAGTGAGTGGGCCAGAAGGGCACTTTCTTATGAGACTTTGGCCTCTGCCTATTGGGGGCAGCACTGAACCAGGAATGCCTCGAGGATGGGGATGAAGTATGACTCTTTTTGCACCCCTAGCCATTAGCGCGATACGTGACATACACAGAGTTATCGATACATTTTCATTGATTGAATTAATGAATAGAAGAAAAATAGATGAAAATGGATGAAAATCAACAATGGATCTAAATGATTAAAATGTAAAATGCCAGTCATTAGTTAGAGCACCCCTCCCACAACCACCCAGTAACTAACATCATCTCATTTTACAATAATTAGACAAGTTTTATGATAACTTAGGTCACACCTGCTAACACGTCCCAAATTTTACCTATGAGACTGGAGAACAAGAACATTCCCACGTGTGGCTTCTCAGGTAGACTTTCTGGTCTGTCCAGGGCAAGCGCTTCCAGGATAAAATCATTAGACCTTACTAGTTGAAAGACTTTGAAGAACACTATAACTTCAGTTTCCCGGTCTGTAAAATGGGGGTAAAAGCATAACTATCTCCAATCATGTCCTGAATTAAATGAGATAATTCATGTAAAGCACTGAGCTGAGTTCAGGGCATCTAGTAAGTGCTTAATAAATGCTAGCATCATTATTACTGTCATTCCTGTAGTCCAGGATACCCCAGGCTGGAATACAGTGCACAATAGCTCACTGTAACCCTGGAAGTCCTGGGCTCAAGCAATCCTCCAGCCTCAGCTTCCTGAGTAGCTGGGACTACAAGCACGAGCTACCATGCTTGGCTAATTTTTAAAATTTTTTGTAGACTGGGTCTTGTTTTTGTTGCCCAGGCTAGTCTCAAACTTATGACCTCAAGCAATCCTCCTGTCTCAGCTTCCCCAAGTGCTGGAATTGCAGGCATCAACACCACACCCGGCCTCGGGATACATTTTCAATGGACTTTCATAGTATTTTAGAGAATGGAATTTCCCACCCTCAATGTTATCCTTGCCTGCCAAGCACAGGTGTTCTGTCTTTGAAAAGGATGGAGGCCTCTCTTTAAAAGACAGAGCCCCAGGAGGGTGGTGGCTGCTGCCTCTGGAGTGTAGTCTCCCCAGAGCAGGCTGGACTGTGAAGGCTTCCAGCCCCGAGGGACTGAACAGGCACTAGGTCAAGCAATGGCCTGGTGACCACTCTGGATCTCCACACTCCTGTCCCGCCACCCCCACCTGCAAGGGAGGGCACCCCTCGCTCCTCTGGACTGGGGCTTCCCAGGACAGCTCCAGGGAGAAGGTGCTCTCACTCTTCCCACAAGACTGCTGAACACTGTTAATTTCAGAGTCATAGGGTGGATTCTTTTTCAGGTTGTCAGCAGCATCTACCCCCAACACGGATCCCCCTGTCAGCTCCTGCAGGCCTCATTCTGTGAAATGAAATGGGAGACTCAGGGTGAAATCATTTGGAAAGACAGGAGTTGAGTCCTTGGCAGAGCAAGAAAGAAGTCAAAGCCTGAGTTACTACCTTTACTGGGCTTAGTTTCCGCATAGGAAGGTAATACAAACACAGCAGCATAGCACATTGTTGCTGACCGGAACTCGGGTTGATCTGGTCTGGCTTTTTCACCGTTCACTTGAGGACACCAAGAGGCTCACTAGCACTGCCCAAAGCCACAGAGAGAGCTTGGGCTGAGCCAGACTAGACCCAGGTCTCAGGCCTCGTGCTCGACCATACTTTTTTGTAAGGTCTAGTTTTTGTCATAAGGGAATGGCCTGACTTTGTGGAGGCAGCCAGGGAGTTGTTGCTGCTGGCATCTGGTGGGTAGAGGTCAGAGATGCTGCTGAAAATGGTACACATATCACAGCTCCATAATAAAGAACTGTCATGCCCAGAGCGTCAACTCAGCTGGCCCTGTCAGTGAGTGTAGGTACACTCCAGGCTGATCACCCAAGCTTCCTGGAAGAGTGGAACTGCAAGAGGGGAAAAATGTAGTGGGAATAGCTCATAGTTTAGCATTTCCACTGTTTGGCGAGAAAACAGAGGTAGCATCTTTTTCTGACACTCTTGATACCAAATGCATGGAGTGTGTTCCACACCCGTGACCTATTCTCTGACATTAACAGGAATCCAACAATCAATTCAGTCCTGACACTAACTCCGGGAGTTAAAGCCCACCGCATGTGGCACAACGCTCCATCCCAGACTGCCCTGCTTCAGATGCCAGTCACATGTCCAAGAAGCCGCCCACATTTCTGACTGACTATACATTTGGGAGTTTCTACAAGCCCTTCCTCAGTTTTGATAATTCACAGCTCATAAAACTCAGGAAAACACTTTAATTAACATTTACCCATTAAGTATAAAGGATACAATTCAGGAACAACCAAACGGAAGAGCTGCATATGGAGGGAAGGTTTCCATGCCCTCTCCAGATGCATCACCTTGAAATGCATCAATGTCTTTCTTTTATTTTTTAAACAGGGTCTCACACTGTCACCAGGCTGGAGTGCAGTGGTGAAATCGTAGCTCACTGCAGCCTTGACGTCCTGGGCTCACGCTGTTCTCCTGACCTGCCTCAGCCTTCCAAGTAGCTGAGACTATAGGCACATACCACTATACCTGGCTAATTAAAAAAAAATTTTTTTGAGAGGCTGGGCACAGTGCCTCACACCTGTAATCCCAGCATTTTGGGAGACTTAGGTGGGAGGATTGCTTAAGACCAAGAGTTTGAGATTAGTTTGGGCAACATAGTGAAACCTCATCTCTACTAAAAATAAAAAAGTTAGCTGGGCACGGTGGCACATGCCTGTGGTCTCAGCTACTCAGGAGGCTGAGGTAGGAGGATCACTTGAGCCAAGGAGGTCAAGGCTGCAGCGAGCTAAGATTGCGCCACTGCACTCCAGCCTGGGCGACAGAGTGAGATCCCTGTCTCTTAGAGGCTGGTCCTGAACTCCTGGCCTCAAGTGATTCTCTCACCTTGGCCTCTTAAAGTAATGTTTTTCTCAACCCAGAAGTTTTCTGAATCCCTGTCATTTGGGTTGTGTTCTTGTTTTTTTCAAACACATTTTTTTTTAAGAGATAGGGTCTCTCTATGTTTCCCTGGCTGGGCTTACTCAAATTCCTGGGCTTACGCAATCCTCCCACCTCAGTCTCCCCCTGTAGCTGGGATTACAGGTTTAAGGCACCGCGTCTGACTTCACTTAGGAGTATTTTTGGGAGATTTTTATTGGACTTCTTTTAGGAGGTTTTTCTTAGTGGAGAGATTTTAAACACAGCTACGCTGCTGTGCTTTGTCTTACCTTCCTACGTAAAAATTAAGCCCATTCAAGGTAGTAACTCAGGCTTTGATCTCTTTCTTGATCTGTCAAGGCCTGAATTATGCAGACATGATTGATGAAATCATTGGCCATTTGGCGATTGGACTTAATCTCCAATCTCTTTCCTCTCCTTGAAGGTCAGGAGTGTGGGGGTGGGGCTGAAAGTTCTAACCCTCTAATCACATGGCTGAGTTTTCTAGTGACCAGCCCCAACCCTGAAGCTGTCTAGTAGAGCCTCTCCATGAGTCATCTCATTAGCATACAGGACAATCAATTCCAAGGGTTTTGAGGCACCAGGAACCAGGGACAAAGAGCAAATATTTATTTTGTATCATACCACAGCAAGCCCCGGACGGCTCAATGTCTTGGGCTGAAAGGGAGGGGCCGTTTGGGTCAGGAGACAAGAGAACAGCAGTGGGAGTGTCCTCTGTGTTCACACTCTGCTGTGCGGTTGGTGGCCTCAGGATTTACGACGTGTAGGTGATGTTGGATCCACGTCACCTCATCCTATACTCAGGCTATCAAATGTGTCCGATGCCAGCCTTTTCGTAAAAGTTGGGGAGAAGGTGCTATGATCGGAATGTTTTTGTTCCCTCCAAAACTCAGGTGTTGGAAACTTAATCCCCAGTGCATTGGATGGTGGGGCTTACTGGGGGGGTGTTCGGGTCATGAGGGTGGAGCCCTCATGAGTGGATTAAAACCAGTCTAAAAAGGGCTTGTGGATGTGGGTTCCCTCTCTTCTGCATTTCTGCCCTGTAAGAAACAGTGATTGTCCCTGCTCTGGAGGATGCAGTGTGTAAGGTACCATCCTGGAGGTGGCCCTCTCCAGACACCAAGCCTGTTGGCACCTTGATCTTGGACTTCCCAGCCTCCAGAACTGTGAGAAATAAATTTCTGTCCTTTATGAATTACCCAGTAATTTTTATAGCTGCACAAAATGGATTAAGACAGAGGTCATAGCAAGCTTCAGTTTTTACTTTTTCCCCTTGCAACTGAACAATTGCAAGCAGAAAGAACAACTAAGGGCTTTATTTCTGCAACCACCATGCTAATACTGAGTGAAGTGGAGGGAGGGGATAGAGCTCGCCTTCTTTCCTTGTGTTAATTGCAACATCTTCCAAAATGCAGCAAGGAAGGCATGAAGTGAGCCTACCCAGGCCAGTCTCCAGAGGAGAGACTGTAGCTACAGATTGGTATATTTCCTGTGGTGGCAAGATTTCATAGGGGCCTTTGCTTGCCCCTGCTCAAAATGAAATGCACTGACATCAAAGGAAGTGGTAAAACTGTGGGCATTCTATATTCTAGAAACGTGACATTTGGAAACGTGCAGACCTGAAGAGGCAGTAGCTTCTCATGAAGATCTGATACACAAGTGCTACCCAGACAAGGAGCTGCCTAGTCAGGAAGTGTGCTGGAGCTTGACGCAAAAACTCAAACCACAAATGTTTCACTTCTAAATTTTGCAGGCTTTGTTATATAGACATGTTTGTTAAGCCCTGCATAAAACAATGGGATGACTGGGTTTTTTCCCCCTCCTCACGGTGACTACGTGCATCTTCTATGAACCTCCCCATGTCATGTGGTCAGCTTCCAAGAAAGACTTTACCAATGAGTTTATTTACAGATTCTCAACCAGAGGCCTTACAGAAATGCATTTTAGCTATTCTTTTGGAATGCAGAAGTACATGAGCCCCAGACCTCAACCCCAATCAGGCCTTGGGGTGGGAATGGTGTGGTTACTAATAGTGGGAGAACAGGAATGGTGGGGGAGTTTCCTGTGGATGGTCTACTACTGAAGAAATCTCTCTACCTCCTAGTTTGATCCAGGTTTTCCAGGGATAAAATGAGAGGGGGAGGAAACAAAGAAGCAATTATTCCCCAACCCCCAAAATCCCCCATCTCTGACTCAGCTCCCAGCAGAGCAGTAACAGGTCCCTGCTGATCAGATGGCATCAGAAGGGGGTGGGTGCCTGGCTGTGTGCAGTGAGGAGGTCTCAGCAGTAGCCTCTGAAGTTGAACGTCTGGCTGGAATCTAGCTGTGCTACTCACTAGCTGGGGAGTTCACAGCAAGTTACTTCACCTCTTGTGCCTCAGTTTTCCCTTCTGTCAAAAAGGAGTACTAATCATAGCATCATTCACAAAAGCCGGAAGGGGGAAGCAACCCAAGTGTTCATCCACTGAGAAATACATAAACCAAATGTGGCTAGACATACATGGAATATTACTCAGCCTCCAAAAGGAAGAGAATTTGGACACACACTGCAACACGAAAGACATTGTGCTGAGTCCAGGGGAGAACACTGATGATTCCACTTAGATGAGGTACTTAGAGCCATCAGATTTGTAGAGATAGAAAGTAGAAAGGTGGAGGTCAGGAGTTCAAGACCAGCCTGGCCAGCATGGCCAAACCCTGTCTCCATTAAAAAATACAAAAATTAGCCAAGTGTGGTGGCGTGCACCTGTAATCCCAGATACTCGTGAGGCTGAGGCATGGGAATCGCTTGAACCTGGGAGGCAGAGGTTGCAGTGAGCTGAGATCGCACCATTGCAGTCCAGCCTGGGCAACAAGAGCAAGATGCTGTCTCAAAAAAAAAAAAAAGAAAAGAAAAGGAAAAGTAGCATGGTGGTTGCCAGGGCTGAAGGAAGAGGGGAATGGGAAGTTCTTGCTTAATGAGTATAGTTTCAGTTTTGCAAGAGGAAGAGTTCTGGAAATGGATAGTGGTGATGGTTGCACAACAATATGAATATACTTAACGCCACTGAACGGTACACTTAAAAATGGTCATGATGGTAAAGTTTGTGTTATGTGTATTTCACCACAATTTTTAAAAATAAATAAGGAGAAATAGTAATAGTACCTACCTCAGGGTTGTTCTAGGATTAAACGAGTTAACTGAGTTAATTTGCTGGTTCTCTACCAGGGAGCTTTTGTCCCCCTCCACCCTACCCCACAGGGGACATTTTGTTCCCGGACCAAATGAGGGTCAGGCTGCTATTTCTCTCGGCCCAATAACAAGATGCAGATGAACTGTGGAGGAAGAGAGGTTTTCTTTTCTGCAACCGGTTACAGGGAGAAAGCCTGGAAATTATCGCCAGACCAAATCAAAATTACAAAGTTTTCCAGAGCTTATATACCTTCCAAGCTATATGTCTACATGTAAGTGTGCATTCATTTAAAGACAAGTGATTAACTTCTTTTAATCTCTAACTAAGGTCTGAGTCCCCTAAGACCTTCCTCTGGAGCCTCAGTAAATTTACTTAATCTAAATGGGTCCAGCTGCTGGGTGATTACTCTTATTTTGTCTCCTGTTAGATCACAGAAGTTTGGCGAGTTCTTTTAGATCCCCAATAACCTTGTTTGTGGGGACCTGGGGAGTCTCTTCAGACCCCCAATAAAAGTTTAATCCTAAATGGGTCCTGTTAAGAATTCCTTCATTATTTTGTCATGCTTTAAGGCCCAGAAAAGACCTCGGCAAGACTCTTGGTGGGCTTGTGTTACTTTCCAGCCTTTGTATAAGGACACTGGCTGTTTTTAGCTTTTAATGTTTGACATAACCACTCAGTCGGTACTGAAACAGTTATTATGGAGGCCTGTGTTAGTGAGACCTGGTCTGCCACAGTTTGACAAAAGTTGAATACCACAACTGTGGAAGGCTGGTTGGTGCTCCTGGCATCTGGAGGGTGATTGCCAGGGGAGGGAAATGCCCGGGACAGCACTCCACATCAACACATCGAAGACCTGTCCCATCCAGGATGCCGAGGCTGAGAAGCTCCAGTGTGAAGTACCTGTCGCAGAGGCCAGAGGCAGTGGCTCACGCCTGTAATTCCAGCACTTTGGGAGGCCAAGGCTGGCGGATCACCTGAGGTCAGGAGTTCAAGACCAGCTTGGTCAAAATGGCAGAACCCCATCTCTACTAAAAATACAAAAATTAGCCCAGTGTGGTGGCACAGGCCTGTAGTCCCAGCTACTCCGAAGGCTGAGGCAGGAGAATTGCTGGAACCTGGGAGGCAGAGGCTGCAGTGAGCTGAGATTGCACTACTGCACTACAGCCTGGCCGACAGAGTGAGGTTCTGTCTCCAAAAAAAGATTTTAAAAAGTCTTCCTCCTAATTTCTGTCAGTTGTCCTGACTAAGATTGGATGTGTGCACACTCGCTCACCTGAGGTGTGTCGGCAGCACTGAGGCCCCAGCACCGAGAGGCTGGCTGCCTGCGATGTCCTGTTAACCCAGGACACAAATGATCATCGTGGTGTATTAGAACACCAGATGCCAGGCGACCTTCACCACAGCGCAGTCACCTTGTGGCAGTCAGCAGTCCCCCTCTGTGCGGATGGAAGCAGAGCAGCTTGCCCTTTGTCCTCCAGAGGCGGCACTCAGCCCGCTGTCCCCTGAGAGGAACGAGCTGGTGGCTGAAGGCACATCCAGAGCCATCCTTACAGCCCCCGCGTGCAGCCTCTTGTGAGGGTCAGTGCACTTTGCACACCCATTCTGCAAGACCCAGCATCTTTCCACCGGGAATTGTGATGGTAACGTTTAGGGTGCCAGGGCTCATATTTAACCAGAAGAAAGAACTTACATGTGGCAAATGCGCAGAAGTATAGGAGCCACGCAATACGTGTGTAGGAGACACGGCGAGTCGCCAGGGGAGGGACCTGTAGTGTGCAAACTCCTGGCTTAAACAGGTCCCAAGGGCCTTTCATCCATTGATTTTTCCTTCCTCACCTCTCTTTAGGGATGCGTGCATGTGTTGGGGGTCCCTTTCGCATTCCCCTGACCCCAGCACCCCACCCTCAGTCTCTCGCCAGCGTCGGCTGATCCCCTGCTGCCATCTTGTGGCCGTTCACGCAAGTCGCACCAGAGAGGCGGAGCCCCTGCTGTCCTTCCTTGTCTTAGGACTTCATTTGCAGAGGTTTGGGAGCCTTCCTGGCTCTGGGTGCTCATTTCCTTCACGAACAGAAAGAAAAGCCACTCCTGGGCACATTGCCGTCATGTGTGAGGCTGGAAGCACTCCCTACCATGGGATTCTCTCAACTATTCATAATTTGCGTCTCTAGAAGCGCAATTCACTGTGTGTGTGTGTGTGTGTGTGTGTGTGTGTGTGTGTGTGTGTGTGTGTAGATTACTGATAAGGGGCAGGTACAAGAAGCAGGGTAGGCACTGATGCTAGTACTGTACTTCAGAGTCCTCAAGGAAGAAGTTGTCTTGTTTTGAGCCAAGGATTTAGCAAGTTTCCTCGTGAGAGAGGAAAAACATGAGCTCCAAAGCTCATGAAAAGCTCCGTCACAACAAAGGATTGTCTTGTCTTTTTAGCCACATTCCGCCATTCACATGGCAGCATGTTGAGATCTCGGCACTGTCCCCAATTGGCATATGGCTTCCATGTTGTCTCCATGTTGGCGTACGGCTTCCAATTTGAGCTCTTTGAGGTGAAGAACCTTTCAAGTCCACAACCTGCATCCCACACAGGGCTGAGCCTGGGGAAGGTATTAAATGTTTCTTGAATGAAAGAACCTTATCTTCATTCAGATGCTATTTGGTCAGCATCTCCTGTCAGCTCTTCTTCCAGAAATTGTTTTCCTATCTATAGCCCCCTCTCTTTACTCCCAGTGGCAACATAATGGATGCCATGTGCCACTCAGATTTTCCTTTATCATGCTCATTCCCCTTGACTGCACAAAGTTAAGTCCCTCCCCAGGGATTGCCCTCCATCCAAAGGAAATTGATTCACCCAAGGTTAAATCTCCTGCTGGGGGCGGCCCACATCCTATAACTAATCAGTGCTGGCATGGGGTGGCCTCAGCCCCTGTACCTGAAATCAAGACAACTCTGAAGGACCATCAGAGACCCAGAACGTCCTGTGGGGTTGGCTGAGGCCTCTGTGGTGACTGCATTGCAGTTCAGCCTCTCCGTCTGCCCAAGGTGTGTCCTTCACTCCTCACAGGTCGAGGGTTATGCTTGCACTGGAGAAAGACAGCAAAAGGCCGAGGGCAGTTACTCTATGCTGAGGGCAGAGTGTCAAAGTCCAGTGGGCCTCCTTGGTAGCATATAAAGAGAGCCTCACCTCCTTCAATCAGCAGGCAGAAACGGCTGAGCTCAGAAAGGAGTGGAGCTCCAGAGAAGACTGAACTCTCAATTTAGGCGAGCCCGCTGTGCCAAGGCCCTAGCTGGGAAAGAGACTTGAGATGGGAATCATGGCGGCTCTAGAGCTTTCTGTGAGAATGGCTGAAGCCTCTGTCGCAACCGCATTACAGTTCAACCTGAGGGTCTTGAAACCCCAGGTCCGCCAAACACTGGCCTGCAGATGTGACCTACACCCCTCTGCTTAAAGACAAAGACTCCTCATCCTCCTCGTAATCTACTCCCATCTCCCTGCCTGGCTAATAACTGTGGTCAAGCCACAGCATAACTAGGCCAGGAATGTACTGGGTCCCCTGAGGGAGAAGGAGACTATACATCAAAGAAGCTATAGGGCCTAGCCAGCAGGTACCGGCAGGGGAAAACTTCCATCAGGAGAGACAGCAAGAGTCCCATTCAACTTTAAGCTACTGCTGCTGTAACTGGACCTAAGTTCAGCTGCTCACTGCTAGAAAGCCAGACCTGAGAGGTGGGGAGCTGGTGGAAGGAAAAGTTGGCTTTAATTAAGTGCTAGCAGGCTTGTGGAGCTGGTCTTTACAACTTGATTATTTTTCTTTCCACCAACCCTCATTTCTCGTGTTTGGCTTTCAAGTGGTGAGCAGCCAATCCTGGGTCTGGTTACAAATTCAGCATCCTATTAGATTCGAACTGCCCCCAGCCCCTGCTCCACTAGCCATAAGTACAGCTTTAATTAGACAAGAGACTGGTTTTAGTAACTTTCTCCTGATAAGAGATCATGACTATGCACTAGTTCTGGCCTGTTTGGAGAAATTGTGCACTTGTGTGCCTGTGTCCTGAAAAGAACTTTTGACATATAGGGCCTAATTATAATAGATTTAAATGTTAAGTCTCCACCCAATGGAACATAGATCATGTTATGTGCATATTTATTTAATACACATCACGAATATACCTTCATGAATATTAATAGCTCCTCCTATAACCTGTCAAATATATATGTTTAGCTAACCTGTCATCTTATCCGCCCCCACAAGAGCTCTGGGTACAACTGACAGTGGGGAATGTGCATTATAGCCTAGACTGAATGCTGTGTGTACATTCCAGATAACTCTAGAAACATATCCTCAACCCTACGAGACCTGCACAAGCAAATTCATGCTATGCCTGATTCCACAATGTCCTTAAATCAATGGCTCTCTTCATGATCTAGAACAGGCCCCTCCGGGTAAAGAAAAAAAAACATTGCTCATAATTTTGCTACCAGAAAGGGGTCTTGATCGAGACCCCAAGAGAGAGTTCTTGGACCTTGCACAAGAAAGAATTCAGGGTGAGTCCATAAAGTGAAAGTAAGTTTATCAAGAAAGCAAAGGAATGAAGAATGGCTACTCCATAGGCAGAGTAGCAGTATGGGCTGCTCAACTGAGTATACTTACAGTTATTTCTTGATTATATGCTAAACAAAGTATGGATTATTCTTAAGTTTTCTGGGAAGGGGGCAGAGATTTTCTGAAACTGAGGGGTCCCTCCCCTTTTTACACTATGTAGAATAACTTCCAAACGTTCCCATGGCATTTGTAAACTGTCATGGCTAGTGGGAGTGTCTTTTAGCATGCTAATACATTATAATTAGCATATAATGAGCAGTGAGGACATCTAGAGGTCACTTCACCGCCATCTTGGTTTTGGTGGGTTTTGGCCAGCTTCTTTACCACATCCTGTTTTATCGACAAGGTCTTTATGACCTGTATCTTGTGCTGACCTCCTATCTCATCCTGTGACTAAGAATGCCTTACTTCCTGGGAATGCAGCCCAGTGGGTCCCAGCCTTATCGTATGCAGCCCTTATTCAAGATGGAGTTACTCTGGCTCAAACACCTCTGACAACTTCAGCCATGATTGTAGGGATAAGTTTATTATTCTGCTGTGGGCTGCGGTGCTGTTACACACTCGCTATGGTGCTCCAGCGGATCCCTTTTGTAAGCCCAGGGACTCAGGAATACATTCAACTCCGGGAAGACAGGTTCCGTTCCATGGCCCCTAAACTATGCCATTTTTCAGCAGGAAGTAGCCAGAATAAATATGCCATTCCTATTCCATAGAGATGGAATACAATTTGACAGTGGGGGAGTTTGTAACCAGGAACTTCAGTTTTAAAAAGTACCACTTTCTTTTCCCTCCCTCCCCTCTCACCTCTTCATTCCTTCACTCTCTAGGCACTCCCCCTCTGACAATGCATGCTTATCTAATTATGCTTTTGCTTAAGAAATCCCAGAGGCTAATCTTGAAACAAACCAGGCCTGGAGCTTCCATTATGGAATTCTCCTGCTTAAGGGGAGTCAGGAACAATTAATCCACCACTACCACCAAGGTGGAGGGCGGGTGGGTTAAGATAGTGCCAACCAGACCTCCAGAAAAGTGATGATCTAAGAAAGCCATTGGAACACGACACACAGATTCTGCGCCCTGCATGACTCCTGCGTGTCTCCCATACCAAGTTTCCCTGCAAAAGCCCTAGGGTAAAATTTAACCTGGTACTTTAGAACGCTAGTTCACCATCTTCTTGGTTTGCTGGCTCTCCAATTAAAGCTGCTTTTCCTCCCACCAACCCTCTCCTCTTGTGTCTGGCTTTTGCACGGTGAGCAGCTGAACCTGGGTCTGTTCGCATTGTCACCTAGTCACTTGAGCTTTTTGTGCGAGACAAGCAGACAAGGAAAGAAGCTACCACCATGGCAGGGTGACTGACGTGGATCACCAAGAGGAGGTGGGCTGCCACACGGTGGGGGCAGGAGGGCACACAGCTGGCACCCAGATGTCAGCAATTTAAATCCCTTGCCCAATTTAAATGGAAAATAGCCATGTAGAGCAGACACTGCCTGAGAAGGGTATGGGGACTAGAGATCCAGAACTCTCAAGGATGAGGAAGCTTGGGTCACACCAGGAGGTAAGCCACCTTGACTAGCAGAGGCGCTGGCTAAGGGGAACTCTCAGAAGGGTAACAGGGGGAGGGAGATATGCAGAGATGAACAGTGCAAGAACTAAAGGGGATGTTGTGGTGTTCTGCCAAGATTCCACTTCAGGAGGGAGATCATCTGTTCGCTAGATTCCGGAAGTGATCCCTTCCCAGGAATTACCCTCAGCTATCTTTTTACAATTCAGAACATCTTAGAAGGGCCATCTAGCTTCAGGCCTTCCCATGGATTTTGACTAAAGCCTTTGTTGTAACTGCATTACAGTCCAATTTCTTTCCCTGCCCTATTTACTTCTTTTACTCCTTCACAGCCATTGTTCCTAAAAGCACTCTGCCCCAGTAAACTTTCTCTGCAAAAATGTCAGGCTGAGTCTGCTTCCACAGAACCTGACCCACTGCAGTCAACATCTTAGTCCAGGCCAACATTGCCTGGAGGAACTTCAGTTTTAGCCTTCAGTGATTTCCTTAGGGACTCCCTTTCAGTGCAAATGCCCTTTAGGTCTGAAGTCTAGCTCTTAAAACCGAAGTCTGTTCAATTTAGCACTGATAATGTCAATTATAAGCTTATCTTCCCAGGTGCAGAACAAAGACAGATGAGATCAGTCATTCCTCCACTACCCAGAGATGTCTGCGTAATCTGTTCTTTCTTTTATTCCCTTTTTCTTCTTCAAACGTTCTTTTTTTTCCCCCTCCTTGAGACAGGGTCCCACCTGTCAGCCAGGCTAGAGTCCATGGCATAATCACAGCTCACTGCAGCCTTGACCTTCCACGCCCAAGTGATCCTCCTACCTTAGCTTCCTGAGAAGCTGGTACTACAGGCACAAATTACCACACCCAACTAACTGAATTTTTTTTTTTTTTTTTTTGTAGAGACAGGGTCTTCCTATTTTGTTCAGGCTGGTCTGGGCTCACGTGATCCTACGAACTCAGACTACAGGTGTATGCCACCACGCTCAGCTAATTTTAATTTTTTTTGTAGAGATGAGGTCTTACAAGATTTCCCAGGCTGGTGTCAAACTCCTGAGCCCAAGCAATCTTCCCACCTTGGCCTCCCAAAGTACTGGGATTATAGGTATGAGCCACTGCATCTGGCCTGAACATTCTTTTAAAAATTAGACTTTCAATGCCTTTTAAGTATTTGTTTGCTCTTAGTTTAAAAGATATAAGACAAGTTCTTTGATATAAGTCTCCACTTGCTCCAAATTGATGGTGTATTTGGGGAAAGTAATTAAATTGTTCTTAGAAATGTAATAGAGTAGGAGGTCTTGTAAAGTGATGTCCTTTGAATTGTAAGATGAAGGGAATTTCCAAGGGTTAACATTAGTAAATTTGACACCTATGGTTAAGATCTGTTCTCCCCAGACAAAGCAGGAAAGGCAAGGGCTGCAGTAACCCAATTAAAGTGGCTAGGCGGAGGTAGGAGCTAGATGTGAAAGCTGGAGCCTAACTCCGTGTATGAGCATAACCAAAGCAAGAATTTGATAATGGAAGAAATGGGGTTGTTCTGCTTGGAGTCTTGCAAAAGGAAGACAGGCTGGGCGCTGAGGCTCATGCCTGTAATCCTGGCACTTTGAGAGGCCGAGGCAGGTAGAAAAGGAAGTCAACCAAAACTTTTGTGTTTGCTAGAGTAAGGAAAAAAATGAAAATAAATATTCTATAACTAGTGAGTCAGGATTTTCTCAGTCCCTTCATTGGACTTGCGATAGCAGTGCCCCGCTTACTCGCCTGCCACACTCAACCCCTTGTGGGAGGGAGCACGTGAGTGAGTGTGGGATCCAGCCAGCCACTACCAGTGCCAGCAGGAACAAGCTCCATGCAGGGCCTTGGCCAGACCAGGTGTGAGTGAGTGAGTGTGGGATCTGAATGGCCACTCTGGGTGCCAGCAGGAGCAAGCTCCATGTGGGGGGTGCCTGTGACCCCAAAGCCCCAGGGGGAATGTCACAATGTTCTCTTAGCTAAGCAATCTGTAGATGGCTGTTAACAGCTCAGTTGGCCCCTTGCCTTTTCAGGTGGGGCGGCTGCTTTCCGACAGCAAGGGCGAAGAGCCAGTGTGACAGTCTTTTTGAGTGATTACACTCGGTGGGTCTCAAGCTCTTGCCTAAGAAGAATGAGGTTGCACAGACACTAGAAGGATAGTGAAGGTAGATAATTTTATTAAGTGATGGAAATGGCTCTCAGTGGAGGGGGAGCTAGAGGGGATGGAAAGGACAGTTAGTCTTTCCTGAAGTCTGGCCACCTCTTCCCTGAAGTCAAGCCATCTCTCTTCTCCAAAGTCCGGCATCTCTCCTCTGTACCAGTTGAGTCTGGGGTCTTTATAGGCACAGGATGGTGGGGGTGGGGGGGTGTAGGTACTTTTGGAAAAGGCGACATTCGATTGGTAAAAAGACATTGCTTAGAAAGAAACAATCAGGAGACCGTAGGCAAAGAGGAATAGAAGTTCTCACTTTGGGCTGTGAGTTTCAGGCTAATTTTCTTGAAGGTGAGGTTTCACTGAGACCTGCCCATCTGCCTAGAATTTCTCTGCCTCTTGCCTCTATCACTAGAACAGGAAAAAAAAAATAACGCATGTTTTTCCCAACCCAGGAAGAAAAAATACACTTCCTTGTGCTCTGTGTTCATTAACTTCTGATGCCAATGTGGCCTCTCAGTTATCTTCTGACAGAAAGTTGGGAGTGCCCTAAATCTCTGGAACTGTAAACTAATAAACTGGCATTTTGATCAACATATTGATCTACTACTTTTATTATCATTAGTCAGTTCTGAGGCTAATTTAGGTTCTCAAAAAAAATTAAGTTTATAAAACCTTTAGGTTCTCAAAAAATCAAGTTTAAGTACTAACTCCTAACAAAGCCTAAAGCCAACCATATTTCAATAATCGATCTGTCCCTTTCCTCCCTCTCTCCCCCCATGTTAATTCTAGCTCTTATGTCAGCTTTCTCCTTTATCTAAAACACATCTTGTACTTTAGCTGGAGGAAGTAATGTTAATGAAAATTTCATTATGAAAAAATGCATCCTAAATTTGATTTTATTTTCCATGTTATCTAGAAGAGCAGATACCAAGGATCTTGGATTTTTAAAGGACCCATGTCCAGTTTCCATGAGGCTTGTTGTGTGGCCATGGGCAGGTGAGCCAGGACTTGCCTTGGTGTTATGCCAAGCCATCTAATTATTGGAGACACCAAATCCTCCCTTATGTTTCACTAGCCATCATTTTTTCTTTTTCTTTTTTGAGACAGAGTTGTGCATTTGTCGCCCAGGCTGGAGTCCAATGGCGCAATCTTGGCTCACTGCAACCTCTGCCTCCCAGGTTCAAGCAATTCTCCTTCCTCAGCCTCCCAAGTAGCTGGGATTACAGGCATGCGCCACCACGCCCAGCTAATTTTTGTACTTTTAGTAGAGACGGGGTTTCACCATGTTGATCAGGCTGGTGTGGAACTCCTAACCTCCAGTGATCCACCTGTCTTGGCCTTTCAAAGTGCTGGGATTACAGACGTGAGCGCCCGGCCACCATGAGTTTTTCCTTGGCCCTCTCATCCATGACGCAGATTACCTGTAGGCTGCTTTTGACCTGAATTTCAAGGAGGTGACTTAATATAGGTAGAGAAACAGAGATGTTAATGAGGAACATGTTGGAACTTGCAGAACTGAATATTTTTCCGGTTTCCAGAAAGGAAAATATTTGATCCAAGTGAAGCTATATTTTGCTTCCTATTTTTTGGCCCCAAATCTTCCAAGAAAATGTCTAAGGTCACACAAAATAAATCATATGCCTGTGGACTGGGTGGTTTACAGTAGTTAAGCCATTTAACTTTTCCAAAGACTCATCCCACCAAGCTCAGGAAAAACACAAAGTTCACTCACTTCTTACCTGAAGCCAATTTCAGTGCTTGGGTTACCTATGGAGACTTTATTTCATTTGGAATGAATGGAAAGGTTAAGCTCAGGGCTGGAAAAGCACTCTGCATTGGCTAAGCCCTGTTTCTGCTATTGCTGCAGCTGTAACACCCCAGGGGGCAGGTCTGAAATGGAGGAGAGTCATTAAGACCTTAGGCCAGGAAAGTTTCTGCCTAGAAAAGAAAACAGGAAAAAACTCACTGCGCTGTAACAAAAAACACTGATTTAGAAATCACAAGTAATGTGACTCTGTCATCTAACCAGAGCCTGCAGGAGTACAAAATGTTGGTCAGATCCTGCATATGTGTCACTGGTCTAGACATTTCTGCTTTACCTCAGGTGTCTGGCTTACCTCTATGACACACGTTGAGTTGGACTGGACACAAATGTCAGACAGCTGCCATGCCCACACTCACTTCTGAGGCCATTGATCTTGTTTTCCCTCAGCTCCTATTATTCAAGTGGACTGGTTTGTACCACAAAACCCTGTACACTCCTCTCACTACCTCTAACCCTCCAGTAGTGGCTGGGTACAACCGTAGGCTAGCTAGCAACCAAGGCATGGCTGAACCTGAAATGAAAGAATATAGCAGGTAAAGTCAAGGCAAAGGCAAAGTCAAAGCTTAAGTAACAAGATACTGTAATAGACGGGTGAGGATGCCAACTGACATTAAGAATTGACAAGAGGTTAGCTTGTTTCAGATCAACCCTTGAATCAGAGATAATGAGGAAAGCTGTGCAAAGTATAAAAATACACTTGAAGGCATTGGAGTGTTACCACAGTAACTAAGACTTTAGGGGCCAAGAGCCCAGAGAGAAGGGAAGCCCAGAGAGAGGACTGGTATTTGGTGTTGTAACAGGACTGCTAGGTTTGTATGTCCCCCAGGGGGGCCAACAGATCAACACTACACTGACAATGGGGTCTGGAGCAACACTGGCATTTAATAATCGAAAGGCCGCTGAATGAGAAAACGGGGGTGGGGAGAGTGAGGAGAATTCTCAAGCTGCTTGTTCTCTCGAGGGGTTCTGGGCAAAGGATCTTTAAGGAGATGGTGGAAGATGACAGGCTGGAAAATTGGAGTTCTTGACTGGTCCTGATAAAGAGATGAAATCATCAGGATGTGGAAACTGTTCTTTCATGAGACAGCTTCTTACTGGGCCCTTCAGACCAGCTAGTGTTGTTAGTTTCGTTGGCATGTAAAACCTAAAGGAGAAACTCTTTGAATTTTATCTATAGAACAAAGTCTTGTGACAAGGCCTACATTATCCTGGGGTAGCAAACAGTGACCAGCTACAAGGAAGTGGGCCAAGGGCAAGCTGGCTTAATGATCACTGCTCACTGTGCTGCAAATCTAGTGGAATTTTATTTTCTCCCCTTAATCAATTTTATAGTTTTCTTGGGGGATGGTTTCAGTGCCACATCTGCCACTTTGAAAGCAGTGGCTGAAGGTTGGGTGCAGTGGCTCACGCTTGTAATCCTAGCACTGTGGGAGGCCAAGGTGGGTAAATCACCCGAGGCCAGGAGTTTGAGACCAGCCTAGCCAATATGGTGAAACCCCATCTCTACTAAAAATACAAAAATTAGCTGGGCGTGGTGGCGTGTGCCTGTAATCCCAGCTACTTGGGAAGCTGAGGCAGGACAATTTCTTGAACCCGGGAGGCAGAGGTTGCAGTGAGTGAGATTGTGCCATTGCACTCCAGCCTGGGCAACAAGAGCAAACTCCGTCTCAAAAAAAAAAGAAAAGAAAGCATTAGTTGAGAAACTGAGTAGCGCTCTGGACTCTCACAAGGCTGGTGTTTGTAATTACAATTTAGGGCCCACCAAAGATGAAACCCAGTCTTTAAGTTTGGATATCTAAAGGGCTATGCCCTAAGAGTAAAGGTGAGACTGATCAGTTCTCAGAAGGCTGAAGTCCATCTTCCAAACAGCTCATTCCCTGATTTCCTACCTTGTTTGCCAAAAGAAAAAGTAGATGATCTTGAGGAAGATTATAACATCTAGAGCCTCAATTATGTACAGATTTTCATATACAATGTCTTGCATTCAATCAGAAATAAATAGGCAAACAAAAGACAAAACAGAACCAAGAGAAAAAAAAAAGACTACAGAAACACAATCACGGGAGACCCAGATGTTGGAATTATCATATACAAGCTTTAACTGTAGTTAATATGTTTAATAAATTAAATAGAAAACAAGAATATCAGCAGGTAACTGAAAATATATTAAAGAATCAAATGCAAATTCTGGAATTGAAAAACATATAAATTAAAATGAAGAACTCAATAGATCAGTTTAGCAGAATATAGATGATGAAAGAAAAATAAAAACTGGAAGATACATAGAATATTTAAATATGGAGAGACTAAAGATAGAAAAGTCAAAAAAGAACATGAGGGACATAATAAAAAGGTTTTATATATGTGTATAACTGTGGTGTGAGAGGAGGAGAGAAATAATATGGCAGAAGGAATATTTGAAGAGATAATGACCAGGATTTAAGAGATAATAAAAAAACACTTTGGCAAGACAATACAAAGAAAACTACACACAGGCACTATATGGAAAGCTATTAAAAATCAAAGACAAAAATAATTGGAGGATTAAAAATACATTGCCCTTAAAAGAGCAACAAGACTAAAAAAGCCATGAAAGGCAGAAGACAATGGAATGATTCCTCTGAATGGCAGAAAGAAAATAATTGCCAAGCCAAATCTCTGTATCTCATAAAAACCTTCAAAAACGAAAACAAAAAGACATTTTCACTGTAAGAAAAACAAAAACACAAGGAATTTGTTACTAGCAGACCAAGAAATGGTAAAGGGAGTTCTGCAGGTAGAAGAAATATAATTCCAAAGAAACCACAAAGGTAAAGGAATAAATAACAATGGAAAGAATAAGCAGGGCATGGTGGCTCATGCCTGTAATCCCAGCACTTTGGGAGGCCGACATGGGCAGAGCACCTGAGGTCAGGAGTTTGAGACCAGCCGGCCAACATGGTGAAACCCCGTCTCTACCAAAAATACAAAAATTAGCTGGGCGTGGTGGCGTGCACCTGTAATCCCAGCTACTCAGGAGGCTGAGTCAGGAGAATCGCTTGAACCTGGGAGGCAGAGGTTGCAGTGAGCTGAGGGGGGAAAGAAAAGATTGTCAACAAGATTAAAAATCCTAACTATATGGTGGTTTATAAGAGTATACCTTACATATAAAGCATACAGAAGTTGAAAGTAAAATGACAAATGTATACTATATAAATCTGATACAGCTATACTAACATCAGATAAAGCATCTTTAGGGCAAGAAGTATTACTAGAGAAGAAGAGGGCATTTCATATTAAAGGGGGCAATCTATAAAAAAAATCCTTCAAATTTATATGTATCTAATAACATAGCCTCAAATATATAAATCATAAATTGATGAGTAACAAATGTACTTAAATATTATAACTTATAAATGTACTATATATCATAAACTTAGAAGTATACAGAATCTGAATAACAAAACTGGATATATATATGTATATATAAATAATATAGAAGGCTATCATTGCAGAATATGCATTTGTTTCCTCAATTGCCAATTGCAACATTTACTGAAATGGACAATATATGGAGCCACAAGGAAGGCTAACAAGTTCCAAAGAATTAATATCATACAGTTTCTCTGACTACAGTTAAGTAATAACTAGAAAACAGTATCTAGAAAATCACCCAATATTTGGAAACTAACATGGGTCTAGTTACCCATGGGTCAAGAGGGATTCATAATGAAAATTAAATAATAGTTGAACTAATTGTCTTTAAAAAAGATGTATCAAAACTTGTCTAACACAGCTAAAGCCAATGCTTAAAGAGAAATTTATAACCTTAAAATGTATAAATAGAAAAGAACAAAGGCTGAAAACCAAAGAACTGAGTGTCCATCTCAAGCTACAAAAATCACTAAATAAGAAAACAGAAGGAATATAAATGCAAAAATGAATAAAGTGAAACAAAACAAAAAAATGATCAACATAACCAAAAACTGGTTATTTGAAAAGGCAAGAGAAGGCAAAAATAACCAGTATCAGGAATGAAAAGGGGGATATATCTACAGCTGTTACAGAAATACTGAGTCACTTTATGTCCGTAAATTTGAAAACGAAAATGAGATGGACATATACTTGTAACAGTGACTCTCACAGCACAGTTTACAACCCTCTGGGAGTGTTCAAGACTGTCTTAGATAACCAAGGAGGTCAAAATTATTTTCATGATTCTAACGTATCATCTTCCCTTTTATTAACTGTATTACATTTGTAGTAATTGTGCAAAAGCAGCGGTAAACCTGCGTGATTTGTCAGAGCCAATCATGGCAAGTCTATTTCTCTTGCCAGTGATTGGTTTAGAAAACCCGGGCTTAGGAAAACATTGAGAATCTTGTATATGTCAAATGTTATTAATGAGATGCAAGAAGAAACACCCTGTGGCTTCAGAGAAGTTTTTCCTTTCAAGAAAGGTAATAGGAAGTAGTTTTCCTCCTTCTGGATGAGGATGTGTGTGGAATGCAGCCCAGAACTACAGGCAACTGTCTCTTACCTGAAAAGGAAGCCGGCACGCAGAACAGAGTGGAGCTGAGAAAATTACAGATACACAGAACTGGAGTAACATGAATAACCCAATCCTGAAAGCTCAGTTTCATTTTGTAGTGAGCCAATTTTCTGTTCCAGCAACTTTTACGTTTTTGCTTTATTGAAACTGTAAACAACCTAATTAACATTATAGAATTCACTGCTTAAATAAATGCTGTTTCACAGTGCAATGTACAAAAGGGGTCTCTCAAATTTACAAGCTAGACAAATTTTTCTCTATACAAAGGTGCACCTTAGACATTTGTACTACCTGGTAGAGTTACCACTGAGACATTTGTGGAATATTGTATTACCAATTGGTATACAACTGAGAAGTGGTGTGTGGTGCATTATTGAGTACATTCATTAACGGTACAGCTGACCCTTTAAAAAATTGCATGGGTCAATTTATATGTGAATTTTCTTGTCTCTGCCATCCTTGAGACAGTAAGACCAACTCTTCCTCTTCCTCAGCCTATTCAGTGTGAAGGCGATGATGACTTTTATGATGATCCACTTCCACTTAATGAATAGAAAATATATTTCCTTAGTAACATATTCTTTTCTCTAGCTTACATTATTGTAAGAATACAGTATATAATACATATAACATACAATCAATCAACTGTTTATTGGTAAGAGTTCCAATCAACAGTAGGCTATTAGTGTGAAAAATATGAATCTGAAAGAGCCAGTTCTTCAAGATGAATCCCAAGTGGCTAACTGGCCCTGAATTTAAAATGGAGCCAAGCAGCCATTTGCTGACTGGGATCACACACAAACTCTTGAGTTCCCTGAAAACCCATAGCTTTTTATCTTTGGAACTATCAGAGCTCACCTGAGCTAACCAAACACGGCTCTACTGTATTGACCGATCAGAACTAGGCAAGTTTCAATCCTTCACTTGCATAAGAGGACCTGATTGGGAAGCTTGGGCAGGAACTTTTGCTACGAAACCCCAGTCTTCACTTTGGGAGGCCCAGGTGGGCTGATCATGAGGTCAGGAGATCGAGACCATCCTGGCCAACATGGTGAAACCCTGTCTCTACTAAAAATAAAAAAAAATTAGCTCGGCGTGGTGGCACACATTGTAGTCCCAGCTACTTGGGAAGCTGAGGCAGAAGAATTGCTTGAACCCAGGAGGCAGAGATTGCAGTGAGCCAAGATCGCGCCACTGAGCTACAGCTTGGGTGACAGTGCAAGACTCTGTCTCAAAAACAAACAAACAAACAAAACCTCAACCTTCCTTTTGTTCTCTCAAATGTACCTCCATTTTACACCAAACACTGCATCTCCCCCAGTTTTACAAACTGTTCGCTGAAATAACCTATCTTTCCTCTAAATTCCTTTGTTCACAGGAGTTGATTTGGAGGAGTCAAAAGTTACATGCAGATTTTCAACTGTGTGGGCTATTGGCACCCCTCACCCCTGCACTGTTCAAGGGTCAACTGTATTACAAACACAGAGAGGCACTACTGGGTATCTGCTTAAGTTCAGTGCTATCTGGGATGTTGACTTTATATGATAAAGACAGGTCAAGAATTTGCTTTAAGATGAGGCCAAAGATCTGGAGTACTTTTACATGGGCCAGTTGCTTCTGTAACCATACACAGTGCTCTCAGAAGTTAAAAGGAAACTCAGACTGAAAGACAGCTTTTCCCTTTTGGTGTGGTTCACTGGGCACTGAAACTGAATGGCCTCTTTAAAGTTTCACAGACAAGGTAGATTCATCTCCAGCCACTTGCTGCTAATGCTTGAGAAATTGCAAAGCAACCTAGGGATCCTCTTGAATTAAATTACATTTTCCCAAAGGTGAAGTTTAATTGTATTTAGTTGCCTTTGATAACCGCATATGAAGGAGGAAGAATAATTTTTTCTTTTTTAAGACAGGGTCTCACTTTGCCACCCAGGCTGGAGCGCAGTGGTGCAATCTCAGCTCACTGCAACCTCTGCCTCATGGTAGAGTGATCTTCCCACCTCAGCCTCCCAAGTAGCTGGGAATACAGGCACGCACCACCATGCTCGGCTAATTTTTAAATGTTTCTGTAGGGATGGGGTCTCTATTGCCCAGGCCGAGAATAAATATTTCATGTAAGTGCTGATTAAATACCCAGGAAGCCACCATTCTGTCATACCCTTACTTAACAAAGTGTTGCTTTCCACCCTACCCCAGGAGAAAGCACACCTAACATGGCAAGATTCATTGGCTACAGCTCAGCAAAACATTCTGGATCCTTTAGGAGGAAAAAATCTTACATGAACTGCATTTTAAGAATAAAGTGGTGCAGGATCTGGATTTAAAAAGAAAAAAAAAAAGAATAAGGAAGAAGTTTTATGGGACCTAAATTTCAAGTCAACAGCCCTTTGAATCTCTGGCTGTAAGATGAATGCAACTCATCCACGGAATTTCTTTCTTTGAAGATGTGTTTTATGCCACTGTGACCCCAGAAGAAAGACAGTGAACTATTTGGACTCTGATGCAAAAGGTATATCATCTGTATCCTGCTGGTTCTGGTTCTCACTAAGTAATAGTTAAAATGATGCATTAAAGGATTATAAGTGATTTAATCAAGAATATGTCTATTCTCATTGTAAATCAGCTTGTATTTTAAGTATTACATGTAAAATCACTGGGTTAGTACACACTGCAAATATACCAAACAAGTTTGTACCTGCCTGATTTTGATGACCATAATCCAAATGTTCTTTCCATTTTCTGTGCTGTAATTTAGTGTGTGATTGAACACACATTTTTATCATGCTGCATTTTCCATCTAATATTGTTAATATGTAACATCCAGATCAATTCAGAAGATACAAACTACAACCCTTCCACTAAGAAAAGTGTGAAAGAGATTATCTTTTAACATGAAGTATTATGTATACTTTTGAACTATTTTAAGTTGAAGCACATGTTTATAGGCCAAAGCTTGTTTAAAATCATTTCAGAACCAAGTACATGTTTTAAGAACATGCCATACAGAACTGAATATAGTGTACTCTAATTTTTTTCAATTTGACAAAAAATGGACAGAAGGCAAAATGAAAAAAAAAATTTATTTCTTCAGTGTTTATCCACTGTCAATACTGTATTTTTGATGCAATATATTTGCCAAAAAAAACTCAGCCTTTATTTTCCATTTTAAACAACTACAATATTTACAAGCTGTTCAGAATAACACTCAGACACACACACACACTCACAGACACACGTAAGTACATATGTCCTTATCTCTGGTTTATACTGAATGCTGGTAAAGGCCATGAATACTCTCCAGAGCCCATGATCAGAAAAGGAAAACCCATTTTCCTTCTTACATCCACTTTCCAAGAATCGTGTTCAATATTCCTCCTTCCATTTCCTCATGCAGAGCTCATTGCCAGACTTGTATAGGGTTAATCAGCTTTTAAAATTTACTTTTTCTTAAACTATAAGCTTTTAAAAAGCATAAGCAGACATGATCCCCTCCCCAAAAAAACTTCTATTATTTTGGTTGTAGAATCAAGCTTCATATATGAAAAATCTTGTTCAATCACAAGTACACTAAACCCAAGAGTCATCTGGAGCAGCCATCTTACGCTCTATCACTACTCTGTTGTGAATTCCCCGGGGCACCACCTCACTGTGCAAGTAATATCCAGGAATTCATCCCCATCACAGTGTTAGACGACCTTTATTCCTTCTAGCTTGGCTCCACCGAATTATAAATTGTCAGGTACAGCTGAGGCATAAGAAAAAAGGTATAACCCTATATAATAGGTATAAGTCTTAGAACAGAATTGTCATTATAACCTTGTGGTGACAATCAGCTCTAGTTCCACCAAAGAATGTGAGGTTGATTCGACAAAACGGCAGATAATGAAGTTCAACTCACAAACATAAGTTATTTACCTTAATTCAGAAAGAGTATGTGCCTTGTAGGCAATAAAGAGAAATTGTTTTCACACATAATTCTTGACAGATGACTCTGGTGAGGTGATTCAAAGTAGAAAATATACTTCTGTTTCAAGCAAACTTACTCCACTCATATCCCACCAGATTTATTATAATTAATTCCTTTCCAATCACAATTCTTCCTAGACATTTAACAAGTAAAAATAAGATGGCCTGGATGCATATTAACCAAATTAAAAAAAAAAAGATAAATGAAGAAAAGGCTTTTCAATACTTATTTTTAAAAAGCTATATTCAATGTAATATTAAAATTATGCTGCCCCAATGCATGGTAGTATCTAATTTTTCTTTCTCAACACCAATAAAACAATATCCATGTAAGAATGAAACAGAATGTCCTAAGTCTGTTACCAAGTTCCATGTGCTATCTTACCTTGACTGACATTATTCTCTCCACTAATCTTGGAATTAAAGGAAAAGCCTCTAGAATAAAAAGGGACATTTTATACCTTATCTGAACAATGTATCCTATCAAAAGAAAAAATTAACTGGGTCTGTGTCCAAAGTAACTTTATATGATTACCTTACACAAAAAAAGAATATGAATGAATAATGAGGACTTAAAAAACAAACACACACCTCAGAAAAGGCTTTGTCCATATTCATGAAGAATTAATTAAAATAAATATAAAAGAAATTAACAATCTGGACAGCAGTTTATGTTTAAGTAGCTAGTAATATAAAGTCAAAGGATTCTGACAAAATCATTATCACCTTTTTCTCAAGTCACATATTTATTTAGGAGGAAAGATGCTTGAAAGCTAGCTATAAGAAAAGGACAATTCTAGACAATGGGTGAATCTTCAGCTTAAAAGGCCCAGTGCTGGATGAATGACTCACAACAGCAATTCACCAAATGCAGAACTGCTAAGCAGAGGCAGAAGGATGATGCTCAGAAGCATGGAGGAATTTATCAAGGCTAAGCAGGAAGCATGGAGGAATTTATCAAGGCTAAGCAGGAAGCATGGAGGAATTTATCAAGGCTAAGCAGGAAGCATGGAGGAATTTATCAAGGCTAAGCAGGAAGCATGGAGGAATTTATCAAGGCTAAGCAGGAAGCATGGAGGAATTTATCAAGGCTAAGCAGGAAGCATGGAGGAATTTATCAAGGCTAAGCAGGAAGCATGGAGGAATTTATCAAGGCTAAGCTGCTCCTGCTGAAAAATATGAGGCTGAGTTTTATATTTTGGTATGTGATGGAAAAATAAACTAATTCAGAAAGAGAAACACATGTTCTTACTGGTTTCCTACACAAAAACTTACATTTTCATTGCCTGACATTTAGTACATAGAGTAATCTTCCATATCTCACTTAGGATACAAATACTGTCTGACTACTTCTGTTTCAAAAATTAGAAGTATTTCAGATATACTTGAAATATTTTCCAAAATACTTCAAATCTAATATAATTAGATTATCATCCTCCAGTAACAAAGTCAAAGAAGGCAGAACACTGGTTAAGTTTGTTCACTAATTTCCTAAAAGGCAATCTCTTAAAAAATATACATACAGCCTCACCACTTAACTCTTCCAAGTTCCTTAAATATCAACATCTTATGTTAATCAAGATTCTTGGAAAAATTATTCTTTCTTTAGCAAAAAAGTCAACAATAAAGTTTTATCCAGTGTTGAAAATGGTGTAAAAAGAGAGTTCACATCAAGGTATAAGTTGGAAGATTAACCAAAAGCTTAGTTAGGAGCTATAAAATGTTTTTTGTCAGTGAATGCAAGAAAAAAAGGAAAAAAAGGCAACAATTTATAACTCATTCCATGATTATCTTTCTCTTACAAGAGTGGGTTGGTGGGGGGGGGAAGAATTAAGAAAAAAACAGAAAGATTTCAATCATACAATGTTATAAAAAGGAAATGAATAAAAAAACTAGTGTTTTAGTTACATCTTTTTACTTTCAAATTATGGAAATCAAAGCATTGGCAATTTATAAACTAAAGACATTAATGTAGGCTGAAGTCTTGTACATAACTGAAAAAGGTTAAGCAGAGAATCTAAACAAGTCATTCACGATTCTCTAGGGGGTGACAGGTGAGGCAGGAATAAAAATTTATGATCAATTAAGTTAATGCAAGTATTATATTTCTATATAATTTAGATCAAATTATTCTTAAGAAATGAATATTTCTTCAATTATCACCATTTCCCCTGATGCAATTACTAGAAAAGTATTATGATTTTTAAAAGACTCTCAGTTTTAGACTCTTACGAAAAACAACAGGGCTTCTCTCAGAGTTCCTAATTTATAAACTCACTAAAGAATTATGTTAACAAAATTCAACTTGTTTTGAGAAAAATATATATCAATTGCTACCCAAAATCAAAACCCAACATATATGTTCCATATAAAATCTAGTCTTGCATTTGAAATCTGACTTTTCAGAGTATGTGATGCGTTAAAAATTTTTTTGGAGCAGGGGCTAGAAATTAAAAAATTCCAGCCCTTCTGATTAAATCATGTGAAGGTCAGATTTTTTTTTTAATGTGTGGGAAAATGAATTATCTTCCATCTAAGACTGAAAAGGCTCTATTTATCTCTTATCTAGGCAATGACCATGAAAAGATCATATTCACTTCAGAAAGGGAACAAGCAGAAGGGAACAGAGTTACTTTGAGAAGATTTTAAAAATATATGTACATAGAGAAATTGATTATAAATTCAGTTTCAGAAGAAAAACCCACCAAAACCAAAAACACTAAACTTTAATGGCATACTGTAGATCTGCCAAAATGAGGCAAATGCAGAATATGACAGTATCAGAAAAATACATTTTTTAAATGGTCAATTTAGAAAGGGTACCTTTGTATAAAGGTTCAGTAAATCATTTGACAAGTATTTTTAAACAGTAAATTTTGTAAAGTATGAAGTCTATGGAAATGTCAACACAAGGCACATTAGGTTCTGAATGACCACAGAAGTTTAAAATTAGAAAAAGGAAAAATAAATAGGTTTCAAAGTGAAAATGCAGTAAGATTGGTATGTTCACTACTTACTTTCTTAGTTTTCATTCCTTCTACTGTAACATTATGCTATAATGTGATATCTACATCAGAATTAGTAGGAAAAACAGCTTCTCTCTTCTGTCACCTCAATAAAAGACACTTTAAATCTGTACTGTCTAATACAGTAGCCACTAGGTACATGTAGCTATTGAGTACTTGAAATATGGCTAGTGACACATGATGAAATAGTAATACTTCGAGTGTACTGGATTAAACAAAATGCATTATTAAAATTACTTTTACCTGTTTCTTTCAATGTTCTATTCACATGGGGTACAAAGATGGCTGCTCCTAAATGCTCAGAGGAGATGTACAATTTTCTTTGGAGTTTCACAACAGAAGGGAAAATTTTCTTAAGGATTTAAAAAATGCTAAAAGTTGCAAATTAAATCTAAATTGAAATTCCCATATCGCCCAATTGTAAATATGAGTAATATATTTCCCTGAATATACATTTTTTAAAAAAACCAATAAAATTTAAGTTATGAGACAACATATGAATTAAGTCAATTTCACAGTTACAAATATTTCAATTTACAGCTACACACTATAAATTACAGGAAATAAAATTCAAGTAATAGAAAAAGAAGAGGGGAAAAATAAGAAGCAAAATTATTAAAGAGGGATATAATAATAATAACTGCACCATTTGGATAGTTTTATTTGAAAAAATTTTACTTGATTAAACTGCATGTGAATAACTTCAAGAGCTAGAAACTCATAAGATAAATAAAAGGCAATCGATCCTTTCTTTAAATTCTTGGACATTCATCTTCTTCTTAAAGAAAAGCATTTTCTTCCCAGAAGTGAGCACAGCAGAGCTTGCCCTGCTGGAGAGAAGCAGAGCACATGGGCTCCTCTGAGATGTGGACACAGGAGCTGGCAGTGGTGTTCACCTGACTGATCTGCTGACTATTGGCTCTGGGAAATGTCAATGATGAAGCTACGTGTATCTTGAGATTACATATTCATTTTAAAGAAAACATCCAATGTCCTGGCATGAAGTACAGACTACTAACAGAAAAATTAGCAGCACAGTTCCTGCTACCTATGTTTATAAGGGAAGGGGTTAATCCCAAAGGCAATTTAAATAATGGTATTTTATTTTTATATATAAATAAATGTTCTGAGAAATCTCAGACTTTAGTGCATTGCTGTAAAAAATTAGTGCAGTTTTTTTTTTCATTAAAGTTTTTAGCGCTCAAGGAATAAGATAAATCTATGTCTGTTCATAGTCTCTTTCACTGTACATTAAACTTTTATACTGCTATAAGTCAAACAGAACATTTCTACACTGGTCTGTTTTTAAAAATCAAGGTAAATGAATTTCATGTTCTATGACAAAACATGGCAATTATTTTTGGCAAAGAAATTAGAAAAATATGAGATCATAGTTTAGAAATGAAGAGTTTGTTGATTTGAAGCATAGGCAATACATAGGAAAAACTTTTTTTAAGGATGTATTTTAACAGAACTTTATCTTTCATGCAAAATGTTTTCTTGGCAGCTAACTTAAAAAAATATTTCGGCTTTATTTGGGGATGGAGACAGTGACAGGAGTCAGGGTGAAGGGCAAAGGAGAGGCGCTTAACCAAGCTCATTCTGCTTTCAGTCTCTCCCACACAGGATCAATGTGATACCTGCAGGCATCTTCTGCTTGCTCCTCTCTTTTCCAATGTCTTGGAATTGAGAGGGAAAAAGAAACGTCTTTATAAAACATTGGCTCACACTTCAGCCCCAAGTTCTAGTACCCCAGTTTCAATTATAGTCACATATTTATCATCAATCTGGACCAGAAGCACTGCCTTGTCGATGTGGGATCTAGTACCTGGATCTCTGCTGCAAGGCACCCATCGGTGAATCACCTAATGATTCAGAATAAAACAAGAAGTTAGTGCTGGAGACCTGGAATATACTCACAAACTCTTATCCCCACCCAGGATTAGAAGTAGCAATTTTGTCTGAAAATTATACATAAGTATAAATCAGCTAAAACCATGCATCCGAGTGAGGCAGACTTCAAAAAACGCAGACCCCTAGACCACTAGCTTGTAAAAGAACTTACATGGCCTTCCATGCCCTCCTGCGGACTCCAGTCTTTCCAGCTATTTCTCCCAGCTTTTAACCGAATTCCCTCATCAGGCCACTGCAGCTCTTTCCTTTTAGACAGGTTTATCCCTTCCAGAATTTGACTGGGATCCACAATCTATATGATAAATAAAAACATTTCCAATTCATTTTTTTCTTGATGATGAAGAATTATGTAATCTCAAACAAAATGCTTTTCACAGAACTCTTTGTGCCTCAAGTTATTTTTTAAATTCCTCTAATGGAATTTAAAAAAATAATCTTAAGAACTACCTCTTGAATTATTTTCAGCCTTCTGGTAGACAACCTCACTGCAATGGCCATGTGACAAGGGCACAACAAGGAACAAATATCACCACCACAAAAACTGTTTGCTTTCAGTTTTTAAATTCGAAGAAACTTTTCCCCAACATTCAAAAATACTCTAGTCTTGAGACTAAGATAAGATGTGTTTACACAAGAGTCCTTCATTCAACAAATAAGAAATAAAAACAAATAAGTAATAAAAACAGCACAAGACCACCTCTGGGCTTACTTACTTGGACTCTGTAAATCACTTCTCCCTTTCTGGCGTGTGAATTATTGGCAGGACTTAAGGTGTTGCCTGGCTGTGCATCAGTGGCACTGCCCTGACCTCCCTCTGTTGCAAGAAAGCCCACGAGAGTGTGATGTTTGCAGGCTGGGATGCTTTGGCTGGAGCTGCTGGAGGAAGGGAGGCCGTGCTGCACACAGGCCAGGCCACTCTGACTGGAGGGTTCCATTTGGTTCACCATTGATAGGCGGGACTGGATGGATGATGGCAAGTTTCGAAGCGATATCTGACTGGTGGAAGAGCGCCGACAAGGCACAAACCCCGTGGCGGACATCCGGAGGGACGAATGCCGGCTGCTGTAGCAGTAGGAAGACTGGCTGGCTACTGAGGCCCGGGCAGGAGACTGTCTGACCAGGCCCGACTGCACAGAGTGAGAGCTGTGACTAGTGCCTAGGAGGAGAAACAGCAGCACTCACTAAGCAGAATGACTCAGACACGATACTTCCGTTTTGCAGTTTCTAAGACTTTTTCCCCTAGGCAATTAATTGGTGAATTGATAGAACTTATTAATGTTTATGCCTAAAACTTTTAAAGTTAAGAAAAAGAAATACGTATCTGAGATCTTTTTTCGTATGCGGTTTTTATCACATAATTTTTATTTGCTAACGTTTTTTAGAGTTCGAATTCTGGGGCATATGAAAGACCTAAAAAATAATTAAATATTTGACAGGAAACATCAGGACTTAAGGTTAGGATAAATCCTAAAATATGTTTCACAGCAATATTTCAAAATAACAAGAATACTTCTGTAACACATCAGATATGAACTATCTCACGGAAATGAGATGTCAGAGATTTACTGAGAAATACTGCATGATCTCTCTCACTCATGGAATCTGAAAAATCCAAACTCACAGAAGCAGAGAGTAGAATGGTGGCTGCCAGGGGCTGGGGAGGGGGAGGTGTTGGTCACAGGGTACAAAGTTCCAGAGAGTCAGGAGGAATAAGCTCTGGAGCTACTGTACAGCCTGGGGACTATAATTAATAATAATGTGCTATATGCTTAAAAATTGCTGAGTAGCTCTGAATTGTTCTTACCACAAAAAATAGGTATATGAGGTAATGGATATGTTAACTAGCTTAATTTAATCATTTCGCAATATAGTCACATATTAAAACATGATGATATAAACCATAAATATGTATCATTTTTGCCAGTTAAAAAAGAGAAATATTTATTAAGGTCCTACTAATTGGCATGCTCTATAACTACTATTTCTCAAAGTATGGTTATTACTGCCCTTTCAATCTCTTCCAAGGAAAAGCTACACTGCCTATAGAGAGACAGTGAATACCATGCTGTAATTTTCATACACATTTGGGGATCACTGCTAAATAGGAATCATGAGTGGTACTGAAATGCAGGTTCTTATGCATCCTTTTTCAAGTGGCTTGATTTGATTCTTTAGACTTGTCTTTTTCTTGACTTGTAACAGTAATGTAAAATTAATTACATTGAAAACATAGCTACATGTACTTTTTACCTGAAAATAAAAAGAACTAATCAATGTAAGAGCAAAAAGTACATTTAAAGAACACTGAAAGTTTTATGTTTTCACTCAGAAGCAAAAAAGAACATCCAAAATGTTGATCTATCAGGTCTCTTCACTTGAATCCCATATTGAAATTTAATAAATGTCTTTCAATTTAAGTAAATGTCTTGGAACTTTATCTGATCCATGTGAAGCAGTTGGCAGGGGGCAGTCAGAGAGGATCAACTCTCCATATGGCTGGATCAACTGATCATCCATATGGAGACAGTTGAGACCTGATTCCTTCTGCACACCAAGTGGACTGTTGATCTCATATCAAAGGGAAATTAATAAAAGCTACCTTGAGGGTCTAGGGATAGGGAAAATTTTCTTAATTAGGACATAATGATAAAATAAATGATTAGTAAATCATTCTCAATAAAATTAAGGACTTCTCATCAAAAGAAGGCAAGTAATTCTTCACAGTAAGAGAATGAAAAGCCAATGGACAGAATGGGAAAACATATTTGTAGTACAGAAAACTGAAAGAGCTCAAATCCAGAATATAAAACACAAATCAATAAGAAAAAGATAACCAAATTAAAAAATAGGCAAAAGATATAAATAAGCACTTTAGAAAGAGGAGCTGCTGATAAATTCATTAAAAACTTCCATTTTTAGGTATCAGAGTAATGCAAATTAAAACAATTAAAATTAAATCCCGCACTCCCCCCTCCGCACCCCACCCCGCCCCGAGCAAGCAAGGAGCAGAGGCAAGAACTGACATTCTTCAAAGCTGGGAAGGTTGATAGGACTAGTGAGAGTAACAACTGGTTAAAAAAACTTTTTTTTTTCTGGAAGATTTTTGGCATTATATATCAAGAGTATTATTCTCATAAGCTTTGGCCTAGTTCATTTTTAAAATTTCTGGTCTATGAAAATAATAAACAGTTACAAAGACTTATATACAAAGATTATTACAACATTATGTTAGAAGAAAAACTAAGTCATCCAACAGGGGAGAAGTTAATTATAATTAATATTTAACTATTAATTATAATAGTTAAATATTATTAGCTTTTAAAAATTATATTTTCAAAGAATCCTTAATATATCAAAAGGTTTATGTTGAATTATCAAGTTTAAAAAGCATATAATTACATATATAAAAAATATGAACATATGTGACAATACAAGTACAACTTGGAATTAAAAAAAATTCTATTTCTGTATTTTCAAGTAGCTCACATGTAGTCCTCTTTATACACATATACTAACCAGCCTCTATGCTAAGAAGCTAACATTAGACATCATATAACTTTGTTTCACATTACCTAGTGGTGGAGGATAAGATGAGACAGGTGGGTGGAGCCCCGGTTCCTGATCCCCTGCCCAGGATTTCCAGTGCTTCCCTGGGATACGTTGCTGTGGGGATCGTTGGCAGTTGTTGCGTTGTTACCAGTGCAGGAAGTCCCACCTCCAGTATCAGAATCTTCAATATTGCCACCACTGTTACATCCAGCTCCGCAACCTTTCCTAAGCCTAGAAACAAATACCAGAGTAAAAAGCATTATCCCAAGATCACTTCAAAATGGGTATTTCATTCTTTTTCTAGCTATTCTGAACTGCTAATGCTACTAATGTTTACCTTTTAAGTCTTTATGGTGCAGTCAATATTAGGAACAAAAAAACTCGTATGTTTTCAAAGAATGGCTTAAGAACTATAACCCTCATATTCATTGTCTCAAATCTTTCCAATTTACTTCACTTTTATATACTCTATTATCTGTCCTGCATCACGATAAAGAACTGTATATAACTCAGTTGTACCATTAACATCAAAACAGCATGGTACTGGTACCAAAACAGAGACATAGACCAATGGAACAGAACAGAGGCCTCAGAGGCAATGCCACACATCTACAACCATCTGATCTTTGACAAACCTAACAAAAACAAGCCATGGGGAAAGGATTCCCTGTTTAATAAATGGTGTTGGGAAAACTGGCTAGCCATGTGCAGAAAGCAGAAACTGGATCCCTTCCTGACACCTTACACTAAAACTAACTTCAGATGGATTAAAGACTTAAACATGAGACCTAACACCATAAAAACCCTAGAAGAAAACCTAGGCAAAACCATTCAGGACATAGGTATAGGCAAGGACTTCATGATTAAACACCAAAAGCAATGGCAACAAAAGCCAAAATAGACAAATGGGATCTAATTAAACTCCAGAGCTTCTGCACAGCAAAAGAAACAATCATTAGAGTGAACCAGCAACCAAGAGAATGGGAAAAAAATTTTGCAATCTACCCATCTGACAAAGGTCTAATACCCAGAATCTACAAAAAACTAAAACAGATTTACAAGAAAAAAACAAACAAACCCATTCAAAAGTGGGCAAAGGACACGAACAGACACTTTTCAAAAGAAGACACACATGAGGCCAATAAACATATGAAAAAATGCTCATCATCACTGGTCATTAGAGAAATGCAAATCAAAACCACACTGAGATACCATCTCACGCCAGTTAGAATGGCGATCATTAAAAAATCTGGAGACAACAGATGCTGGAGAGGATGTAGAGAAATAGGAACACTTTTACACTGTTGGTGGGAGTGTAAATTAGTTCAACCATTGTGGAAGACAGTGTGGCAATTCCTCAAGGATCTAGAAATAGAAATTCCATTTGGCTCAGCAATCCCATTACTGGGTATATACCCAAAGGATTATAAATGTGTTCTATTATAAAGATACATGCACACATATGTTCACTGCAGCACTGTTTACAATAGCAAAGACCTGGAACCAACCCAAATGCCCATCAATGATAGACTGGACAAGAAAATGTGGCACATATGGACTATGGAATACTATGCAGCCATAAAAAACAATGAGTTCATGTCCTTTGCAGGGACATGGATGAATCTGGAAACCATCATTCTCAGCAAACTGACACAAGAAAGAAAACCAAACACCGCATGTTTTCACTCATAGGCGGGTGTTGAACAATGAGAACACATGGGCACAAGGAGCGGAACATCACACACTGGGGTATGTTGGGTGTTGGGGCGCTAGGGGAGGGATGGCAGGGGGTGCGGGGGGAGGTTGGGGAGGGATAACACTGGGAGAAATGCCTGATGTAGGTGATGGGGGATGGAGACAGCAAACCACCATGGCATGTGTGTACCTATGCAACAATCCTGCAAGATCTGCACATGTACCCCAGAACTTAAAGTACAATAAAAAAAAAAGTTTCTCATGGCTGAATGCATTTTGTATAATGAGCCAACTGTTTGGAAATTTTTGTAACTTTTTCATTTATTTTAATTAAATTTCAAAAAAAAATCACAGCTGGAACAGAATTTTTGTTGTTTTTTTTTTTTTTTGAAGTTATTTTTTTTTTTATTGCATTTTAGGTTTGGGGGTACATGTAAGAACATGGAAGATTGTTATAGGTAACACATGGCAGTGTGATTTGCTGCCTTCCTCCCCATCACCTATATCCGGCATTTTTGAGACAGAGTCTTACTCTGTTGCCAGGATGGAGTGCAGAGGTGTGATCTCAGCTGACTGCAACCTCTGCCTCCTGATTCAAGCGATTCTCTTGCCTCAACCTCTCAAGTAGCTGGGACTATAGGCGCCTGCCACCACACCCAGCTAATTTTTGTATTTTTAGTAAAGATGGGGTTTCACCATGTTAGCCTTGTGATCTGCCCACCTTGGCCTGCCAAAGTGCTGGGATTACAGGCATGAGCCACCATGCCCAGCCTGGAAACAGCATTCTTACCAGTGCCAATGTCTGTTCAGTTACTCTGAAGTATGTAATCCCTGAAAACCTAATTTATTTATACTGTTAATATAGTGTACTTGAAAAGAGGTGCTGAAATCATTTTCCTGTTTTTAAAAAATGGAGAGTGACTAAGCAAACAAGGACAATTGGGCACTCTATGTCATTTTTCTTAGGGGGAAAGAATTTCTTTAAGGTAATTATAACATATTAAATATTTTTTGGAAAGAAAATTTCTTTGAACACTCTCATGGCTTATATTGTGCCTTCTGTTTGGGCAGAGATTAAACATTTGAGAGTCTGCTGCTTTAGTTGCCAGATTTGGTTTTCCTTAAGCTACATATAAAAACCTGAACAACCCTTAAGAAAAGGAAAACAATGTTCTGCAAAGTTTCTTCACCATCCAAACTATGATGTTCCTACTCCAGACATCATCATTTACTAGACAAAAGACAGAGAAAAAAATTCATGTGAATATTTGAAAACACTCTAGATTTCAGATCTGAGTGAGAATGTATTGTTAAAAAGGCAGTAGTATCTCTGCATTGCCATCAAGTCTCAACATGCACAGAGTGCTCCCCCTAGTGTTGAAACAGAACAGTAAACCAGAAAAAGTAATCAACTTACATGTTGTTTTTCTCTTAATTCCCCATCTGTATAGAACAAATACCCACATATTCTAATAGTGGCAATGTACAATAGAAAGTTAAAAAAAAAAATTAAACAAATAAAGGGAATTTTCCAAGATTCTATCAAGTAACACAGCAATGGTTCCTAACCACGGTTGTACATCAGATTTATCTAATAAGATTTTGATGATAAGAATGCTCAGATTCTACTTCTTGAAGTTCAGAAATAATGGGTTCATAATGTACCATGGCACCTGTAGTTTTTTCTACAAGTTTCCCAGGTGACGCTACTGCACATGCCTAGATTAAGAGGGTCAGGGATACACCAGCACTGAATAATGCAACCCCTTGGCTCACCTGTGCCAGGTTGACACTATGAAGTTCCTGATATTTCCCAAGCTGATAGGACCCCCAAGAATGTCTTTAAGCTGTTCGTGGCTGTCAGAGTAAGAAGTTGTCAGGGGTGAGACAAAGATTGGGTAGCCAATAGGTTGATCACAAGATGAGTTTATCATGTTTCTCAGGGCTTGCTTTGCATTTTGGATGCTACCTCTCTCTGGGTTACGGTTACGTAGAAAAACAAGCTCTTGCTGTTGCCCCGCCCAAAGACCTCGGACACATTCCTTATTCACCTGAAAACCAGAACACAAGGGAATCAGGTCAAGGGAACAAGAATAAAATTCACAGAAACAGAAGAGCAGAAATGGGAGGAATACGAAAGATATTACAATAACTAGTTGTGAAAAGCAGGAAACAAATATAAGTAGGACACGTTTAAATAAGAGGTAACCAATTTCCCTTTGTCATTAGCAGGTTGCTAAATAATAAGCATCTACAGAGCTCTTCTTCATGCTCTGTCTTTAAAAGTATCAAGTAAATGAAGCCAATTTAGTTTTTTAAATTGGCAAAACACTCAATTATATAAATAAGACAATAGATATCTTTTATAGAAATGAGAGATAAATATTTAGGGTTGAAAAAATGTTTATAACATTTATCGGTTGATTAAATAATACAAATTTAAAAAATAAATAACTACAAACTATCAAAATAAAATTTCAGAAATTAAGCCTCTTAAAGCCCTGAAATGTCTAAAAAAAACAAGGAAAAGTTAGAATGAACTATTTAACGTCTGATGTCTACTAAGTACATAGTATGCTATCATTTTGCAACCTAGGAATCATATTATATTAGCAATATGGTGTTGACTTTTTACAAAGAGATGCTGCCCAAATTGCATATATAAAAGATATAAGATCTGCCATTTAATGGATAAAAGACTGTCAAAACTGAAATAACCAAAAATTTTAAGGCTTTAAGGTACATGAGAAAGTTTCAGAGGACAGAATAAAGTACTGAAAAAAGTAAGTCAAATTAAGTGCTCATCAACAACAAAGACTAATGTAGTATGGGCATTACATTTTTCTGTGAAAAAACTTTCAATCACTTTTTAAAAGTTTTGATCAAGGTTGGGTGCAGTGGCTCACACCTGTAACTGTACCACTTTGGGAGGCTGAGTCAGGTGGATCACTTGAGCCCAGCAGTTCGAGACCAGCCTGGGCAACACAGCAAAACCCCATCTCTACAAAAAACACAAAAATTAGCCGGGCATGGTAGTGCATGCCTGTAGCCCCAGCTTCTCGAAAGGGTGAGGTGGAGGATCACCTGAGCCGAGGGAGGTTGAGAGCCTGCAGTGAGTCGTGGTCACGCCACTGCACTCCAGCCTGGGCCACAAAGTGAGACTCTGCCTCAAAAAAAAAAAAAAAAAAAATTTACATCAAGTTATTCAACTTCTATTCAACTTGGACACAAATAATACCTCACTTACTTTAATGACTCTGAAGCTCAGGTAGCGTCTGTTGAGCATGATGATTTTATATTCATTGGTGCCATCATCCATGACATGCCGCAGAGCAAGCAAGGAGGGAGAGTTGGCAAGTACTGCGCTCCGCCATGCAGGGTCCCCTTCATGGGCTATTACGAGGTTTTTCTCATGAGACACAATGGCTTCATAGAGCACAGTAGGGTCATCATATTCATCTGGAGAAGTAAAATGATCCTAAACACAAAAATAATATATAAATTTTTAAAGGAAAATAAGAGAATTGATGATAACTTCCATAGTTACTAAGAGAAAGTTCTTAAAAACTGGTTTAATATGAATACTTCCATGCATGTTAATATTAGAGATACATTATAGATTCTTAATCATAACCAGTTTAGGAATTAGCTCATTACTGCTATACTATTTTTATAAATTCCTTAATTCAACCCTCTCCTCTAAGTTCTAGATGAATAAATATCATTTCTGGTTTTTATGTTTTCTTTGTTTTTCTCTTTCGAGTTGTTTTTCATATCTTTGATCTTTTTTTTTTCTGTTGAAGGATTATTGGACTATTAAGTAAGGAAGGCTAAAATTATATAAGGTCTCTAGACTGTGTTTGCTTTTAACTAGATACTTTTCATATAAAGCCATATCTCTAGAACGGGTTCTAATATACCACTTTATCCTGTCTCTTACCTAGTTAAGTTATGGCTCAAAGCCATGGGCTTTGAGCACAGATTTGGGGTCCTAGTCCTAGACAGGTTGGTAAAGTTTTCTCTGAAAAGCCTCTTGGTCTTAATAACTACTCATTCATTTGATAGTTATTCAGTGTCTGCCATGTACAAGACTCTATGGCAGGTAGCATGGAAGAAACAAAGAAGTATTTAAAATGTATCTCCCTATTATAAACCTACACATTAACAGGGACAGGACATATACTGAAATACTCATAACACAAATCTGCAGTTTTGAAATGGTATATTAAAGAAATGTAAATATTATAAGCTGCTTTCATATTTATAGTTGGGAGGTTGACAAATTTCTGTATCCAGGTAAAGTAACCCATTTGCACTCAAGTCAACTGACCAGAATTTGTGCTATGTGAAAGAAGAATGACAGTGAGAAGGGAATATCCTTAAGGATACAGCCTGTTAGCTGGGGGGTTGAGATATGTGAGATAAAACTGTACCCATAAATAATGCTTCAATATATAAAATGTTCTACAAAACATTATTTCATTGGAATCTTACAACAATCTTGTCAAGCAGGTTGAGTAGATAATACCTGCATTTTACATGTTTAAAAACTGAAGCTTACAGAGGCATAGTTGCTTCCTAAGTTTAGGAAGTTAGTAAATGCCAGGCAGAAGATTTTGGACCTTGAAGACTGGTATTCTGAAATAACTCAGTACAGCAACCAAACTTACCAATTAATGACATTCCTGAGAGAGAAGGTAGAAAAAGTAAACAACCTGACAAACATATTTGAGGGAATAACTCAAGAGTATTTTCCTAATCTTGCTAGAAAGGTGGACATCCAGATACAAGAAATCTGAGAACAGCTGTGAGGTATTATAAAAACCGAACATCACCAGGACATACAGTCACCAGGGTGTCTAAGGTCAACACTAAAGAAAAAATCTTCAAGGCAGCTAGAGAAAAGGTCAGATCACACACAAAGGGAACCCCATCAAGTTAATAGTAGACTTCTCAGAAGAAACTTTATAAACCAACAGAGACTGGGGCCTGTTTTTAGCATTCTTAAAGAAATTCCCACCAAGAATTTCATATCCTGCCAAACTAAGTTTCGTGAGTGAAGGAGAAATAAAATCTTTCCAGACAAGCAAGTGCTAAGGAAATTTGTTACCACTTGACCAGCCTTACAAGAGATCCTTAAGGGAGTGCTAAACATAGAAACAAAAAAAATAATACCTGCTACCACAAAAACACACTTACTTAAGTACATAGCCCACAGACCCTATAAAGCAACCATACAGTGGAACTATGAAGCAACCAGCTAACTACTTCATGATAGGACCAAAATCTCACATATCAATATTAACCTTGAAGGTAAATGGTCTAAACACCCCACTTAAAAGACACAGAGTTACAAGGTAGATTAAAAAAAAAAGATACATTTGTCTGGTGTCTTCAGGAGACCCATCTCACATGCAATGACACTGACAGGCACAAAGTAAATAGTTGAAGAAAGATTCTTTTTTTTTTAGACAGAGTTTTGCTTATTGTTGCCCAGGCTGGAGTGCAATGGCACGATCTTAGCTCACTGCAACGTCTACCTCCCAGGTTCAAGCAATTCTCCTGCCTCAGTCTCCTGAATAGCTGTGACTATACATGCGTACTGCCATGCCTGGCTACTTTTTGTATGTTTACTAGAGATGGGGTTTCACCATGTTGGCCAGGACGGTCTTGATCTCCTGACCTCATGATCTGCCCACCTCGGCCTCCCAAAGTGCTGGGATTACAGGTGTGAGCCACTGCACCTGGCCATCGGAGAAAGATTTATCATGCAAATAGAAAACAAAAAAGAGCAGGGGTCACTATTCCTATATCAGATAAAACAGACTTTAACAGTAAAAATGGACACAAAAGGTCATTACATAATGATAGAGGGTTCAATTTAACAAGAAGACATAACTATCCTACATACATATGCACCCAATATTGGAGCACCCAAATTCATAAAACAAGGCTTTCTTGGCCTACAAAAAGAATGAGCCACATAGTAATAGTAGGGGACTTCAATATCCCACTGATAGTGTTAGATCATTGAGACAAAAAACTAACAAAGAAATTCTGGACTTAAATTTGACACTTGGCCAATTGGATCTAATAGACAGCTACAGAACACTCCACCCATCAACCATAGAATATATATTATTTTCACCTGCACAGAGAACATACCCTATGATCGACCACATGCTTGGCCAAAAAGCAAGTTTCAAATAAATTTAAAAAATCAAAATCATAGTAACCATACTCTGGGGCCACAGTGGAATAAAAACAAATCAATACCAAGAAGATCTCTCAAGACCACACAACTACATGGAAATTAAACAATTTCCTTGTGAATGACTTTTGTGTAAAGAAATGAAAGTAAAGCAGAAATTTAAAAAATTCTTTGAAATAAACGAAAACAGAGATACAACATGCCAGAATCTCCAGGATGCAGCAAAGGCCGTGTTAAGAGGAAAGTTTACATTGCTAACCGCCCTTATCAAAAAGGTTAGAAAGATCTCAAATTAACAATCTAACACCACACCTGGAAGAACTAGAAAAACAAGAACAAACTAATTCCAAATGTAGCAGAAGAAAAGAAATGAGAGCAGAACTCAACAAAATTGAGACACAAAGACCCACACAAAGATCAACGAAACCAAAAGTTGGTTCTTTGAGAGGATAAACAAGAACAGACTACTAGCTAAACAAAGAAAAGAGAGAAGATCCAAATAAGCACAATCAGAAATGACAAAGGTGACATTACAACTGATTCTACAGAAATAAAAAGATCATCAGAAACTACTACGAACAGCTCTATGCACACAAGCTAGAAAATCTAGAGGAAATGGATAAATTCCTAGAAAGACCCAGTCTCCCAAGATTAAATCAAGAAGAAATCAAAACCCTGAACAGACAAATACTGAGTTCTGAAATTGAATCCATAATAATAATAAAAAAATCTACCAACCAAAAAGCCCCAGATGAGATGCATTCACAGTTGAATTTACTCAATGTACAAACAAGAGTTGGTACCAATTCTAAGGAAACTATCACCCCACCCCGCTACCAAAAAAAAAAAAAAAAGAACAAGGAAGGAATCCTCCCCAACTCATTCTATGAAGCCAGCATCATCCTGAGACCAAAAACCTGGCAAAAACACATGAAAAAAGAAAACTACAGGCCAATATCCTGATGAACATAGATACAAAAATCCTCAACAAAATACTAATGAATTGAATTCAGCAGCACTTGAAAGTTACTTTACCACAATCAAATAGGCTTCATTCCTGGGATGCAAGGGTGATTCAACAATATACAAGTCAATAAATGTGATTTACCACATAAACAAAATTAAAAACAAAAACTATATAATCAGCTCAACAGATGAAGAGAAAGCTTTTGATAAAACCCAACACCGCTTCATGTTAAAAATACTCAACAAACTAGGCATTGGAGGAACAAACCTCAAAATAACCATCTATGACAAACCCATAGCCATCATACTGAACGGGCAAAAGCTGGAAGGACCCCCCTTGAGAACCAGAACAAAACAAGGATGTCCACTCTCACCACTGTTATTCAACACAGTACTGAAGTCCTAGCCACAGCAATCAGCCAGGAGAAAGAAAAAAAAGGCATCCAAATAGGAAAATAAGTCAAAGTATCTCTCTTTGCTGCTAATATGATTCTATACCTAGAGAACTTAGAAAACTCTACCAAAAGGCTCCTAAAACTGATAAATGACTTCAATCAAGTTTCAGGATACAAAATCAGTGTACAAAAATCAGTAGCATTTCTACAAACCAGTAAGATTCAAGCTGAGAACCAAATCAATAACGCAATCCCATCTACAATGCATACACACAAACACACACACTAGAATACATCTAACCAAGGAGGCAAAAGATCTCTACAAAGAGAACAACAAAACACTGCTGAAGGAAATCAAACATGACACAAATGGAAAAACATTCCATGGGTTATGGACCGGATGAAATCAACACTGTTAAAATGACTATACTGTCCAAAGCAATCTACAGCTTCAATGCCATTCCTATCACGCTATCAATGTAATTTTTCACAGAATTAGAAAAAAACTATTCTAAAATTATATAGAACCAAAAAAAAAGAGCCTGAACAGCCAAAACAATTATAAATAAAAAGAACAACGCCAGAGGTATCACATTACCTGACTTCAAATTATAAGGTTACAGTGATCAAAACAGCTTGGTACAGGTAAAAGATAGACACACAAACCACTGGAACAGAATGAAGAATCCAGAAATAAAGTTGTACACCTGCAGCCATCTGAGCTTCAACAAAGTTGTCAAAAATACGCAATGGAGAAAGGATTCCCTATTCAATAAATGGTGCTAGGGTAGCTGGCTAGCCATTTGCAAAATGAAACCAGACTCCTACCTTTCACCATACACAAATATTAACTCAAGATGGATTAAAGATTTAAATGTAATACCTTAAAATATAAGAATCCTAGAAGAAAATCTAGGAAGCACCATGTTGGACATCAGCCTTGGTAAATAATTTATGACTGAGTCCTCAAAAGCAATTGCAACAAAACCAAAAACTGACAAATGAGACCTAATTAAACTGAAGAGCTTCTGCACAGGAAAAGAAGATGTCAACAAAGTTAAACTGACAACCTACAGGAAGGGAGAAATTATTCACAACTATGCAGCCGACAATGGTCTAGTACCCAGAATCTATAAGGAACTTAATTCAATAAGCAAAAAACAACCCCATTAAAAAGTGGGCAAAAAACAAGAACAGATACTCCTCAAAATAAGACATACGAGCAGCAAACAAATGTGAAAAAAAATGCTCGACAAGACGAATCATCAAAGAAATGCAAATCAAAACCACCATCTCATACCAGTCAGGAAGACTATTATTAAAAAGTCAAAAAACAACAGAGGCTAGTGAGGCTGAGGAGAAAAGGGAATGCTTATACACTGTTGAAATGCATACTAGTTCAGTCACTATGGAAAGCAGTTTGCAGATTTCTCAAATAGACAAACAGAACTACCATTTGACCCAGCAATCCCATTACCAGTATATATCCAAAAGAAAGTAAGTTGTTCTACCAAAAATACACATATACTCTTATGTTCACTGCAACACTATTAACAATAGCAAAGATGCAGAATCAGCCTAGGTGCCCATCAATGGTGAACTGAATCAAGGCAATAATATATACATACACCATGGAATACCACACAGCCATAAGAAAGAATCAAGTTGCTTCCTTTGCAGCAATATGGATGTGGATGGAGGCCATTATCCTAAGCAAATCAGGATAATTCTTAGAAGGTTCCCCTCTTCTAGTAATTGCCTTTAACTACTGCCTGTGTAGGAAATGCCTGGGGCCCGGCAAGGGGGCACATCCTTCTCTGTATGAGGTGGAAAGTAAGGAGGTACACAGCGTAAGTTTTGGAGATACTGCTAATTTCAGAATTTCTTCTAGAATGCAGCTAAGGCTAGAATTCAGCTAAAACACATTTTGCTTAGCTACTTCCCTTTCCATCCCACTTCTAACACTTCTTTACAAACACATCTTGAATGCGCCCCTCAATTAATCTCTTGTACAAGAATCCTGGACTCTAACCTGTTTCTACACCGCTTGAGCTAAGACAGCATTCATAATATACCGATAAGCAGTTCTTCACTTCTGTATATTGTACACCAACTCTCCTAATTTTTCTTTTAAATACTGAGTTCACATTTTCCTATACAAGCAGACATCCAAGATGTTATATGGTGTGCTGTCTTTTAGCAAATAGTTCTATTAGGAAAGGAATGCCATCTTTGTAGAGTAGTATTTTTACAATTACTTGAATGAAAAAAAAAAAGTCCAGACATAGGCAATAAAATTTTTATTATTTTTTTCTACTTTTTTTTTTTTTTTTGAGACAGGATCTTGCTTTGTCACCCAGGCTGGAGTGCAATGGCATGATCGTAGCTCACTGCAACCCTGACCGCCTTTGCTCAAGCAATCCTCTCACTTTAGCCTCCTGAGTACAGGCACACACCCCCATGCCAGCTAATTTTTTAAAAAACTTTTTGTAGAGACAGGGTCTTGCTATGTTGCCCAGGGTGATCTCAAACACCCAGGCTGAAGCGATCCTCCTCCTGCCTCGGCCTCTCAAAGTGCTGTGGTTACAGGCGAAACCCACTATACCTGGCCGATAATCATATTCTTAAGAAAATGAACAAAAACTTGGAAATCATCAGGCATTCCCAAAGTGGAAAATGTTAAATCTTGTTTAAACATTTCATTTCACTGGCTTTAAAATGGTTGAATGAATGTAAAGTTCTATGTTCACTGAAAACTGTGAGGTGCTGCTGTATGTCGTAATTTGGAAAGATGTCCATGTCATATTAAATGAAAAGAATAGCATGCTACAATTAATTTGTCTAGCAAAATTGCATTTTTAAAAAGGAACACATCACACATGTAGATGGAAATGTATGTGCTTAGAAGAAATCATAAAATATATATCAAATTACTGGCAGTGATTGCTTCTTGGGGGTACCGTACAAGAATATGGAGTGATGAAAAGATGTTTATTATTGGGTAATGTTTACTTTTTAAGAATATTAAAGAGATAATGTTTTACTGGTAAAAGCTTTCAGAAGAATTTTAGGAATATACTTGAAATGTTATAAGCAGATGCACAGGATACACTACTTTTTTAGAACAATAAACCTCATTCATTAAACAAACTTTCACAGGCCACTGTAACAAGGAGTATAAAGATTAATTAGAAATTGTTTTTGTCCTCAAGGATATCATAGACTGTAAAATTTTCAGCACATTATCATATGTAAACTCATTTGGATTTTGATTGGTTTATTTTAGTTCTAACAACTATGTAATCCTCAAAGAGTACTAATAACAAAGGAAAATAAATAAGGACGAAAGATATCTTACAAAACAATTAAATAGAGGATGAGAAAGAGAACAGAAGAAAAAAGCAATTTGCTTAATCTGAGTTTTGATTAATCTACAAAATTGGGATGAAAATAACTTTCTGGGTTGTGGTGATCTAATGCATATGAAAGTGCCGTGTACATGTAGGGCACTACGCAATAGTAAATACTACACAGATCATAACAGTTTCTTAATGGGGTTTTTTTAGAAACAAGGTCTTGCTCTGTTTCTCAGGCTGGAGTGCAGCAACACAGTTATAGCTCACTGAAACCTCAAACTCTTGGATTCAAGCGATCTCCCATCTCAGCTTCCCAAGTAGCTGGGACTAAAGGCATGCGATACCCTGCCTGGCTAATATTTATGTTTCTTTTTTGCAGAGACGTGGTCTCACTATGTTGACCAGGCTGGTCTCAAACTCCTGGCCTCAAGAGATCCTCCCACGCTGGCCTCCCAACATGTTGGGATTACAGGCGTGAGGCATCACGTCCAGCAGATCATAACAGTTTTAATTAACAAAAAGTAAGCACATGTAACACATAAGGTTGGAGGAGGGTGGGGAAAGAACTAGAAAGAAAAAAGTTTCAAAACACCTATGAAGTACTAAAAGTACACCATCAAAGACCATGTCTGAAATGCAAAGGTTAATAGAAATTTTATATTTTCAGCTTTCTGGAAACAGAATCTTTTTAAAAGTTTGAAATACAATTTACAATAAAATTCACCCATTTGAAGTGTACAGTTAGATGCATCTTGACAAATGTGCATACCCAGGTAACCACTGCTGCAATCTAGATAGACAGCATTTCCATCCTGCCTCTTTCATTTACTCTCTAAACTCCAAGCAACCACTGATCTGCTGTTTGTTATTAGTTCTTTTTATTCCTGAGTAATATTCTGTTGTGTGTATATACCATAATTGGTATGCCTGTCTACTGATGGACATCTGAGTAGTTTCCAGTTGGAGGTTATTATGAATAAAAACTCTATAAACATTTGTGTTTAAGTCTTTGGGTAGACATATGCAGTTGACCCTGGAACAATGCAGGGGTTAGGGGTGCCTACTCCTTATGCACTCTAAAATCCATGTATAGCCTTTGACTCCCCAAAAATGTTAACTACAAATACCTTACTGTTGACTGGAAGCCTTTCCAATAACATAATCAATTAACACAAATCTTGTATTTTACACATATTATATACATATTATATACTGTATTCTTATAATAATTTAAGCTAGAGAATAGAAAATATTAAGAAAATCATAAGGAAGAGAAAATACATTTACTATTCATCAAGTGGAAGTGGATCATCATAAAGTTCTTCATCTTTTTCATCTTCACATTTGGACTAAGCTGAGAAAGAGGAAAAGGAGGGGTTGGTCTTGCAGTCTCATCTCAGAGGTGGCAGAGGTGGAGGAGGTGAAGGAAAGGAAAGAGAAGCAGGCACACTTGGTGTAACTTTACCAAACAACATTACACTTTTCTGACATTGTTCCTTTTTCATTTCTTTAACAGTGTTTCCATACAGGACCAATTCTTCTTCTACCTTTTGCTTTAGTTTTAGTGCCCATATCACAGAAGGGTCCATACTGTAAAATAAGTCAAAAGCAGTCCTGAATAATCAGAATCATTCCGCCAGACTGTGTAAAGTCAACTTGTTTTCTGGCACTGCTTCCTTGTCTTCCTGGTTTGGAAGTGCTCATCTCCATCAAGTCATCTTCTGTTAATACTTCTGGTGGGGTGTTTAATAGTTTGAATTTTTCCAAGAGTCACACCTTGTAATCCTTCATCCCCCCCGCCCCCGCTTTTTTCTGCCATATCCATAATCTCTTTCATGATTTCCTTGATTGGCTCTGTCACAAATCCTGTGAAGTCATGTACAACATCTGGACAGTTTTCTTCAGCAGAAATTTATTATTTTGGGTTTGATGGCCTTCATGGCTTTTTCTACAACAAAAATGGCATCTTCAATGGTGTAATCTTTCTAGATTTTCATGATGTTCTATCAGGGTTCTCTTCCATAGCACTGACAATCCTTTCCATTGAGTACCATGTGTAATGAGCCTTAAAAGTCTTTATCATACCCTGATCTGGAGGTTGAATTAGAGATGTTGTTGGAGGCAAGGAGACCCCTTCCACACCTTCAGTGTTGAACTCATGAGGTTCTGGGTGGCCAAAGGTACTGTTCAGTATCAAAAGAACTTTAAAAGACGGTCCTTTACTGGCAAGGTACTTTCCGACTTCAGGGACAAAGCATCGGTAGAACCAATCCAGGAAAAAAAGTTCTGTTTGTCTAGGCCTTCTTGTACAGTCAAAATAGCAGGCAGTGTTTATCTTTTCCCTTCAAGATTTAGGAGTCAGTGGCTTTACAGGTAAAGACAGTCCTGATCATAAACCCCAATGCATTTGCACAAAACAGTAAACTTAGCTTACCCATCCCTGCCTTAAATTCTGGTGCTTGCTTCTCTTCCTTACTAAAAAATGTCCTTTGTGGCTCCCCCAACCCCACTCCCGCCACAGAATAGGGCACTTTCACCTGCATTAAAGAGCAGTACAGGCAGATATCCTTTCTCCTCAATGATTTTCTTAATGGCATCTGGGAATTCATTTGCTGTCTCTTCATTGGCAGAAGCTGCTTCACCTGTTATCTTGACATTTTTAAAGCCAAAGCTCTTTCTAAAATTATCAAGCCATCCTTTGCTGGCATTAAACTCCAGCTTTAGATTCTTCACCTTCCTTTTGCTTTAATTTGCCATATAATGACTTCACTTTTTCTTGAATCATATTAGTGTTTATAGACATGCCTTTCTTAAAGCAATCCTGTATCCAACATAAAAGCTGTATTTTCAACATGAGATGAAAAGGTATTATGTAAAATGTGCAAGGTTTTCCACCTGGTGGTGTAGTAACAGTGGAAGCTTCACAAATTTTCTTTTTTTCCGCACTAGTCCCTAGGATGGATTCATTTATCTTGGAATAGTGGGCTACCAGTTGCAGACCTTAATCTATGGCATGTATCAAGCAACTCAATCTTTCCTTTTAATGTCACAACTTTTCTCTGCTTCTTGGGAGCCCTTTCAGCACCACTAGTGGCACTTTGTATGGGTCCCATGGTGTTATTCAAGGTTTATGGTACTGCACTAAACACAATGAGAAATACACAAGAATTGCAAGAGATCACTTTTTATTGAAATACATAATTTACTGGAAAGGTGAACTGCTCATACAGAGATGATTAGTGTCACATGGCATTTTAAGCATACTCCCAACATCTGAGCTCACTGCAGTAGCAACAGAAGGTGACCATGAAATTACTGTAGTGGTATAATATTAATATGCACCACAGTTAACTTTATGCAGTTACAATTTAATACTGCATCTTCATGTTTGTTTATATTTCTCTCAACTGCAGATGGTGCCATGTACAGTCTATAAGTGTTTTTGTAAGTTTTGATAAATTTTAACTTTTTATAATAGATTTCTATGTGTTTTATGGTAGCAAATAATAAAACAAACTAATACCTATGTATTTGTATGCATTCATGACATACTTAAGTTTGTCTTATTTTATTGCTATTTCTAGGCTTTGTAGTTCATGTTTTTCAAATTGTTGCAAATCTCCAAAAAAGTTTCCAATACATTTACTGAAAAAAAAACTGTGTATAAAGGTACCTATGCAGTTCAAACCTGTGTTGTTCAAGAGTCAACTGTACTTTCATTCTCTTGTGTAAACATCTAGAAGTAGAATTGTTGGGTTGTAAGGTAGATGCATATATCCTTTATTTTAGTATATAAGCCTATTGTTCACTTTTATGGATTTTCATGAGCCTGTGAACTTTGGCAATGACCAGTACTGATTTACACATCTATAATTTCCTGCCTGAGAAATCCTCATAGACAACCCAATGTCTTGCTCAAAGTGATGATCAATAAATGGCTGTTGTTTATGACTTCATAGGTCAATCTCCATCTTCCTAGAAGGTACATCAGAATTAAGGAACTTCTCCAGGTTGTGTTACATTCTCCGCCTCTTCTCCTCCCCTCAGCCCTCCACGGCTCCTGGGTTCCAATTCTACATCCTCACCTCCCTGTTTATAACTGTTGTCAGTCCTGGCTAATGATGGGAGAGTGCTATATCCAAGTATGTTGGGCCAGAATATAAAGTAGAGAATCACTGATATTGGCAATAATGCCACAGTCAAAGGAATATTTAAGGAAAGAGACCTGGCAGCAACAGGCAAGAGAGTGCTTGTAAGGAGAGACTAGGGGCAGGCACCCAAGGCATCAGAGCCTTTAAATTCTGTGCTCAGTTTAATCTTAGACAAGCTGAGATAAAATATCTGTCATAACACTTAGAATTAATTAAAGAAGTTTGTCAGAAGCTATTAGAAAATTATGCTATAAAAAAGAGAGTATTTCTTATAAAGCAGATATATACTTGGTATCTTTCCAGAAATATCTAAGTTTTAAAAACATTTTAATCTGAAGTAATTATCTTTTTAAAAATGCATTGAATTTTGTCTCAAAACTCTAAAGCTAGTCTGAAGATGGACAATTCTATTTGATTCCAAATTAATATTTTCCCCCATCATCCTCAAATAGTGTTCCATTTTTCACAGAGATTTTCAAATCATGTATCCCTTATTAGTAATGTTCCTAAAGAAAGTGAGATTTTTAACTTAATTCTCACACTTTAGATTGTACTAAAATGACTTGAAGAGTAAGCCACAATTTGGGAGCAAAAGATTCAATTAGATTTCAGCACTGCACATACACTTTAATGAGTCTTATTGTGGGGTTTCTATCATCAGATTTGATAACCATTGTCCCAGGGAATGATTAGAGGAACAAGTGCCAGTACTTAATTTCACAATACATTCTTGCAATGATCTAGGGCTTTACAATGTATTGTGGAGCTCACTTTAATGTCATTACCCTACTAAGATGTTTAGCTAAGCCTAAGTCTGTCTTAACCACCTATTATTCTATATAACACATGGAATGAAATTCATCATTCAGTAACAGCAGCACTTGTAACACTCCTGAACTGTTACTATACTGCATTTAGAGTTGGCTAATATTCACACAAGAAATAGACACGAATTACAATCATATGAAGTCAAAACAAGTATTATGGAGGCCAAGGACCTTTACTTACAGCTTATAAATAATTTTTCTTTTTCTTCACATTCCATACCTGTAACTAACAGTCACTCTCTAATGTTAATGTTCAAATTTACTATTAGAAACATAGGTTCAGGTTTTAAAGATTTAAAATATCTTGTCATGAAATCACATTTTTCTCTTATTCAGATGAGACTATTTCTCAAAAGGTTCCTAAAACACATAACTTGGAAGTTGATAATGGTTTGGTTGTGTCCTTACCCAAATCTCATCTTGAATTGTAGTTCCCATAATCCCCATGTGTCCTGAAAGGGGCCTGGTGGGAGGTAACTGAATCATGGGAGCAGTTACCCCCATGCTGCTGTTCTCATGGTAATAAGTGAGTTCTCATGAGAGCTGAAGGTTTTATAAGGGGGGTTTCCCCCTTTCGCTCAGCACTTCTTGCTGCCGCCATGTGAAATAGGACGTGTTTGCTTCCCCTTCCACATGACTGTAAGCTTCCTAAGGCCTCCTTACCTCTGTGAAACTGTGAGTCAATTAAACCTCTTTCTTTATAAATTACCCAATCTCAGGTAATCCTTATAGCAGCGTGAGAATGAACTATTACTGAAGTCACTTGAAGAAGGATCAGTAAACACCAGTAATGAATTAGAAAAATCTCATCTTCTTACCTGATGAAGTTTAATGGACATACGGATCCCAGGGACTACTACTTTTCTTAGCAATTCCATGTCAGCAAAGATCCATTCATCTCGAATTGAAGAAATACGGAAATCTCCTTTAAATAGGGCATGCAATCCATAGAGGAATGACTCTAAATTACTGTTAAGATTGGAGATAAAAGTTCACATGTTTTGACAAAGGTCTTCCATGACACTGATTCTTACATCTGGGTGTGCATCAGAATCACCTGGGAGTGTTTTGAAAATACAGATTCCAGGAACTAACATCAGAACCCTGAACTAGAATCACAAGAGATAGGGTCTGTTTAACCTGGGACCCTTATTTATGAACCACTGTAATAGTGAGTCCATGAAAATAAACAACAGGCAAAGAGCCTATAATTTAAAATAAATTAAGAAAAGCTTAAGGGAAACATGTAGTTATTAAAGAAAAAAATCAAAATATGTGGTATTTCTTTTTTTTTTTATATTTTTATTATGTTAGTTATTATGTAGTATGGTTCTTTTTTTTTTTTTTTTTTTAATAAGATGGGGTTTCACCATGATGGCCAGGCTGGTCTTGAACTCCTGACCTCTGGTGATCCACCCACCTCGGCCTCCCAAAGTGCTAGGATTACAGGTGTGAGCCACCGCGCCCGGCGGTATTTCTTCATTCTGATTCATTTTGATGTATATGTTAGAAAATCCAGTTTAGATTTAGAGTGTCCAAATCTAATATATGATTATGTCAAAAGTATAAATACCCTGGACAAAGACTGCAAGGAAATATGAAAAAATGGAAATAAATGAATTCATTAAAAAAAATAGATGTAAATAGGAGGAGACCAATCAAAATTCATGGGTAGTTATATTTTAAAATGTCTTAAATTCATTATATTCTCATTATCAGTGGCTACCCACATGTGTGAATTATTTTTTGAGACGGAGTTTGCTCTTATTGCCTAGGGTGGAGTGCAGTGGTGTGATCTTGGCTCACTACAACCTCTGCTTCCTGGGTTCAAGTACTTCTCCTGCCTCAGCCTCCCGAGTAGCTAGGACTACAGGCACTCACCCGTCGCCACCCTCGGCTAATTTTTATATTTTAGTAGAGACAAGGTTTCACCATGTTGGCCAGGCTGGTCTCAAACTCCTGACCTCAGGTGGTCCACTCCCCTCGGCCTCCCAAAGTGCTGGGATTACAGGCGTGAGTCACGACGCCCAGTCACATGTGTGAATTTTAAAAACCAGTTCTGTTAACCAGTTAGGACAACTCAACTATGTCTAAGAAGGTGATATATAGAAATATAAAATCTAAAAAGACTTTACAATAAATTAGCATAGAACACATGCTTCCATGAAAAATGATTTTAGATTTAGGTTACACAGCTTCCCATACTCTCTTCCTCAGAACAGAAATGCCTTCTTTACCTGGACATATGATGGGATGCAGTCCCCAAAGCTCTCCGTCCAAGTACACAGAGTCCATAACAGAGAGTCACCAGGGATGAATCTTTGTCCACATCCAGTGGCTTTAAAAAACAAAGAACATTAGTTATCAGAAAGGTATATAAGTATTTAACAAATCATAAATCTAATTAACATAGAAAAATCGTAACGGATTCAAAAAGTACACAATTTCTATCCCTCAAAATAAGCTTAGTAATAAAACTATGAAATGAAGCATGAATGTGTATGGGGATACACATAACCGTAATAAAATCTAAAATTTCATAATAATGGAACATAATTAAAACAAAAAACTGACAATATTATAAAATATTAGGATTTTAGCTAAAGATTTCAAAGTACTTACTGGGATTATTGATATTACCCTCTTCTGAAAATACAATATTTCTATCTATTAGCTACCTATTTTTTTTTCTCAACTACTCATTTCTGACCATAACTTAAAGAGCAGGCTATTAGTGGCAGCTGTGTTAGCCTATTAGTGACTATAAACATAGTAAAGAAAATCAAGTTGATATTCATAAAATATTGTTTTCCTCAACCTTTTCAAACAATTGCAGACCTTACAATTGAAAGAAGCTAGTAACTCTCCTGTTTCTCCCTCTAAGAAAGCCCAAATAATAATCACTGATCACCTTATATAATACTAAAGAAAATCTTGGTAGTGTCTCAGTTACAAAAAAAAAAAACAATCGAGGGCAGTGCTTCTCAAAGTATAGTCCTAAGACAAGCAGTATTAACATCACCTGGAAACTTGTTAGAAATGCAAATCTCTGGCCACTCCAGATCTCTGAAATCAAATTCTGGAGGTGGGGTGCAGCAATCACTCTTCAGGTGATTCTAATGCACGCTAAAAGTGAAGAATCAATGATACAGGCTAATAATTACCTTAATTATTCTAACTTTGCCAATGGTATTTATTTTTTGCTTTATAAACCATTAACTTATAAACACAATAGGGGAGCAGTCTAAGATATTAACTTACTACTGATTGGTTAATTATCATTAACTCAGTAATTTAATTAATGGCAACCGTGTTAGAGATGTCCTAGTTGCTTGCCAGTTAGATTGTTTCTAAAGACATATTACCTCATACAGCACATACTCTAGTTTCATCGAGTAGGCATTTTGAAAAAAATTTGAGGTCCAGGATACAAAACAGTAAATAAAGGGTATGAGAGCACTAGTTTGAAGAAATACAAAAGAAAAATAAAAGAGAGTGGGTGTAGACTTGAAGCTGTATAAAGAAAAAATACTAAAGGTAGTTACAATGGGTGATTTTCATTCTTTTTTTCTTCTTCCCTACCTCCCTTCCCCTGTCAACTTTGTGGGCTAAAAATGTATTGTTTCTGTGATGAGAATTGTTTTTTTAATTGAGTTCAGTTTTACCTCTGCCAAGATGATGCAATAGAGACCGCATTTACCCTCCCTACTTGAAACAGCCAAAGAACTGGACAGAATACATGGAACAACAGTTTTCAGCCACTGGACATTAGTCCCTGAGAGACAGGAAAAAAAATGAGGTAGCCTTACAATTGACCGAGCTTACTACCTAGAGTTTCCAGACCACAGCACAAGAAACGGGAGCACAGACTGAGCCAGAGGCTTTGGAGTCAGCTGGAGCTCACAGGGGCAGAGTGCTAGAGAGGAGAGAGCGAGGCAAGGGAACTTGGAGATCTACAGCAGAGTGCTGATAAGCACACGCAAAGAGGACCCAAGACTGAGAAAAGAATCATCCGAACAGAACAGAAAGGAACAATGGAAAACCTTGGCTAGAACACTCAGGATGTATTGTCTTAGTCATGGGGAAGAATTAGCCCCAGACTAACAGCTGCTCTGGTCCCTCCAAAGCAAGCCCTATAAGAATCAAACTGTCTCCAAAGAATTTAACTGTGTCACAAAATGAAGTTCAAGAATTATTTACAGAAATACAAAAATATCCACCATCCTTGAGGGTAAAATTAATTAAGTCTGGCATCTAATAAAAAATTGACAGGCATGCAAGTAGCAGGTAAACAGGGACCATAATAAGAATAACAATCAATTAACCACTCAATCAAAACTGACCCACAGTGATATAGATATTAGGCATAACCCACAAGGATATTAAAACAACTATTTTAACTATATTCTATAAGCTCAAGAAGGCAGAGGAGTAACTGAGCAAGTTAAATGCGGCAAGATTTGTAGAAAGGACCCAAATCAAACTTATAGAGATAGAAAATGAAGCAATGTCTGAGATAAAAAGTATACTGCGTGGGATCACTGGCATACTAATTCAGAAGAAAAGATAAATGATCTCAAAAACTTAGCAACAGAAGCTATGCAAAATACAACAGAGAAAAAAGACTGAAAATAAATGAACAGGGCGTCAGGAGCTGTAGGACAATTGAGCAGTCTAATATAATTGGAGTTCTCGCAAAAGGGGGAGAGGAAAACAGAAAAAACTATTTTTAATAATGATGGAGGGAGTGTCTTGGAGTAATCCAACTCCAATCCTTGTTGATAAGGAGAACAGAGAACCAGGCATCTGCACGGCTACTAAGGATAGGCTGAAGCTGGGGTCTGGGCCTCATGACTGAGAAGACTGTTAAAGCAAAAACCTCTATTCCTGCCTCGATGATTCCTATCCAGAAGTAGAAAATTTCTCCCCTTTGAATCCTATAGATTTTGAAGAATTTTGACCTGCCTGAGGAGTACCAGATTGCATACCTCCCCCTCGAATGGAGTGCCTCTGGTGGTTCTGGATGGGAGAGAAAACTGGAAAAGATGTTACCACTGAGGTCCCTCCTCACCAGGGAAGATGCCCTCTCTACCACAGGAATCTAGTTTGTTGCAGTCTCCTTCAATCATTCTGTTGATCAGGAATGTTTGCTTATGACATAGATATTCATATTTCTTAGTGCTTTATAGTTTGTATTAATAAAGCATTTCTTTAATAAATTTTTTAAAATGATGAAAAGTCCCCCAAATGTGAGGAAAATGATATACCTACACATTCAAGAATCTCAATGAACTTCAAGAACAAGACACATGTGGCTGGCAAGATAGCCAAATAGGAACATCTCTGGTCTGCAGTTCTCAGCGAGATCAACACAGAAGGTGGGTGATTTCTGCATTTCCAACTGAGGTAACTGGCTCATCAGGGACTGGTTAGATAGTAGGTGCAGCCCATGGAGGGCTAGCTGAAGCAGCTATCACCTGGAAAGCGCAAGGGGTCAGAGAACTCCCACAGCTAAGGGAAGACGTGAGGGACTGTGCCATGAGGAACAATACCCAGATACTATGCTTATCCCAGGGTTTTCACAACCCACAGAACAGGAGATTCCCTCGGGTGCCTATACCAGCAGTGCCCTGGGTTTCAAGCACAAAACTGGATGGCCATTTGGGCAGACACTGAAGTAGCTGCAGGAGCTTTTAATCATACCTCAGTGGAGCCTGGAACACCAGTGAGACAGAACCGTTCACCCCCTGGAAAGTGGGCTGAAGCCAGGGAGCCAAGTGGTCTAGCTCAGCAGATCCCACTGCCACGGAGCCCAGCAAGCTAAGATGCACTGGCTTGAAATTCTTGTTGCCAGCACAGCAGTCTGAAGTCAATCTGGGACAGCTCGAGCTTGGTGGGGGAAGGGGCATCCACCATTACGCAGGTTGAGTAGGCAGTTTTCCCCCTCAACGTATAAACAAAGCCACTGGTAAGTTAGGACTGTCTGTCCCCTAGCAGAGCCCCAAAGCAGTGCCACAAAGCCACTGTAGCCAGACTGCCTCTCTACATTCCTCCTCTCTGGGCAGCATATCTCTGAAAGAAAGCAGCCCCAGTCAAGGTCTTATAGATAAAAGTCCCATCTCCCTGGGACAGGGCACCTGGGGGAAAGGGGGAGCTGGGGGCACAGCTTCAGCAGACTTAAACATTCCTGCTGGCTGGCCCTGAAGAGAGCAGCAGATCTCCCAGCACAGCTCTCAAGCTCTGCTAAGGGACAGACTGCCTCCTCAAGTGGGTGCCTGACCGCTGTACCTCCTGCCTGGGAAACATCTCCCAGCAGGGGTCGACAGACACCTCATGCAGGAAAGCTCCACTGGCATCTGGCAGGTGCCCCTCTGGGACAAAGGTTCCAGAGGAAGGAACAGGCAGCAATCTTTGCGGTTCTGCAGCTTCCACTGGTGATACCCAGGCAAACGGGGTCTAGAGGAGACCTCCAGCAAACTCCAGCAGACCTGCAGCAGAGGGACCCGACTGTTAGAAGGAAAACTAACAAACAGAGAGGAATACCATCAACATAAACAAAATCAATGTCCACACAAAAACCCCATCCGATGGTCACCAGCATCAAAGAACAAAGGTAGATAAATCCACAAACAGGAGGAAAAACCAGTGCAAAAAGGTTGAAAATTCCAAAAATCAAAACACCTCTTCTCCTCCAAGGGATCACAACTCCTCGCCAGCAAGGGAACAAAACTGGATGGAGAATGAGTTTGATGAACTGACAGATGCAGGCTTCAGAAGGTGGTAATAACAAACTCCTCTGAGCTAAAGGAGCATGTTCTAACCCAATGCAAGGAAGCTAAGAACCTTGAAAAAGGCTAGAGGAAATGCTAACTAGAATAAATAGTTTAGAGAAGAATATAAATGACAAAGCTGAAAAACACAGCACAAGAACTTCGTGAAGCATACACAAGTGTCAACAGCCAAATTGATCAAGCAGAAGAAAGGATATCAGAGATTAACGATCAACTTAATGAAATAAAGCATGAAGACAAGATTAGAGAAAAAAGAATGAAAAGAAACAAACAAAGCCTTCAAGAAATATGGGACTATGTGAAAAGACCAAACCTATGTTTGATTGGTGAACTTAAAAGTGATGGGGAGAATGAAACCAAGTTGGAAAACACTCTTCAGGATATTATCCAGGAGAACTTCCCCAACCTAGCAAGATAGGCCAACATTCAAATCTAGGAAATACAGACACTACCACAAAGATACTTCTCGAGAAGAGCAACCCCAAGACACATAATCATCAAATTCACCAAAGTTGAAATGAAGGAAAAAATGTTAAGGGCACCCAGAGAGAAATGTCAGGTTATCCACAAATGGAAGCCCAAAAGACTAATAGCGGATCTCTCTACAGAGAAGAGAGTGGGGGCCAATATTCAACATTCTTAAAGAAAAGAATTTTCAATCCACAATTGCATATCCAGCCAAACTAAGCATTATGCTTCTCCATGAAGCAAATGAGAAATAAAATCCTTTACAGACAAGCAAATGCTGAGAGATTTTGTCACCACTAGGCCTGCCTTACAAGAGCTCCTGAAGGAAGCACTAAATATGGAAAGGAAAAACTGATACCAGTCACTGCAAAAACATAACAAATTGTAAAGACCATTAACATTATGAAGAAACTGCATCAACTAATGGGCAAAATAACGCCCCCCAACACACAAAAAGCTAGCATCATAACGACAGGATCAAATTCACACATAACAATATTAACCTTAAATGTAAACAGGCTAAATGCCCCAATTAAAAAACACAGACTCAAAATGGATAAAGAGTTAAGATCCATCAGTGTGCTGTATTCAGGAGATCCATCTCACATGCAAAGACACACATAGGCTCAAAATAAAGGGATGCAGGAATATTTCCCAAGCAAACGGAAACCAAAAAAAGGCAGGAGTTGCAATCCTAGTCTCTGATAAAACAGACTTTAAACCAACAAAGATCAAAAGAGACAAAGAAGGGCATTACATAATAGTAAAGAGATCAAGGTAACAAGAAGAGCTAATTATACTAAATATATATGCACCCAATACAGGAGCATCAAGATTCATAAAGCAAGTTATTAGAGACCTACAAAGAGACTTAGACTCCCACACAACAATAATGGGAGACTTTAACACCCCACTGTTAATTAGACATATCAATGAGACAGAAAACTAACAATGATAGTTAGGACTTGAGCTCAGCTCTGGACCAAGTGGACCTAATAGACATCTACTGAATTCTCCACCCCAAATCAACAGTATATACATTCTTCTCAGCACCACATAGCACTTATTCTAAAACTGACCACATAATTGGAAGTAAAACACTCCTCAGCAAATGCAAAAGAACGGAAACCATGACAGTCTCTCAGACCACAGTGCAATCAAATTAGAACTCAAGATTAAGAAACTCACTCAAAACTGCATGACTACATAGAAACTTAACAGCCTTCTCCTGAATAACTACTGGGTAAATAACAAAATGAAGGCAGAAGTAAATAAGTTCTTTGAAACCAATAAGAACAAAGACACAACATACCAGAATCTCTGTGACACAGCTAAAGCCGTGTTTAGAGGAAAATTTGCAGCAATAAATGCCCACAGGAGAAAGCGGGAAAGATCTAAAATTGACACCTTAACATCACAATTAAAAGAATTAGAGAAGAAACAGCAAGCAAATTCAAAAGCTAGCCAAAGACAAGAAATAACTAAGATCAGAGCAGAACTGAAGGAGACAGAGATACGAAAAACCTTTCAAAAAAATCAATGATCCAGGAGCCAGTTTTTTGAAAAGATTAACAAAACAGACTCCTAGTCAGACTAATAAAGAAGAAAAGAGAAAAGAATCAAAGAGACACATAAACAATGATAAAGGAGATTTCACTACTGATCTCACAGAAATACAAACTATGATCAGAGACTACTATAAACATCTCTATGCAAATAAATCAGAAAATCTAGAAGAAATGGATAAATTTCTGGACACACATACCCTCCCAAGACTAAACCTAGAAGTCAAATCCCTGAATAGACTAATAACAAGTTCTGAAATTGAGGCAGTAATTAATAGCCTACCAACCAAAAAAAAAAAAAGGCCCAGGACCAGATGGATTCACAGCCAAATTCTACCAGAGGTACAAAGAGGAGCTGCTGCCATTCTTTTTGATACTATTCCAAACAACAGAAAAAGGGAGAGTCCTCTCTAACTCATTTTATGAGGCCACCATCATCCTGATACCAAAACCTGGCAGAGACACAACAACAAAAAAAGGAAATTTCAGGCCAGTATACCTGATGAATACCGATGCAAAAATCCGCAATAAAATACTGGCAAACCAAATCCAGCAGTACATCAAAAAGCTTATCCACCATGATCAAGTCGGCTTCATCCCTGAGATACAAGGCTGGTTCAACAGACGCAAATCAATAAACGTAATCCATAATATAAACAGAACCAATGATAAAAACCACAGATAATCATCTCAATAGATGCAGAAAAGGCCTTTGATAAAATGCGAAAAACTCTCAATAAACTAGCTATTAATGGAAACTATCTCAAAATAACAAGAGCTATTTATGACAAACCCACAGCCAATATCATATTCAATGCACCAAAGCTGGAAGCATTCCATTTGAAAACCAGCACAAGACAAGGATACCCTCTCTTACCACTCCTATTTAACATAGTATTGGAAGTTCTGGCCAGGGCAATCAAGCAAGAGAAATAAACAAAGGGTATTCAAACAGGAAGAGAGGAAGTCAAGTTGTCTCTATTTGCAGATGACATAATTGTATATTTTGAAAACTCCATCACCTCACCCCAAAATTCCTTAAGCTGATAAGCAACCTTCAGCAAAGTCTCAGGATACAAAATGAATGTGCAAAAATCACAAGCATTCCTATACACCAATAACAGACAAACAGAGAGCCAAATCATCAATCCCATTCACAAATGCTACGAAGAGAATAAAATTCCTAGGAATACAACTTACAAGGGATGTGAAGGGCCTCTTCAAGGAGAACTACAAACCTCTGCTCAAGGAAATAAAAGAGGACACAAACAAATGGAAAAATATTCCATGCTCGTGCATAGGAAGAATCAATATCATTAAAATGGCCATACTGCCCAAAGTAATTTATAGATTCAATGCTATCCTCATCAAGATACCACTGACTTTCTTCACAGAATTAGAAAAAACTACTTTAAATTTCATATGGAACCAAAAAGAGCCCGTATAACCAAGGTAATCCTAAGCAAAAAAAAATAAAGCTAGAGGCATCACACTACCTAACTTCAAATTATACTACAAGGCTACAGTAATCAAAACAGCATGGTACTGGTACGAAACTACAGAGATACAGACCAATGGTATAGAACAGAGGCCTCAGAAATAACGTCACACATCTACCACCAACTGATCTTTGACAACCCTGACAAAAACAAGGAGTGGGGAAAGGATTACCTATTCAATAAATGGTGTTGGGAAAACTGGCTAGCCATATGCAGAAAACTAAAACTAAACCCCTTCCTTACAACCTTACACAAAAATTAAGATGGATTGAAGACTTAAACGTAAGACCTAAAACTATAAAACCCTAGAAGAAAACCTAGGCAGTACCATTCAGGACATAGGCATGGGCAAGACTTCATGACTAAAACACCAAAAGCAGTGACAACAAAAGCAAAAATTGACAAATGAGATCTAATTAAACTAAACAGCTTCTGCACAGCAAAAGAAACTATCATCAGAGTGAACAAGCAACCTACAGAATGGGAGAAAATTTTTGCAATCTGTCCATCTGACAAAGGGCTAAAATCCAGAACCTACAAAAAAATTTAAATTTACAAGAAAAAAAATAACCCCATCAAAAAGTAGGCAAAGGATATGAACACACACTTCTCAAAAGAAGACATTTATGTGGCCAACACACATATGAAAAAAAGCTCATCATCACTGGTCATTAGAGAAATGTAAATCAAAACCACAATGAGATACCATCTCATGCCATTTAGAATGGCAATCTTTAAAAAGTCAGGAAACAACAGATGCTAGAGAGGATGTGGAGAAATAGGAATGCTTTCACACTGTTGGTGGGAGTGTAAATTAGTTTAACCATTGTGGAAGACAGTGTGGCGATACCTCAAGGATCTAGAACCAGAAATACCATTTGACCCAGCAATCCCATTACTGGATATATACCCAAAGGATTATAAATCGCTCTACTATAAAGACACATGCACACGTATGTTTATTGTGCCACTGTTCATAACAGTAAAGACTTGGAATCAACCCAAATGCCCATCAATGACAGACTGGATAAAGAAAATGTAGCACATATACACCATGGAATATGCAGCCATAAAAAAGGATGAAGCTGGGATGCCCTTTGCAGGGATATGGATGAAACTGGAAACCGTCATTCTCAGTAAACTAACACAGGAACAGAAAACCAAACATCACATGTTCTCACTCATAAGTGGGAGTTGAACAATGAGAACACATGGATACAATGGGGGAATATCACACACCAGGGCCTGTTGGAGGGTGGGGGAATAGGATTAGGAGAAATACTTAATATATATGATGGGTTGATGGATGCAGCAAATCAACAGGGCATGTGTATACCTATGCAACAAACCTGCACGTTCTGCACATGTATACCAGAACTTAAAGTATAGTAAAATAAAGAAACATGAGAAAACTACAATAAGGCACATATTTAAATTGCTTAAAACCAGTAATAAAGAGAAAATCTTAAAAGCAGCCAGTGAAAAAAACATATTATATTGCACCTACCATTTTTTCAGAGGAACAAAGAAAAGAATGACAGCAGACTTCCCATCAGAAACAATGCAAGCCAGAAGAGTATAGCAACATCTTTAATTTGCTGAAAGAAAAAAATTAGTTCAAGCCTGGTAGCACTATTTTATTACTGCTGGAGAAGGTGTGTGCCCTACTCCCTAAATTGCATTAGAAATTCTCACCAAGAATTCTTGCTAATACTAACAACAAAAGTGAAAGAAATTCTTATTATTTGAAAAGTAGTTAAGAAGAAACTGAGATGAATCCTTTCATTTTCGCATTGAAGGTAACTGTAATGCAGTTAGTTCAGGATCAATCTTATACTACCTTGAAAGGAAACTACGGAAGAAGGGTCTGAGGCAGCTTTTAAACATTCAGATGAGGACACTACAGCTTGAAGTCAGCAAGTCTGGCTTAACGACCCAGGAAGAGGTTATTCTGGGAATGTTGATTCAGAGAATAATGTGCAAGATCTTAAGGAGATGAAGATAATCTTGTTCAACTTAAAAGAAAAACTAGAGCAGAAGGGAGACTATATAGCTGGAAAAAATACAACTGATAATTTTCTTCTAAACAGATTATAAGAGTAAAAAATAAAACAGAGTAGGATTAGTGAAATAAGCTACCTGAAGAGACTGGGGTTACCCAAGTTTAGAGGTAAACCTTTTGAATATATAATTTATTATCAATAGGAGGATTTCCTTGAGCCATGTTTATGACCTCAGCAATAATCTCTAAGAGAAAGGTCCTGAAGGTAGGATGGGACCCTGTTCCTGAGTGGGTAGACTATGAACCCCTAGCCCACAAGATCATGATTAAGTAACAACAAAATAACCAATATCATCGAAATCAAAGAAGAGCCATAGAGTAATGTGACACTTCCCTCTACTCCCCTCAACAAAAGTCAATCCAAGGATTTGAGAACAGTATGCAAAGCATTTTAAGTATATTTTATTTATTAAAAAAATAACACTGCTTGTTATATGTTTGGAAGAAAGAAGTTTAGCTTTGAGGTCCTCTGTTTCCAGCTGTTGCATATGGGTCTTCTAAGCCTTCTGTGAGGTTATTTTATGCAACTCATTATCCCTTCTTTTAAGATGTACTACTTTGCTCAGTATATACTGCACATCTAGTGTAAAAGCTCAAAGGCCACCACTCCGAGAGGAAGTACAAGATGCTTCTGGTTTTATTGATGGAGTAAAAAGAGGCTGATATGATGGCTGTCTTACTCTAAGTGGTGGCAAAGGAAGGACTAAACCAGGTGGTAAATCTGAAGATGGTCAGTAGACACCTCCTAGACCACGATGAAGGAACCATTTGTCAAGGTAGCTCACTATGCTCCCTGATCACAGGTAAATCTGTATATAGGACACTGGTGGTCCAACTACACAAGGGTTTTGCTTAAAAAGCAGTAGTGGTGGTAGGAATCAGCTTTGTAATCACAGGTCTTGGCACTGTGATTATGTTACATGGAGTCTGACCTGGGGTGTGATACTACCACAAGAATCATGAGACCTAGAAGGAAGCTGCAGTTGCTGAAGTCCCTAAGCCATCTTACTTTTAGGATAAGACATGTCATCCAAATGTGTGGACTGGGAACAACCATAATTAAAATCACCTAGGGTGATACAGACTTTTATGTCTCCAGCCTAGACCTAGATCAGAATCTTGCAAGTGGGGCTCAGGAATCTGCTATTTTTACAAGTTCCTATGTGTTTTTTACTCAGATTAATATTTGAAAATCAATGGTCTAGATGCACACTGTCCAATATGGTAGTCACTAGCTATACGGGCTATTAAATTTAAACCAGTTAAAATTAAATAAAATTTACATTTCACCTCTTTAGATGTACTAGGCACATTTCACGTTTCACAGCTGCATGTGGTAGTGACAGCACATTTCCAACACTGTAGAAAGTCTATTAGCCAGCACCAGTCTAGACTTTGTATTTGGGACAAAGACATTTAATTATCCTAAAGTGTGGCAGCAGAGGTAGAATTTCTTAAGGACTAGATTTTGGAGGGTAATGCATGGAATTTGAATGTATGTGCATGCATGTACATGCCCAGGGTGGAGGGGGTGCTATCTGGGCAGCAAGACTGGGACACTGCAAATGAAATAAAGAGGGAGACCACTTCCTTTAACCTGTTTTGGCAGAGTTGGTTTGGCCCAACCATAATGAATCAGAAGGTTATCTTAACCAGAAGATCAAAAGAGGAAGGTCTGGAAAAACTGACCTCATAAGAACGAACAGGGACATTCTTCGTATCTTTGGAAAAACCTGGATTCAAAGAGTTGTAAATGAAATAAACAAACTCTACCTTTGCTCTTCGAGAAGAGCAGTACTCTATCCAGCTGAGGTAAATCACACAGAAACTCTCCCCTAGATATGCCTGCCAGTCGGTGATCATAGTCTTCATCAATGTTTGGATTAAAGGTCGGGTCCACGTCGACATAATTGCGATCTGCACACAGACGAAGTCCTTCTTGCATTGTCTCATTAGCTAGCCACTCCTCTAGCTTAGAAGAGGTTGTAACATAATAAATGATACCCTAATATGGACAAGAGGGAAAAAAAAAAGAATTCAGATTAAACCACAATTTCAATGAACTCAAATTCCTCAGTGAAATAAATTCCAATTATTTATAATGATAGTATGACTAAAAAGTATTTTATTCCCCCTCAATATTCTACATATATATTTTAAGAACACTATAATAATATACCTCAAGCCTTACTGGATGAAAAAACATTTAATACTTTAAAATCACAACCATAAATTCAGCAAGGCAACTTCAAAACAATTCTATTTATTTATTTCTTGAAACAGAGTCTCACTCTGTCACCCACGCTGGAGTGCAGTGGTGCAATCTCAGCTCACTGCAATCTCTACCTCCCAGGTTCAAGCGATTCTTGTGCCTCAGCCTCCCAAATAGCTGGGATTATAGGCGCCCACCACCACACCTGGCTAATTTTTTAGTTTTTAGTAGACACGGGGTTTCAGCATGTTGGCCAGGCTGGTCTCAAACTGCTGACCTTAAGTGATCTGCCTGCCTCAGCCTCCCAAAGTGCTGGGATTACAGGTGTGAGCCACCATGCCTGGCCCTAATCTATTGATTTTAGAGCTTTTGAACTTACAATATTTCAAAAGAGTGCTAACCTCAAAAGAGGTTAAAAAAAAAACTACTTTGGTGCATTTATTTTGAATAATTTCCTTACAGAGAGTTATTAAAGCCATCTGGTGGTCCTAGGTCAAGTTATAGAGATATATATTTAGAACTAGAGACAGAAAATGCCACACGCACACACGAGTAAAAAAATACTGTGAAGTCAGTCTCTAGCTTCCTGAGGTTAGGTTTAACCAAACATTAAATGGAAGGCTCAACATTCATCCCAATCAGCAAATCAGGTGGTGGGGAAAGGTAACAACATAAGATATGAAAATTTCAGGCTGGGCATGGTGGCTCATGCCTATAACCCCAGCACTTTGGGAGGCCAAGGTGGGAGAACTGCTGGAGCCCAGAAGTTTGAGAGCCTGAGCAACATAGCAAAACCTCATCTCTACAAAAATAAAAATAAAAAATTAGCTGGTAGCATACACCTGTAGTCCCAGTTACTCAGGAGGTTAAGGAGAATGTATTGCTTAAGCCCTGGAGGTCAAGGCAGTGGTGAGCTACAATTATGGCACTGTATTCCAGCCTGGGCAGCAGAATGAAACACTGTCTCAAAAAAAAAAAAAAAAAAAGGAAAAAAGGTGTGAAAAATTCAGATGTTGGTTATTAAAGCTTAGCACACATTTTCTTTTTAAAAATATTGGCTTCACCTAGAAGCCCCTAAATCACAATCATACTGTATTTCTGTAAACTCTTTAGCAAAAATAGAATATCTAGTGCAGTAAAGGATTGACCTTGCCCAACTAGAGGTTTGGCCTTTACCCTTAGGTTCTAGGGGGTAACCTCTAAGCCTTGGGATGCCCTGCCTGTTAAAGAGTCCTTGTTCAGCTGGGAGCCTAGAGCCACACAGTATCATCAAGACCTCTGGACATCCTGGAGACTTAAGTTGGCCATGTAGATGGTCAACCTTGCCTACATGACAAGACATCAAGTGCAGGCAAGCTTCCTTGGTGGACGACACCCCATGAGTACTGCCATGCTTCACTGCTGGGAGAAACAGGCATCTGCACAACTCTGCTGTGAGAGAACAACAGAAAGCTCCTTGACTTGGTGTCTCTGGACAATATCCTATGCATCTCTTCCTTTGGCTAATTTTAACCTGTGTCCTTCCACTGTAATAACATGAGTGCAATATATGACAATTTTGCTGAGTTCTGCAGGTCTTTCTAGCAACTTAATGAACCTATGAGTGGTCTTGGGGACCCTGAAATTACAGTTGATGTCAGAAGTGAGGGTGGTCTTGGGGACCTCTTGAATTTTGCAATACTTTTATTCAGTTTATTGAATGAAAGCAGTGCAAAGCAGTGGTCAACAAGGTCTGAAGATTCAGACAAGCCTGGGTTTTAAATCCCAAATTCTACTTGTTAGAGGACCTTGGGCAAGTTAACTTCTGATCCTTAAGTTGTTTATTTGTAAAATAGGGAAATACTTCTCTACAGAATTAAGATACACATATGTGTGTATGCATATTTGTGTGTAAATATTCCTTAGCACAATGCCTAAAACACAAGCTACAAATGTCTAGCTATTCTTATTAATGAATAAATGGAATGAATTCCAGTAAACAAAGAAAAAGCAAGACCTTAGTAGGTTTATTTTTATGGACTTTTCCGGATCCTAGAGAATTTAAATAAATACTTAGAAGCAAAGCACAAGTTTAAAAAAAAGTGTGTGTGTACACACACACACACACACACACACACACACACACATCATTCCCAAGAAGAAACTCTGATTATCTGAAGATCGAAGTAGGCACATACTCTTACCTTGACATAGTAAGTGGTGAGTACTTTCCGAAGATCAAAGACTTGAAGCATAGAAGCAGCGCTATTATCAGTGATGCTATAACCCTCTAGAATATACTTAGTGACTATCACTTCCCAAGCTAGCCATCGCTGGCTAAATGCAGCATTAAATGAAAGCATGTGAGGAATATGGCCAGGTTCACAACAGCAAAATCCTTCATCTTCCTCTACACCTTCAGTAATGGCCTCCACTTCCCGTTGTTGACAGTAGGTACCTTAAAGAAAGAGAGAGAGAAAGAGAGAGAGAGACCTTTACAAAGGGGAAAACCAGAAAATGGGAAAAATGAATGCAAGGACACCTGAGGTTTAGAAAAAATACATATTTTATAGCAATTGAAACTATGTGATGGATTTGCCTTAGAATATTATTAATGAATTGTAGCAAACTCCAGAAATCAGGCATATTCTACATTCATATCCTGCAAAAACACAATGTGCATTAGCACACTATGGGTTCTGAAAATTCGTGTGGTAAAGTAACTTTAATTTTGACTTATTTCTAAATGTTTCAAATGGGTTTACAATTGTGTCTGTATCAAATAAAGAATCAAAGAGTAAAGGCATATTTCCTGAAGGTCTCAGTTAATTTTAAAAATACAAAAATAAGTGGTATGTTATTGAAGTAAAAATACAAAAATTTAATTACTATCACCAACATTTCCATAATAATGTTACACAGTGTTGAGAAGAAAAACTCTTGACTTGAAGCTGACATTGATATAAATACATGCTGTGGGTGACTATTTTATATGATACTCACTAAAAATATACAGGCATACATTGTTTTATTGTGCTTTGCTTTATTGTTCTTGGAAGGCATTGTGGTTATCTACAAATTGAAGGTTTGTGACAACCCTGTGTCAAGCCAGTCTATTGGCACCATTTTTCCAACAGCATGTGCTCACTGCCTTTTTTCTGGATCACATTTGGGTAATTCAGTATTTCAAACGTTTTATTACTATTGTATATATAATGATGATTTGTGATCAGTGATCTTTAATATTACTGTTGTAAGTACTCTGGGGTACCATAAGTTATGTCCATATAACATGGAAACTTAAATTGACAAATGGTGTATGAACTCTGACTGCTCCACTGACCAGCCATTCCCCTATCTCTCCCTCTTCTCAGGCCTTCCTATTCCATAAGACACAACAATATTGAAATTTAGCCAATTTATAACACTACAATGGCCTCTAAATGTTTAAGTGAAAGAAACAGTCACATGTTTCTCACTTCAAATCAAATGCTAAAATAAGTAAGCTTAGTGAGGAAGTCATCTCAAAAGCCAAGTGCATTAGTCTGTTGTCGCGTTACTATAAAGAACTACCTGAGGCCAGGTGCAGTGGCTCATGCCTGTAATTCCAGCATTTTGGGAGGCCGAGATGGGTGGATCACAAGGTCAGGAGTTCAAGATGAGCCTGGCCAACATGGTGAAACCCCATCTCTACTAAATACAAAATTAACAAATAAAAAAATTAGCTGGCCATGGTGGTGCATTCCTGTAATCCCAGCCACATGGGAGGCTGAGGCAGGAGAATTGCTTGAATCTGGACTGGGAGGTGGAGGTTGCAGTGAGCCAAAATAGCGCCACTGCACTCCAGCCTGGGCTACAGGGCTACAGAGTGAGACTCCGTCTCAAAAAAAAAAAGAACTACCTGAGACAGGGTTATTTATAAAGAAAAGAGGTTTAATTGGCTCATGGTTCCACAGGCTGTACAGGAAGTATGGCTGGGGAGGTCTCAGGAAACATAAGCATAGTGGAAGGGGAAGGGGAAGGGGAAGCAGGCATGTTTACATGCTGGAACAGGAGGAAAGGGGCTAAGGGGGAGGTGCTACACACTTTTAAACAACCAGATCACGTGACAACTCACTATCACAAGAACAGTAAGGGGAAAATCTCCCCCATGATCCAGTCACCCTCTACCAAGCCCCTTCTCCAACACTGGGGATTACAATTCAACATGAAATTTGGGCAGGGACACAAATCCAAACTATATAACCAGGATAGGCCAAAAGTTAGGCCTCATGCACAAAATAGCCAAGTTGTGAATGGAAAGGAAATATTCTTGAAGAAAATTAAAAGTGCTACTCCAGTGAACACATAAAAGAAAGCAAAAAAGCCTTATTGCTGATATGGAGAATGTCTGAATGGTCTGGGGAGAAGATCAAACCAACTATAATATTCCCCTAAGCCAAAGCCTAATCCAGAGCAAAGTTCTGACTACAATTCTACGAAGGCTGAGAAGCAACCAAGCTGCAGAAGAAGAGCTGAAGCGAGATTTAAGGAAGCTGTCTTCATAACAGAAAAGTGCAAGGTGAAGCTGCAAGTGCAGATGCTGAAGCTGCAGCAAGTTATCCACATTTATCTAAGATTACTGATGAAGGTGGCTACACTACGTAACAGATTTTCAAAATAGACTAAACAGCCTTATGCCAGAAGAAGATGCCATCTAGGACTTTCACAGCTAGAGAGAAGTCAATCCCTGGCTTCAAATCTTCAAAGGACAGTCTGATTCTCTTAAAAGGGGTTAATGTAGCTGCTAAATTTAAGCTGAAATGCTCATTTACCATTCCAAAAATGCTAGAACCTTTAAGAATTATGCTAAATCTCCTCTAACTGTGCACTATAAATGGAATAACAAAGCATGGATGACAGCACATCTGTTTATAGCATGGTTTCCTGGATATTTTAAGCCTACTGTTGAGACCTTCTGCTCAGAAAAAAAGATTCCTTTCCAAATACTACTGCTTATTGACAATGCACCTGATCACGTAAGAGCTCTGATGGAAATGTACAAGGACATTAGTGTTGTTTTCATGCCTGCTAACACAACATCCATTCTGCAGTCTGTGCATCAAGAAATAATTTCACCTGTCAAGTCTTATTACTTAAGAAATAAATTTTGTAAGGCTACAGCTGCCACAGAGGGATTCCTCTGATGACTCTGGGCAAAGTATACTGACAACCTCCTGGAAAGGATTCACCATTTTAGACACCAGTAAGGATATTCTATGATTCACGGAAGGAGGCCAAAATGTCAACACTTATAGGAATTTGAAAGAAGTTGATTCTAACTCTCATGGATCACTTTGTGGGGTTTCAAGACTTCAGTGGTGGAAATAACGGCAGACGTGGCAGGAAGAGCAAGAGAACCAGAATTAGAAGTGAAATCTGAAAGATGTGTCTGAATTGCTGCAATACTCTGATAAAACATAAAGAGATGAGGTGTTGCTTCTTATAGTTGAGAAGAAAGAAGTTTCTTGAGAAGAAATTGACTCCTGGTGAAGACGTGAGCCCTGGTTAAAATGACAACAAAGAATTTAGAATATCACATAAACTTGATTGATGAAGCAATAGCAAAGTTTGAGAGCACTGACTCCAATTTTGAAAGAAATCATACTGTGGGTAAATGTTATTAAACAGCATCACATGCTACAGAGGAATCCTTCATGAAACAGAGAGTCAATAAATGCAGCAAACTTCATCGTCGTCTGATTTTAATGTCTTGCCAAAGCCCCCCCAACCTTCAGCAATCACCACCCTGACCAGTTAGCAGCCATCAACATCGAGGCAAGACCCTCCGTCAGCAAAAAGATTACAACTCATCGAAGGCTCAGATGATTGTTAGCATTTTTTAGCAGTAAATTTTAAAAATTAAGATGCAGTACATTATTTCTTTAGACATAATGCTATTGTACATTTAATACACTACAATATAATGTAAACATAACTTTTACATACAGTAGGAAACCAAGCAATTTGTGTCACTGGCTTTATTGCAATATTTGCTTTATTGCAGTGGTCTAAATCCAAACATGCAGTATCTCCAAGGTATGCCTATACATACATATATATGTTTTTCAACATAGTAAGAACATATGCAATATTACAAAGTATCTTTTAAGCCAATAATAGAAATGAAATTTAATCAAATGTTTTCTGGCATCTTTTGAGAGGGTCATGTTTTACTAAAGTGATCTTTTAAAATAAAAATAATTCTACTAATTCGCTATTTAAATTAATTTTAAAAATGGAAACATGGCTGAATGTTTTAGAGATACTGATATGGTTAGGCTGTGCCCTCATCCAAATCTCATCTTAAATTGTAGCTCCCATAATTCCATGTGTTGTGGGTGGGACCTGGTAGTAGATAACTGAATCACGGGGGCAGTTTTGCCATGCTGTTTTCATGGTAGTAAGTCTCACGAGAGCTGATGGTTTTATAAGGGGTTTCCCCTTTCACTTGGCTCTTATTCTCTCTTGCCTGCCACCACGTAAGATGTGCCTTTCGCCTTCTGCCATGATTGTGAGGCCTTCCCAGCCACATGGAACTGTAAGTCCATTAAACCTCTTTTTCTTTATAAATTACCTAGTCTCAGGTATGTCCTGATAGCAGCATGACAACTGACTAATGTAGGTACTTATAAACTAGTTTCTGCTTATTTTGCAATTGCAGGATTTTTGAATCTATAGTCACAAACAAAATTAAAATATAGTTATTTTTTATGTGAACTTAGCCATATATATGAATTTTGTTTTCTTTGAGATGAAGTCTCACTCTGTCACCCAGGCTGGGGTGGAATGGCGTGATCTCGGCTCTCACTGCAACCTCTGCCTCCTGAGTTCAAGCAATTCTCCTGCCTCAGCCTCCTGAGTAGCTTGTATTACAGGCACGCACCACATCCAGCTAATTTTTGTATTTTTAGTAGAGACAGGGTTTTACCATGTTGGTCAGGCTGGTCTTAAACTCCTGACCTCGCAATCCGGCTGCCTTGGCCTCCCAAAGTGCTAGGATTACAGGCATGAGCCGCTGTGCTGGGACCACTTAGTTATATTTTGATATCAGTATTACACTAGTTTTTCAAAGCTTTGAGAAATTTTGCTTTTTTCTCCATGTGCTAGAACAAGTTAGAAATTTCTAGAAGAAAATTCCTGAGCCTTTTTTTAAAAAATTGTGAAATGAAGTTGAGACTATTTCTTAGGTTTTATGTGTTATTACTTCATTTTTCGTTCTTTCTAGGAAGTTTATCAAAGATTTTTTAAATGAGGAAATAACACGAGAGCTGTATTTTGTGAGGATCACTGTTAGTGGTGGACAGAAATCAGACGCAGCAAGAGGAAATGTAAAATTTTGGACATTTACTCAACTGAGGTCCTTGTTCACAGCAGCAGAATAAGGAGAAAGGGATACCTGAATTAAAGCAGAATGTTTTTACTCTACCATACTAATCCCAAGTCTATTTCCATCCAATATACCCTACTAATATATTTTGCTCCAAAAATGAAGTCAATAATAAGTACAGGAATAACTGAAAAAAGAATTTTTTTCTGAGCTAAATATATTACTAGGAAATATTCTTTTTTCAATTATTAATATTAATTAATAGGGATTCTAGGATATCTATGAGGAGCTATTACCAATTGTTCCCTGTATTAGCTGAATCTTTCAGCCACTTCATAGTGAATATTACTGGTAAAACTAAATAAAACAAACAGTCATGGAAACTAGACATGTTTAAACTAATCTAAATAAAAATGGAAAGGAATCCAGTCAGCAGAACATACTATTGATGTGTAAAGTTTGACTTGGAAAACTGTACCTTGTACAGTTTATAAGTAAAAAATTAACATGGAAGAAAGTATAATCAGAAAGTTCTGATATAGACAAAAAAAAAGACTGATAACCCAAATTTTTCACATAAAGTTCACATGAAAATAACCTATCACCTGTAAAATCAAAATGGAAATAAGATAACATGAATGGGTTTAACTAAGATCTATAAAAACTGATCAGGAAACTTGTTTCAATTTGCTTAAAAGTAAGCATCCAGGATAGACAGATAAAAGTAAAAATAATAAATTGGCTAAATAGAGTCTGTCTCGGAAAGTAGATAAAATGCTCAGCAGATCCAAATATCTGCCTGACAAAATGATGACATGTTTGATTAATATGGGGGGTGGGGGTGAGACAGGGGATCACACTGTAAAGGAAAGAAAGCAACCAAAGATTACATCAACATGTGAGCAAGAATATACTCATCCCTCATGAGAGCTCCGGAATGAACTGAAAGAAGAAAAGGCTATATACTTACATTATTCAACCATTCTATGAAACTAAACAAAATACGTACTATATACTAATTGCTGTGTGTGATAGGTACTGGATACATAATGATAAATAAAGCACATGTGATTCCTGCCCTTTGGAATCTGCCTATATTCTGGAACAAAGATTGATCAACTTCAGCTTTGGGCCAAATCCATGCTTAGAATAGTTTCAATATTTGTAAGGGGTCATTTAGAAGAAAGAAAAAACAGCAAAGAAGAATATGCAACAGAGAATGTGTATGGCTCTCAAACCCTAAAATATTTACTGTCTGGCTCCTAACAGAAAAAGTATGCCTTTGGCTAGAGAAAAAATAAACTTTAAACAATAAACCAACACAGTCACATGATGTATAACTATGGGGATACATTCCGAGAGGTGCTGTTAAGAAATTTCATTGTGCAACCATCATAGAATGTACCTACAGAAACCTAGATGGTAGAGCCTACTGCACATTTGGCTATAGAATATAGCCTATTGCTCCTAGGCTACAAACCTGTACAGCACGTTATGGTAGTGAATAATGTCACTAACAGTAACACAATGGTAAGCATCTGTGTATCTGAACATATCTAAACAGAGAAATGGTACAGTATAAATATGGTAAAAAGATAAAAAATGGTACATCTATATAGGGCACTTAATACACATGCAGTTTGCAGGACTGGAAGTTGCTTTGGGTGAGTTACAGAGTGAGTAGTGAGTGAATGAAAAGGCCTAGGATGTTATTGTACACTACTATAAACTTTATAAACACTATAACTTAGGCTACATGAAATTAATTAAATTATTTTATTTACCAATAAATTTACCTAAGTTTACTGTAACTTTCTTAATTTATAAACTTTTAACTTTTAAAAACCTTTTGTCTCTTTCATAATAATGCTTAGCTTAAAACACAAACACATTGTATAACTGCATAAAAATATTTTTTCTTTATATCCTTATTCTGTAAGCTTTTTTCTATTTTTAAAATTTTAAATTTTTTTACTTTTTAAACTTTTTTGTTAAAAACTAAGACACAAACACACACATTAGCCAAGGCCTACACAGGGTCAGGGTCATCAATATCACTGTCTTCCACCTCCACATCTTGTCCCACTGGAAGGTCTTCAGAAGCAATGACACACACGGAGCTGCCATCTCCCGTGACAACAATGCTTTCTTCTGGACACTTCCTAAAGGACCTGCCTGATGCTCTTCTTGAGGTATCACTTTTGGAAGAAATATGTCCACAATAGTTTGCTTGGTTTGTTTCTTTCATTCATCATAGATTTGCTTGTATGCAGAAAATGCAGCAAGAACGTTCCTCCCTATTAATGAAAATCTTTTGGTGTTAGGGTCCATGTTTTCAAACTTTTTAAGGAGCTTGTTGAGGTCTGCAAAAGCTTCTCCTAAACCCTTCACCATCAGTTTTCTTGGGGTTTCTTCTTTTCTTCTCTAGCAGTTTCCCTTTCTCTTGCCTGTTCTTCAGCTATGCATTCCTGTTCCAGTTCCAACAACCTCATTAGTCAGTTCCTCAGAAACCACCTTTAGGAGCTCATCAATGTCATCCTTGTCCACACCATGATTAAAGTTGTTTGCCATCTCCAACCACAGCCATGTTGGTTTTTGCAACCTCTTCATCCTTGGAAAATCCTTTGAAGTCACAGACGAACCTCTTGAGTGTCTTCTTCCAGACGCCATTCATACCCACATTGGTGACATTACCCTAAGCAAGGTTCTTGATGGAGTCATAGATGTAATCCTTCCAGAATTGCATCAGTGTCTTCCTCAGTTGCAGAAATAGCCTAAGTAAACATCGTTCTCAGGGAGGTGGCCTGAAAAGCTGCTATAACTCCTTGATCCATTGGTTGGATCAGAGAGATGGTATTTGGAGACAGAAATACCACTTTGATACTGGGATAAAGATCACCAATAAAAGGAAGATATGTGGAGCATTATTAACAATAAGCACAATCTTGAATGGTATGTTATTCTCCAAACAGTACTTCTCCATTCCTCTAGTAGAGCAATTCAGGAGGGCATCTTGGAAGAAAAGCTGGGTCATTCAAGACTTCTTATTGCTCCTGCAATACAGTGGCAGTGTATGTTTAGTGATAAGCTTGAAGGCCCTGGGGTTCTCACTGGGCAAGATCACAAAGGGCTTCCATTTGTAACCTGCAACATTTCCCCCATGCAAGACTGTTTTCCTGTCCTTAATGCCTTGAAACCTGGCATTGACTTGGCCTCTTTATGGATGAAAAGTCCTTTCCAGTACCTGTTTTCAGAACAGCAAGCTTTCATCCATGCTGAATATTTGCGTTGTCAAGTAATTTTCCTCACAATCAGCTTATCTAGAGTTTCTAAAAATTCTTCAGCTGCTTTCACATCAGCATTTACAGACTCAGCACTTACCAGCTTTCGAATTATGCAACAAATAACAATTCTGGAATAAAATCACCCAAAGCTATCAAAAAATTCAACACTGTAGTTGTGTTCAACCTTTTCTTTCAATATCGCAAACAAACTTTTTGTTTTGTCTGAGATTGTCATGATACTGAGAGGTATATGCTTCTGTGTCTGGTCTTCAGTAGTTTCTCCATGTCTGATTTAGGCCCTTTTCAAATTTTTGTTAATCTTTTTGTCTTCAATGAAACAGATCCTTTAACAGCTTTCATCACTTTGTTCTTGTTCTTCAAGATCATAGCTATAGTGAAATGGGACAAAATTACCCGGCAAGCAATAACCATTGCTGATTTGCCACCTTCATAGTCCTTAACCACTTTTAATTTAGCTTACTGGTCAATCTACTCAAGTGGCCTCTTCTTGGCAACATTAGCTGTAAATTTTGTACACGCAGGGCCATAAAACAAAATGACACAAGAGCAAATAAAACAGAGAAAATGATGCAATCAAGAGACACGGCAAACGTGAGATGTATGAGTCTGCCACCGGCATAACAAGACATACTGTTCTAAAGTAAACTTTTTTTTTTTTTTTTTTTTACAAAAAAGCACATTCTAACCATAAAAAGTATAATATGGTAAACACAGCTATCACTATCTAGTACTATGCACTGTACATAATTGTATGTGCTAGATTTTTATATGACCGGTAGCATAGTTTTATTTATACCAGCATCACCATAAATACAAGTAATGCTATGTGCTAGGACAGAATGGTTATGATGTCACTAACAGGAATTTTTCAGCTCCATTATAATCTTAAGGGATCATTGAGATACATGTAGTCCATTGCTACAGTCCATGACTGTAAGAGTCTAACGATAAACACAGGGTAAAACGAGATCATCACGTGGGACGGGTGGCTAGAGAAGGCTTCCCTGAGAAAAGGACATTCAGGCAAAGGAACTAGCCAGATGGAGGATTAGGAGAGGAAGAGAGACGGCTGGTACTTTCTGGCAAAATGAAGGGCAATAAGGAGTTCTTAGTAAAGACTTTAGCACATCTAAGAAACTGCAAGAAGGCCAGTGTGGCTACAGTGAGTGCAGATAGTGCTGTAAAGTGAGGATGGAGAAGGTGCTGGAGGCCAGATCACAGAGTACTGTAGGATGTGTTCTGGCAGTTGAATTCTATCTTAAATGCAATGAGAAGTCACTGAACAATTTTAGGCATGGGAATGCCATGATCAAATGTGTCTTTAAAAAAATCCTGGCTGGTGGCTTGCACCTATAATCCTAGCACTTTGGTAGGTCAAGGTGGGGGCAGGGGTTGCTTGAGCTCAGGAGTTCAAGACCAGCCTTGGCAAGATGGTGAGATTCCCATCTATACAAAAAAAAAAATGTGCCAGGAGTGGTGGTGTGCACCCGTAGTCCGAACTACTCAGGAGGCTGAGGCAAGCGGATCCCTTGAGCCCAGAAGTTTGAGGATGTAGTGAGCTGTGATGATGCCACTGCACTCCAACCTGGGTGATAGAGCGAGACCCCTGTCTCTTAAAAAAAAAAAATGCTTACATCTGAGTTAAGAATTACAGGTATCCCTTGTTACCCAAATCTATAGGAGTTCAAATAGTAAGGGTTACTCTATTTCCAAATTTGAGTTTCAACTGGCAAATACTTAACATTTAGACAGCAAAAGACTTATCCAAAAGTTTATTTGAATCTACTCAATACCAGAGAGTGAAAATCTGTATAACTTTTCTGATTTGGAAAACTACTGATCAACATGATGGAGTGAGCAGATGGTAAGAAGAACCCCCTTTCATTTCACATACATAGAAATGTTAGATAAAACAGCCTCCCACATAGATTTGTTTTAAAAAATTAAATTAAAATTAAAAAACAAGGATGAAGTCTTCAGGTGCCAAAACTTAAAAAGGAAGCTAAAAGTCACAGCAGTAGTAGGAATGGTGATAAGGGTATGCTAATAGTTGAATTAGGTTTGAACAGCCTGGGGTTAAGACTAGAAGAGAGAGAATTAAGGTCCTAGGCTCCTGATGGAGAGGCAGAAACAAATATTCATAAGACACGAATAGGGTATTTTGAAGGGCAAGAGAATATGAATGGATTATAAACAGATCACAAGTAAACATCACCATTTACTCCATTAATTTGAGTGCTGCGTAGCTAAAGACTTATTTCTAGCGAACAACCTAACTTCTAGACTAGTACTTGCTCCACTAACATAGACACTCCATAGTGAAGGTGCAAGCCTTCTTATACAACACCTGGGTGAAAATAAAGCTATGGGGTTATAGATCTGGCTTCATCCTCTTTGTAGTCAAATGCTTTTTTATTTCTATTCCAGACTAAACATACTCCAAAGCACTTCTTAGAGTAGATCAAAAACTCTCTGAAAACTCTTAAGTCTAAATGTTTCCTAGACTGGAAAGATATTCAGTAAAAGAACTTGAAACATCCTATGAAACCAGTTTCTACTTGTGCTTACATGTTATTCAGTTTTAGAGGAGTTGAAAACATCAAGTTGATGTTTCTGAATGCACGATTTTCTGTAAGTAACTTTATCAGTGCATAAAACTGCAGAGGGCTGATGGAAGGGAGAATGGCCAGTAACTACTCAATGGGTACAGCATTTTATTTTGGAGTGATGAAAATGCTTTGCAATGAGACAGAGTGGTGGCTGCCCAACGCTGTGAAGGTACTAAATGCTCCTGATTTCTTCGCTTGAAACAATTTGATTTTATGTGCATTTCACTTCAATTAAAAAGAATTGTTGAGGACAAAGCCATGGTGTCTATATAAACATAACTCAGCTAACTATTCTGTCTCACACAAAAATTCAGCATTCCACGTTGCTAGCCATCTAACAAACTTATGCAACTGGTCACAAAAGGGACCAGCAATAGACCAAGCACAGAACAAAAGAAATTCAACTTATCCAGGAAAACAAATCAATTATACACTAATGCTACTACCTTTACATATGAAGCCATACTGCAAACATGATTCTTCTTGGAACATGGAATGTGGGGGTGAAAAAATCTAATATTTACTCTTTAACAACTTTTCTCATTCCACAAGCACAAATATCTAATTCTATGAGAACCAGACAGGGTCTGAGACAGAAACATGTAACACTTAGGTGCTACTGGAGTATGCTATAGAAATAAAAGGTGAATGAATGTCTTACCTCTGAATTCAAGTCCTCGCAGCTGAAAAGTGACCAGACCATTGCCTATCTCTATAAGGTGTACTAACGCATTGAGATAGTCAGAGGCAAGGATGAAACAGTCCCCTGTACTGTAGTTTCCCCACCGTCCTAGTAGCAAATCACCACAGAGGCTATGTTGTAGGGATCTAGTTAAATGTTCATAAAAGATGGAATTCAGATTGTTGTCATCTGATCCTGTAAAAACGGATTTTTAAAAGTTAAATTTCACCTTAAGTCCCCTTTACACACAAGATTGTTAAAAATATTAAAAACTTCTAGTATGGGTTATATTTATTTGACAAGTAAAATAATATTCATACTCCTATTAGGAAAATGAAAAAGGTTTCTGAATTTAGATTTAGAAGTCACATAACCTCTCAGAATCTACAGTTCCCATTCATAAAATGTGGGAATTTGATTTGAAGCAATCTAAGGACTTTCGAACTCTTCAACAGTTTATAATTATTCAGTGAAATAGGGCTTATAATTAAAACCATGCAACAGAAATTTAAAAAATAAAAGAATTCAGAAGAGGAACAAAAAGATTATATGGTAAAGGAAGTAGATAAAATAATACAAGATTTGAACAAATAAGACAATCGAAAAGAAGTTGGTTAGTCAATACTAGCCATATTGAGATGACTAATATTAAGCAGAAATAAACAGTATGTAGCACAGAAAACCTTAAAAAAAAACATTAAGATAGGCTGGGTGTCATGGCTCACTCCTGGAATCTCAGCACTTTAAGGCTGAGGTGGGCAGATCACTTCAGGCCAGGAGACTAACCTGGCCTACGTGGCGAGACCCTGTCACTACTAAAAATACAAAAATTAGCTGGGTGTTGTGGTGCATGCCTGTAATCCCAGCTACTTGGGAGGCTGAAGAGGAGAATCGCTTGAACCCGGGAGGTGGGGGTTGCAGTGAGCTGTGACTGTGTCCAGCCTGGGTGACAGAGCGTGACTCTGTCTCAAAAAGAAAGAAAAGAAAGGAAAGGAAAAGAAAAGACAAGACAAGAGAAGAAAAGACATTAAAATAAACATCACTTAATAAATTATATGACCATCTCTAGAAATAACTCATCCAAAGCAATAACCTGTAAATGCATGCCCCAAGTACAGTACTGGTGAATGGTAAAATATTCGAAGTTTAATAATTATTTTAAACTCAGTCTAATTAAATAATAATAAAAGGGAAACCTCAGATTCTAATGTCAACAAAATGGCTGTATCAATTCTATGTCAGCATAACACAAAAGTGTATATACTGATTCAGGACATGGCCTTTGGTTATGCAGGATGGCATCAGCAGCATAAGAAATCTAGCCCCTTACAAGCATACACTAGAGCTAAAATGCTTATTTCTCTACCAGAACATGATGACAGATGGTCATTCATATCAAATAACTAGTTTTCCTTAGTCCAATTTTATCACTGAGAATCTACCGGATTTGAGGGAATTTATGAGTCATATAGATACAAATATTCCAGTATACTTGGGAGTAATATTTCTTTTAGTAAATTAATACATTGAAGTTCTGGTTGATATGCTAATCTCTGATTCTTTGTGACAGACTACTATTGGGTGGGCCAATAAAATGATGTTTCTCAAATGACAAAACTAAGAACCAGACTTTAGATAATGGTAACACCAGCAAGGTGTCACCCATTGAAGCTCTATCCTGACTGGCTATATGCCCCCACTTGATGACATCTCTGTACACAATAAATTGAATCAAATTAAATTAATATTGACCTAAACATTGAGGGAATGGTGGAAGCAAACATACTAATAAAACATGTGTCAGTCTGACTGCATACCCTTCAACACATCTAACCAGTTTTATTTTAACCATTTTTCTACATTTTAACCTATGTAAGAATAATCTTTGAATGGAATTTTTCATTCTTATAAGCATTCTTAAGATACATTTTATAAAAGATGGGTATAGAAATTGTAGATACTGTGATTCATATATACTTTGCTAAAGTAAAACAAACAATATTTAGTTTTTAAAAGTGAATATTTGGAATTCATAGAGGATTCCCAACAAGTTAGGAGTGAATATAAACATACACATACACACACACACACACACACACACACACACACACACACACACATAAAACAAATCCTAGACTTGCCTTCTTATTCACAAATAAAGCTATTACCTGGATTTCTATCAAGCTGAGAAGCCAATCTGGTATTTGAATGATCCACTCGTTTTGTGCTAAAAAAAATAAAACATTTTTAGTAACTTTCTTTACATTAAAAAATATTTAACAACTAAGAGTGAGGGAGATACTATAGGAAATGAATAAAGGTTACCACTTTATGAAAATCTCTGGAAAAAATCTGTGATTAGTATCATGATAAAACGCTCTGTTAGCACTTTTGGGAATTAAAATTCTCCCTCCTTCACCACACATCAACATAGCAGATTTTTTTTTTTAATTGTACAGTGTATGGAAAGAAATTTATGCATGCACTGTGAAAAAAAAAAACCAACCAGGATGAAAAAATGTATACTATATATGGTTCTCAGAAATTCAAAGAGATTAGAACATTCTTTGCCAAAGGAAGGTGTATCTATTAATGCTCAGTGATGCAGTGTTCTTTGGAACAGTAGTTCCCAAAATGTGGTCCATAGAACTCAAGGCTCTTTCAGGCAGTTTTCCAGATCAAAACTATTTTCAAAGTAACACTGAGCTGTTATTTGCTTTTTTCATCGTGTTGACAATTGCACTGGTGGTACTAAAGCAACGGTGGGTAAGACTGTGGTACCTGGGCATGAATCAAGGCAGCAGCACCAAACTGTACTACCCTTCAACAATAAAGCAAACAAAAAATCCAAATTTCACATTAAAACGTCCCTAATGAAGAAGTAAAACATATTAACTTTATTAAATCTCAACCCATAGTACAGCTTTTAACATTCTGTATGGCAAAATGAGAAAATACATATGAAGCACTTCTGCTGCCTTCCGAAGTACAATGGCTGTCATGAGGGAAAGCATTTGTGCAACTGCTTCAACTCTGAGCTGAACTAGCTGTGTTTTTTTCCTTGGAACACCATTTTTACTTAACACTGATGGAAAAATTATGAGACTATTTAGATGTGGGCATTTAACAGATATTTCTCAAAAATAAAGAAAGCCTGTTATTTCAAGGAAAACAACTGGAAATATCTGTTCTCAATAATAAAAATCCAAATTTTCAAACAAAAATTAAAATTTTAGGAAACTCATATCTACCACCACGAGCTTGACAGCTTTCCAATAATTAAAATTTCTTCCAATTGGTGGTGATACCAATGAACATATTTTTAAAATCACTACATAATAAAATGTATCAACATTTAGAAAACCTATTACTCAGTGAATTAGTAATTTCCAAATGTCCAATACGAAATATTACAAAATTATGCATGGGTAAAAGATCCATTCAGAGTATATTTATCCATCAGTAACTATATTGATGTAATATAGTTCTAAAAGATCACAGATATGGTTTTAGATTCCATATTGCAAGTAGCTTTTAAGAAGCTCCATTTCTTGGGTTTCAGTAAAGATCAAAGAAAACTATCCATGATTGTCTTAAAAGACTATTAGAATACATCTTTTTTGGCTGGGCACGGTGGCTCATGCCTGTAATTCCAGCATTTGGGGAGGCCAAGGCAGGTAGATCACTTCAGATCAGGATTTTGAGACCAGCTGGCCAACACAGTGAGTGTGAGGCTAAAATTGTTTTTCACATACTTCAGTCAAAACAATATACTGCAACTGACTGAATATATAGGTAGATATGAGAATCCAGCTGTCTTTTAATAAGCCAGACATTAAGAGACTTGCAAAACTATATAACAATGCCACTCTTCTCATTAATTTTTTTTTGGAGGGGGTGGAAATATAGTTATTCTTAACTTTAAAATGTTATTTATGCTAATACACAATAGATACCATATTGTTATTTTTAAATTAGTTAATAAGATTTGAAATTTTTTAGTTTTTCTTTCCACTCCAGTAAATATTAGTAGATAAAATTCATATTTTTAAAACTCTAGTGTTTCCAATAATTTTTAAGAGCATAAGGCTGGGCACAGTGGCTCACAACTATAATCCCAGCACTTTGGAAGGCCAAGGCTGGTGGATCACCTGAGACCAGGAGTTCAAGACCAGCTGACCAACATGGTGAAACTCTGTCTCTACTAAAAATACAAAAATTAGCCAGCACTGGTGGTGGGCACCTGTAATCTCAGCTACTTGGGAGGCTGAAGCAGGAGAATTGCTTGAACCCAGGAGTGGGAGGTCGCAGTGAGTTGAGATCACACTATTGCACTTCAGCCCAGGTGACAAGAGCAAAACTCTGTCTCAAAGTATAAAGGGGTTCTAAAACCAAAAAGAACTGCTGCCACTGAATATTACTTTGGGTTAATTAGGCAAGAATAATAATAATAAATAACACCGAAATTCACCAAAATGGGAACTACTTATGTGTGGTTTAGACAAACGACCAGAGTAAAAGTTTCAAACCTACAAACTAGTCCACTGTTTAAAAGGTGAGATTATGATTTTCACCTATTAAATATTCCAATTTGTGAAAGTATGGAGAGAAAGGCAGTCATGGAGATGGTCAGTAGAATTATAAATTAGCACAAGCTCTTTCTAAACCAATGTGTTAATATATATTAAAAGCCTTTAGCCAGGCATGGTGGCTAACGCCTGTAATCCCAGCACTTTGGGAGGCTGAGGTGGGCGGATCACCTGAGGTCAGGAGTTCGAGACCAGCCTAACCAACATGGAGAAACCCCATCTCTACTAAAAAAATTACAGAATTAGCTGGATATGTAATCCCAGCTACTTGGGAGGCTGAAGCAGAAGAATCGCTTGAACCCAGGAGGCAGAGATTGCAGTGAGTCAAGATATGCCATTGCACTCCAGCCTGGGCAACAAGAGCGAAACTCCGCCTCAAAAAAAAAAGAAAAAGCCTTTAAAATGTTTATGCTCCGTAACTCATAACTCCTAAAAGTGTTCCCTTTTAGGAATGCTTTCTGAAATAAAATGAAATGTGGAGAGATTACATACGAGGATAGTTAGTAAGCTTTAGATTAAATAGCCAGCCTAAGGAACCAAGCCTAAATGGAGAAAATACTTCATGCACAAAGATGGTCATTAAAAATTTATCTTCTCAAAATAGCAGAAATAACCTATACAAATTTAGCTTTAGAAATAGGTATTTCTAAGAAAACTATAACCCATTATGATTGCTATAATGATATTATACAGCATAAAGTTGCAGAGTATTATTAATGTGAAATAATTCTAGTATCACTGAAAGAAAAAAGATATAAAAATGAACATACTCAATCAGAATGTTTAAAAATATCTTTTAAGTAGAAAAAAATGGCTGAGCACAATGGCTCATGTCTATAATCCTAACACTTTGGGAGGAAGAGGTGGGTGGGTTGCTTGAGCTCAGGAGTTTGAGAACAGTCTGGGCAACATGGTGAAACCGCATCTCTATGAAAACTTCCAAAATTAGCTGGTGTGGTGGCTCATGCCTGTAGTCCCCACTACTTGGGAGGCTGAGGCAGGAAGATCACTTGAGCCCAGGAGGTAGAGGTTGCAGTGAGCCAAGATCTACCACTGAACTCATCTAGGCAACAGAATGAAACCTTGTTTCAAAAAATAATAATAATAGAAAGAAAAGAAAAAAAAAAGGAATTTCCTCTGGTCTCTCCTTTTACATATTTTCCAAATTTTAAAAATATTTATCAAGTTTTAGCAAAAATAAATATTTCAATACAATAAATTATGAACCATCAATTTTAATAATAATGCTATCAATATTTTTTCCCAGTAGAAAAGATAAAAATTGTCTTTCAAGTGTTTTACTTTACTCACTTATAGTCTCTCTCCCAGAATTTCACAGGTCGGACATACGAAGTGATGAATATTGCACTTCCCAGAAAGGGATTCAGTGGAGTAGAGAAGAAGGCCGAGACAGCAGCCTGAATGAACAGCATGGCTGAGTCTATGGGAAAACTAGTTAAGGAAACTGACATTCATCTCAGCACAGATGCCAAAAAACTCTTACAAAAACGTAGCAGACACATTTAGATGACATCAATTAGAGACATGAGGTCCACCAGAAGAATACAAAAGAAAGGTATCACCGGGCAGCCATTAAGGGGTCACCAACAGAAAGACATACGGAAAGTACAACCTGGTATGATGCTATCAAGGGAGCCAAATCAATATTTGCTAATATGTATTTCGTAAAAGTTGATATATTAATCTTGGGAAGAGATGTTAGAGTTCAATTTTCCACAAAGTTAAAACTAAAACTTGTACATACCATTAAGTCTGCCTTTCCATATCAATGTGGTCACTAACCCTGTTATTTAGAAAATACTTCTAAAAATGGTGAGAATAGAAAATTTTGGACAGAAATTTAATTCTATCCATTTCATAATCATATCATGAAAAAACGTTTTGTACCTTCATTTATTAAAAAATAATGCTAAACATTTCTTGTATGTATTAAAAATTCCTGGACTTTAATATCCACATATGCAAATTTAAGATTTTAAATCAGCATTACTTTCTTACAAAATCTGAATACTTTTCTTATGTTCAGATGATCTGCGGGCTACAGATATTAATATAAGTTAAACAATCAAAATCAGCTAAGTGTGGATGCAAAAGATACTGAATTTTTTTTTTTGAGATGGAGTTTCGCTCTTACTGCCCAGGCTGGGGTGCAATGGCGCTATCTCAGCTCACCACAATCTCTACCTCATGGGTTCAAGTGATTCTCCTGCCTCAGCCTCCCAAGTAGCTGGGATTACAGGCATGTGCCACCATGCCCGGCTAATTTTGTATTTTTAGTAGAGACGAGGTTTCTCCATGTTGGTCAGGCTCGTCTCCCCAACCTCAGGTGACCCATCCACCTCAGGCTCCCAAAGTGCTGGGATTACAGGCGTGAGCCACCATGCCTGGCCAAGATTATGAATTTTTGATAATTTATTACACAGTATACTGTTATCTATGCCTGTGAAAGGTTAAGCCTATAAACCAACATTCTAATCAAGGATATGACTGTCCATTCTTATTAAACTTTAATTAGAAGGATACGGGGCACTGCAAAAGGCTGAGCAAAAGCATGGAAAGCAGAACCCCATGTGATCTGCCACGGGGCAATATAGGTATACACGAACTGCAATTTATAAAGGAGTTCCCAAAGCTGCAGGAGGAAAAGAATAGCTGTCAGTAAAAAAAAAAAAAAATCATCAGATATTTGAATTAGAAAATGAAAAACCTGTAAAATATACTTTCTTCCTAATAGGGAAATGGCACTGAAATTCTTTGCCATTTGCATAACATGAAAAGATATTATCAACTGCCTAAACACTGCACTTATTTCTGAATAAAGACACTTTCCAAGTAGAAATAGGTAGCTATATATGGATCTGTGTTTCATCTGTTTAAAATATTCTGTGCCCTCTACTGGCCATATTACTGCTACTACAAGCAAAACTAAACAAGGTAGAAAGCAGCCAAATAATTGTTCATGAAAAAAAAAAATCAAGATGTCTGCAAAGCTTAAGCAATACATATATTTATTTTATTCTAAGACACATTTTCCCCCAAATTTTAGTGCTTTGGAAACTGAATATGTTTTAAATGTAACGTCAGAAGGAATGTGAAAACAGCAGTTGTAATATAGTTGTCACTGCCTGTTTCCACAGAAATTTAGTTGCGTATACTAGGCATCTGTTCATAACCTTAATGGTTGTCAGTGGAAACAGGATACACATTTTAATTTTATTTAAGGTTGGACATGTTACAGTTGAATACTTCTTCAATGCTGAAACAGAGTTGTACTTGTCCAAGATTGCCTCTGCATGATTAGGCAACAATCACTTCATCTTTTGAAATAGTTTAACTGATTAACAAATAAACTCCCTTAACTTCCAATTTAAAAAAGAAATCACAAATCCAACCAATTAAAAAATGTAGATAAACTGCAGTATTTTTGCCGTGACTCAAAATTATACTAGCAATCCTCGGCATTAATGTAATCAGGATCATGGTAAGGAAAAGCAGCATGTATATCATTGTGATGCCATTACGATGACTTAAAAGCAATGACTCAGAAACCTCTTCAGATTCTGTGAAACAAACTGTATTCCAATTTTGACTGTAATATTAAGAAAAAAATAATATGTAATTACATGGGTAAGGATTGGTAGGAAAATGAATTTTTGTATACATTTATTTTCTTGAAAGGTTATTAAATCCATGATATAGATTGCAATGGTATCTTAACGCGAAATATATCTGAAGAAATCCCTTGACTATTACTATCATTGTTAAATTCTATCTATTGACCAATTTAAATAAAAACCCAAGGGGAAAGCTTTCTCTGTTTTGTTCATTGGTATAGCCTAAGCATCTAGAACAGTTCTAAAACAGTTTTTTGTTTTAAAAAAAATTAACAAATGAAAGTATTAAGAAAATTCAAACTAATGGAGAGTTAAGTGTAGCAACTATATTTCAAAGATTAGTTACTTTATATTTTACTGCAAATTTCACTTTTTTCCAACCAGTATAAGATGAAATACAATTTTCAATCTAAATATTTGAGTTTGTGAGAAACCACGCTCTTTATACAATTCTCTGATTAACTTTCTGGCTTCCTCCTTTGATTAACAATCATACTCACTAGAAGAGGAAATAAATGATAAAAATGCAAATTAGTGACTGAACAGATATAATATTGAAATATTTTAGAAGCTATTTATCACAATATTGAAACTATTAATGAAATTTTGTTCAGATTAATGGCTTTCCATTTTTTCTGTTCCCATCCTAGGTCAGACTACTATCACATCTGAATTACTGTCATTATCTCTTGAGCTGTTCTCCGTACCTTTAGGTTCTCTCTTCCCCCAAATGAAGCCAAATGTGGCTGACCAGGCTAACTTTCCTAAAATTGGAATTTCATTGTATTTTGTAGCTATTCATTTGCTTCAGCTCTCTGTTACCTATCAAATGGGATAATATGTGTCAAAGTCCTTTGTATGCAGTCAGTGTTAACATGAAATTTAATCACTATTTCACTGACAATCTGACTGTACAGCCTATTTCACTGAGAAAGGTACAGTGATTTAGCAAAAAGATCCTTGGGTTAGGAGGAGGCAGAAGACCAAGGTTTTATCACCTAATTCGTAAAAGGCCTAAGAACGTATATCTTATGGGTAGATAATGAATTTTAGCAGCAGCCTCAAAGTTCAGAGTATTCTGCAAATGTCACATCAAGCTACTTTCTGACAGCTCCCACCAGGCCTCAGTCTCCTCAGCATCTACCCCCTTCACTGGGCCATGCCAGAGCCCAATTCAATTATTATCACTTCTGTTTCTAATATTCAAAACTATACACCTTTTGAGAGATTCTATATATTTAAAAATACATACTTTTTTTTTGAGACAGAGTCTTGCTCTTCGCCAGGCGCCAGGCTGGAGTGCAGTGGCGCGATCTCCACTCACTGCCACCTCCACTTCCTGGCTTCGAGCAATTCTCCTGCCTCAGCCTTCCACGTAACTGAGATTACAGGCGCGCGCCACCACGCCCAGCTAATTTTTGTATTTTGGTAGAGACGGGGTTTCACTATGTTGGCCAGGACGGTCTCGATCTCTTGACCTCGTGATCTACCTGCCTTGGCCTCCCAAATTGCTGGGATTACAGGCGTGAGCCACCATGCCCAGCCAAAACACATACTCATTAATGTTTCTCTGATTGTTTTATATAACTTAATCTTATCATCCTAGCTATAGAAAGAAATATATCTTTTATAAATCACAGTGACTATCTTTGTTTAGGGATTCTAATGTGCTTCTAAATAACCAGCTGAAGAGAAATATTACTTACTTAAACAATAATAAATCAAATGAAATATAAGAAAAACCTTGACTAAATACCATATAACTTAGGGAGATAGTTTTTATAAGGATATTCCTTTCAGTGATAAATTACCTTGTTGAAGAGTATGGACATAAAGAACAGATCCAACAGCATGGTCTCTGAAAAAGCTTCATAGTCAAATTTGAAAAAGAGCACAGTAAAGATGACTGTGACATACTGATATGCAGGGCTGCTAAAGAGGATCGTAGCAACTTCAAACCAGCAATGGTGATCATCAAAGCACCTAATCTGTGACACAAAGAAAACACAAATCAACTAATGACTGAAAACATTAGAGGAGACAATAACTTAAAATAAAATTCACCATTTACTTTAATAAGCTTACAATGTATACATTAAATGGAAGCTTCCAAAAATGATGTCTACAGCTAGGTAAATCACATCCGGAAAGCATATACTTCCTTTTAATACTGTTTATTATGATTCTTATCCTTTATATGAACAACCATGTTTTAAAAATAATCATATTGTAATTCTTATATCTGACTCTCTAGTTTCTCAATATTTCTATTAACATCAACTGCATTTAGCAAATGAAAAACATATTAATGCTTACTCAACAATAGGTACCTCCCCTATTGGGCAGGCCTATTAGACCACCATGGCTGACCATCTAAATGGTGTAAGTTACATCGTGCATCAAAATAGCCATCTAATATTAAAAATTAACCTTATTTTTAAAATGTCCTCCCATAAAATATCAATCGACAATGAGATGTCTGGAGTAGAGAATATGCCAACAGCAGAAACAGATGTTTAAAAAAGGGAAGTCAAGGACGAAATGTCACCTAAACTTTTAATCTCACAGTGCCTTGCATGAAGTAAACAATTATTATTCAACATTTTACCAACAACTTAAGACATTGTTTATAAGAGCCCCCAGAAGTCAGACAAGATTAGAAGACTGCTATACTTACTCTGTATCTAGTTTCTTTGGACTAGCAATTGCCTCTGCACTGCTGCTAAGTTCATTGAGAACAATCAATGGATAGATTATATTCTTCTCCACGAAAAGAAGCCACACATGAAGTTTCTCAAACCACATCATAGTGGCCGCATCTAACAAGGCAATATAAATCAAGAAAACTACATGTCATCTAACGTATAGTTTGTCAATGTGATGAGAAATAAAAATTTTATAACTCAAATTTAGTACCAAACTACATATAAAATGTTTTTTAAAAGCCAGTACTTTAATCAACTGTCAACTTCTAAGAGCTCTGAGATACTTACAAATTTGTAACTTAGACATGATTTAACATTCAGATGTGTTTCATTTTAAACTTTAATTCTTGAAACCTCATATTTTAACCATAACTTTTCTCATTTATGCTTACAACTTATGGAAAAAGATTACTAAAGATTATTAGATTGGTTCTTCTACCCAAAATAAATAAAAATATGATATGATTTGAATTCACACTTACTTCATAAGAGTCATTTTCATTGGCAATATTTTTTTCCAATGCTACAAATTATTTCATTGGAGAAAGTGTCTAGAATAAACTAAAAGATTTAAAACATGGTTCTTTGGCTATCTGAAAACAGTATCATCTGGCTTTAGGAAGTTCTCTAAGAAATAATAATTTTTCTTTGAGTTGCTAAAATCGGGACAGAAGAAACAATTTTGCTGTTAGTATTAAAAATTAGTCAAATGTTATACTGATTCAAAATTTGTATTTAAACTAAATGTTCTAAGATTTAAAAATTTAAAAAAAAATCAATAATCTATTTTAATGAAAAGTGTTGGTCTTTAAAACAAACTAGATGTGTCATCATTTATATATGAAAGCAGTAATAGTTCACCATTAAAAACATATCTCATTCTGAATTACTTTTCTGAGGGTATAAATGGGCCAATAAAGATTCTTAAGCAGTTTCAGATTACTCCTGTAATCCCAGCACTTTGGGAGGCCAAGGCAGGCAGATCACCTGATGTCAGGAGTTCAAGGCCAGCCTGACCAACATGGAGAAACCCCATCTCTACTGAAAATACAAAATTAGCTGAGTATGGTGGCACATGCCTGTAATCCCAGCTACTTGGGAGGCTGAGGCAGGAGAATGACTTGAATCCAGGAGGCAGAGGTTGCGGTGAGCTGAAATTGTGCCATTGCACTCCAGCCTGGGTAACAAGAGCAAAACTCCGTCTCAAAAAAAAAAGATTCTTATGTAGTTTCATGTCATTTTTCTTTATTAGGAAGCTTTCAAAGGCTTCAGGGTTCTTTTAAAAAGTTATATTCAAGCAGCTGAATGATTTACTCTATAATAATTTGCTAACTGAAAAAAAACTGTGAGAAAAAATTTGGCTGATTTAATCACTGATATATAATTATGACATAGATATGAACATTTATTACTTCTCTAAAATGAGGACGTACAATATATTATAGATAACAGGGTCAATGAACAAGAATTGAATACTTACAACAGGAAAGAAATGTCAGGGTTTACAGTGCCAAGGAAGAAGCTTAGCAAGTGAACTAGCCTTCTATCTCTTTTTCATCATTTTATACTTTATTGCAAATCTGAACTAATAACAGCAATTAAAAATGTTTTTAATTTCTTTTCACTTTGTCAACTCTTTTACACTCCTCTCTGGTAGGACACAGTGTCTCTGGCAGAAAAAGGAAGAAAGAACTTTCTTCCTCCCTAGGCATTAAGTTAAAACTATTTCAAATAGAGAGTTCTTAAAGAGGACTGGATTGCCTGTATATGGCATTGAAAACTAATTAGGAGGAACAGTAGGGTCAGGAAAGAGAAGTAATGGACATAGGAGGATTCATCAAGAGAATTCTGTGAAGAATAATATAGAGAGGGGGAGAAGTAAGCTACTTCTGCGGAAAATTGGCACTGTAGCACTGACACTCATATTTCAGCTAAAATAAAGCATCCTGCAAGATATTAGATTCATTAACAGCTTCAAACTTAAGCAAAAGAAACACAAGCCAAAATATTCCTTGATGATATTCATTTAACTCAGTCATCTATCAATATAGTAAAGGGAAAAGTGCTAATGAAATACTTACTTCGAACTTCATATTGATTATACTCCACTGTCTTTAGCAGAGGATGAGAGAAACAGTGCCATGGTAGCTGTTTTCTAACTTGAGGCAGCACATAATGCGTTACAAAACCCACAAAGCCAACCAATGTATACAACACATACTTGAGAGCAGGCTAAAAAAAAACAATAAAAGTGATAAAATTAGGAGTGATTTTGAGACTCACTGTAGACTCACTGTAGAGACTCACTGTCAGTTCAATTTTCCATTTGATAATGGACAACATCCATTTTAAGAATCTAAGAACAAAATATTTTCTACAGTTAACATTTCTAAATTATGTAGTTTGCTCTAATCAGTCTTGAAAGTTAGTGACCATTCATATATCAGAGTTAACATATTTTGAAATCTGTTGACTACTTTCTCTGGTGTCTTACACTACTGTATAATGAGAGAGAGGCCTAAGGTGTATTGCCTATTACATGAATGTTCTATGAGATGTTTAGAGCAATGTATTAAATTGTTTTCAGTAGCAGAGATAATGGGGTAAGGCAGGGTCCACCCAGAGCAGTTGGCTACATGCACTAATTCACAGTACATGGCTTAGTGCATGGCTGTGTGCCTGTCCCACGGCATGGAGGCCCCCCAGGTGTCCTGTAGCCACCGGCCTTGTTCACTGCAGTGCTGTCATCTATAACCATCACTGACCTGTTCATCACAGCCAGCAAGACCCCAGTCTTTCCACTGCTACCCCTCATGCTTCACAGGAGGGTCATCTGTTCCTTCCTAGACTGCATCACAAGGCCTAAATTACAAGGCCTAAAAGCTGATGCATACCTGTGCAAGTGCACAGGACGGAGACCATTTATGACTATGAAGGCTGTGGCAAGGCCTTCAACAGAGATCACCATCTGAGGTGCCATATCCTGGTTCATACTGGAGAAAAGCCATTTGTTAGAAAGATGTATGCATCTTAAAACTTCTGTTCCCTGCTACAACCAACAGTCAAGTATGCTGACTAAAGACTCGACAACCACCATCACAGGCACCCATGTATGCCAACCCATGGCCCAAGGACTAGCAAACCCAATGTACTGTAGCCACTACTGGTGCCTGAGGACTAGCCTGCCTAGCTCTGTATCCCTAGCAATGCCTCACCACAGCTTCTATTAACAAATGCAGCCTAAGCCACTGAGGAATTCATAGACATCACTGATACCAATTATAGCCAAATAAATCATATGGAGAGTACACTACCATATACACCCAGAATCAAAGCCAAAGCATCCTGTCCAACCAACACCATAGATACATCTACAGGAAACAGTCTTTCTCTCCAAACGCCAATCCATACAATTGGAAAAAACTGTCATATCAGACGTGAAGATATCAATGTAAGGACATAAGAAACATGAAAAAGCAAGAAAATACAGTATCTCCAAAGGAACATAATAATTTTCCAGTAACAGATAACAAAGAAAAGGAAATCTATGAAATGTCTGAAAAAGAATTCGAAATAATGATATGAAGGAAACTCAGTGAGATACAAGAGAACACATATGAATAATATCAAGAAATCAGAATATCAACTCATGATCTAAATGAGAAACTCAACAAAGAGATATATCATAAAAAGGAACCAAACAGAAATTCTGGAACTGAAGAATTCAACAAATGAAATAAAAAATATAAGCAAGAAGTTCAACAACAGATTAGATCTAGCAGAAGAAAGAATTTCTGAACTTTAAGATGGGTTTAAAAAAAAAAACCCTCAGACCAAGAAAAAGAAAGAAAAGAAAAAAAGAATTAAAAAACCTCCTATGATATATGTTGACACAATAAAAATGACCCAACACATTTGAATCTTGGAGTTTCTAGAAGCCTATTTAAGAAAATAATAGATGAACATTTCCCAAGTCTTAAGAGGAAATACAGACATCTAGATATGGGAAGCACAGGGTTCCCAAATACAATTCACTTAATAAGGTCTTTTTCAAGGCACATTATAGTCAAACTGTTAAAAGTCAAAGACAAAAAGAGAATTCTGAAAACAGCAAGAGAAAAGAGTTAAGTTATGTATAAGGAAATCCCCATCAGACTAACATCTAATTTCTCAGTAGAAACCTCACAAGCCAGAAGACAATGGGGTGATACATTCAAAGCACTGAAAGAAAAAACTCTTCAGCTAAAAACAGTATACCCAGAAAAGCTTTATCCTTCAAAAATGAAGGAGAAATAATATCTTTACCAAAAAAGCAAAGACTAAGAATTCATTATCAGTAGACTGGCTCTACAAGAAATTATTGAGTCCTACAGTAAGTAGCAGAAGGATGATATCTACCATCATGAAACACATGAGAGGATAAAATCATTGGTAAAGAAGATAAATGATTTTTTTTAAAAAAGTCAAATGTTATTACTACAAAAAAAACAATCAAATTGAAGGGTAAACAATAAAAGCAACAAAGGAACAAAGGACATAGAGAACATTCAGCAAACAATGAACAAAATGATGGGAGTATGCCTTCATCTAGCAAAAAACCTTGAATGTAAATGGCTTAAATTCCCCAGTTAAAAGATGTAGAATGTCCAGATGCGTATCCTGATGCCAACATAAATATAAGTAAAAATATAGTCTGCTTGAATTTTTTTTAAAAAGAGCCAACTATATGCTGCCTACAGGAAACTAACTTCACCTATAAACACACACATAGATTGAAAAAGAAGAAATTTAAAAATATATTCCAGGCAAATAGAAACCAAAGGCATGGTGGCAAAGCTATACTTGTATCAGACAAAATAAACTATAAGTCAAAAGACATGAAAAGAGACAACAAAGGTTATCATATAATAAAGGGATCAGTCCAGAAAAGGGTATAACAACTGTAAATATATGCACCCTATACCAGAGCATGCAGATACATAAGGCAAATATTATTAAAGCTAATGAGACAGACCCCAAAATAATAATAGTTGGGAACATCAACAACCCAATTTCAACATTGGACAGATCACCTAGACAGAAAATCAACAAAGAAATATCAGACTTAGTGTGTACTATAGAACAAATGAACCTAGCAGACATTTACAGAACATTTATGTCATCCAATAGCTGCAGAATACACATTCTTCTCATCAACACAAGGGACATTCTCCAGGACAGACTATATGTTATGCCACAAAACAAGTCTCAACAAATTTTTAAAAACTGAAATCATATGAAGTATCTTCTTAGACCATGAAGAAATAAAACTAAAAATAAATAAGACGAACTTTGGAAACCGTGCAATTAAACGGACATTAAACAATGTGCTCCTGAATGAACATCGGGTCAATGAAGAAACTGAAAATAAAATTTAAAAATCTCCATAACAAATGAAAATACAACATACTAAAACCTATTGAATATAGCAAAAGCAGTGCTAAAGGGAAATTCATAGTAATAAATGCCTCCATCAAAAAAGTAGAAAGAGTGCAAACAACCTCATGATGTACCTCAAGGAACTAGGACCTAAGAAAGATAAGAGCAGAAATAAATGAAATTAAAATGAAGAAACAATACAAAAGATCAAGGAACTGAAAAGTTGTTTTTTTTTTTTTTAAAGATAAATAAAATTGACATATCTTTAACCAGAAAATGAAAGAGAGAAGACCCAAATAAATAAAATGAGAGATGAAAAAGGATATATTACAACTAATATTGCAAAAATTCAGAGTATCATTAGTGGCTACAATGAGCAACTGTATGCCAATAAATTGGAAAATCTAGAGGAAATGGATTTATTCCTAGACACATACAACCTAGCAAGATTGAACAATGAAGAAATCCAAAAGCTGAACAGACCATAACATGTAACAAGACTGAAGGCATAATAAAAAGTCACCCAGTAAAGAAAAGCCCAGGACCAGATGGCTTCACTGCTGAATTCTCCCACTGTTGGTGGGAATGTAAGTTAGTACAACCACTATGGAGAACAGTTTGGAAGTTCCTGAGAAAACTAAAAATAGAGTTACCATATTAGCCTGCAATCCCAATGCTAGATATATACTTAAAATAAAGGAAATCAATTTATTGAAGGGATATCTGTATTCAATGTTTGTTGCTGCACTGTTCCTATTAGCCAAGACTTGGAGGCGACTTGGAGGCAACCTAAGTGTCCATCAACAGATGAATGAATAAAGAAAATGTGGTACACATACACAATGGAGTACTATTCAGCCATAAAAAAGAATGAGATTCTGTCATTTGCTATACCATGGATGGAACTGTAGGTCACTGTGTTAAGTGAAATAAGCCTGGTACATAAAAGAGAAACTTCACATGTTCTCATTTATTTGTGGGAGCTAAAAATTAAAACAATTGAACTCACAGAAATAGAGAGGGGAAGGATGATTATCAGAGACTGGGAAGGGTAGGACGGGTGGTGAGGGGGAGGTAGCGATGGTTAATGGGTACAAAAAGTAGTAGAAAGAATGCATAAGACCTAGTATTTGATACCACAACAGGGTAACTACAGTCAATAATAATTTAATTGTACATTTAAAGACAACTAAGAGTATAACTGGATCATAACACAAAGGACAAATGCCTGAGGAGATGAATACCCCATTTACCATGTGATTATTACACATTGCATGCCTGTATCAAAGTATCTCATGTACCCCATAAAGATATGCACCCATTATGAAAAAAAATGAAGACTGTCTACAGGAATAATGCCCAAAATTTTCCAAATTTAATGAAAACTATAAACCACAGATTCAATAAACCCCAAGCACAGAAACATGAACTATGTGAAGGTACATCACAATCAAATTTGTAAAAACTACTGATAAAAAGATAGCTTAAGAAAAAAGATAAGTTATCTACATAGGAATAAATCCAGTCAGAAGCAATAAAAGGGAGAAGACAGTGGAGCAACATCTTCATGCATGGAGGAAAGATGCATAGGAAAGATGCAAAAGAGGAAAAAAACTGTCATCTTAGAATTTTATACCCAAGGAAGTATCTTTCAATAGCTATGGTGAAATAAGGACTTATTCAGAGCTATAAAAGCCAAGAAAATGTGCAGATTTTCACCACAAGAAATGTCCTAGGACAGCCAGGTGTAGTGGTTCACACCTGTCATCCTAGCACTTTGGGAGACCAAGGAAGGAGGATCACTTGAGCTCAGGGGTTTGAGACCAGCCTGGGCAACACAGTGAGACTTTGCCCCTAAATAAAAAAGAAATGTCCTAGGAAATCTTTCAAGTAGGAGGAAAATGACACCAAATGGAAACATGGATATGCACAAAATAATGCAGGGGACTAAACATGATAATTACGTGCCCTACAGATGAAAGGAATAGTCCTTGATGAGCTGTACTTAAGGAACAACACCTAAGAAGCCTTACCCATACCTGAACCTGATTTAGATAATAACGTTCTAGACTTCCAACTTTACTGGAATGAGACTTGTGGGGGTTTTAGGAGAGGGTATGTACACTTTGCATACAGAAGGGATGTCGATCATGGAGGTCTACTAATGGACTGTGGTAGTCCAGCTTCTGAAATGGTTTCCATGATCCTTGCCTCTTGCTTTTATACTTTAGTATATTCTCTTCTCACATGTACCAGGGTTGGTCTATGTACACAATAGAATATGGAAGAACTGGTGGCATGTCATTTCCAGTGTCAGGTTACAAAAGAGTACAGCTCCTGTCTAGGCTTTGTCTCTCAAGGATCACTTGCTCTGGGGGGAAACTAGCTGCCATTTGTGAGTACAGGTAGGCAGCCTATGGTGAGGACCACATGGAGGGGGAACTGAGGTATCCGTCCAACAGTCAGAAGGAACTGAGGCCTGTAAACAGTGAACTCCGATGATTGTAGCATCATGAAAGATCTTGAGCTAGAATCATCCAGCAAAGCCACTCCCAGATTCATAACCCAGAGAAATCATGAGAAAATAAGCATTTGTTGATAAGAAACAAATAAAAAGTCACGTATTTCAGTACTATAGACCAACATTAAAATCAAATCAGAAATCAGTCCAAACAAAGTTATAGTCATGTGCTGCTTAACAACAGGATGCATTATGAGAAATGTGTTGTTAGGCAATGTCATCATTGTACAAACATCAGAGTGTACTCACGTAGATAAGACAGTATAGCCTACTACACACTGAGACTATGTGGTAGAGTCTACTGCTCCTAAACTACAAAAATGTATAGCATGTTACTGTACTGAATACTGTACACAACTGTAACACAATGGCAAGTATTTGTGTATTTAAACATATACAAGCTGGGTGCAGTAGCTCATGTCTATAATTCTAGCACTTTGGGAGACTGGGGCAGGAGAACTGCTTGAGCCCAGGTGTTTGAGACCAGCCTGGGCAACACAAGACGACTCAGTTTCTACTAAAAACAAACAAACAAACAAACAAAATTCTTTAAATTAGCCTGGTGTGGTGGCACACATCTGTAGTCCTAGTTACTTGGGAGGCTGAGTGGGAGGATCGCTTGAGCCCAAGGGTTCAAGGTTACAATGAACTGTGATCGTAACACTGCATTCCAGCCTGGGTGACACAGTGAGACCCTATCTCAAGCAAACAAGCAAATAAATAAAAGAAGAAAATGATTCCTTACCTGCAATACTGTGAAGACTGTGCTTACATGAATAGCAAAATACAGCACACCAATTACGATGCATACTACTAGGTCAGACTGTAATCGTTCACTCTGTGGGGGGTAAAAAAGGATTATTAAACAATTACCTAAAAATTTAAAAAATCTTTTTCCATTATTCCCAATTGGCAAAGTTTAAGAAATAACTTTTTGCCTGGTTAGCTTGGTTGGTATTAAAGAAAAAAAAAACAAGAATTTTTCATTGATACTCTAACACTTCTAGATCCCATTCCCCCACCCCCGCACCTCTCTTTTATTCTCTCTCTGGAGTTTCACTCTGTTGCCCAGGCTGGAGTGCAGCAGCACGATCTCAGCTCACTGCACCCTCCACCTCCTGGGTTCAAGCGATTCTCTTGCTTCAGCCTCCCAAGAAGCTGGGACTAAAGGCACGTGCCACCACACCCCACCACACCCAGCTAATTTTTTGTATTTTTAGTAGAGACAGGGTTGGCCATGTTGGCCAGGCTGATCTTGAACTCCTGACCTCAAGTGATATGCCCACCTTGGCCTCCCAAAGTGCTGGGATTACAGGCGTGACCCACCACACCTGGCCACACTTCTATATATTTTCTACACGTAATAATTAACCACAGTAAATCTTATTTTCTTCCTCAATTTCCTCATATTTTGGTTTTGACACTGTAATGCCAAGGAAATTGAATAACTTACCTAGTTCTGCATGCCATATAACATATTACAATACAGTCTTTTAGAATGAAGATTTTATTCCCCCATTGGTCTGTAGGTTTTTTGTTTGTTTGTTTGTTTTTTCTTTTTGAGACAGAGTCTTGCTCTGTCACCCAGGCTGTAGTGCAGTGGCACAATCTCAGTTCATTGCAATCTCCATCTCCCAGGTTCAAGCGATTTCCCTGACTCAGCCTCCTGAACAGTTGGGATTACAGGCACGTGCCACCATGCCCAGCTATTTTTTTTGTATTTTTAGTAGAGACGGGGTTTCATCATGCTGGCCAGGATGGTCTTGATCTCCTGACCTCGTGATCCACGTGCCTCGGCCTCCCAAAGTGCTGGGATTACAGGCATTAGCCACTGCGCCCGGCCTGTAAGTTTTACTTTTACATATGGGGAAACAAAATAAGGTAACTTAAGTTACTATAATTTTTTGTTTGGTTGTTTTTGAGATAGGGTCTCACTATGTTGCCCAGGCTGGAGTACAGTGTCTATTCACAGGTACAGTCATTTCACACTAGAGCTCAGAACCCCTGGGCTCAAGGGATCCTCCAGCTTTAGTTGCCCAATTACCTGGGACTACAGGCATGTACCACCACTCCTGACCATAGTGCTATTTATATGGGTATATCCCTTTGGATAACTTATATGTTCATTGGTCTTTTGACATGTGAAAACCATGTGCTTAAGTCCCATTTTACCTACTACATTTTGGTTCTATCAGTGGTTATAGAAAAACCAGAAACCTCTTGATATCTTTGGTCATCAACTCACCTCTTAGACATATGCTTATAAGCATATTCAGAATATCCTACTATACTTAACATGAAACATACTCTGCCAATATGGAAACTAAAGTTAGAAAAAAGTCATTCTAATATCTTGAGAGTTTTATATTTCTAAAGTTTCTGAAAGAATATGTGAACAGGTCAAGCTCACTGAAAGTAAATGTGTCTAATTCAACATCTATGTAAATTCAGTCTTTTGCAAAGGAAAATTACCTAAACCTGAGAAAAAGATTTTGTTTTACTCCATAAACAGACATGAATTTACAGAATTCATTTTTCAAATAATTACTGAAAGAACATAAGCAACATTATAATTTACTAAATTAGAAATTTTAAAAATTACTGCATTTACTTAAGTATATTAAATTCATAAAGTTTATTGTTCTCTCCTTCAGCCTGGAATACACACAGTTTTCAGACTGCCCTTGAGAAATAAAACAACCTAAAGACTAATGAATGACTTACCAAGACATAGTTTTTTTTTCAACAAGATGAACAATAACAACAAAATGAATCTAATTTATGTTAACACTAATGTTTCAGATCCTAGTCTAAATTGAATAGAAATAAAAGTTCTATGACCAATGAAATTACTTAATTTCACTGACCTAAAAATAAATGTTTAACATTCTGTTCTACACACAAACCAAGTCTGAGGAATGAGCATTTCTTACATGTTAATACTTGGAATAAAGATAATCAACAACGTACAACTAATCCTATAAACTATAACCATACATTTTTCTCCAATTACTAAAGACTTTCAAAAAGTGTCATCACATAATATAATCAACTGTCTAAGAATTAAGTCTTTTAGGTGATTCTAAATGTTAAAACTTACAACAGAATTTCTAAGTTTTTCAGGAAGCGGATCTTTTACTTCAGCTAGAGGGTCTTCTGGATTTTTCTCTTCCATTTTTGGAAAAATCCTGGATTGCACTAAAGAGCTTTGTGTTAAAAAAAGAGAAAAAAAAAAAAAAAAGAAAATACATATATAATCTGAAAACTAGTAATTCAAACGGGCAATAAAGTTTATGATAGAAAACCAAGTGATTCGAGTATATTTAAGCATTACCAAATGAGAAATTCTAAAATGTTTAGGATACCATAAATAAGCATACAGTGAAAACATTTTTATTAAAACATAGTTTCAATAATTGGGAAGAAAACACTAATATTCTCAGCCAATCTGATTAGAATGACCCAAAGTTAACATATTTTGAAACCTTAATATAGATTAGGCCAATAGCACTTTGGAAAGGCATTGGGAAAAGAAATTTTGAAAGTTATTTGAAAAAAATCACCAACTTACTTAAATTTCTTTAATTCAGTAACAACTGAGTGCACTTACAAAAGTACAGATGGATCACTGCTTTGTCGGCTGAGATGATAAGACACCGCCACTAACAAACCACAAAAAATGGAAAATAGGACTGGAATATGCTGGCCATCCCAAGAATCCTGTGGAAATATGAATTTAACAGAATTATATGCTTCTAATTTACAATATAGCACATAATCCTTTTATGTCAGTATTTTGGAAAAGACAATAAACTTAAATTCAACAAAATTTTTAGCCACGTTAATTGCATTTGTTCCAGAAAAATTTAGATTTATTATTTTCTGATGAGCTAGAATCTAGACACTAGATGTCTTTGGTACTAAAGCTACAGATTTTTTGGGCAAGGGGGCATGAGAGCTCTATTCATACACTAGGAATAATTTGCTTTTGATGCATGTGGCTATCAATTCTTTCACATTTTAAGTGCTATTAAATTTGTAGCAAACTGTGTTCCTTTTTGAAGAATAAGATATCTTGATACAGTAAATTTTATATACAATAATAGAGCAGAAAAAGACAATACATGACACATTAGGCAAAAGAAAAGGCTGACATTTGGTGTGTTGCTTTCTTGATGCCTTTGCCCATGTAATATATATGTCCTCCACAGCACTGAGCAGGCATTCAGTAACTGTTTTCTGAATGAATGACTGTGCAACCCTAGAAGGAAATACTGCAAAGGCTAACTTCCAAGGCCACCACACATGTGGTCACTCCAATGTGAGCTCTGCTCATTGTAGCATCTCTGGAGTCTATCAGCATGATATCTGGCAGAGAGTGGGCAATACGCTAACTGAAACAGGTAACAGTTCTTAAGTATGTCCTGTGAGGTGGACACTATTCTAATCCTTCATTGTTCTCTGGAGATTCGGAAAGGAAACATGGTAGGAGTGGGGACCCCAATGGCAGTTTTTAATACAACTTGCCTTTTTTCCCACTTAAAAGTTGACTTGAAAATTGTTTCACATCATAACACAGACATTTTATTTTTTTAATGGCTACATCAAAATCTTATATTGAACACTGTGTAGAGCCACATCCTTGGATCTTTGTATTTCCCAAATAATTTTTATAATAACCTTGAAAACATGTATTATTACCCCCTAATTTATAGATAAGAAAACTAAGGCACAGAAGAGGGTTTAAGTAATTTGTCCAGTTAAGCAGTAGAGCCAGAAAGTGAAACCTTGATATGTTTGAATGTACTGAAAAGAAAGTTAAACAATATTTTAAGAGCTTGAGAATAAAAGGGAGATAAATACGTAAGAAAGCAAAGTATAGGAGAAAACAAAAGATATGGAGGAAGAGCATTTACCCAGTGATAATAAGGTAAACACATCAGGTATATAAGGGAGACAAGAGAGGCTACATGTATAGTCAGGCTGGGTTGAGAGAAAGTTAAGTCAAGCCTCTGGGAGACCCTGTCTTGAGCGATCTGCTTTCTCAATATGAGGAAGCTTTCTCTCTCTCTCTCCTTCTCTGTCTTTACACTCCTAAACCCACTCCTTGTGTGTCTGTGTCTTGAATTACTTCTTGGCGCGAGACAACTAACCATGGTGCCTAGAAAGAGCTATGAAGTGTGCCATTGAGGAGTTCCGCCTCTGGTGCCTGTTTGCTCTGTCTCTGATGGCTGCTGGAATATCTGCTCATGCTGTGAAGATGCTGAAACAGTGTATCTACCTAAAGCCAGACAATGCCACTATCCCTCTCCTCGCTGCCAGGTTACGCAGGAGCTCCCTGCACTGGTTGGAAGAAGCTGAAAAGTTTGCCAAAAATGTCACTGATGTGAGAGAGAAAACATCATAGTTTAAGGCCAAAGGCCACTTAGCTCTAGGACTCATGTACAGACATGAGCAGACCCTACAGTGAGAGACGCCCCACCCACGGAGCTGTTGAGCTGCAGGGCTGAGCTGCCTAAGTCTACACTGCAGGATTCCCATAGTCCTCTTCTGTCCCAGGAGGGTGTAGAGGTTGGAGCATTCTTGTGTGCTGTCCTGTGGAGCCCCCCGTGCTGCTGTCCTCTTTGCTTGGTCTGACAGGAGAATAGGAGGGCAGGAAGGAAGGTCCTGTGCCAGGGCTCCTGGACCTTGTTTTCAGGTACATTATGCTGGTGGTGCACTGGGCACCTCGCTGGGCTTTGAGGGATGACTCGCCCACTCAGCCTTGCACCTGCCCCTGTCCCAGCACTTGGCCTGGGCTGCCCCATGTGAAGGGATGTTGGATATGAGGTATAAGAATGTAGAAGAGTCAGGGACAGACACAACCAGGAAGCTTCCCTTGACTGGTCAGGAAATGCCTCTTTTCCATTTGCACATTTTAATTCACAGATATGTACATGTGCAGTGCAGCTGCTCAACAGACACCAAGGGCTCTTGGGTGCAGTGATTTTGGATGTGCTTAGAGTTTTGGTGGAAGGGCTTCTGGCTAAGAAAAAAGTCTTGCATACTTAGTGAAGTGTTCAGTGATGTTTGCAGAAAGTTTAAATTAACAATCTTTTTCTGAACTGTTACTATTCTTTAATCATGTTGTTAAATATAACAAAAATGTAAAAAAGAAATCTCAGAAACAAATGGATAACTTAATGAATTTGAATTAGTATAAGGCAAAATAATTCTTGTAACCATGACCCTGCTCAGGACCTCATTTATGATGATGAGCGAAGGAATATGAGAGACAAAAGCCATAACTTCCTAGACATAAGCAGGGAATCTGGCTTTGAGCTGCTTAACGGCCAAGGCAAATTTTAAAATTAACACTGGCTACATGGGGAAAAAACAAAACAAAACAACAAAAAAACAATACAAAAATGCATTCTAGATTTCTTAGGGAAACAAGAACTGGCTGTCATCAAGGTTTAAAAGAAACATTTTGACTGAGTCTTTACAGGAGGGACACTAAACAAAGCACCAAAGGACATCAATGTGACAGCCCTGTGATAAAGGGACCACCGTTTTCTTACACACACTCTTGGAAGGTGCCTCCATGCAAAGAGCAGGCATAATGCTGAAGAGAAAAGTGGGCAAGGAAATCCTAGAGGTGACCAGACAGCCTGGTCCAAATGCAGCTCTCAATGGTTTAACCTAATCTAGGGATATAAACTAGAATACGTTAGGAATAAATGAAGCACATGCATTCTAAACAACCTCCAAAAAAAAGAGAGAGAGAGAGAGAGAGAGAGAAAGTAAGTCAAGCCTCCAACTTTCATAAAGGGCAGTCCATGGGTTCTGCTGAAGATGTCAGAAAATACAAGAAGTAGAAATAAAAAGTAGACATATGAGGGTAATGCCAAAAAGAATCAGTTAAAAATAATAAGTCTGAGGAAGGTAAAAGGGGTTACGAGATTGCCGTTCTTGCTCTAAGTCTTGTAGAACTATTTAACACTGTGATATAGAATGTACAACTTTAATAAAAATTAAAACTAAAAAATATATATATATATATTATGTCCAGTATAACCACTTTGGAAAACTGTTAATTCCATTTCTAGGTATTTATCCAAGAGAAATGAATACACATGTCCACAAAAGGACTTGTACGATGATGTTCACAGCAGGCTTATTCACAATATTCCTCAACTAGAAACAACTCAAATGAGCATCTCTAAGACGGTAGGTAAACTGTGATATAGGCATACGATGTGGGTAAGAAGGAATTAAAACTAAATGGAATACTCATCTACAATAAAAAGAAAGAAACTCCTGATACACACAATGTGGATGAATCTCAACAGTATTATACTGAGCAATTAATTCAGATACAAAAGAATACATATGGTACAATTTCATTTATATGAAGTTCAAGAACTGCAAACCTAGTACATAGTGAAAGAAATAACAACAGTAAGTATTAGGAGAGACAGGAAGAAATATGAGGAAACTTTCTTATATAATGGAACTCTCTTATATCTTGATAAGGGTATAAATTACATAGGTGTATGCATCTGTCAAAACTTATCAGATTGTGTACTTCAGATAGTTGGATTTCACTGTATGTAAATTTTGCCTCAACTAAAATAAAACAAAATGAGTATTTAAGAAAAAAACTAAACAAAAGATGCCTGTCTTTATTTGACAAATACTTGACACTACTTACCACTCTCAGACAAAAGAAGAGCATTCTTAACTCAAAATGACCTGTTCATTTAGATTAAAAATTTAGAAATATCATGTACTGAAAGCAATTCATAAACACTACCTGTTGCCTGTGTCCCCCACTAATTCATATGTTGAAATCCCCAGCCCCTGTGTGATGGTGTTAGGAGGTGGCACCTTTGGGAGGTCAGAAGGTCCTGAGATTAGCGTCCTCATGACTAGGTTCAGAGTCCATATAAAAGGAACCCCAGAGGGCAAGTCCTGTTTCTGCCACTGAGGATATAAGAAGTTAGCTGTCTGTAACTGGGAAGAGAGACCTCACCAGAACCTGATCATCTAGCCCCCCAATCTCAGACTTCCAGGCCCCAGAACTGTGAGAAATAAATTTCTATTGTTTATAAGCCACCTCGTCTACGGGTACTTTGTTAAAACAGTCTGAACTGTGAGCCTTAACTAAGATAGTTAACTACTATCTCTATTGAATCACTAACTATAAAAATTTTTTAATGTTTATGATTACAACTTGTTGACAGTCTTTTAAAGAGAAGTTCATAAGGCTCATCCAGATCTTCTAAGCCAATAATGACATTAAATTTCAATGTATTACTTTTTATTAGCATGTATCTTAAATTGTAGTCTTTGAGCTTGTTTTTATAAGTTAAAAAAACTTTGATATGAAAAGCAGTTAAATTCTTAACAAGAATTTTAAAATTAATTTCATATCCTGTAATTGTGCCTACCCTCAGAGCAGATGAGCCTAGTTTTCCATAATCTGTTCCTAATATTAACCTATGACTACTGCAGGAAAAAGAATTTTCTTTTAGTAATGGTTAACTATTAAACTACTTTCAAATTCAAAGTAGTTGAGAATGAGAATAATGTTTAATATATGAAGACCACGAAAATTAATGCTAAGTGGCAACAGGGAAAAAAAAAACATTAGTTGATTTTAAAACAACCTTCATATAGAAATATAGCCTTAAAGACAAAACATACTACATTTATTGCTCACCTTTAAAGCTCCATAACATAATCCATACAATAAGGCTACTGCCACAATGCTACAGATAAAACTGTAAAGTGCGGCAAGCAGGCTTGTAGTGGCTAGACAGGAAAAGAAAAAGGAAAGAAATATGTTATAAAAATATATGGAAAAAAATTTAAAGGTCACTGAAAAGCATTTAAAATATTATAATGTCAACAATCATTAAATATCTACTAATTTGAATTCAAAAAATTCAGTTACTTCATTTTCTTCTTTCAGAAAGAGTCTGACATGACAAAGATTTGCTATCCTGAATCTTTGCTACCAGATAAAATATATTCATCTTGGAAGTAATGAACATTTATATGTAGCAAGAAAAAATTACACCTATAATATGCTTCAAGAATGTATCTTATATTAACAAAAAATGTGGAAAAATGAAGCTTTCAGAGCCTGAAAAGGAACTGGAGATACATTAAGTGTTCACTGAAAGATATTTATCTATGTAAACGGAACCTATGTTACCCACAGAAGTAAATCTGTATTCCCGTGTGTTAATTTTCAGAAAAAGTGTAGATCTAATTGCTAGCAATAGCAACAACAACAAAATAGATTCAATGGGAATATTAGGAATAAGGAATGGCTAAGATATTTAGACTTTAGTTTTAAAACATGGGTAACAGATTTCCTTCAATAGTAATTTAATAATAATCATAAAATAAATCTATATAAAAAATTCCTTATGAGATATTAGAAACCTAATACCTTGCACAAGTTTATAAATTATAGTATGACAAAAGCCCATTATCACAAATTACCTACATTAAGCCCTCCCCATAGTATTTAGGGTAATATAATACCAAGAATAGTCCCTAAATAATTAGAATTGTCTTCTACCCATTAAGCTATGCTGATTGATGAAACCAGTTCTGTCTTAATTCAATCCCTTCAAAAATTTTTCAAAACATTAAAAATTCTCTAATACACAGCAACATAGAAAAGGCTCAGTTCGTATTTAAAATTAAAGCCATGATATGGACATTTTATCACCAGAGAGGATTTCAACGCATATGCTTGGAAAATAAATGAGGCCTGAAAATGTGAAGTGTGTAGAGAATGAACTATAAAGTTATAATTTCTTTCCCTTTCATTTTCTCTAGTTGCACACTCATCTTTCAGGAAAATTTTCAATGGTTAAACTAAATAATGGTATATTTTAACCATGGTGTGTGCAAAATAATTATTTTCAGGTTCCACAAACCATTATCTATTCCAGAGTAATATGGCTATAGTCTTATTTTTTAAATAAAAATATGATATACGGAAATAGATTTTCTAAGTATATCAGTTCATAGCCACATATTCTACTCAGTGAAGAGAGAGAGTTTTTAAAAGCTTATTTATTAGTAAAATGCTTTTAGATTCTGGTTTTGGTGTTAGCATTGTAAGGATAAAACAAAACTCTGAAACCAAATACAAAGACCTACTAAATGCACATACTGGTTTAAAATCCAAATATAATGTTATGTATCAAACTTCAATTTCTTCAGGATAGATGATCTTTTATAAATACCTCTTAAGTACATACAGGTTCCATGTAAACTCACTATAACTTTAAGTTGCAGACATTATTTTATCACTTCTTACACATCTGCTTCATTATACCTGGCTCTGTCTCTACAGTAGCAGACTTGACTATTTTTTCCTATCCACATTAATTGCTTCTCAGTCTTAAATGATTAATGTTTTTTTTTTCCTAATTTCAAACCTGAAGCAAAAACCAGAAAAGCATTTCAATGGTCAGTTTATTACTTCATGATCTATAAATGTAATACTGTAATCTATAATGTTTATAAAGAAGTACTTACCATTACCACCAAAGATATGAATATCCAATTGTTCACAAAGGTACATTACAAATGTATTCACCTGAGGCAGGAGACCAATGAAAAACACTATTGGGAAACAGAGTGTAAACACTATAAAAAGAAAGAAAAGTGTATTTTAAAATATTATACTGTATCCATTCTTGTGTCCACTGAAAGTTCATAATTAGTTTTTAAAAACCCCAAATTAACATAAACTACTAAGCAATTTTTAAAAGATAGCATTTGAAATGATACATCTCAATATAATTGCTTGGGTAGTAAATAACATTTTTTCAATCACTAACAATACTTTTTAAAGTTATTTCAATCATTTTCATATAACAGAAACTTAAATAACAGATAAAAAAAATTTTTCATTACATCTACTCCAAAAACAAAAGAATTACTATAATATTTGTTCATCATTAGCTTTATTCACTCATAATAGTCCTATCACTTTTGTTCCTCAGAGAGGATTATAATAAACAGTAAAATAAGCTTATTAAAAACATTTTAAGTTGTATAATTATATTTATCAGTAAAATGTTGATATACATATATATTAATTTTAAGATTAGAGGTACTTTAAAGATGACTCACCTATAACTAAATCCCTGGCTGAAACAAACACCAGTGGATTGGTGAAAGTTATTCCATACAATTTGAACTTGGCTGCAGTCAGGCTTCTGCTACCATAATCCAAGAGCCAAATAAGACCACAACATAAGCAGAAATAAACTGGTCTACTGTAGGCAATGATACGATTATGACCCTGAAAATGATATTTTTTAAAAGTCAGTTTATAGTTAATTTTAAAAGTCACAAACAACTATTGAGATCATTGATGGCTTTATTCTAAGGGTTCAAAATTTTTCCATATGGAAGCCAGATGTCTGACAGTCACAGAAGGGATTAACAAATATAGAAAGAAGGAAGAATAGCAGAATGAACTCTGAGATACTGGACTGAAATAGAAGTATCAGTGTGAACTTTCTTTTTTTTTTTTTTTTTTTTTTGAGACAGGGTCTCACTCTGTTGCCCAGACTGGAATGCAGTGGCGTGATCACAGCTCATGACAGCCTCAGCCTCCTGACCTCAAGAGATCTTGCCACTTTAGCCTTCCAAGTAGCTGGGACTACAGGCACATATCACCATGCCTGTTTACTTTTTTTAGAGATGGGGTTTCACTATGTCACCCAGGCTGGTCTCAAACTCCTAGACTTAAGTGAGGAGTCTGCCCACATTGGGCTCCCAAAGTCTCATTATTTTTAATATGCATATAAATAGATAAAGGAATAGGTAATATCTATGTATGTAAGTGTATGTACATACATACACTTCCTAGCTTTATCCACTGAGAGGACACAGATGTAATGAGATTCTAGCAATAAAGATTACTAGCAACCAGATATTACTTTATAAATACCATTACCTACCAAAAAAGACGGGGGGCTCCATAGAGAAAAGACTGGTTTCTAGCTATGACAGCGAAAGTATAAGATGACCCTGGAACATATTGTTGTGACAAAAAAGGTAGAAAGTACTTAAAGAATGATAGAGATGTGTCAAAAGGACACAGAAAGCAGTGTGATGGACTCCCAATGGCTAAATCAGGGACAATCTGAGCATCAAAATAAATACTACTAGTAACATTATAGTCCATTGAATAAAATAATCCATGTATCCACACCAATACATACCTACATATATAAAATAGAAGGGAAAGCTCTTCCTTATAGTATTAATAAGAGGTCAACTAATAAATGTAGAAGGAATGATGGGATGAGAAAAATCACCACTTGGCAACCATCAAATGATAACTGAATCAGGCAAGAAACATCAGTAGATACTAAAACTACTAGATAGAAATTTATGGAGTAGGAGGACACATATACAGTCTCGAGGCATCTCCCCTATGAGGTATTTATTTTATTTATTTGAAGTATTTATTATCTGCAAGAGAAAAACAGTAACATTCCAGTAAAGCAGTGGTTCTTAAGGAATTGGGAGGGAGTTTTGCTCCCCCAGTGCACACACGGGAATATCTGCCCATATTTCTGTTGTCACAATTGGGGAAGTGGTGCCACCAGCATCTAGTGGGTAGCACTAGAGAGAATGCTAAATATCCTACAATGCAATGGACAGCATCCTCCACCCTCAAACAAAGAATTAACTAGCCAAAATGTTAATAATGTAGAGATTTCAGACACCCTGCAGACAATACCCTTAAACAGAAGATCAAAATCAGCATCACTAGTAACAGGATAAATCAATATATGCTTCCTAATATGATGCACTTTTATAGTATTTCTACTTTTTAAAAGCAGGGCCTTATCAAATCAGAAAGAAACATCATCAACACCATAAGACAGGGTGAAAATATTAAAAATTTTTTAAATTTTTTTAAAGAAAAAAACATCAGACAAACTCAAATTGAGGGGATGGTCTATAAAATAACTGGCCTGTATCCATCAAAAATTTCAATATCATGAAAGACAGCTGCTGAGGAATTGCTTCAGATTAAAGGAGATTTAAGAGACAAAACATAATCAGGGACTTTCTATTGCCAGTGAAGACAATGGGCAAAACCTGAATAAGATCTGTACATTAGAAGACAGCATTTTATCAGTGTTAATGTTCTAATTTTGATAATTATATTGAATTAATATACTTTGTTTCTAAGAAACATACACTGAGACATTTAGAGGTAAAGGGGCATCATGTCTGCTAGAAGAGAGAAACGAGAAAAAAAATCACATGCTAGAAAGGGATTAAGCAAATATGGTAAACGTTAACATGGGGATCTGGATGAATTGTATTTGAAATTCTTTGCACTATCCTTGCAACTTTAAGTTTGAAATAACATCAAAATAAAAAGTTAAAAAGCAATGTTTCCATATATCATTACACTTCAAAAATATTCTTACAAAATAGTAAACATAATCAGTCAAAAAATAAAACCCACACTTGCCTCCTTGTTTAATTTTGCTCATCCATTCTCACTATTCATTATTCCAGTGAATGGATTAAAAAAATTATATTCAAGGAAAAAAATCATAAACTATTCTTGAAGTCTATTTTTTAACTACTTTATATAGAATATCCTTGTTCTATTAAACACTCAGTTTAGATCTAAAATGAATCACACTTCACAATAAATACTGCTAGGCAGATAGTATTTTTGTCTAAAGTCACAAAGTGAGTTTTTATTCAATGGCCTTAATGCCAGACTAATGTATTATTTCTTTATTCTTGCTCCTAATGGTTACTCAAGTGAAATAATATAAAGATCTTCCTACTTCAAAATTATATTTTCAATACCTATTCATAAGCTATTATTCAAAACTTATTAAACACAAATAATCATGAGTTTATAAGAACCATGTCTACTCCCTAAAGAGGTTGTCAAAAAATGAATTATTATGCTCAATTTCAACCAAGAGTCCACAAGTACAGTGTTATTTTATTTCAAGCAAACAAAACACCTGTATTTCTAGTGGTGTGTCAAAACATAAATGAGGAAAATAAAACATAAATTTTAGTTCAGTCTGAAGCACTCCAAACAAAACAAAACAAACAAAAAACAAACCACAAACGCTTTCATAAATATTAGGGAACTACAATGCACAGTCATATTAAAGTGACTTACATGTCTGGGAGAAGAAGAATCTGGTTGAACACTCTAAAAATGAAACAGAAATACAAATTACACTCCTGAAGTCCTGCTAATTTTACAACCAACTTTCAAAATGCCTGAAATGATTTTAAGTAAATATTCCACAACCACAAAATGACCTATATTAATAATTCTGTTCCAGAGATGAAATATCAGCTCCAGATACCAGTGTCACTGTGATATTAAAAACATCTCAAATCTTTCCTGACAAGAGTCAGAATAAAAGATTATTTATTATTTATTTATTTGTAACTATCTTAAAGTTTCTGCAATAGCATATGATAGACAGATCCATCTTACTGTTTGGCTTATTGCCATGTACAAGTATAGTTAAGGTATACTATATACAAGTATAGTATTTCTCACAGGACATCATTCCATTCAGGAAATATACAATAACAGTGGTTAGCTTATAACAAGAATTCTAGTTCTTCCCATAAAGTTCAAGCTTACTAAGTAATCCAATGGTATCTGTAAAAAATTATCTGCATTTTCATATCAAAATAATCAAGTAAGTTAAGCTGTATCCTTTTAAGAGACTTTATTGACTTCCCATAAAAATGTTCAGAAGGTATTATGCAGCTACTTCCCTAGTCACGACTTTCTCCCAAGTTTCAGTTCATTTCCAGTGGCATACCTTACAATTTCACTAGGATGGTCTAGCACCAGCCTACTATTCGACACTCAACTGAGCTCACTGAGTTTGGCATTTGGACCCTGGCCAGATCTGAGTCCACATAATCTTTAAACTCTTTTAATCACAACACCTATCCTCTAAAAGCTTCTGTTCTTGTCTTTCTTATTCCTGTTTATGACATTATTATTCTTCTAGGCAACTAGCTGCAAAAATCTGTCACCTTTAACCTTTTCCACATTTAACCACATTAACCTGAAAGCAGTGGACAAAATTAATCGGACAACAGAGACACTAGAGCCAGAAAATGAATTTAAATGATTTAAGGCACTAAAGGTATAGTGCAAGAACAACAACCAGTAATTTTAACACAGAATCATTAAATGTCATCAAAGGAACTGGATTACTTGTTATTAGGGAACAAGGAGGAAGGAGCAGAGACTCTATGAGTTTTAGCTGGTATATCACTACCAAAAGCAAAGAAATTGGGAAAGAAATATTAACCAGAAGATGATTAATTTGCTATTTTTAAATGTCTGTTAGATTTATAGGACTAAAGCTGGCAAAAGAGGTGAAGACTCTGAGATATAAATCTGGACATAACTCATATACGAAGGCAACAAATAAAGTAACAAACGAGGATGACTTCACTGGCAAGGAACTGTACACCAAGAAGATAATCACATAAAATCCTAGGGAATTCTCACAAATTAAGTAGTCGAAAGAACAAAGAGGCATCAACAACAACAACAAAAAGAGTCATCTGAAATGTTCGAGAAACTCCTAAGCTAGCTGCAGGAGTTTTTTTTTTCATACCCCAGTGGTGCCTGGAATGCCAGTGAGACAGAACTGTTCACTCCCCTGAAAAGGGGGCTGAAGCCTGGAAGCCGAGTGGTCTAGCTCAGTGGATCCCACCCCCATGGAGCCCAGCAAGGTAAGATCCACTGGCTTGAAATTCTCGCTGCTAGCACAGCAATCTGAAGTCGACCAGGGACACACGAGCTTGGTAGGGGAAGGGGCATCTACCATTACTGAAGCTTGAGTAGGCAGTTTCCCCTTCACAGTGCAAACAAAGCCAACAGAAAGGTCGAACTGGGCGGAGCCCACTGCAGTTCCCTAAAGCTGCTGTAGCCAGACTGCCTTTCTAGATTCCCTCCTCTCTGGGCAGGGCATCTCTGAAAGAAAGGCAGCTCCAGTCAGGGGCTTATTGATAAAACTCCCATCTCCCTGAGACAGAGTACCTGGGGGAAGGGGCAGCTGTGGGTGCAGCTTCAGCAGATTTAAACGTCCCTGCTGGCTGGCTCTGAAGAGAGCAGTGGATCGCCTAGCACAGTGATTGAGCTCTGCAAAGGGACAGACTGCCTCCTCAAGTGGGTGCCTGACTCCCATGCCTCCTGACTGGGAGACACCTCCAAGCAGGGGTCAACAGACACCTCATACAGGAGAGATCCGGTTGGCATCTGGCGGGTGCCCCTCTGGGACAAAGCTTCCAGAGGAAGGAACAGGCAGCAATCTTTGCTGTTCTGTGGCCTCCGCTGGTGATACCCAGGCAGATATGGTCTGGAGTGGATCTCCAGCAAACTCCAGCAGACCTGCAGCAGAGGGGCCCAACTGTAAGAAGGAAAACAAACAAACAGAAAGCAATATCATCAACATCAATAAAAAGGAGGTACACACAGAAACCCTATTGGAAAGACACCAATATCAAAGACCAAAGGTAGATAATTCCATGAGGATGAGGAAAAACCAGTGCAAAAAGGCTGAAAATTCCAAAAACCAGGACACCTCTTCTTCTCCAAAGGATCACAACTCCTCGCCAACAAGGGAACAAAACTGGACAGAGAATGAGTTTGACGAATTGACAGAAGTAGACTTTAGAAGGTGGTAATAACAAACTCCTCCAAGCTAAAGGAGCATGTTCTAACCCAGTGCAAGGAAGTTAAGAACTTTGAAAAAAGATTAAAGGAATTGCTAACTATAATAACCAGTTTAGAGAAGAACATAAATGATCTGATGAAGCTGAAAAACATAGCACAAGAACTTTGTGAAGCATACACAAGTATCAATAGCCGAATTGATCAAGCAGAAAAAAGGATATCAGAGATGGAAGATCAACTTAATGAAATAAAGCATGAAGACAACATTAGAGAAAGAATGAAAAGGAACAAACAAAGCCTCCAAAAAATATGGGACTAGGTGAAAAGACCAAACCTATATTTGACTAGTGTACCTGAAAGTGATGGGGAGAATGAACCAAGTTGGAAAACATTCTACAGAATATTATCCAGGAGAACTTCTCCAACCTAGCAAGACAGGCCAATATTCAAATTCAGGAAATACAGAGAACACCACAAAGATATTCCTCAAGAAGAGCAACCCCAAGACACATAATTGTCAGATTCACCAAGGTTGAAATGAAGGAAAAAATGTTAAGGGCAGCCAGAGAGAAAGGTCAGTTTACTCACAAAGGTAAGCCCTTCAGACTAATAGCTGATCTCTCTGCAGTAACTCTACAAGCCAGAAGAGAGTCGGGGCCAATATTCAACATCCTTAAAGAAAAGAATTTTCAACCCACAATTGCATATCCAGCCAAACTAAGTTTCTGAAGTGAAGGAGAAATAAAATCCTTTACAGACAAGCAAATGCTGAAAGGTTTTGTCACCACCAGACCTGCCTTACAAGAGCTCCCGAAGGAAGCACTAAATATGGAAAGAATAAACCGATAGCAGCCACTTCAAAAACACACAAAATTGTAAAGACCATCAACATTATGAAGAAACTGCAGCAACGAATGGGCAAAATAACCAGCTAGCATAATAATGGCAGGATCAAATTCACACATAGCAATATTAACCTTAAATATAAACAGGCTTAATGCCCCAAATAAAAGACACAGACTGGCAAATTGGATAAAGAGTGAAGAACCATTGGTGTGCTGTATTCAGAAGATCCATCTCATGTGCAAAGACACACATAGGCTCAAAATAAAGGGATGCAGGAGTATTTCCCAGGCAAACGGAAAGCAAAAAAACAGGGGGTGCAATCCTAGTCTCTGATAAAACAGACTTTAAACCAACAAAATCAAAAAAGACAAAGAAGGGCATTACATAATGGTAAAGGGATCAATACAACAAGAAGAGCTAACTATCCTAAATATATATGCATCCAATACCAGAGCACTCAGATTCATAATCAAGTTATTAGAGACCTGCAAAAAGACTTAGACTCCCACACAATAATAGTGGGAGACTTTAACAACCTACTGTCAATGTTAGACAGATCAATAAGACAGAAAAGTAACAAGAATATTCAGGACTTGAACTCAGATCTGGACCAAACAGACCTAATAGACATCTACAGAACTCTCCACCCCAAATAATCAGAATATACATTCTTCTCAGCACCACATACCACTTATTCTGAAATTAACCACATAATTGGAAGTGAAGCACTCCTCAGCAAATGCAAAAGAATGGAAATCATAACAGTCTCTCAGACCACAGTGCAATCAAATTAGAACTCAGGATTAGGAAACTCAGTCAAAACCGCACAACTACATGGAAACTCAACAACCTGCCCCTGAATAACTACTAGGTAAATAATGAAATAACAGCAGAAATAAATAAGTTCCTTGAAACCAATAAGAACAAAGACACAATGTACCAGAATCTCTGGGACACAGCTAAAGCAATATTTAGAGGGAAATTTATAGCACTAAATGTCCACAGGAGAAGCGGGAAAGATCTGAAATCGACACCCTAACATCACAATTAATAGAACTAGAGAAGCAAGAGCAAACAAATTCAAAAGCTAGCAGAAGACAATAAATAACTAAAATCACAGCAGAACTGAAGGAGATACACAATACACCTTACAAAAAAGAAAAGAAAAGCAATGAATGCCGGGGCTGGTTTTTTGAAAACATTAACAAAATATATAGACCGCTAGCCAGACTAATAAAGAATAGAGAGAAGAATCAAATAGATATAATAAAAAATGATAAAGGGGATTTCACCATCAGAGAATACTATAAACACCTCTACACAAATAAACTAGAAAATACTATAAATACCTCTACACAAATAAACTAAAGAATACTATAAACACCTCTACACAAATAAACTAGAAAACCTATAAGAAATGGATAAATTCCTGGACACATACACCCTCCCAAGACTAAATCAGGAAGAAACTGAATCTCTGAATAGACCAATAACAAGTTCTGAAACTGAAGCAGTAATTAATAGCCTACCAACCAAGAGAAAATACTATACCAACAGGGAATACTATAAACACCTCTATGCAAATAAACTAGAAAACCTAGAAGAAATAAAGGATAAATTCCTGGACACATACACCCTTCCAAGACTAAACCAGGAAGAAGTCAAATCCCTGAATAGACCAATAACAAGTTCTGAAATTGAGGCAGTAATTAATAGCCTACCAACCAAAAACAAAAGCCCAGGACCAGATGGATTCACAGCCAAATTCTACCAGAGGTACAAAGAGGAGCTGGTATCATACCTTCTGAAACTATTCTAAACTATACAAAAAGAGGCAGTCCTCCCTAACTCATTTTATGAGGCCAGCATCATCCAGATTTCAAAACCTGGCAGAGACACAACAAAAAAAGGAAATTTCAGGCCAATATCCCTGATTAACATCAAAGCGAAAATTCTCAATCAAATATTAGCAAACCGAATCCAGCAATGCATCAAAAAGCTTATCTACCATGATCAAGTCAGCTTCACCCCAGGATGCAAGGCTGGTTCAACATATGCAAATCAATAAATGCAGTCCATCACATTAACAGAACGAATAACAAAAACCACATGATTATCTCAATAGATGCAGAAAAGGCCTTTGATAAAATTCAACACCCCTTCATGCTAAAAACTCCCAAGAAACTAGGGATTGATGGAATGTATCTCAAAATAATAAGAGTTATTTATGACAAACCCATAGCCAATATCATACTGAACGGGCAAAAGCTGGAAGCATTCCCTTTGAAAACCAGCACAAGACAAGGATACCCTCTCTCACCACTCCTATTCAACACAGTATTGGAAGTTCTGGTCAGGATACTAAGGCAAGAGAAAGAAATAAAGGGTATTCAAATAGGAAGAGAGGAAGTCAAATTGTCTTTGTTTGTAGATGACATCATTGTATATTTAGAAAACCTTATTGTCTCAGCCCAAAATCTCCTTAAGCTGATAAGCAACCTTCAGCAAAGTCTCAGGATACAAAATCAATGTGCAAAAATCACAAGCATTCCTATACACCAGTGATAGACAAACAGAGAGCCAAATTATGAGTGAACTCCCCATTCACAAATGCTACAGAGAGAATAAAATACCTAGGAATACAGCTTACAAGGGATGTGAAGGACCTCTTCAAGGAAAACTACAAATCACTGTTCAATGAAATAAGAAAGGACACAAAAAAATGGAAAAACATTCCATATTCATGGATGGGAAGAATCAACATCGTGAAAATGGTCATACTGCCCAAAGTAATTTATAGATTCAATGCTATCCTCATCAAGATACCACTGGCTTTCTTCACAGAATTAGAAAAAACTACTTTAAATTTCATATGGAACCAAAAAAGAGCCTGTATAGCCAACACAATCCTAAGCAAAAAGAACAAAGCTGATGGCATCGTGCTACCTGACTTCAAACTATACTACAAGGCTACAGTAACCAAACCAGCATGGTACTGGGACCAAAACAGATTTATAGACCAGTGGAACAGAACAGAGGCCTCAGAAATTATGCCACATCTACAGCCATCTGATCTTTGACAACCCTAACAAAAATAAGCAATGGGAAAATAATTCCTTATTTAATAAATGGTGTTGGGAAAACTGGCTAGTCATATGCAGAAAACTAAAACTGGACCCCCTTCCTTACACCTTATACAAAAATTAACTCCAGATGGATTAAAGACACAAATGTAAGATCTAACACCATAAAAACCATAGAAGAAAACCTAGGCAATACCATTCAGGACATAGGCATGGGCAAAAACTTCATGACTAAACACCGAAAAGCAATGGCAACAAAAGCCAATATTGAAAAACGGGATCTAATTAAACTAAAGAAGCTTCTGTACAGCAAAAGAAACTATCATGAGAGTGAACAGACAACCTACAGAATAGGAGAAAATTTTTGCAATCTACCTAACTGACAAAGGGCTAATATCCAGAATCTACAAGGAATTTAAACAAATTTAAAAGAAAAAAACAACTCCATCAAAAAGTGGGCAAAGGATATGAACAGACACTTCTCAAAAGAAGACATTTATGCAGCCAACAAACACATGAAAAAAAGCTCATCAACCCTGGTCATTAGAGAAATGCAAATTAAAACTACAATGAGATACCATCTCATGTCAATGAGCATGATGATCATTAAAAAGTCAGGAAACAACAGATACTAGAGAGGATGTGGAGAAATAGGAATGTTTTTACACAGTTGTTGGGAGTGTAAATTAGTTCAACCATTGTGGAAGACAGTGTGGCGATTCCTCAAGGATCTAGAACAAGAAATACCACTTGACCCAGCAATCCCATTACTGGGTATATACCCAAAGGATTATAAATCATTCTACTATAAAGACACATGCACATGTATGTTTACTGCAGCACTGTTCACAATAACAAAGACTTGGAACCAACCCAAATGCCCCTCAATGACAGACTGGATAAAGAAAATGTGCCACATATATACCATGGAATCCTATGCAGCTATAACAAAATATGAGTTTATGTCCTTTCTGGGGACATGAATGAAGCTGGAAACCATCATTCTCAGCAAACTAACACAGGAACAGAAAACCAAACACTGCATATTCTCACTCTTAAGTGGGTGTTTAACAGTGAGAACACATGGACACAAGGAGGGGAACATCACACACCAGGGCCTGTCAGGGAGAGAGGTACTAGGGGAAGGATAACATTAGGAGAAATATCTAATATAGATGACAGGTTGATAGGTGCAGCAAACCACCATGGCATGTGTATACCTATGTACCACAAACCTGCACATTCTGAACATATAACCCAGAACTTAAAGTATAATAAAAAATAATATCTACTACTGTTAAAAAAAAAAAAAAAAGCAAATTCTTCTTTTAACAAATACGGTTTTCTTTTAATACAAAAAATAGTTTTACGAAGTTCTAATTTACATAATTAGAACTTCCATAAATTTACATATTAAAACATAATCATAATTAATAAGATTTATATCCCCTCTTTTGTTCTCTACACAATCTTATGTAAACATCCAAGAAATGTAAGCCTAAAAATAATTATCTTACTCTAATTCAGTAAATGATACAAAATCTTCTGCCTTTAACACAAATATAATTCGATAGCATGAAAAGAAAAGATGCTGGTACCTTAAGTAGTGAGTACTGACAACTGGCTATGACCAGGCAGAACTGGAAGACCCAGATATCTCTGAAGAAGCCTTGTATGAGAAGAATAGATCCCAAAAAAGCCACGAGAATAGCCAGGATGACAGCTAACACATTTTCCAGGATCTCACGATTTCTACAGATCGAAAAACTTATGAGTAAGTATATCATAAATATAAGAAATTAACTGAATGTTAAAAAGGGAAGGGAAGACATAAATATGAAGTTCATAATATGCTGAGATGTCTTTTTGGTGATGAGTTTGAACAAGTTTCTAGATCACACTTAAACTAGTTTCACATGGACATAACAAGAATTCTTATATACAAATAAAACATGCTACAGTGAATTGTGGAGTTCCAATTAGATAACACAGTTTTAATTTCTATTTTAAAAATATTACTCTCCTTAATATCTGCTTTTCTGTTTCATTGGTTGCAAACAGCTAACCAACTTGGATGGCAAATAAAATACACATACAAAGAATCAAGTTATGTTTAAAAAACAAAATCTCAAAATAGTTTCTAGAAAATTAAATTTAAAACATTTGTTATATGACAAAGTTGTAGCAAAATTCTGGCACTAAGTGATTTTACTTCCCCCATCTCTGAATCATCTGAAAGAAATAGAAACTCACTTATTAGAATTACTTAAATATGGGCTGTTACATATCTAGAGAATAAAAGTAGGGACAAAAACCTCTATCTGCTTCTATCAAAGTTGCTAAGACAATTCTATACTTTATTAAACTGACACTGTAAGAGAAACAATATGATGCTCAAGATTTACATACATATATGTGTGTGTACACATCCATATAAATGAAGATTATTTTTATGTCATACACACACAAGAATCTATCTCATTACTTCTTGGGAAAATTTTATTCACAAAATGTTATACAAATACATCCTTTAGTATCTCCCTAAAATACTTTTAAATCATATTTTTAAAGACTATTAAAAAATGAAAAAATGCTCAGCACATCTGCTACATAAAGAAAGCAGGACACAAAACCATGGGCATAGAAGGATATAAATTCTGCTATTAAAAAATTAAACATATAGGTTAAAAAGGACAATATATCAAAAATAGTATTACTAATGATGCTTCTTTCCATGGAAGAATTATGGTTTGCCTCTGTCTTCAAAACTTTGTACATATTTAAATTTTCTACAATAAGGAATTACTTTTATAATCATTTTAAAAAAATTTTTTATTAATCCAATTCCATATTTATCACATTCAATTGGGTCTAAAAATAAAATTCATAAACATCTTTGTACTATTTCCTTTAATGGTTCTACCAGATAAAAAAGTTCAATAGTATTTCCAAATCAATACGTTACTGGCATTTCTATTTGATTTTAGGTGGTAGTTATGCAATTTCAGATTTGCTAAATCCAATGACCTCTTTTCAATCCTTGGCCTGCCTGAATAGTGCCTCCCTTGTCATTGAACATGTCTTGTCTTGAGCTTTTTAAAAATTTTCAATTTTGATGAGTCCAATGTATCAATTTTTTTGACTGATCTTGTTTTTGGCATCATAGCTAAGTAATTTTGTCTAATCCAAGTTCATAAAAATTTTCTCCCATGTTTTCTTTATTTTCCTAGAAGTTTTGTTTTAGGTCTCACATTTAAGCCTATCACACATTTCTGTAACGTGGCACGAGATAAGGCTACAAGTTCCTTATTTTTATTTGCTTGAGATGAGGTTTTGCTATGTTGCCCAGGCTGGTCTCAAACAATCCTCTCACCTCAGCTTCCTGAGCACACACCTCTGCCGTCCATCTCCACTTTTCTACATATGTAAATCCAATTGTTCCACCACCATTTGTTGAAAAGGCTATCCTTTCTCCATTTCATTCATCTGAATATTATTTTGATGCCACCTGGGCCTAGAGTTTTCTTTGTGGTATAGTTTCTAAATTACAATTTCCACTTACTTAATACATGTAAGACAATTAAGGTCATCTACTTCTTTCAGAATGAAATTTCATAATTTGTCTTTCAAGAAATTTGTTCATCTGTCCAATGCTGAATTTATTTGCATATAGCTGCTCATATCATTCGCTAATTATCCTTTTAATATCTGTACAGTCTGTAGTGATATCATAACTCACATTCTTCATATTGGTAATCTATGTCTTTCCTCTTCTTTTTTTTTCTGGTCAGGCAGGCTAAAGGTTTATCAATTGATGTTCTCAAACTTTTCATTTCCTTGATTTTCTTTATTGTTTCTCTGTGTCCTCACTGAATTGTTTTGTTCCTTACTATTACGTTTTTGTTTAGTTGGGCTTATGTGCTCTTGTTCTTCTAGTAAGTGGAAGATTAAGTCATTGATTTGAGACCCTTCTTTTCTAATCTAGGTGTTTAGGGCTATAAATTTTCCTAAGCACTGCAGGTTAGTGGCATCTACTAATTTCTCTCTTGACATCTTCTCTAATATGGGTTATTTAGAAGTGTTATTTAGTTTCCAAATATTTGGGGGATTTTCCAAGATTCTATTTGCTTTAATTTACCATTTAATCCCACTACGTATGATTGGATAGTGGATCTTTTAAAATTTACTGACTCTTGTATTATGGCTCAAAATATGATCTATCTTAGTACATGTTCTGTGAGCAGTTAGGAAAATGCATATTCTCTTGTTATGGGTGCAGTGTTCTGTAAATGTCAACCAGTTTAGGTTGGTTGATAATACTGGTAAAGTTCACTACAACATATCCTCACTGATTTTCTAAATAGTCTATCAATTATTTAAAAAGAAGTGCTGAAGTCACCTATAACTGTGGTTTGTCCATTTCTCTACTTCTATTAGCTTTTGCTTTATAAATTCCAAAGCTCTGTTTTTAGGTATACAAACATTTAGGACTGTTAAATCCTGTGGATTGACTCTTTATCATTATGAAATGGCCTTCTTTATCCTTGGTAATATTTTTTGTTCTGAAATCTACTTTATCTGACTTTAATACAGCCACTACAATAAGCTTTTCATTAACATTAGCATGGTATAGCTTTCTCCATCTTTTAACCTATTTGTTTGTTTTTTGTTTTGGTAGAAACTGGGTCTATATTGCCCAGGCTGGTTTTGAAAACTGGGCCTCAAGAGATCCTCCCACCTCAGCCTCCCAAAGTGCAGGGATTATAGGTATAAGCCACCACCCTGGCCTCTGTTTTTACAGTTAAAGTACATTCCTTGTAGGCAGCTTGGAGTTGAGTCTTGTTCTTTTTTTTACCTAATCTGCCAAGTCATTTGTTTCCTATTTGTCTCATCTGTTCTTTGATCCTTTTCCATTTTATTGATTAACAGAGTAATTTTTATAATCCATCTTATCTCATTTTGACATATTAGCTACGAGTCTTTTGTTATTTTAATGGTTGCCTTAGGGTAGGTTTTGGTAAGAATTTTTAAAAATATGTTTGTAGAGACAGAGTCTCGTTAGGTTGCCAAGGCTGGCCTCAAACTCCTGGGCTCACAAGTGATCCTCCTGCCTCAGCCTCCCAAAGAGCTGGGATTACAGGTATAAGCCACTGTGTGCAGCCCAGGGTTTACAATACACATTTGTGACAGTCTACCTTCAATATCTACAATACACAGTTATGACAGTCTACCTTCAATGATATATCACTTCACATATAAGAAACTTACAATAGTATGCTTTTATTTCTCCCTTCTCTGCCTTTATGCTATTATCATAAATTTTACTTTTACATGTTATAAACCACACAAAGCATTATTTTCGTTTAAACGGTCAGTTAACTCTTAAAGAGATTTAATTAGTAAGAAAAAATCTTTTATATTTATCCATGTAGTGACTTACCATTTCCATTTATCTTGTTCCTTTGGGTAGACTCGTATTTCCATCTGAGGTAACTTTCCTTCTGCCTGAAAGATATCTTTCAACATTTTTTGCAGTGTGGGTCTGCTAATAAAGAATTCTTCCCATTTTTTCTGATCTGAAAAATGTCTTTATTTCACTTTGGTTTTTAAAAGATATTTTTGCTGTGTATAGAATTGTAGGTTGACAGGGTTTTTTTCTTTTAAATGCTTTAAAGATGTTCCTCTACTGTCTTTTCATTTCATTATTTCCAACAATAAAAAGGATGTCTTCCTTATCCTTGCTCCTCTTTTTTCTCTTGCAATTTAAAAAATTTTATCACTGGTTTTGAGCAGTTGTGTGTCTTGGTGTAGTTTTATTCAAGTATTTTATGTTTAAGGTTCACTGGGCTTCTTGAATGTGTTCATAGTTTTCATCAAATTTGGAAAGTTCTCCACCCTCATTTCTTCAAAATTTTTTGTCTCCTTGTTTCCTCTTGCAGTTGTTCCACAGCTTTCTCTCATTTTGTTTTTATACTCTTTTCATTGGGGACAGTGGGGGAGAAGACTCTTCTTTCTGTTTCATTCTGGATAGTTTCCATTGCTATGTCTTCGAGTTCACTAATCTTTTCTTCTACAAGGTTCAATCTACCATTAATCACATCCAGTATATTTTTAATCTCAGCGATTATAGTTTTCAACTCTGTAAGTTTGATCTGGGACTTCTGAAAGTATCTTCTATGTCTGTAGTTAACTTTTTCTTTTTTGTAGTTAACTTTTTAAACATTTGGAAAGCAGTTGTAACTGTTTTAATGTCCTTGTCTGCTAATTCTGATATCTATGCAAGCTACAGTTTGGTCTCAACTGATTTATTATTCTTGTTATAGGTCATGTTTTCTCACTTCTTTGCACATCTGGTCATCTTTGACTGAATGCTAGACATGGTGAATCTTAACTTGTTGGGTGCTGCATATTTCTGGATTTCCATAAATCTTCTTAGACTTTATGTTACTTGGAAACAGTCTGATCCCTTTGGGTCTGTGTTTTACAACTTGTTAGGTGGGTCTGAAGTAGTGCTCCTGCTAGGGCTAATTATTCCCCACTTTCAAAGATCTTCCTGAGTATTCTACACAAGGCATCATAAAATATGAATCATAAACATCTCCAATCTGGCTGGTAGGGAAATGTGCTATTCCCAGTGCTGTGTGATTGCCAGGAACTGTTCCTCTATTCCTTTTCACATGGCTCTTTCCCTGGCCTCAAATAGTTTCCTCACATATGGGAACTTATCCATACTCTGTCAAACAGTCAAGGTGACTCAATGCAGATCTCTAAGGTTCTCTCTCTAAGCAGCTCTCTCCTCTCTGACAGTCTGTCCTATGAGCTCTAACTGCCATAGTCTCCCTGGACTCTTAGCTCTATCTCCTTAACTCAGGAAGTCGGCTGGACTCTATTTCAGTTCTCCCTTCCTGTCTTGCAGCCTAGAAACTCTCTCAAAGCATTAAGCTGGGGCAATTGCAGGGTTCATGTTATTTGTTGTCATCTCTCAGGGATCACTGTCCTTTTCATTCTCATCTCCAATGTCTTGAAAACCATTGTTTCATGTACTTTGTCTATTTTTGGTTGTTTCACATGGGATATAAATCCAGTCCTATTACTCCATGTTGACTGGAAGTAGCTGTTGGTCACCAAGTTTGTAATACAGTAGACTCACATGTTTGCCATTAAGATAGCAGTGTGAAGAAACAGAGAAACAGAATCTTCCTCTTATAACTGTTATGTAGTATTTTGAATTATATTACCTATAACCTTAAGATCATTAACATCTCATATTCTCTGGCTTTTGAGCAGCAGTTGTATGAGTCTCATTGATAACAAAAATAATTTTTGTATAAAGATACTAAAATTGCAACAAAAACATTTTTAATGGATTTTAAATAGCCAATGTTTAGAAGCCCTATTACCTTAAGTTTTATCTCAAGAGGACAAAAGCAGAAAACATTTCTCAACATGATAACCAGTTAAAAACCTCAGTGGGTAATTAAGGACACTTCAACTTAAAATCTACACATATCGTTAATATCACAATATAATCTCACCTATCAAATAGGGCCAAAAGTGTGAGTCTGTCAAAGTTAATGCCAATCCACAGCTGGGGTAGGATCCAAAAACGATAATAGTGTTTAACCTTTTGGGCAGCTTCTTCTGTTGGGCCGTAAGTAGCTGCCAAGTCAGGGCTTAGATCAATGTCCTGTTGCTCCAATAAATCTGTATCAATGGTCAATAGTCTATTCAATCGAATCTGTGGGAGAGAGAGCTAAAAGAAAGTCAGCATTGAAAGACTTAAAATATCTTCGATATTTATTAACTATGTTTATTCAAAAAAAAATCTTCAAGATTCAAGAGTTACTCAATTAGCTTATCAGTTATCTAAGCCTCTTAATTTTCTTCTCTAGTACACTCTTTTTTTTTTTTGGAGACAGAGTCTTGCTCTGTCACCCATGTTGGAGTGCAGTGGCACAATCTCGGCTCACTGTAACCTCTACCTCCCGGGATCAACCAATTCATTCTCTGCCTCAGCCTCCCAAGTAGCTGGGATTACAGGTGCCTGCCATCATACTAGGCTAATTTTTTTTTTGTATTTTAAATAGAGACAGGGTTTCCCATCTTGGCCAGGCTGGTCTTGAACTACTGACCTCGTGATCCACCTGCCTCAGCCTCCCAAAGTGCTAGGATTACAAGCATGAACCACTGCGCCCAGGCTACTCTTTATGAATATGATTACCAGAAACCATAGAAGGTGACAATAGGAAGTGAACTAAAACAAAATAATCAATAAACCTTTATTAAATCATTGACTAGAAAAGTATTTAAAATCTTAAGATTTTCTCAGAGAATGCTTAAGAAAAAATCTTAAGATTTTATAACTGTGTAACTAGTGAATCCATTAAAACCACTTACTGTGAATCGTTAGTGGCTTCTCTTCTCCCTGTCACATTTATAATCTTTTCTCCTTAAGCTTTGAACCTCATTATCAGTGTCAAATCTGAGCGCCACTGCACTGGAGCTGATGGCAGCAACTCTTATTTCTTCCCATAGTCTCTTATAATTGTTAACTATATTTCCAAATCTCTTGCCCCTGTTTTTTTGTTGTTTTTTGTTTGTTTGTTTGTTTCGGTAGGCTGCTTACTTGAGGCTATACAAGAAATTACTATACTACATTTCTTTTAACTTCAACTAATCCATGCACGAGTTTACCAGTTTCCTTTTCCCCTGAAAGCATCAAAAGTTAACTGTATCTGGCACAGTACTAGGCAGCATTTCGCTACCTCAAGGCTCCCCTATCATTTAAAAGTAGAAAACAATAAAACAATCATCTTCTCTTGTTTGCTTTCCTATGGAGTTTCCAGGAATACACTATAGCCAAAAAGTAGGGAGGGTTTTTACTTTTCAAACACATATCTGGGTACAGTTGAGAAAATTTACTTTCTATATATAACACAGCCATTTCTATCTCTAAGCATTGACAAATACTTTCCAAAATACCTTTTAAAATACTCTATCCCAGGGCTTCTTAACCTTGTACTTATGTTTCTTATTAAAGGACTTAGAAAAAGAGAGCCACTGGAGGACAAGACAGCAAAGGTGATTTTACCATAGTTTGCAAAAATTTTTTTGTAACTTCATCAATTTTTATGGCTTTTATCGCTCTCTCTATATATACATATTTCAGATTTAATCTGAAAACATATCACCTTGTAAAAAGAAGGAAAAACCTACCACATCATGTGGATAAAATCGAACTGAGGTAGAACTGGATACATGAGAATCTGTGTCACTAAAATAAAATAAAAAAGACTTTAGGGAACAAACAGTTTGTCAAACAGAAAGAAAAATATATTCTTTAACACCCAGATGAGATTCATATATCTTCACTTTTCCATGTTAACTTCAAAATGTAAAACAGCATTTTCCTAGAGTTGTGATAAGAGCATAGCCTCTGGATCAGTGTCTACATTCAAATCTCTTCAAATGAGTAAGATCTTAGACTAGTTACCTACCCACTTTATACTTCCATTTCCTCTTCAGTAACATATAACAATAGCATCTGTATCACAATGTTCTTGTGAAAGTGTTTAAATGAGATAATCCAAAGAAAACAATTAACATATTGCTAACCAGTAAACACACAATAAACTTAAGCTATAATGTAATAACCTACAACATAATTCACTTTCCACAGTTCAGTCATGTTTGGATTTTAAAACTTGAGACTTTATGACATTTATGGTATAAGAAATTGTTCTCTTGAATTACATTAAACAAGGTAACAGCGTTTCTATCCCTCCATCCTCCTATTGTTTCCACTGTTACAGAATCAGGGTAAGAGTCCAATTTAATAATTTTTTGAGAGAGTGAATTCTGAAACTGGACCAAGGAGCTTAAAGAACATAGTTATCTATATGTTCTACTTTTTCAGCATGTGGAGCTAAATGACTACAAGATCTTATTGCTTTAAAAGGTCCCTCAAAACAAAAAAAATAAGTAAACTGCCCATGGATGTGTAACATGTAAACAGACGTGATGTATTATTAAACAAGTCCTAAAATAAGAATCAATAACTCTTGAGGGGGAAAGAAAGCTAATTAATCAAGAATAGGCTTCAAAGTGCAATTTGGATAAGCAATGAGATCAAAATTTTAGAAAACAAAAATTTTAACACCTTCTAAAACTGTAATTGATTATGTTTTATGATCAAGATTTCTAATTTATTTGCTCCTCTGACTTCATTATCTTACCAATTTCTTCAGAAGGGGGAAAAGAAAAGAAGCTAAAGGTAACATATGACATATACTTTAAGAAATTCTTCCTAAAGCTAGTAGATTTTAAACAAAATGAAAGCTGATTATTTAAAAAGGTACTTGACCAAACGCAAGGAAATAAAATTTTAAAATTATGTAAAGAAAGAGAACTAACTGATGATGGGCTTGAACTTAGTTATTTAAAAACTTACAAGAAGAGTTAAGTCCTGATTAGCTTTAATACATTATACAATATTTAGAGAACATGAAATTTACAATTAAATTTGACACTGTGGGAAAATACTGTGCCATTATAAGATCTTTGGAATATTTTGATTTAGCTTTAAAATACAGAATAGCTTTTATTTTAAAAATAATGCTTTCTTTTTTCCACAGCAAAAAATTCTACCTTAAGTTTTTAGAAACCAATGTATTGTGACAAATTATTACAGTCAATATAAAGATGTTTTCAAAATAACTTTTATATCTGACCTGGTGACTACAGTTAACAATGTATTAAATACTTGAAAATCACTAAAAGAGTAGATTTAAGTGTCCTCACCACAAACAAAATTATAAGTATGTGAGGTAATGCATGTTAATTTTAGCTCAATTTAGTCACTCTACAATGTATACAATGTTTCAAAACATCAGGTTGTACGCCATAAATATTTATAATTTTTGTCAATTAGAAACATTAAAAAATTATAAAAACAAAAAAATTAACTTTTATAGTTCTAGGCTTAAAAAGATTAAACATGGCAAACATATGAAAGTACACACGCTCCTAATATGACTTCACACATACCAGATATTGGATGCTCTTCTTGCTGCTGGTTCAAAATTCACAAGTGACATATCACAGCCACCAGTCTCATACAGCGTAGAAGAGAACTTACCTAGCAAATAAATGATTGTTTTAAAAAGCCATTAGAATACTCAGAATTTTTCCTTCAAGATATGCTAAATTTTGTAAGTTTTTATATCGTAATACACTATAACATTTTTTCAAAAATATTTTTAAAACAATAATCGACATGTAATCCAGCATGATGTGAGTTAAAAAGGAATGTTGGACAGTAGGGTAAAATAAAATTCTACATACACAATCAGGTATTAAGGAAGGGACTCAAGTCAGCTTTGCAATACCAATCTCTTTTTCTTTTTCTCACAGCACATTCTCTATTCAAGTGATCATATGAATGAATATAATGTTAAAAGTCATCTGACAACTACTTGAAGGGGGTGAGCAGCCATTTGCAAAGCTTAAGTTTGAGATCGCTAAACTGCAAGCCCACAAAATTGTGTTGACTGCCTCCTGAGCTGTGTTTTCCAAAGTATCTAATAAAGGTCAATGAATTGAAAGAGCTAGTATTGTTGGTGATAATTATATTATTTAATGAACATTACTTCTTTTATGTTTCTACCATAAGAGCTCTATGAAAAATTTAAGAACAGCAATTGCTACAGCCAAATATCACTATAAAACTGGTAAAAGGTTTAGAAATCGTATTGGTTGCAAATGAATATAGTTTTTAAAATTCTCTTAAGATGAACTTTATAATATAAGATGATTTCTGATAATCAAATTTTTAACTCTACATACTTCCTGAGATGTATTCTTCCCCTTTGAGGATCTATGGTAGCCATATCGGTGATGAAGAGGGAGCATAAATTAATTAATATAAATTTCCATGAAGGCAATGAAATGAGGTACACAACTCTGCAACCATTTTGTCTAGTCCAGAGTATTTTTCGAGTATTTGTGAGGTTTTTATTTTATTAGCTGGAATTAATGAGGTTAACAATAGGAATCTTAAAGGACAATGTTGACTTGATGGCAAGGCTAAAAGTCAGATTTTTCCATGCCTACAATGCAAAGAGTGTGCAATCAGGATTTTTTAATTTAAGTGAAATACTTGAAAAAAATGCTAATAAAAGGAACCCATAATGTACTAATATAACTAAGAGTTTAAAGAACATCTCAGCATTACTTCATTCTTTAAAAGGACTAGAACCAGAAAATAAAATACTTTAACAATTTGAATTATTTGAGTACATTCTATGAATCATGAAAGTTATGGTGTTTTCTGTAGTCACGTTTTTTTTTTTTGTCAGAATAATATACTCTTGAGATAAGTTAGGGGAAAAAAAAAGGTTTTCTGTGAAATGCTGAGTTCATTTGCTGTCTTTTTCCAAGGTGATTCAGCATGTAAATTATTTAAGACTCCCCCACCCCCTGTCTTTTAATCATAAGTCATTCATCCTTAGCACCTCTAATAGAAACTAGATTAATGAGCTAAAATGAAATTATACAAGCTGTCAACTTGGCTGCTTCTTAGATGTGTCACTGAAAGCTTTTTGTAAAGTCGTAGGGTAAGTTACAGAAGTTGCTACTGAAAAAAAATTAAAAATACTGACTCGAAATTAAAAATTTTTTAATTATAGTTCTTAATGCTCTTTTCTGTATTCATTTATTGGATAATCAATGATTAGCTGTGCTATTACAATAATCTTACATTAAGAGAAAAAAGAACTATCTGCTCAAAATCATGGATTGCATAAATGCAGAATTATTGTTAATCTACATTAAATGACTAAATCATAGATTAACAAAGAACAGGGAGGGCTTGGTTACTGTGTATGAAACTCAGTAAAAACAGATTGCATAAGTGTATTGTCATAATTTATACATATTTTAGAAATAAGTTAATTCTGTATTCAACAGAACTTAAATTGTTACAGTATTTCTCAGCATTTAAGCTTTCCAAAGGATTTTTATTAACATATAAGTTCTGTTCTTGGTATATTAAAAATAATATGTATCTGTAACAAAACAAACTGAAGATATTATCTTTGTAATTTTCAAATGAAACAGTAAAAGAATATGTCATTATACTACCATGTTGTCTTTTATGTATAAATATCTAGTATTAAACTTACATAGAAATAGTTGCATTTTAAATAAAGAATGCAAAAAAAAAAAAGCTTTTCTAGATAGAGAGTTGAAAAAATTGAGTAGTTCTATCACTACCTAAATTTACAACTCTGAATGATTGTATGCAAATTGCTAACAAGTAATAAAATTTAAAAAATTAAGCGGAGGCATAAAATATGTCTAAAAGGGAGGCTATGATTTTAACAGAAGTACATGACTTCAACAGTGCTTTTCTTTTTCCTTAAGAGGCTTTTGTCTGTCTATTAAACTTTAGAAGCATGTTGAGGTTTTTAAAAATACTCATGGCACTTGTCAGAATAAACTAACATTGTAATAAGGCTTCATGGTGTAGTCCCAACTCGACTCCAAAAGAACAATTCTATGTCCCTCTTTTATCTCTGAGTTTGGCAACTTAACAGCAGTTTAGAAGTACCAACTTTTACTTTGAAGATAAACACATCAGAAAAAAATTACACTAAAGATGTATTTTAATGGGCTAATGTAATCTACTGAAGGCAGCTTAAAAAATAACCAATCAGAAATAAGTATGTATTATTATTGGTTTATAAAGATTATTTTAAATTTGTACAAGTTTTCTTGGCATACTTAGCAATTTTACTATTTCTTTTGAGATTAAAACCATCATATTTAAACTTTAGATCCAAAGTAAAATGTGCCATTGTAATATCCCTATTTTCATATTATTCTGCATTAAGAAAAATACTTCAATACTATTTTTTTCTAATAAACAGAAAAGAAATCAGATCAAAGAAATATGTCCTCCTCACATGAATTTGGATTACAGACTAAGCCATCTCATCATGATTCAACTGTGACCAATTAATTATATCTGACAGAATGCCTCTGTCATAACTTAAGGATAAAAAAATCAATTTCCAACAAAATAAACAAGATTAGAAACTGGAATTTCAGACTTGTAAAAATTATACTGGCGAAGAGACTGCACTCTAAAAGACACATACACAAAAAGCTGATATGCCAGGCATAGTAGCTCACGCCAGTAATCCTAGCATTTTGGGAGGTAAGGTGGGAGGACTGCTTGCACCCAGGAGTTCAAGACAAGCCCAGGCAACATGGTGAGACCTTGTCTCTACACACACACAGACACACACACATACAGACACACACACACACACACACACCAGCTGGGTGTGGCTACATGCACCCATGGGCCTAGCTACTTGGGAGTTTAAGGTGGGAGGATCACTTAAGCCCAGGAGGTTGAGGCTGCAGTGAGCTGTGTTCATGCCACTACCCTCCAGCCTGGCAAGAGAGCCAGACCCTGTCTCAAAAAAAAAAAAAGTTAAGATTCCTAGGATTTCTTAGTTTTGAATACTCAATAGTGACTGTTATCGTCCATAAAATTTGTTAATTACACATCACCATTTTTTGAAGTAATATTTCAAAGTAACAACTATAGGTCAATAAATAAGTGATGAGCAACAGGAAGATGAATAAAATTGGATACTGATTTAAGACAAAGGATACTTGAAGCATTTGCTTAGAGCCATGAATGGTGCAGACAGCAAATTCTGATAAACATTCACAAGATACTCATAGAAGACATGGGAAATTAATGGGATTCTCTAACTTGTTCTCAGTAAAAGCCCTCACCACACATCACAAAGTTGAGTATATCAAGAATTTTAAGAACAGTGCTCACCTAAGAAACTCCCATTGCACATTTTTTTTTTTTTTTTTGACAGTGCCTCACTCTGTCACCCAGGCTGGAGTGCAATGGCACAATCATAGCTCACTGCAATCTCAAACTCCTAGGTTCCAGGGATCCTCCCACCTCAGCTTCCTGAGTAGCTGGGGCTGCAGGCACACACCACCGTGTCTGGCTTACTTTTTAAAAATTTTTTGTAGAAATGGTGGTCTTTCTATGTTGCCCAGGCTGGTCTCGAATTCTTGGACTTAAGTGATCTTTCTGTCTTAGCCTCCCAAAGTGCTGGAATTACAGGTGTTAACCACTGAGCCCAGCCTGTTGCATTCTTGACATCACTCGTTTTTCTAAAGATACCTACATGTATCTTGGAAAGAGGTGGTTAGTGTTTTTCTAATCCTCCAAGTATCAACAACAAAGGAAAGGAGGTCTCTTAAATTTCTTGAATAATTTTCTTCTTTAACCTCTTATCTCCCCCCACGTTCCCTTCATTCTGTGTCCTTTAAGCCTGATGCACTGTCTAAACTGACTTCTCATTTTTTTAGTATTACTCATAGGGCAGAGAGGGACTACAAGAACAAAGAGAGATACATGGGCAATAAATGTATAAAGTGAGTTTTTAAAAGACGTTTGGGGGACCACATATAATCTATATGACTGAAGTACTCAATAAGTACAAAAAAATGCTTATTTCTGATGGAGATAGCATTGTGTTCATAATGCAACCTCAATGAATATACTATTATACTTTCAAAGAGAAGGTCTTTAAGATCAATTCTAATTTCTTGGATAGCACCCCCCTTACTATCATAAGTGGTGACTCAGTTTTCACCCAGACAGAAATTACTCACTATATTTCTGCTTACTGGTTAATGTAGCAGTCCCCAACCTTTCTGGCACAAGGGACCAGTTTCATGGAAGACAACTTTTCTATAGATCCAGGGGACTGCAGGATGGTTTCAGGATGAAACTGTTCTACCTCAGATCAGCAGGCATTAGATTCTCATAAGGAGCAGGTAACCTACATCCCTCATATGTGCAGTTTACAATAGGGTTCATGCTCCTATGAGAATGAAATGCTGCCACTTATCTGACAGGAAGCGGAGCTCAGGCAGAAATGCTCGCTCCCCACACCCCGCTCACCTCCTGCTATGCAGCCTGGTTCCTAACAGGCCACGGATCCATGCCAGTCCATGGCCTGGGGGGTTGGGGGACCCCTGGGTTAATGAACTTGTTTCTCCCTAGATTAGGGGCGAAATAAAGGGGTCAGAAAACTTTTCCTGTGAAGGGCCAGATAATACATATTTTAGGCTTCATGGGCCAGATAACCTCTGTTGCAACAATTCAAGTCTACAACTGTAATATGAAAGCAGGCATTGACAACATAGAACATAAACATAAATTTTATTTATTTACAAAAACAGGTAGGTATAGAGCTGAACTTAGCTCACAGGTGGTGGTTTGCCAACACCTGTCCTACAACAAGAATCTTAGGCTCCAAAAACTTCTTTAATTCTCATAATACAATGGAAATCAAGTCACTATGTACTTGTAACTTCAAGTTTCAATATTTAGAACAAGTCTTTTTCTTAGTATGTGTAATGCTGTTCCAGCATTTTAAATCAGAAGAATAAGGAAAAGGATAGGTATAAGAAGAAAGTCTGGTTTAGAAGACAGCTCTGGGGAACTGGTAAGGAAAGACAGATACTCTCTACTGCTTGGCAACTACAAGAAAGATTTACATACTGATACATTTTACTGACATGGCTAGATCTGATTATCTAGTTCTGCATTAATAAAATATGCCTTAGTTAATTGTTAAAGCTCCAATCCTGCTTGCTACCCTCCATATCAGCTGAAGTTTCCAAAAGTGAATGTACAAGTTCATATTTTGCTGTTATTTCATTATCCACTCACATTTTATTTAAAAAAGACAAGTTCTTCTTACTTGGGTATAAAATAATCCATAATAACAATACAGATGACAGGTAAACAAAAAGACAAGCCACAGAATGGGAGAAAACATTTCTATCTGACAAATAAGTTGTGTTTAAAATATCAAAAGAACTCATACCTCAACAGTTAGAAGATCAATAACACAATTTTTGTTTGTTTGTTTGAGATAGAGTCTCGCTCTGTCACCAGGCTGGAGCGCAGTGGCACAATCTTGGCTCACTGCAACCTCTGCCTCCGGGGTTCAAGTGATTCTCCTACCTCAGCCTCTCGAGTAGCTGGGACTACAGGCACGCACCACTACACCCAGCTAATTTTTGTATTTTTAGTAGAGAAGGTCCATGTTGACCCGAATGGTCTTAATCTCTTAACCTCATGATCTGCCTGCCTCAGTCACTTTTTAAAATGAGTAAATTTTTGGACACACTTCACAAAAGAAGATATATATGTATCTGGCCAATAAACACATCAAAAGATGCTTATTATCTTTAGTCATAAATTTAAATTTAAACCACAATGAGTTACCATTATATACCCATTATGTCTACAATTCTATAGGCCAATGAAAGCAAATGTTGGCAAGAAAGGGAACTACAGGAACTTGCTGGTGGGGATGTAGAACTGTTTTCAGAAAGACAGTCTAGAATCACAACAGCCAAAAATGGGAAACACCACAACCATCGCCAGGTGAACAGATAAGCAATATACAGCCTGCTTATACAACAGAATTCTCAGCAGTAAGAAAGGATAAACTACTCACACATTCAAACAGCATGATGAATCTCAGAAAGCATTACAAACACTACAGGAAAAGTACATACAAAAGGCTGTATACTATATGACTACACTTTTATCAACTGATAGAAGAGACAAATCATAATGACAGAAAGCAGATTAGTCGTTGCCTATGATCAGAGGCAGAGGAGAGATGGACTGCAACAGGGCACAGAGAATCTTTTGAAGGTTATGGAAATGCTCGCATCTTGATTAAGGTATTCGACAGGTATACACATCTGTTAAAACTCCTTGAATTGTACACATTTAACAGATGCCATTTATTGTACCTAAATTACATATCCATAAAATTGATGAAGAAACAAGAAAATAAGATTGACCAGGTAAGAGTCTAACGAGCAAATAACAACACACAGTCAGTGAAATTGCCACCAGATGCTAAGATTTGGGGGAATTACATTGGTATTTGCTGTTCTGTTTCATGGTTTCATTTAAAAAATATTACTCATTAGAAAATTAAAAAGTAGTATATAAAAAGAAAGTTCCTCACTACCCAAAGATAGCCACTGCCAAGAGCATTTTCTGTGTTCCTCTGAACAGAATCTCCCTTCACTGAATTCTGAGCTTTGTCCACCTAGAGACATTTTTCAGCTCCCCTGCAGGGAGAAGTTGCCACGTGATTATGTATGACCAATGAAAGGTGGGAGAAAACGAAAGGCACATTTTCCAAATCTCACTCAGGAAGATAAAGGCTAGATGTCTTTGACCTTTTCTACTCCCTCCTCACTCCTGTTTGCTGGAAAATGCCAACAACTATAGTAGGCACTCTGGACCAGGCAAGAAAGCCACATGTGAAAGATAATGTAATCCATTCATCTGACAGACATGGCTCCCAATAGACTCCCAATGGTTCTCATGAGAGAAATAGAAATTTCTCTTTTATTTCAATGATATGGGGAGGGTCTCTCCTTGAAAGAATCTAACATATATTCCAACTAATGCATATACTAACAGCTTTAATTTATAATCTTAAGAATGGTTAATGTTAGAAAGCAGATAATCTAGTCTACTGATTCAATGAATTATTTACAACATACTAGCAAGAGACAAATTAAATATCTCAACCTGTCCCTGTAAGTTTCTATAAAATTCCTAGAGCTGTTCAGGTACCCAAAACTATTTGAAATAATATTCTAGTACTCTTTCCACAATAACAATGATAAACTTCTGAGCATTATCCAGGGGATGAAGATCTACACTTATCTAAGTGTAGATCAAATTCATCCAGGTTTATTTTTAACTTATAATATTTGTGGTGATCCTTCCAAACTCTGCATAAACTACAGCTTTCCATAAAGCAATTAATAATATACATCAAAGCCCCAATAATGTATATTCCTCTTGACTGGTAATTCCATTTCAACATTATTTATCCTAGGAAAATAATCACAGCAACTGTTCACAAAAACTTACATAACGGACATTCAGCACAGTGTTCATTACAATAGGAAATATCAGGAAACAATGTGAAGACTAACAATGGGATTAGTTAACTGATTAAATGATATAATATTTTATCAACAATGAGAGAGATGATTATATAACAAGCTTACAATTGCCAAGCACTGTTGTAATTGTATGCTTAATACATATAATCCTCACAATAAACCTATGAAGTAGGCATTATTTTTGTCATCCTTTGATAAATGAGGAAACTGAGGCACAAGACAAGACAATAACTTTCCCAAGATCACATAGCTAATAAGTGGTAGAGCAAAGATTTGAAGCCAAGAAGTCTGACTCCAGAGTCCACTATATTGTACTGCCTTTCACATACATCCTAAGTGACAAAAAACTATGCGGCCACTTAAAAACAAGTCAAAGAGGATAGGCAAGGTGGCTCACGCCTGTAATCCCAGCACTTTGAGAGGGCAAGGAGGGTGGATCGTCTGAGGTCAGGAGTTCAAGATCAGCCTGGCCAACATGGTGAAACCCTGTCTCTACTAAAAATACAAAATTAGCCAGGCGTGGTGGCGTGTGCCTGTAATTCCAGTGACTCAGGAGGCTGAGGCAGGAGAATCACTTGAACGCAGGAGGCAGAGGTTGCAGTGAGCTGAGATTGCATCACTGTACTCCAGCCTGGGCAACAGAATGAGACTCTGTCTCAAAAAATAAATAAATAAATAAAGTCAAACAACAGCTATTAACATGAGTAAATGTTCAGACTAAGTGAAAAAAGCAAGATATAAAACTCAAACAGTAGCACAAAAGTCACATAACATGATCCTAACTCTATTTTTTTAAAGTGCATATACACATATACATTTAAAAAGACTGGAAGGAATAAATTACAAAATACTAATAGTAGATATCTCTGAGTGATGAGATTGCAGATTACTTAATTTTCTTCATGATATTTTCCAGTATTTATCAACTTGTATTTCTATTGTAAGGATGGGAAAAGCACATTCTAATTTTACCAAAAGAAAGTAGACTATAGTCCTTAAACCTTTTAATACTTCTTCCTTTGAATTATAATGAAGGCTTTTTATTGTTTAAATAAAAATAAACATTTTACATTCATTTATATATACTTTGTTGCCCCTCACTCCCCCAAAAGGATTAAAGAATAGAATTTGGTATTTTTTTTGTACTCAAAACAATAATAAAGGACAAAATCAAGGTTGTTGCAAAAGGACATAACTTTTCTGTTCAAATGAATAAAAATAATCTACCATAACATAAGGAACTGAGGTATAAATTTACAGTCCTCTTACTCTATATTAATAGTAACAAGGAAAAGTACTTATAGCTCAAAATGCTACATAGTAGCATATACAATCTTTTTAAAACACCAAGACTAACTCCAATAAAAAAATCACTGAAAGTATTGTAGATCATCTGAGTCTCTGCTTTCTAAAGTAGAAAATTTAAAAGCTTCCAAATTATGTTTCTGCTATAAATTGCTTAATAATAAGGGCAATGTTGCCAGGTTTCCTTCAATAATTCTCCTCCAGCCAACTACATTTTCAAGTTCACAAGCTCTAGAATAAAGCAGATTACCTCAAAGAATACCTCCTTTGTCAATCCTTACACAGTTATAAAACAAACAAAAAACCTAAGGAAAATCAATTCAAACATCGCTTTTTAAAAATCAGATACATCAAGAAAGTCTTAATCAGAGAAATACTACTCATGATATAAATGTGCTTTATAATTACATCTTGATAAATATAAAACTCTCTTGTCCTCATCTCTTGTCAACATTGTAACAGTAATTTTTAAATTTTTCACATAAAATAAAAATAATAATAATTTCATATATAGTTTCAAAGCATTTCCTCACCCCTGACCACTAATTTCATCCACAGGAAAAAAACCACAGTCAATGTTTCCTGTTCTATCTGATCTCATCTAGAACATTTTGAGATGTTGTGTTACACATTAAGAGTGTACGTAACCACCAACTATAATGGCATGTTTCATCACTGCATCAACTTATTAGTCTTAATTTATAAGAGAAAGCTAAGATTAGTAACTGAGAATTAATTCCCAAATTCTATAGAAAAGATCAGCAGATATAAAATGGAACTTTAAGGCTACCTGAGTTCAGAGTCTCTTGTGTGACTTAATCCGGGCATTACTAAGTCATAGCTCTTTTTATTTAGAATTTTGTAGTTTAATTCAGAAAACAGCAGAAAATCAACAAAAAATAGCAATTCCAATAAAAGACCTATCAGAAGAAAATTCACCCTTAATATGTGGTCTTTAAAATAAAGAGCAACATATTATACTGAAGAATTTGAGAAATTCTGATAGAAATATCCTTTTCAAAGATGTTAACTTCCAAAACTCATCTACCACTTAAGTCATTTGAACCCAATTTTTTTTTAACTAGGTTCACATGGAAATGAAAGTTATAAGTAGGAAATGAAACCATCTAAGTTTTTCCTTTTTTTTTTTTTGATGCAGGGTCTCACACTGTCACCCAGGCTGGATTACAGTGGCGCGACCTTGGTTCACTGCAAACTCTGCCTCCCAGGTTCAAGCAATTCTCATGATTTCGCCTCCTGAGTAACTGGGATTACAGGTTGCACCACCACACCTGACTTTTTTTGTATTTTTAGTAGACATGGGGTTTCACCATGTTGGCCAGGCTGCTCTCAAACTCCTGACCTCAAGTTATCCGCCCGTCTCGGCCTCCCAAAGTGCTGGGATTACAGGCATGAGCCACCACGCCTGGCCTAAGTTTTTCCTTTTAAATTATGTCACTTATATTCAAAGTCTAAAATTAACCATGATTAACAATTTTGCTTACTAAATACAGATGATACAAGCACTTTCTCCTCTGCTGAATAAGCTACTAATAAAATCCTCATAATGCTATCTTCAGTAAATTTTTCCATGATGTCTAACGTAACCTTTTTCCATGATGTCTGGTAACCTTAAAATGCAACAGAGAAATAAGGATTCTCAGGGTTCAGTATAGGAAATGGACATGGCTATCTACTGTGACACTATAAAATAAAGATGTAGAAAACACAGTTTAGGAAAACTATGTAGGCTTGGAATTAAACAATGTCTGATTCAGAGTTTTCTTTAATCCAAAACAGCATATGGACATGTACATACACAAACATATGCACTCAAACATATATGAGGAGTATGCATATATGTATGTTTTATATAAATTAATTATGCATATGCATATATCTTCACATGTAAAAACTGGTTAAAATTTTTAATAGAAGAAGCTAAATTTGGAAAGAAGCAATCCTTTCTAAATATCCTACTTTTAGGGAATATCATAGCTAACTTTAACATACTTGAGTAAAAAGTACCCAAATTCATTCACATATTTTCATTCACATAATTCACTGCTAATTAAAATCATGTAGAAAATTAAACCACACAACAAAAATATTCTAGCTTCTCTACCAACTGCTTTAAGTTCAGTTGCAGTTCATTTTCAGAATCTTTTTTGGTCAACTTTATAGGCTTTAAAACAGATATACACTCCATTGATTGTTTTGTGCTCATTATTACTAAGCATTCAATTTGGTAGCATTCAAATATGACAGACCAAGACCTAGTTTAAGGTGGCAGTTAACACAAAAGATAAAATTCAAATTTCAAGAGAATATCTTGAATATCCCCCAGCAGATGCTGAAGTAAGAGGGTGTTTTAATCTTCAGAACTGGCAAGGCAGTTCATACATAAATATTTTCAATAATTGGCATGTAATTTAGAATGAGACTTTATCATTAAAATTTGCTTAGCAAATTTTTTGAGCAAACTAAGAATTCTTATGGAGGAAAATCATCTACTGTTTCCTTTTATGCTTGAGCTGATAAAAGTCTAAAACTCTGAAAGAGATTAAAAGGAAGCCTTTTATTTTAGCTGATATACTACTATAAAGCCAATGAGCAATGAGATGGTGACTGTAATTTTATATTCACAGATTCACAAATCCTTTGGGTTAAGCAAACAGATATAGCAATATAAAGTTATTACATAACTGAATATATCTGCAACCAAGGAAGTATCACTTACAACTAAAACAAGCAGCTAAATTAGTGTCTACCTCATTCTCCCTCAAGCAGCCTCCTTATAAATTTTCTTGCCTCTCCAAATTACAAACTCAAAAGCAAAAGCATACCAAATTTAAAATGTTTTATTGTTTTCTCATTTTATTTAGAACTCAGCAAACATTCTAATGTTATAAATATCTTAGATTACCATTTTCAAGTGTCTGTGAGATCTGCTGAAGATGACACCTTTCATCAATATGCATACATACTTATCTCTCTACAACTGAGCATTTTTACAAAATAGGAAAAGAGTCGAACTGGTAGCATACAAAGTTTTATTAAATCCTAATTTGGGCAACTTATACCTCATATCCTTCCAGTCAAAGCAGTAACTGGATTATCATCTTCGTAGGTAAAAAGCAATTATAACGAACAAACAAAATCACAATGAGTAAACACTTTCAAGTGAATATTTTTGAATAACTAGATTTTCTTCATTATATTTACTTAAACCATTACTAACCTGCATTCTGAGAACAAGAAAGCCAGACTACACAGAGACATAGAAACCAAAGTAATATAAAGTATCACCCTCAAATAATGCATAAGGCAGATATTTGAGTAGATATGTATCACTGATGTTTAATGATACCACATCTCTGAGAATTAATTATTCAATAATTTATATGTATGTTTATAGATGTATGAACAAGACCAGAAATAAACTTTATAACAGTATTATGTGACATTAGGATGGATCCATGATGTCCTCAAAGTACTGTATTTTGAATTATAATAAATCCTACCACAGATGATGAACATATTATGAAATATAGAATACCTTAAAGAAAGATTCTATAGTGGCAGACAATTGGAAAGCATTTTTTCCTTTCCTATAGCACATTCAAAATATTCAAAGAAATTAAAGTTTAGTAAGAATCCTTTTTTAAGTCAACATTTTCTCCTACATGGTACAAATGCCTGGGGAAAACAGAATTGAGTATGAACATATAGTAACACTTTAACTATCTATTAAAAACGGATATGCCCAAAAGAAAATATAGAATAAGAGTAGAGAGAAACAGAAAAGGAAAAAGCAAAAGTCACATTTTCCTATCACATAGGGCAAATCCTATACAAAAAGTGTTGCTAGGCATAGTTCCAAACTGAAGCTATCTCAAAAAAGAACTGCTTGTTACCCATTATCTGCTGCATTATAGATTTTGTATCATCAAGATTACATAAGGCCTGCATACCAAGTTCATCCTGCAAACTGCTACCGCCTACAGCAGATGCATTGTCATGTGATGCTTCTAAGTGGACACTCCCATTTCTCACCAGCAAGGAGGCACTAGCACTGAGCACTGCAGCCTGGGAAGGGGGGCGGGACTGGACTTTGACCTGGGCTGTGGACTGCTGGCCTTGCTGACCATCTTGAAGGCTAGGAAAAAACATGGATTGGGGAGACATTACAGGGGAGAAAGAGAAAACAATACCTAGAATGAAGTCAATACAGAAAACTGATTTCAAAAAGGCACTTTTTTCAACATGACCTAAGAAAGAGCCAACAAACTTTGTAAAATATACAGATTACACTGACAACTTAAATCTGGCCTTTACAAATTTGATTTGAAATGACAATGCAGTCAACATTAAATGTACATGTAAATTGGTCTTTTTCCACATCAAGCTAACTAAATTCTAATGTAAGGAAAAAGAAAGCAGCAAAAAAGAATCATAAGTACATTCAATATATGTGTGCTGCAGCAGGTCCGAAATGGATAAGCCCTATGTTTCAGTTAAATATGCATTTTCATTTATAGCCTTGTAATGACCCTAGAATTGTGCTTTCAAATATTCTGAGATCTCAAATTCACAATAAAACAAGCTTACATGCACTTGAGAACCAAAGAATCTTTATCAAATGCAACCAAAATAACAATCTTGAATAAAAAAAAATACCACAAACTAGTGCAAGAAAACCAGAATAACTGACTCGACCAAGTGAAATACAAATGGCCATGGGATATAGTCTGAAGTAGAATTAATATAAAGTGTTATCTATAAAAAGCTTACATCTATCTGAAATAAGGCCACGTGATTTATGTACAAAGTATTAAACAGTTATGTTCCCTTAACAAATTTTGTTATTTCCTCTTCCAAACCAGATTCCAGTCTCACTTACATGGATCCATCATTTTAGAAAATCTTTAAAAGAATTTGGAAACTAGTAATTTCTCAAATGATATTAGGACTTTCTAAGTTTGATAACAACTTTTAAAAACTTGATATTTTAAGATTAAAAAATTTATTAAGAATTTTAATAAAAATAATCTAAATTAAGAGACTATACTATTCTTAACTCATTTTATACTTTATTTTTATTTATACTATGAATTTTAATGTTCTTAGCATAATATTTAGTCAAATTTAAACTGACAAAACTCATGAAAAAATGTTTTGATTATAATTATTATTCTCTACATGATGTTCAACCCAACTCTGCATTCTGTTGATTGAAGTTTACCTTGAACAATCGCAGACTCTGCAACTAAAATTATTAGACCTCTAGAATGAACAGAAGAATCCTACTTAGGATGGTCTTATTCAGTTACTTTATCGTTTTTCATGAGTATCAACATCTTTCTAATCCTTTTAATTCAATGTAATGGTTTCTCTGGTACATATAAAACAAACTCATGTATTTCAGAATGACCATGAAATAAAAGGCTATGTTGAAACTTACATAGATATCTTAAGCCTGTGGTTATGGTAACAGAATACATTCTAGAACTACCTTGTCTGATATAGTAGCCTGTGACTATCCAAATTAATTAAAATTTTAGTTCCTTGGTCATGCTAATATTTCAAATGCTCAGTAACTACATAATATAGCTAGTGCTACCAGAGCTAACAGCTACCAAAGTAGGCAGTAGTGAGTAGTTAGTGTCTACCATGTTGAACAGGGCAGATTACAGAATATTTCCATCATCCCAGGAAGTCCTATTAACCTGCACTACTTGAAAGATTTTTCAGGTTTCTTTTAGAGCCATTGAAAAGTACACATTCTAGGCAGAAGCTAGGGAATGCACACAACATATGAAAAAACTAAGTCTACAAAACATGAACTTGTCAGTCCTTACTGGCATTATTTTAAGCCATAATGATAACAGTATTTATTTATTTATTTATTTAGACTGGAATATTTGTAGAATAGATATAAATCAAGAGATAATCTTGGGAACTAATATAATCAGATAGGTTTTTTATCTTTCATACATACATAATTTATGTTACTCTTCCTCAGAATCTATCTAAACTTATCCACAAACCTTACCAAAAAGGACAAATTTCACGAGGAAGAAAATATTGAGAAAAAAATGTTTAAGTAGTTCAAGTACCATGTCTCTGTGTCCTTTCAGAGTCAGAAGACAGAAAATTTTAGAAAATATGTACTCAACAAATTTTTCTATCAATTTTTTCACTTGACATCATAAGCCAAGCTGCCATATGGTAGCTAGACGTATTTTAGCATGAACGTATTAGAGTATATACTCATCGTCAACATGGAGATGCACAATGTATATCCAATATACAAAAATGTTTTTAAGATATTAGACAATGCATAAAAATCAACTCCAGAATTAAAAAAAATAATAAAGAAAATTAGCCAGAATCCATGTGATTATAAACATCAGGTTTTTAACTATCAAAGGCCAGTAATAAAATGTTGATGTCTCTTGAATTCCTATTTTCACAAACCTTTAATGGAAGCAAAAAAGTCCATTATTTTCACAAAACTTGTCACAAAACATATTCTTGGAAGACTGCACTTTATCCTAAACTAATAATTGGTACAAATAAATCTTTTTACACACTTCCAACTCTATATCAAAACTACCAGTTTGAGTCAGGGTAGCAACTATTCTATAACACTGCAAAAGAAAGGGTAGAAATTTAGGACTAAAACTATCAGCTATCATTAGCATCGCTGACATGCAATCTTAATTGTTAACATTTCTCATATGAATGACTGAAAAATAGCTGGTCTGGGTCTTCCTTCTTCTGTATCACTTAATTGGCACCTGACGCATTCTGCTTATACTGCTACTTATCTTTCTTTGTGTCTCCCCCAACTAAAATGTAAAGTTTAAGAGTATGATTACAATATTCTTATATATCTCTAGATTCTGAAAAACCAAGAAGAATGTTTTGAATAAAATACAAAAAATAACAGTTGGTGGATTCACTTCTGAGCACCACAAAGGGACTCCATGAATTCCTAATCATGAGCTCTCAGTTAATACTATGATCTTATTTTATTACAGACTTTTCAATCTTGTATTTTAAAAAATAAATCTAAGAATTTAAATTTATAAAGCTTTTTTCTATTGATAAAGCTTTTCCCCCCTTCTGTGAAATGCACTGACCATTTCATTCCATTCCATTAACTAGAATTAAAAAGATACCACATTTAGCATGATAAATGTAGAACTCTTAATATTTGTATTATAAATATTTTAAATATTTGTCTTTTTTAGGCCTACTAACTGGGAAGGATTAGCAAAGGCCTACAAAACCTACCTATAAAGTTAGCAATTTTTTAAATAAAATAAAACTCAGAAAATAATTCTGAAATAGTATATTCTTATAAGCATTATAAAAAAAATGCAAATTCTCTTTGTAAGAAAACTGATAATTCACTCCCAATCCTTGGGGACATATATTTTTCCAAGTGGCCCTTCAGATGGTCACTTACTTATTCATTAAAGTTTAAAATAAATTACTATATTTACTAGCATTTATATGGTACTTGTAATGAAAGTGTAGCCACATCTATTCCATTTCTTTTTGACAATTTTTCCAAATTTTAAATGACATATCTCTTATATTTAAAGATGAGATTACTATTTTGTAACTCACACTGAGGAATAACACCAATATACTTTACCTGAATATTTTTATAATTACAAAACATGATTTTAATAAATTGGTGTTTCTCCCTAATTCCCCACAGCTAAATTTTTACTTTACCCATGATGAAGTCAGCTTATTTAAGATATACGCAACCTTTGTACTAGGAATAGCCTGGAACCTCCATAAAAACTACAAGCTGATTACTAAAAGACTACTTTTCAAAAACTATAATGTGCACTTTTGAAAAATAAGTAGTACACAACATCCTCATTTGAATGGTGATGGATTTAAAACCCTAGAAAAACATGGGAAAACTGTGTATGATTCACTGGAGTTAGAACACAGCTCTGTAATATTCCACCTGGTAGAGGACAAAAAACTAATTTGTCTGCATATGTTTGCTGAGTGGTATCCAGCAGGCTCATTAGTGGCAAAGAATAAAATAATTTTTAAAGACTGAAAAGCGAAAGTTAAAAAAAAAAATTTAAGATACATAAACATGGAGTAAGAAAGCAAAGAAGTTGCCTTTGGCAAGTATTATTCAAGGGGCAAAAAAAGGTTAGAAATAAAATAGAACAAGTAAAATAAAATGCTAAGCTCTTTCTACATGTTGAAACTATGTCCCAAATCCATTAGCAGAAAGAAAAGTTACTTCAGGCAGGAAAAGACAAGGTAGAAAGGAAAAAAGAGGCAGGAAAAGGCAAGGTAGAAAGGAAAAGAACAAGAGGGCTCACAAAGAGCAAAGGGCTTAGAAAAGGTTTTAGAACAAGTGTTTCTTTTAAATTGTCTTCTCATTTTTATATTTTAAATATTGGTTTAATTAATCCATATACTTTTTATAGAATTTTGTCTTATTAAAGAATTAACTAGGAACATGATCTATGAAAGACAAAGTTCTTTTTTTTTCTGAGATGAAGTCTCCCTCTGTCGCCCAGGGTGGAGTGCAGTGGCACAATCTTGGCTCACTGCAACCTTTGCCTCCTGGATTCAAATGATTCTCTTGCCCCAGCCTCCTCAAGTAGCTGGGACTACAGGCACATGCCAGCATGCCCAGCAACTTTTTTTTGTATTTTTAGTAAAGTCGAGGTTTTGCCATGTTGACCAGGCTGGTCTCGAACTCTTGACCTTAGGTGATCCGCCCATCAGCCTCCCAAAGTGATGGAATTACAGATGTGAGCCACCACACCTGGACTTTAAAAAAAAAAAAATTTAAAGGAGTTTTAATTGAGCAATGAACAATTTGTGAATTGGGCAGCCCCCAGAATCATGGCACATTTAGAGAGATTCCAGGGGTACCTTGTTAAAGACAAAGTTCTTGACTATAATGTAAAATCTGGGAAAACAAGCAAGTCTTAAATCTCAGGGGAGTATGAAATAAAATATTTTAAAGAAACAAAGATTTTGCTTGTTTCAGGAACAAAGTTTTGTTGTTGTTGTTGTTGTTGTTTTAAAGACTAGTCAAGTGCAGTAGTGAGAAGGGGGAAAAGAGTAGAACAAGGAGTTTGATCTGTAACTGACTGTGAACAATCAATTGAGATAACTCACTACCTTCGGACCAGCCAGGAACAAGGTTTTAACAAGAGGAGTTTATCTCTTCCAACCTACCAAGCACTCAACAGCAGTTATTTCATCAAATGCTCTTCCTTTTGAATTTAAAATTAAAATGTACCCAGAAAATAATTTGTAAAATGGTACTCTGGGACACAGAGGCTAATAAAAGTATGTCATATAATATATGCACTGCTTAAGCAACCCATATATAAAGTATTTATATCCATTTTATAGACAGAGCAAGGTGGCTCACACCTGTAATTCCAGCCCTTTGCGAGGCCAAGGCGGGCAGATCACTTAAGGTCAAGAGTTCAAGACCAGCCTGGCCAACATGGTGAAACCCCATCTCTACAAAAATACAAAAATTAGCCGGGCATGGTGGTATGCGCCTGTAATCCCAGCTACTTGGGAGGCTGAGCCAGTAGAATCACATGAACCTGGGAGGGAGAGGTTACAGTGAGCTGAGATCACACCACTGCCTGGGCAATAAATTATCTCAAAAAAAAAAAAAGTATTCATAACCATTTTTGTATTCTTAAAATAAAGTCCAAGTCTTTTGGATGGATTTTTATATTTCTAATTCAGGGCATGGATTCATCAGATTTCATGTAATTAAGAATAAAGTAGTTACTACAATTTTAATGAAAAATTATCCACAATGTTATGAATGGATGCCTTTTACTTAGGACTACTGGAAAAAGTAATGATGTTTTTGTTTACTACACTACAGAGCTTGAAAAATAAAGATATACATATAAATATGTATATCTCTCTCCAATTGACCACACTTCACAGAAGTTATATATGTTAGTTCTGTCATTTACCAGATCCTGGTGATTATAAAAGGCACAAGGTTTTAGGTAATATAAAATAAAATATGTAATATTTTAGTGAAATAAAATAATCAAACTGGCTTATCAAGTTGAAGTCAATTATCGGTTATTCCTCAACAAGCTCACCACTCAGTTTGTATTTTTTCATATTATATTAAATACTGTGAAAATATTGGGGAAAATGTTGCATTATTATTATTAATTTGGAGTGGGGAGAAGAAAAAAGGAAAGCCTGACTAAGGCCCACACTATATATATCCTATAACTGCCCTGAAGTGATTTTGCAACTTAAAATTGACTAAACCAATCTGATCACTTTGTTTAAATAGTGCAACATAAAGCATGCATAATGCAACAGGCTCATGGTCACATGCAGAAAAAGCTGAAACGGGCTTAAATGTACAGGAAAGAAACAGAAAGGAAAAGAAAAACAAAGCTCTTCAAACGCTTTCTTGGGACTGATGGAACAGATTAGTAGGGCTGTTACATGCATGCTAAACTTGGTGGAATTGAAAATACCATACCTTAGGGGTGATCCGATGAGCAATGTAGGAGGGGTAGGGTTACTCCCTGCATTGTGCCGGCGCCGTACTGCCTGGCGCCTAAATGTGCTGCGTTCACGGCGAAATGACACTGCCTCCTCGCTGGCTTGTGCTGCTGCATCAAGACAGACTTAGGTCAAACAGGAGCCTAGGTCAGAGATGTAAATAGCAGCTGAGCCTGGCTTTCCCTTGACATCCCACCCTCATGGGTAAAGTGAACTTGTCTAATTAATCCAAAATGTTTTCATATGAATACTGTCAATCTATCATATCAGGCAATACACAAAAAGTATCTGGCATTTATTTAAAGATAATTGTTTCTTTAAAAATAATGTTTTTGACCTATTATCTAATCTCTCCATTTTCTCTTCAACCTCTGTTTCCTATTTTTTAAGATCACTTTTGTTTTAAATCTTTTCCTGAAAGCCTCATTTATTTTGGTCCCATATTCCTCTATTCCCCCGTTAATTAAATCAACCTTAAAAGTACAGTATTTATTAGTTTCCACTAATGGGAATAGGGCATTACTTTCTTACATTCATGAGTACAGTAAAAGCAGCAAAGAGTACATTTTGCTGTTGATGACAAGGAGTAAGGCAGTAAGTTTATCTCACAATACCCTATGCCATAATTTTGGCAGCATTAAATGAAACCTCTGGTTGTAAAGTTGCAAAACCAGTGTGTTAATTCAACACAGCATGAACATATCTTACTGCAAGATACTTCATTACCATCAAACTTTATTCAACTCCATGCCCTGGCTCTGGTCCTCTCAACTTTAGGAAGCAAATTGGCAAAATGGCAAGTATAGCAACTCACAGCTTAATCTGGAAGCAATAAAGTACAAACTAAAGCCAAGCATACAACATGAGAATACCACAACAATGGCGTAACAGAACTACATGTATCTTACGAAACCACACCAATTGAGCGGTTCGGTTTTCTAAAGCAAACTGTAAAATGATTTTCATCCATGTGAATATAAGACAAAACAATAGTGTGATCTAAATAATTTGGGAATCATTTTGCTTTTGAGAAAGGGCATTTTGATGCTAAATATGAATAAAAACACAAGTTAGTACAGAAACATTCTTTCTAAACATGAAATTTCCTTTAAATTCCTTTACTTGTAGGATAAAAGTCCATGTATACAAAAATTATATATGGTCTATGAGAACAAATGATGCAATTAAATCTGATAATCTCCAACTATTGTCCAATGTGGTAGCCATTAGCCATATGTGGTTATTTAAACTTAAAATTAAATAAAAATAAGAAGTCAGTTCCTGAGATTCATGAATCATACTTCAAGTGCTCAGCAGCTACATGCAGCCAGTGGTTACCATTACTGGACGGTGCAGATACAGAAAATTTCCATCATCAAAGTCGTACTGAACAGTGCTTATCTAGAAAGATAAGGTTGCCTTTTTGTTATCACAGCTATAAGGTATATTACATATTTGCCAATTCCTGACAACCATGACTTCAATGAAATGAAAATGCAATCAGCATTGCCACAAAGGAGAAAACATGTATTAGGGCAGAGCAATCAATGGATGAAGGATGAAATAAAGCAGAGAAGAAAGCAAGCCAATTGAGGGAAGAAATAAAAAATTAGGTGAGCAATTGGTATACCTGCTAACAGTTCTTAGACATCAATAAGGTTTATGGAATTTAAATCACTATTTAAAAACTCAATTCAAGAATCACTTTATGAAATATTATATTAAGATTTCTGGCCAAGCACGGTGGCTCACACCTGTAATTCCAACACTTCAGGAGGCGGAGGCAGGTGGATCACAAGGTCAGGAGTTCAAGACCAGCCTGGCCAACACGGTGAAACCCTGTCTCTACTAAAAATACAAAAATTAGCTGGGCATGGTGGCGTGTGCCTGTAATCCCAGATACTCAGGAGGCTGAGGCAGGAGAACTGCTTGAACAGGGACCTGGGAGGCAGAGGTTGCAATGAGTCAAGATCGCGCCACTGTACTCCAGCCTGGGCTACAGAGCGAGACTCTGTCTCAAAAAAACAAAAACAAAAACAAACAAAAAAAAAAGATTTCTATTCTACAGTTGTTATAAACTAGTATGCTATTATTTATACACCATTATGATCAATTTACAAGTCAATCCAATGACATCAAGAAACTTTCAAACATTTTTTTCTAGTTGCAAATACTGTTTCAACCAAAATAGCAGAGTAGAATTTACCCAGACATAATTTACAGAAGATAATTCAATCCATAAACTATACCAAAATTATTCAGAAAGAATTGGGAAAAAGCAGTATGTAATCATTGAGTATTGAAAATAGGAATAGAAATAGGAGACAGTTTTCTTTACTATCTTCTTTCTACTAATGACTTACTGGTGTTAATCTTATGTGAAAGCTAATTATTCCACAGTACTAGGGTGAAAAGACAAACTACAGTGTCCATTTTTAGTCAAAATGTTTCTTCAGAAAACAATTTTTTTCCTAGTAATACACCACTTATATTTTGTTATCTGCAAAATAGCTACATATTATATCATTAACTTTCTTAACAGTCTTGGAAACACATGAAGATGAAAGTTTTGGCATCCAGTGAAAAATGTTTAAGTGGAATTATGATCACTGCTTATGTTGTCTCTTATAATATTTTGGGGTAAACACCTACTGTCACAAAAATTTTCAAAATGTTTACTATGGCAACTGCTTTAACAGTAGCACACATTCATAGACACCTTATTGTCAAAATTGAAAGAGCTAGAGGAGCAAAATCAAAAAAACTCAAAAGCTAGCAGAAGACAAGAAATAACTAGGATCAGAGCAGAACTGAAGGAGATAGAGACACAAAAAAACCTTCAAAAAAATCAATAATCCAGGAGCTGGTTTTCTGAAAAGATCAACAAAATAGACCACTAGCCAGATTAATCAAAAAGAAAAAAGAGAAGAATCAAATAGATGCAATAAAAAAAGATAAAGGGGATATCACCAGAGATTCCACAGAAATACAAACCACCATCAGAGATTACTACGAACAACTCTATGCACATAAACCAGTAAACCTGGAAGAAATGGATAAATTCCTGGGACACTTACACCCTCCCAAGTCTAAACCAGGAGGAAATCGAAACCCTGAATAGACCAATAACGAGGGTTGAAGTTGAGGAGCAATTAATAGCTTACCAACCAAAAAAGCCCAGGTCCAGATGGGGTCACAGCCGAACTCTACCAGACATACAAAGAGGAGCTGGTGCCACTCCTTCTGAAACTATTCCAAACAATCCAAAAGAGGGTCCAAATCATAATCCAATTCCAAAAAATCCAAATCATTTTATGAGACAAACATCCATAAAACATCTGATACCAAAACCCCGCAGTGACTCAAAAAGAAAAGAAAATTCAGGCCAATATCCATGATGAACACAGATGCAACAACCCTGAATAAAATACCGGCAAACCGATTTGCAACAGCACATCAAAAAGCTTATCCATCACGATCAAGTAGGCTTCATCCCGGGGATGCAAGGCTGGTTCAACATATGCAAGTCTATAAACGTAATTCACCACATAAACTGAACCAAAGACAGAAACCACATGATTATCTCAATAGATGCAGAGAAGGCCTTCAACAAAATTCAACAGTCCTTTAAGCTAAAAACTCTCAATAAACTAGGTATCGATGGAACATATCTCAAAATAATAAAAGCTATTTATGACAAACCCACAGCCAATATCATAATGAATGGGCAAAAACTGGAAGCATCCCCTTTGAAATCTGACACTAGACAAGGATGCCCTCTCTCACCACTCCTATTCAATAGTAGTATTGCAAGTTCCAGCCAGAGCAATCAGGCAAGAAAAAGAAAGAAAGGATATTCAATTAGGAAAGGAGGAAGTCAAATTGTCTCTATTTGCAGATGACATGACTGTATATTTAAGAAGACCCTATCGTCTCAGCCCAAAATCTCCTTAAACTGATAAGCATCTTCAGCGAAGTAACAGGATACAAAATCAATGTGCAAAAATCACAAGCATTCCTATACACCAATAACAGACTTAAAGAGAGTCAAATCAAGAACGAACTGCCATTCACAATTGCTACAAAGAGAATAAAATACCTAGGAATACAACTAACAAAGGATGTAAAGGACCTCTTCAAGGAGAACTACAAACCACTGCTGAACAAAATAAGAGGACACAAACAGATGGAGAAACATTCCATGCTCATGGTTAGGAAGAATCAATATTGTGAAAATGGCCTTATTGCCCAAAGTAATTTATAGATTCAGCGCTATCCCCATCAAGCTACAAATGACCTTCTTCACAGAACTGGAAAAAACCACCTTAAACTTCATATGGAACCAAAAGAGAGCCTGCATAACCAAGTGAATTCTAAGCAAAAAGAACAAAGCTGGAGGCATCACGCTACCTGACTTCGAACTATACTACAAGCCTACAGTAATCAAAACAGCATGGTACTGGTACCAAAACAGAGATATACACCAATGGAACAGAACAGAAGCCTCAGAGGCAAAGCCACACATCTACAACCATCTGATCTTTGACAAACCTCACAAAACAAGCAATGGGGAAAGGATTCCCCTGTTTAATAAATGGTGTTGGGAAAACTGGCTAGCCATGTGCAGAAAGCAGAAACTGGACCCCTTCCTGACACCTTACACTAAAATTAACTCCAGATGGATTAAAGACTTAAACATAAGACCTAACACCATAAAAACCTTAGAAGAAAACCTAGGCAAAACCATTCAGGACAAAGGCATAGGCAAGGACTTCATGACTAAAAACCAAAAGGATTGGCAACAAAAGCCAAAACAGACAAATGGGATCTAATTCAACTCCAGAGCTTCTGCACGGCAAAAGAAAAAATCATTAGAGTGAACCAGCAACCAACAGAATGGGAAAAAATTTTTGCAATCTACCCATCTGACAAAGGACTTATATCCAAAATCTACAAAGAACTAAAACAGATTTACAAGAAAAAAACAAACAAACCCATTCAAAAGTGGGCAAAGGATTATGAACAGACACTTTTCAAAAGAAGATATATATGAGGCCAACAAACATATGAAAAAATGCTCATCGGGGAGGGTGGGGAAGGATAACGTGGGCGAAATGCCAGATATAGTATGCATCTAAAGTAAAATAAAATAAATTTTAAAAAAGAAAAATAAAAAATAAAGAAAAAATGCTCATCATCACTGGTCATTAGAGAAATGCAAATCAAAATTACATTGAGATACCATCTCACGCCAGTTAGAATGGCGATCATTAACAAATCTGGAGACAACAGATGCTGAAAGAGGATGTGGAGAAATAGGAACACTTTTACACTGTTGGTGGGAATGTCATTTAAGTGCCAAAGAACACCGCCCAATTTCTAACCATCAATTCTGAATTAAAATAATTTCCATCTGTGAAAACATTTTAAAGGACTGGCCTACTTTTTGACAAGCCAAGGAACAAGAGTAAACAGTAACAAAATTATTAGCTGTGGCCAGGCTCGCTGGCTCACGCCTATAATCCCAGCACTTTGGAAGGCTGAGGTGGGCGGATCACAAGGTGAGGAGTTCGAGACCAGCCTTGCCAATATGGTGGAACCCCATATCTACTAAAAATACAAAAATCAGCTGGGCGTGGTGACAGGCACCTGCAGTCCCAGCTACTCGCGAGGCTGAGGCAGGAGAATCGCCTGAACCTGGGAGGTGGAGGCTGCAGTGAGCCAAGATCATGTCATTGCTCTCCAGCCTGAGCAACAGAGTGAGACTCTGTCTCAAGAAAAGAAAAAAAAAAAAAAATTATTAGCTGAGTTTTGATTTAAAGAGAATTTGCATATTGTTACTGTTATTTTCCACAAGCTCAGAAGCCAAACAAATATAGCTTCAGTATTACTTACTTTTATAGGTGATTTCTTATCTTTTTTAATCCTTTGTGAATGAGATGAAAGATATCAACCCTTCAGATAGAATTTTGCATCTACTTTCAGGACAGTCCCTTAATAAAGGCTCATTTGTAATGAACATATATATTTGAAGTGACATTTTTGAGAGGGGGAAACATCCCTTACAAATGAAAGACATAACTCTCTTGTTTATATAATGAACCTGCAATACATAAAGCATTTTCACATTTCTACACTCATTAGGTTTAAGCTCACTGGAGTCTGATAGTTAACTGTGAGACAGGCGTACACAGTTATTATTCCTGTTTTACAATTGAGGAAATTGAGGCACAGATTTGTTGGCTTGCCAAGAATATTCAGACAGTAATTAGAGGTGGTATGAAAATGTAACCGTTTGATTCCTTACCCAGAACTTCATTACTGAGAGAAAGAAAACACGGTAATGTTTGTTCCTACTTAACAAAATCATGCATGGGCTGGTTTTGGGAATTCTATATGTAAACATTTACTTGCTTCACCAATAAACACCTCTTTCTTGGTATTGTTGTAAAGGAAGATAATTTTGCCAAACCTATTTTGCTGTATTTAATAAGCATTCTTCTACATGGTTTTATATGTCTAAGCTTTTTTCACAGTAAAGAACATCTTTCCTTAATAAGGTCAGCCGCAGATACAATGAGTACAGCATTATACTTTAATACAAGTATAAGTTATGCTATTTTGATGTCCTTGAACACTGTTAAAATAAGAAAAACAGTCTGCCCCTGCATTGAATAACCACACACCGCTGGGTTTCCTACCTTGGCTTGTATAAGTTATTATAGCTCCTCTTTCAGAGTCAGCTGTGTATTTCTTCTGCTGTCATAACTTTAGCCTCTATAAGTACCCATCCCCTTCCACTAATTTGCTGCTTCTAACTTTCCCATGTAGACTGGGATATCAGAAAATTAAGTTTATTAGACTTGAGAGTCTTTCTAAAGTACAAAAGCTATAATTTGCATTTTCTTGTCTGTTTTACTGGTCTTTATCTTCCGTCTAATGCTCAATGACATTTGGGTACAAAACAGCACACCTTCAATTTATGTGTACAGCACAAACCCTCACAAATTGTTTATTGAAAAGATCTGACTTTTCTTTAAATAATTGTTTCTTTAAAGATTATCTTTGTTTCCCAACACAATATTAGGATCCTATTTCATGCTTACAAGAATAATGACTCAAACATTACATTTAAAATAAATTTCACAGAGAAATATAGGTTAAACAATTCAGAAAAAAGCACAAAGAAAAATAAGTAAACACAAACCTCTCCACTAGGACTATTCTTTGTAATCCAATAAGTGATACACAAAATATGCTATAATAACAGTATTGAATCACACAGGAAATAAGTTTAAATGGCCCAGAAGAAAAGGACTTTATTAAAAAGTAATTAATACAAGCTAGAAAACACAGAACATTTTTTTACCATATAGCCTGTATATAGTTTCATTTCTTAAAATATTAGTCATAAATTTAAAATATACCTTATAACTTAAAAAGAAAAATTAAGTACAAAACAAGACATCAACAGAAAATGACTTAGTTTGACCTTAAAACGTATTTCCTGTCTCAGTAATCACAAACCATTATTGATGAAATCCCAGTTTTAACCAAAGAATTTGATTAATGATGACAGGGCCTATGAAAACAATCACTTGTTATGTGATTTAAAAAGGTAAGTTATATGACATACTACTGCCAAAAATGAGGTTAAAATCTATGTCACTGAATTGATGTTAATAAAAAACATTTTTCCTATTGGCATTATGTAAGAAACTTGGCATTCAGATTTTTTATTTTTACTATTATTGAGTTTCACAATGGCACACTTAGAATATCACTAATTTATTTCTACATTTAATCATTTTCTTCTATTTTAATTTTATACCACTGAATTAATAAGGTTAAAGAACAGGCTACATTGTGCAGCATAACTAACTGGCCTTGAATAGTCACAGCAGTACTAGTAAGCATTTACCATGTGCTAGGCACTGTTATAAGCATTTTCCTGTATTAACTCCTTAGTCCTCACAACAACCCTATGAGATAGATACTATAATCATCTCATTTTCAGGTGAGGAAGCTGAGTTTTATAAGTAGCTTTCCTAGTGTCACAACAGTGAAGCCCACATACTAACAAAGGTATTTGACTTCATGTCACTAAACTAGATTACCTCCTATTTTAGAGTACTTTTAGTAATTTAAAGTATATTTCCTAAATTGCAACTCTTCACACCACCACCACCTACCTTAAAATAAAACAAAAAGAAACTGTTGGAGAACTTATCAACACCTTCAAATTCTTTAGGATAAAATCTATCTGTGCAAAGGTATATGAATGGCCAAAGCAGTAACATGTTTGTTGACAGGTCTCAGTAGTACAGTATGTAAGAAAGGACAGCCCAAAAACATTTATTCTACATTGTCAGACATTTTTTCTAAATTGTAACAAGTAATGCTAACATAAACAAATATCTTTAACCGGTATTTGAGTGTCGATGTAATTTTTAAATAATGAGAATCAGAACAAATCCCCTTCCACTACTTCCAACCTTCCAAAAAGCCCAAATAAACTCCCAACAAAACCTCTATATTTAGTTATGATAAAAACCAATTTAAAAAACCCCAATATATTTAAGTGCTTTAGTTTTGCTCTTATTTGTATTTTAAACTCAATGAAGCTCAAATAAAAGTAGCCTTTGCAATGCTTAGGCAAAAAATCCTTAGGCAAAAAAAGTTTTTAAACAGCTCACAGATTACTATGTTTCTTAAAGCAAAGTAGATGGAAATTTTTATTTCATTATTTGTTTCTTAACATTTAATGGAGTTATTTTTTAAAAAGAGTACAAACAAAGAAAACAAAATCTAGAGCCTGGAAAAATGAGGGCTACTATAACTTAACAGCACCAAGAGGCAAATAACACCTTTCAGGTAACTTTTCTTAAAAAACAGAATACTCCACATTCCCCATGAAAAGGAAATGACATATTAAATATAAAGGCCTGAATTTACTACATACTTTTGTATATATTTTTGCAGTATTGACATTTCAACAATATTCAGAATAGCAATATTTTTCTACTATAACGTTTACTTAAAATTCATTTTGATAATTTTAAAAATTAAGCTATATTTTAAAATCTAATTGTTTCTTGCATACCGTGAACATATCTGATATGATTTGTGTGAGAAATCACTACAAGCATTTCAGATTGTTTACAAAAAAAGAGAACTATATCCAGGTCAAAGACTCGAGGGAATTTAATCACTCCATTGACACCAAATGGTTATAACCACTTCAGATATTATTAGTTCTCAATATTTAGGTTTGATAAACTACATTCTTCTTTAGGTATGAAATAATTTCTTTACATTCCCATTAGAAATTAAGCTGGCTAAAAACTTCACCCAAAAAAAAAATCTACGGAAATGCTTACCACAATACAGACTTTTAAAATACTCTGGATGAAATTAACATCTTTATATTCATATGTTTCAGAATGTTTATACAAACAAAATCCAGCTTAACTTTTAATAAGTGACTGAACATTACTGTATTAAACAGATTGTAAACTTTAAAACTAAAGATACAAGCACAAATAAAGGGAACAGCAGTAGAGGCTAAAAAAGCGAAGGTACTAACAACAAAAGATCTGATTCTTCTGATTCTGAAGCAGACTCCATAATAAACAGAACCAAAAAAACAAACGATCTTGGGCAGAGGAAAATGGCAAGAAATAACAACTCTGAAATAAAGAGGCCAACACACATTGACAGAATATCCAATTTTGTACAATTCTCCATAAACCTGAAATAAACTATTACTTTAACCAGAACACCATCACTGTTATTATGGGGGCATCTCTACATCAATTAATGGATACCAAATGTCAATATAACCTACAAATCTCGATTTAATAAACGTTAAGAATAACGTGTAAAATTATAGAAAAAAATAATATTTTTGTAATGCCTGAAACTTAAGCAAGAAATAAAACCAATGACACAGATTTTTAAAAAGAGCCATAATTTTCAAAGGACATAATCAGAGTTAAAGTAGTATTTGGAAAACTCTTATATAACAGGCTGAGTGATCTAATTCTGAAAGTTCAGTGTCATATACTGTATAAGGATGACTAAAACTGGTTTGGTGCCCTTACATAATTATATATTTTACTGTTGCTACTGTTATAAAAAGGAAGGGGGCTAATTTTTGTTATTTCCGGCAAAACATTTACAGGTGGCAACTGGCTTAGAAATTGGTGTTTTGACACCATCAAGAACAAATCGACATACTCAAATATTGCAACAAAAAAATATTTTCTTGGTGTTCGGACCAAAACCTTTTCTAACCTACCTATCCATTCAAGAAAGGTTATTTTAATAACACAGTAGAAGGGGAAATATTAACAGAAGCATATTTTAGTAAGTACTACTCCAATTAACAGTAAGAAAAAGTAGTGACTCTTAGAGAAATCTCTTCTTACAGTTTACTTACCTCCACTGACTGCATCTTGCTCTTCCCCTTCAGGAAATGCAACCTGGTTTGGCAAGCTATTCCTAGATCGAGTGACTGTCTCTAACTGGGAAGCCCGTCCTAATAAAGATAGCTCATCTAGCACCTCTCCCTCTTTGGCCTCAAGATCTGATTTTGAAGTGGTTAAGGGCTTTATGCTTTCAGGTGCCATTAACCTGTTTGAGTCATTCAAACATGCTACTGTGCCACTGTCCAGGCTCAACACTCGGGCGCGAGTCTTGGCACTATTTGTGCTAGAAGTCCGTCGTGTTGCACGCTCTTGCCGGTTCCTTCAGGACCCAAATGAGCTTTGTGTGTGTGTTCAGAGTCTGTGCCCCTTTCTTTATGAGTGTGTTTGGTCTTTAGAGCACTGTATCTGCCTTCAGGAGACTGACAGGAATGAGAAGTGGTGCTAGACGAGCTATCACTGCTGAACTGGTGAGCAGACTGAACACTTGATGCTCTACTCAAGTCACTTTGATCACTGGAGTCCTCGTCATGACAGAATATAGCACTGTGTGGCTTGGTACCAGAAACACCTCGAAAGCAAACATAGTCCCTATGCCGACTTGAATCAAAACTGCTAGCCCGTTTTTCCTGTCCGTCTCCTGCCCGGCTTGTGGGCAGAAGCTGTCCGATGGATTACGCTAGAAGATTTCGGTCGAACATCCCCTTCCTTTTGCTTTCCACCAACATCTTTACACGCTTTGGAATCCACAGAAACAGCTGACTTATCACTCTGCTCTTCTTTGTTTTCTGCAGTGTTCCCCAGGTGGTCTGTCCCCTTGGGAAGTAAATTCATTTGCATGGGGATTTTTATTGGCTTCTTCAGATGCAGAGGTGCTGAGACCTCTCTGGTTGTGCATCTCATCAGAGCGGGGTAGAGTCCTTGGCCTTGTGAACCCCACTGTTGGTACTTGCTTCCATGGCAATCTTTTCACTGCTAGTCCTTTTAACATCAGCACAGCTACTCTTTTCCTCTGGGCCTGCACAGCACTCTTTTTTCCTCCCCCTCTTTGTTCCTGCTTTAGGAGATTCCTCATGCTCTGACAAAATGCTCTCTATGTGAGTTGAGCTGGTATGCTCGCTTTTATAGCTGCTAACTGTACTGTTAGTGTCCCGGTCTGTTCCACTGCAGTAGCTCTCAGTTGACCCACTACTCCGTGTGCTCAGACTCCTCAAGCTGTCCATGCTTTTGTCTGCTTTCAAAGGTTTGCTCTTCCCACTTTTTGTGGGTGGCTGAGAAGTATTGATTTTCAAGTCACCAGCAAGCTGAACTTCCCCAGACAAACCAGAATTTTCCACCAAGGATTCTTTGGATCCAGAAAGAGGCTTGGAAGATTCTAACTCACTAACTGGATCTAACCCACGTCTTTGCTGATAAAGGGGAAAATCATTCAGTGAAGTGTCTGGAAAAGCCACAGCAGAGCTAGAAGTCCGTGGTACACCTCGCGGCCGGTGGTCTTTTCTATAAGAGTGTGAGTGTAAAGGTACAAGAGAAGCTACTTCTGTGTCACAGGCGCTGGATAGAGACTGATCAACATGGTGGTGGTGGCTATGACTTGGCAGGCTCACTTTGTCACTGAAGTCTCTTGGTAAGTCCTGTCCACAAGAGGATAAGGAAGGCTGAATGGAGATGAAGGAGTCATTGGAAACAAGACGAAAGAGCTTCCGATCAGTTGCCAAATCTGTTTCAAACACATATTTGGAAACGTTAAAATAAATGGATGATCTGCTTTTCTACTGTTTAACAATGGAAAGAATTCACTGCATACAGTAAATAAAATACAAACAATTTCTCAAGTAGTTCACCAAAGAGCTGGCTTCTGTTTCACAGCTGCACAAAGAAAGCATTCTACTCATAAAATGAACTGAACTTCCAAATCTTTGGGTCTTCAATTGGCCTCAGAAAGAGTTCTATAGACTATCAACAATAAAACAAGAGGCAACAAAGGATTATACTTAGGCCTGGATTTCTATGCAAGCTCTGTCTCCAACTCACTAACTAGGTAACTCTGGGTTACCCCTCCAAGTCTCTATTTCCTCATCTGTAAAACGTGACACCAACCTCACTGAGTCACAAGCAAGGAATAACTGAGTTAATGACATATACTGCTTGACACAATGTCGTCACCATCAAAGGTAGCTATCATTATTTTACCTTACTAACATAATACTAAAGTCCTTTCAAAAAGCTAATACGATTATTTTACAAATCAAGAAAAACCTAATCAGAAACAAACAAACAAAAATAGGCTGACCATTGCCCAAACAAGATATAATGATATAAGACATCTTGCTGTTCAGAATGGTTAAAACAGCAATAATTACAAAGCAAAATACTGCATTTTTATCTTTCATTATTGGTATAGCGATTATGAAATACTTCATGAAAAAAATACTTATCCTCTTGTATCTCTAAGATCACTGCTTTAACCCTCCCTCTAGACCAGTGATTGGTGACTTATCATACACACTATATATATAAATAAAAATATAGATATAAATAAATGCATCTACCTATCTACCTACATTGTCCTGGAATATAGCTTGACAACCAAGCTGCACAATAGCTGACTTTTTAATATATGTTTTGACAGACAAGGAGATTTGAACCTGCTGTTAGTTCAATAAGAAGAAAAATTATTGGCTTATTTGTCATAGCTGCATAGACAAAGTACAATAATAGATTCTACAGTAAGTCTGAGTCTTCCTAGTAGAATCTCAATGACCAAAGCAGACATTTCCCCCTAAAATTAAAAGAATGAGTTACTAAAAATGTTTATATACTTTTTAAAAATCTAAATGTAGACTTAGCTATGATTAATTAAAAACTCACAGCCTCTGGAGTATACCATAAAAATTGTAGCTTATAAATGTCCAATCATACTTTTTCCTACATTTTAAAGTTTTCAAGATAAGTAAAACCTATGTTCTTTATTATTTTACCAGCACAGCTGCTACTGTAGTTGGGTTCTTATATCTTCCAAATATCAAAATTTAAAAGCTAGCTTTATAGTTTTTGTAGTATTAAATCATAATGTTATTTTTTAAAAACTCTGTATCTCGAGTAAGCAATTATGGGTTGGTGTGATATTCACACATTTCAAGGATATGAATTTTACAGAAAACTTATTGACTCTGAGCAAGTAATTGAAAATCACTAAATCTAAGATAACAAAGGATTTTTTAAAAATGTTAATGACCAAAACCAACTTCCTTCTGGGAAATTAACAAAACAGAAATGAAAGCATTTCATTTTAAAAGACACAGCCAAACTTACTTTAATACATGCACTTTTTTTCTATACTGCTAAATAAATATACCATAAAAGGTTTAATTTTGTCAGAAAGAATTTAAGTGGTTTCAGGAAATTTTCAAGTAAATACATTTTTTCTTACTGTTACCCATATGAAAAAAGATTATATCAAAGTTAAGAGGCCCAAATCAAACAAAGAGATACTATTTTTCATTAAATCAAACTTTTTTTTTTTTTTTAGTAATTGTTATTAGTGGCATTTAGAATAAGAAAGGCATACTGCTCATAGTGGTACCAACTGGTATAACCTTCTGTAAAGCAATCTGGCAATAAGGCCAAGAAACTTGAAAAGGTATTCTTACCTTCAAGGTAGGAAACTGTTGCTAAAGGATAGAGTCAAATATGTATACAAAGTTTTTAGCACAAAGTTGTTCATGTCACATTATTATAAAAGTTCTTAAAGCACAAAAAGTATAACAATGTCCTATAAATAATGGCTGAATAAGTTACGAAGTTCACTAATAATTTCATACAAGTACTAAAAACATTTTCAAAGATTATGTAGTAACATGAGAAAACACTTAAGTGAATAAGGTGACAATATATAAAAAGTATAATTCCAGTTCTGTAAGTTTAAATGAATGCTAATGGTATATGTGTGTATATTTTTATAAATGTAAAAAGTGATATACCACAGTTAGTCATAAAAAAGAAATAACATCCTGATACACGCCAGAATAAGGTAAGTGAAAGAAGCCAGGCACATTTAAAAAACACATATGACTGCATTTATATGAAATGTCTGGAATAGGCAAATTTATAGAAACAAAGTAAACTAGAGGTTGTCAGGAGCTGCTTGAAGAGGAAAAGCGGAGTGTAATGGGTGCAGATTTCTTTCTGGGGTCATGAAAATGTTCTTGATTTAGATCATGGTGATAGATGCAGAATATTCTAAAACCACTGAATTATATCAAAATAAAAAAACATGAAAAAGTGATATGCCAAGAAAAATGTTTCTCAGTGGCAGAAGTGTAAATCACACTTTCTCTCTTCTGATCTTCCTCATCAATTGATTATGGATGATAGCCAATTATACAAACATGCTGTTATTTCTCTTAAAACATCTTACAAAATCAAAATCCCTCCCTTATCTTTGCTTCCCCTGCTCGCTATCACCTTTAAAAAATTCACTGAAAAAGTGGTCTATATTCACTCTCTGATTCTTCTCCTCAAATTATCTCTTTGGATTCCAATTCAACTCCCCTAAGACTGTTTATCAAGGTCACCACCATCCTCTACATTGTTCAATCCAATGGTTAAGTCTCAGTCTTCATGTCACCTGACCTATCAGCAGCACTTGACAAAGCTGGTCAGTCCATTCTCCTTGAATACAGGCGTATAACAGTCTTGGTTTTCCTTTGATGTCACTAGTTGTTCCTACTCAGTCTCCTGGACTTCTTAAACTAAAGAGGCTCAGGATTCAGATCTTAAAACTTTTTACTTTGCTCTGTCACTCAGGCTGGAGTGTAGTAGTGCAATAATAGCTCACGGCAGCCTTGATCTCCCAGGCTCAAGCAATCTTCCTGCCTCAGCCTCACAAGTAGCCAGGCCACAGGTGTATGCCACCACACCCGGATAATTTTTTGTATTTTTCTTAGAGACAAGGTTTCACCATGTTGCCCAGGCTGGTATTAAACTCCTGGCCTCAAACAATCCTCCCACCTTGGCCTCTTAAAGTGCTGGTATTATAGGTGTGAGCCACCACATCTGGCTAGAACTTTTCACTTTTCTACCTATACTCCCTCTTTGTAAATCTCATCCAGTTTTCTATCCCCATGACAAACTAAAATTCAGAAATATTTGTAACTAGTTCCTCCATTTTCTACTCAGTCCTCGTATTCATATGGGGATGGTCTGAAGTTCTGATCTTGGATAGGGAAGACAAGAGGGAGAGGTAAGGAAACTAGATCTCAAAAGTGAAAAAGTTGAGGATACACCCCAATATCCTGTTTTCCCCCCAGTCATCCTGAGTGATGTGACAAAATGCCAACTAATCAACTAACTATTAACCAACTAACTAAAGATCATTGTCTTGTAAATCCTGTAAATCCAAACCAGAGGAGAATGGGAAGAGTCCCAAATGATATTTAAGCCAGCATGAACATTTGCCACTAGGTGGCGCCAAACCCTAGCCAGGAAAAGGGATTTGTATCAAGAAGTCAGGCCACATAAACCCCAAATAGTATATAATTCCCAAACTGCCAGACTATAAAAATCTTATTTGCATATGGTACTTTCTAGACATTAAATAAGATATATAATCCCTAAACACAAGGGCATCAACCCTTCTAAGGTTATTATCTAGTTGTTGAGACACTGTGATGGTCTCATATTGTAGAAACGGATATTGCTATTCTCAAAGAAACTGATACTGACTGATAGAGAGACAGAGAAAGAAAGGGTCTCCCTCTGTTGCCCAGGCTGGAGTGCAGTGGCACTATCACAGCTTACTGCCGCCTCAACCTCCTGGACTCATGTGATCCTCCCACCTCTCAGCCTCCCAAGTAGCTGAGACTACAGGAACACACCATCATGCCTGCATAATGTATTTTATTATTTTTTGTAGAAATAGGCATCTCACTACGTTACCCAGGCTGGAGGTTTTTAAAAGTTTCCATAACACACAGTACATTACATACATACGTACACACATACATTTATTATTTATTTATTTATTTGTTATTGATTTAGAGTCTTACTCTGTCCAGGAAGACTGCAGTCGAGTAATCTCAGCTCACTACAACCTACGCCTCCCAGGTTCAAGTGATTCTCGTGCCTCAACCTCCTGAGCAGCCAGGATTACAGGCGTGGACCACCACCCTGGATAATTTTTGTATTTTTAGGAGAGACAAGGTTTCACCATGTTGCCCAGGCTGGTCTCACCTGGTCTCAAGTGATCCACCCACCTCAGTCTCCCAAAGTGCTGGGATGACAGGCATGAGCCACTGTGCCCAGCCCACACAGTACATTTAAACGTCTTTTCAGTTTTAGGAATGGGGTATAGGGTTAAATAGGGCAGTCCACAGAAGCAAAGAAAGAATGACAGGGTACTGCAATTCCAAAAAAGCAGAGAGTTACAATAATAAACTTAAAATTTCAACTAACAGTAACAAAATATGCTTGTAAGAAATGAACCTGGGTAAAATACTAATGGGCAAATGTCCTAATTTAGTTATCTGTTTGTAGCCTCATAAACAAGTTTCATAATTAAAAATAAAAAATTTGTCAGCCTGTCTGCCCACCAAACATCACCCATAGGTTAATAAAAATAACAGGGTTGTAACAGGGTGGCAATAGTGAGACAGGTTTCTAATCTATTTCTGGCTCATTAATTATAGAACCTTGGACAATCTCCCTTAAAAAATGGGGATGACATATCTGTTGCTTTATGTTTGAAAATTAGAAATCAAACATGAAAATGTGGTAGTTAAAAAAAAATCAATAAAAATCAAAATACTCATTTACAACGGAGTTGAAGAAGAAAAAAAAAAATCACAAATAGCCAAAATTTCTATTAACAATTTGCAACATCCATGCTGGTAACAGATGCACAGTTTCTCAGTAAGTCCAACAGCAAGTTATTTCTCTATGATATGGTTTAGATATTTGTCCCCCTCCAAATTTCATGTTGATCCTCAATGTTAGACATGGGACCTGGTGGGAGAGGTTTGAGTCATGAAGGTGGATCCTTCATGAATGGCTTGGTACCATCTCTGCAGTAATGAGTGAATTCTCAGTCTATTAGTTCACATAAGAGCTGGCTGTTTAAGAGAGCATGTATGGCACCCCTCTCCTCTCTCTCTCTTCCTCTTTCACCATGTGACACACCAGTTCCCCTTCCCTTTCCATCATGATTGGAAGCTTCCTGAGGTTCTCACCAGAAGTAGATGCTGGCACCATGCTTCTTGTACAGCCTGAACCGTGAGCCAATTATACCTCTTTTCTTTATAAGTCACCCAGTCTAAGGTATTTCTTTATAGCAATGCACATGGACTAAGACACTACGTCAAAACTTATTACTGTTTCTGCAGTTGGCGAGATGAAGCAGCTGGCATTTAGAGATCATACTGAATGGAAAATAATTGTTTCACATACTAGGTTATCCCTAAGCTGGGCTAGTTGGTCTGACCAACTAAAGTAATAGCAGATTCTTATCTCTCATCTACTATTCACTCTGGGGCACATGCTCATTGAATTTCTCTGTCCATGTTCATCTGCCAGAACATGTATAACTGAGGTCCAGTAAGCTAAAAGCATGTATAACTCTGTGTAACTACTATTCCAGTAACATTTTATGTTAATGTTTCCTTAAATACCAAATTAAATAGTTATAAACTTCTGCCAAATTTTACACAGCATATTCTACAAATTCATTCTGGTGACCACAGTATATGACATCACGGTAAAGAATAATGTTCTTACCTTGTTCTTCACTTCCTTCCTTACAAAGACTAGAACTCTGGCCCAGACTTAAACTGATATCATCAGAAGTCTTAGCAGTGTCAGTATCTCCTACAAAGAGAAACATGAGGACATTATATTAACAGTAAGGCTGTAGTGTACAGGAAGTATTAATACAGCAAGGAGTACTGGTGTCTATCAACTAAGGCAGTTTTGTGTGTCAAAGGTTTCAATGATGGAAGATGCACTGAACTAACAGGAAGTATCACGGACTATAAGAGCACTTAATTATTCTCACAGAACTAAAAACCAAACAATATGGAAAGCTTCAAAATGTAAACTAATAAAACTATTTCTTTAAAAACAAGTGGATTTTTTAAAGGAATGCAAATTACATAACAACTTGAACCAACATGAATTTCCTTCCCAGGAAAAATTCGTAACCTAAAAAACTGTAGGGTAGAAACAACATGAAATTATCTGAATAGAACAAATAGCAGAAAATAACTTGCTCTTTTTTGTGTGTCTCATTGGTGCCTACATTCAACGGTTCACATCAAATTACTTAGTTTTCCATGAACCCCACTAAAACCCATGAAAGTGTTTTCCCTCAAAGGCAAGGAAATTTCTTATAGATCAAAACTTATATATAATTCATGCAAGGTAATGTAAGTGGTCAAACACTTTTGTGAAATTTGGATGATGAAAGAGAACACGATGCAAGTCAAGCAACCTTTAATAAGATAAATAATTTTATCTATAAAATAATTTCAAGAATGATTTTTTTCATTACATTTGAATGTACAGTACTGTTATCTTCATTACAACCAAAATGAAAGGGAAAGTCAGGGGCAACTTTCAATTTAGACCACACCTACCTTTAATAGTTGCTGCTGTTCCAAGACGCGAGGAACCAGATCCGATCTGAAAACATGACATGAAGTAAGATACTTGTCGGACAAGTTCTATTGGAGCCATGCAACCTGTTTGCTGTGGCACAGGCTGTGCATGTCTTACTGATTTGCTGAGCTACCCAATGCCTCTATGTGCTCAGGACTCATGGAGCCTACCCACGGCCAGATCCTCCAATCTCAAGCAACTCATGTCATATAATTATCATCGTTTTTTATACTGCATCATGACATGTTCATGTTATAAACAAAAGCAAAACCAGGCATTATGTCTATCTGAAATAAATTTAGACTTCTTAGGGTATAAAAGGAAGGTTTGCATGACAAATATATTAACATATGCTACAAAGTGCAACACAAGTCGTACCATCAACTTTAGTGTATCATTATGTACCTTCTTTAGTTACAGGCAAAGAGCAAGTACTTCTTCATAGAATATTAAAAAATAAATCAATAAAAGTCTAAAGCATCCATGAAGAGTGAATTTTTAGCACAAACTATAAGTAGAAAATTAAAACTTGTTGAGCTTTTAGTGCTTATATTCAAGATGGTTTAACACTTCCCTAAAATTTCACATTCATTATTTATTATACTGCTATGAAAATCATATAAATAAATACCACAAATTCCACAAACACATTAAGAAAACCAAAGATAACAACACAACAGTTACTAAATCAACAAGTCTTAGCAATTCTTCCTATAACTTGTTTTCATGGATTCAAAGAAGAAAACAGTCAAGCAAAGTTAACACTGTAAAATAAAATTAAGAACATTCATATAATACTCAATATTTTACCAAGTCTTCCTCTTCATTGGTTTGATTTAGCAGGTGTATATCACAAGAAATACACTCAAAATATAGGTTAATGTTGACTTTGGAGGGGCATGAGGGCCTTTCTTCATCTGGATGGCAACGGAATAGGTGCACAGACGTAAAAATTCACTTAGCTGTACATTTAAGGTGTGTACCATGCTGTACAAGTTATACGCCAGTGAAAAAGTAAATAAAAATAAACATACATATATAGGTTGAAACTACAAATAAACTCGAGGTAGCCAATAAAAAATAAGCTTTGTAATAATTTTGAACTATTTTATTAAGCTTGGTTCTTCTAGTTTTTCCTAATTTCTGCTTTCAATTAGCCACAAAAGACATTACAATTTGCCATCAAGAAAAAAAAACAAAAAGCATTTCATTGCAAAAGAAAGTTTCATTCTTACAACACCTGTTACATAAGTTATAAAATTAACATATGCTCTTTTTCTACTAGAATTAAACATAACTTCCTAGACAGAAATTTAAAAACAAGAAAACAAAAACATCATTTTATGCATACCATTCTAGGAATTTAAACTTAAAAAAAATTTTTTATATGGATATGGCAGTCATTTGTTCAGAAGCTCAAAGTATTCCCTTTCTCCTTCCTTAACAATCTCCTTATTTTGTTCCAAAATTGGTCATACACCTTCCAATCTATGAGAAGTACGCCCAGTCCCAAACAAATGCCACACTACCACCTCTAGATTTAGGTGAAAAACAACTCCTATTTCTTTTTTCTCTCTCTCTCTTTTTTTCTTTCTTTTTATAGAGATGGGGTTTCACCATGTTCACCAGGATGGTCTCTATCTCTTGACCTTGTGATCTGCCTGCCTCAGCCTCCCAAAGTGCTGGGATTACAGGCGTCGGCCACCGCGCCTGGCCCAACTCCTATTTCTTTAAGTCACTATTAGTTGAGTATTCTATTACTTGCTGACAAAAACTTTCTTAACAGATATAACAGAGTGGTTATATTTTATTCTTTATACTTTTCTGTATTATACCTCCCCTCAAAATATCTAAGAATTATGACTGTTTACATGTGAAATAACATGGCATCCAGAATATAAACTATAGTACATCCAAATGTGATGCATTCCCCAAAGTGTCACTGTAGAAAAACACTTAATGTTATTAATGCTCATGATACAACCAATTATGACATTATGTATTATTTTAATTTTCCTGTTTACCCTCACTTGTTAAATTTCCTAAAAATGAAAATTTTTAAGTTAAGAAAAAATAGTATCTTTCTACACTTGGGAATGAAGTTTTTTATTTAAGTGCTTTGCATAAACTAAAATATTCCACTGTTTCTTCTCTATAACAAGGGCCATAGGAAGGATTATTAATACCAGGGGAAGAAAGGTTACTTGTAACTAGAGAGTATATTAGGCAAGGCCATCTCCCCTAAGAAGCCCTGCCTGTCTGTCCAACTGGAAACAATCATTTTATCCTATGAAATAATTAGCTCTTCTTCTGTACCATTCCTATGGCAATTTTTACTTTGTATCTTACACTTATATTTTCTTGGTAACATATATCACATCTTTATCTTTGGTTACTTATATCACATCTACTATGAAATTACAATCTGTCAGTATAAGACACACTTGCCAACCCAGACAAAGTAGAATGACTTGAATACAATGGGCACTAAAATATTTGATATTAGAAAAGTGACAAAAGGAAAGAGGAGGAGGTAAGGACAGGAAAAAAAGGTAGGGAAAAGAAAGACAATAGAAATGGAGGGTAGAAGACGAAAGGGAGAAAGGCAGAGGCGAAGGAAAGAATGGTAACAATGACTATGACATAGCTACTATGGTCAGCAGGTTCACTGTTTAGTACAGAAGAAATTTACATAAAGCATTATCATGTACAGCAGTATCTTACACATTATACAATAAAATACATACAAGAAACAATAGTATGTCTACAACAGTAATATCTCCACCAATATACAAAAAGCCAGACTCTACCTCATCACTTCAGCTTCTCTAAAGAGTAACAATAATTATGTCAACCATTCATTTTGTCACAATATAAAACAAAAACACTAAAATCCAAGTATCACAACAGCCTCTAATATTTGCCCATTTTTATTAAAAAGTTATTATTAAGTAAAAGGTATGCTGTGTGTTTAACAACATGCACACATGCTTTAATCACAGTCAGTAAGGGACTCCCTACTGACTGCATCACATTTGGATGTACTATAAAAAGTAAGGGACTCCCTACTGACTGTGATTAAAGTTCCAACAGAGACGATGTCAAGGTCACAGGCTCCAAAAATGCATGGCCACTGCTGGCCCTTTCATCTGTCCTATTGCAAAAAAGGAAAAAAGGTCTCCAAAAGACAACTGGAGAAATGTAGGCTTACTCTCTGAGGGTCTGATACTACCTACATTTGTCAAGAAGAAAGCCCAGGGTTAATTAAGATTACAAAACACACAGCCATATTCAAGAATTGAGGATGGGCGTAGTGGCTCACGCCTGTAATCCCAGCACTTTGGGAGGCCAAGGTGGGCAGATCACGAGGTCAGGAGTTTGAGACCAGCCTGACTAACATGGTGAAACCCTGTCTCTACTAAAATACAAAAATTAGTTGGGCATGGTGGTGCATCCCTATAATCCCAGCTACTCAGGAGGCTGAGGCAGGAGAATTGCTTGAACCTGGCAGGTGGAGGTTGCAGTGAGCTGAGATCATGCCACTACACTCCAGCCTTGGTGACAGAGTGAGACTCTGTCTCAAAAACAAAAGAACTGAATTATTTAATTCTATAAAAAGAGACTGAGAGAAGGACAAGGCCACAAAAAAACAGGATCAAGGATAGTAACCCTTGTCTTCAAACAGGCATTGTAAAATTTGAAACTTAAAAAGTATCAATCTAAGGCTGGGCATGGTGGCTGTTATCTGTAATCCCAGGACTTTGGGAGGCTGAGACAGGCAAGATCACCTGAGGTCAGGAGTTCAAAGCCAGACTGGCCAACACTGTGAACCCCGTGTCTACTAAAAATACAAAAAATTAGCCAGGCATGGTGGCAGGCACCTGTAATCCCCAGCTACTCGGGAGTCTGAGGCATGAGAATGGCTTGAACCCAGGAGGCAGACGTTGCAGTGAGGCAAGATTGCACCACTGCACGCCGGCCTAGATGACAGAGCAAGATTCTAGCTCAGGGAAAAAAAAAAAAAAAAAAAGTATTAAGCTAATTAATGTCATAGCTCTTTTCACATTCTTTAAACAAACAAACAAACAAACAAAAACTCTTCACATCTCGCATTCCATCAGCTTGTTACGGAAGGAAGACAAATTTAAGAACCTACATGTTCTGTACTATAATCAATCACAACCAAAACTATTACCAGAAAGTCATTCACTTTAACTTTAAATCATGAACATGCTAATCAAATAAGCGGCAAATCTTCTATCAAAATATATTAGAAAACAAGACCCTGCTCAAGATTTTGATACATATAGTGTTTTTCATAACATTGTTCTTAGGGCTACCAATGCAGAAGAGCAGAATACTACAGGACAGAGTTGGCAGAATTATGCCTGCTATTTATTCGTTTGTTAAATGAGAAGCTAGTTCTGATCTACCTGTAATGTTTTGTTATCTAGACACATAAAGATAATTAGCAATCATTAAAGTCAACTGTATACAAGGCAGTATATAAAACAGACGAAAAAAAGAAAATCTACTCTGTAGAGCCTTATAAACTGCCACATAAATAAGTACTCCATCTGCAAGAGAAAAGGGTCAACACCATATGGTGTTTGAAAATCTTGACAAATGTAGGATAGTTACAAGAAGAGTTTAGTTAGACCAGAAAATAAGGAGGACTAAGTCTCTCTCTAGAACAGAAAGGAGGGAGAAAGAGAAGAATGGTTTCAATCCACAAGCAGTGCCGTACGATAACAGGAAGACTGGAGTAAGAAGTAAGGTCTAGTCTAGACCCTGATATAAATCAGCTATTTCTTCTTCTATATAATGAAAAGACTGACATAATGACCACTAAAACCTATAGTTATGTAAAGGTCTGCTATGAGAAGACCATGAATATTTCTCACAAAGTTCATAGAATTTTACTCTATGTAGTGAAATCATCTGCTGAGAAGGACAGCAGATATATAGTCCCAGGAATAACTGGGACTTTGATTAGCGTACAGGTATTTAGGATGAATAAGAGAACTAGAGCAGCAAAGGTCCAGCTAAGTTCTGAAATAATACTTTAAGGGTTACCATTTTAAGTTAAAGTTACACAGTAGAAAGACATTAAAATTGGTAAAAGCATATTTGTATTTTACTTTTAGCCTTACCATTAAACATCTTGAACACTGAGAGATTTTCAGCATTTGTTTTTATTTTTTGGTCACATTTAAACCAGAGGTAACCACAGACATCTACATCTCTCCAATACAGATGATGTGAAGGTAGATAAGACAGTGCAAGCCAGAAGCTCAATTTCCTAAGGGTACTCACAACTGTCATGATCAAAACTATATACCCAAAGATGAGTCTGTGGTAATGCTCAATGAGTATGTAATTAACTAATGTGAAAAGTAACTTTAAAAGAATGTCAATAAATTATTAATAAACAATTAAAAATTAATAATCAGAAAGATAAGACAAAACATCAGCTGACTTAAAGACATGAGAATAACTGAGACCACCATCAGGAGGAGGGAAAAAAGACAAAATAAAGCAGTACAGGTTCCTACCTGGTTGCTTGGATCTAGACCCGCATAAGAGTTTCTGGAACTGCAACCAACTGGGGGTGTGGCCTCTCGGATGAACTCAGACATCTCAATCCCTCCACCAGGATCACTGTGGATAAAATAATGAGAAAAAGAGAACTGTCATTATTTTGTTTTTCTTTTGTTAATTTTTTAAGTTTTACTTTTATTCTATAAAACTAAGAGGTTCTGATTTTTAATCGAGCAAATAGCAAAAAAGGTAAACAATGATCATTCTTCATTTATAAGTCTGATAATTGGAACTGTTTTATAAACACATCACTACTTGAAAATATGTAAAACTTTCTTATTCCAAATGGTCTACATCCAATCCAACATTAGAAACAGGCCTTAATTACAGTTATAGCAAACTAAATATGTTATGATATGTGCCATCAAACCACTCTTACAAAGAAATGATTGCCTTTTGCTTCCCAAGAGCAAAGAGAAATTGTTCGATTGTAAACACAGAATGTAATCAGATATTACATTAACGAATCCCCCGCGAGATCAGTACGAATGAGCCGCACGATACAGTGATGTACACACAAGAGAACAGTCACCCTGCTCAAAAGCTATTTGTATCTGTATTTTTTCAGTAAACAGAATGTATCTAGAATATTAACTTGTTTTACAGAACCTGGAAGCCTAAGATTTTAGATCTGTACGTGTTCAGAAGGCCAAAGTCAAAAAAGGAAAGTGATGCTCTGTAGTAACAACGTAGACAAAAGAGAAAAGCAGTAAAATCTAAGCACTGGAGAAGCGCAAACACAGTATATAAAGATAACAAGAACCCAGATTTACAGGGAAAAAAACCACACACCAAATTTTACAAAACTTAGGCAACGCTACATAAGGTTCCTCAGGGAGACAACTCTTAGAATCTAAGTTATAATCCTACTTTTTGCCATGTGCGGTGGCTCGCGCCTGTAATCCTAGCACTTTGGGAGGCCAAGGCAGGTGGATCACGAGGTCAGGAAATCAAGACCATCCTGGCCAACATGGTGAAACCCTGTCTCTACTAAAAATACAAAAAACTTGGCTGGGCGTGGTGGCACATGCCTGTAGTGCCAACTACTCGGGAGGCTGAGGCAGGAGAATTGCTAGAACCCAGGAGGCGGAGACTGCAGTGAGCCGAGATCGCACCACTGCACTACAGCCTGGGTGACAGTGCGAGACTCCGTCTCAAATAAATAAATAAATTAATTAATTAATTAAATTTAAAAAATAAAATAAATTCTACTTGTTGCCCAGAGTTTTTTCTCATTCTACCTGGTATAAACAGAGTAAGTATGCAGTAATTTTTTAGCTATTATCAGGATAAAAGTTACAGTATATGTGTTGGATATTACAGAGGATATATCTTGCTATCTGGCATCCAATTCAACCTCCTGATTATCAAAAAAAAGAAAAAGGCAACCCCCAAATTCTTCAGGTAAACCACCTTATCCCAAACTCTCATAGGCTTTTGGGTAATGTGGACCCCACCCTCAGGTTTAGGAGTAGGCTCTACTGTCCAAAGTCATAAGCATATCCCATTCTTCTGGTCACTGAAATTAGCTCTATAATAAGCACAGGACCCAACCCAGGTAAGAGGAAATTTCTCTATATCTGCTACTCTTAATGTTGACACTTAAGGCCTGGAGCTGCTGCAGCCATCTTACAACCATAAGGAAGAGCCTGTTCTACGAAGCCAAGTAATGGAAAAGAACAGAGTCTGGCAAGAAGAAGAGACACGGGGATATGAAGTGACAGTTTGAAACGCTGCATCCTGGCACATCTGAAGACATCCCTCACATGCAGACTTTTCAGTAATGTGAGCAGTAAATTCCCTTAAGCCTTTTTGGGTACAGTATTCTGACAGCTACGATCAAAAGATATAAGCAATATCTTTGGATGGTCTTGATTTCCTGACCTCGTGATCCATTATTTTCATTTAATACATATTTAACATTTAGTAGTTTGAATTCTAGTGTGTTTTTACGATCTATGATCTCACAATTATAATGTCCCTGTTTGCTTAACAGGTTCCTAACTCTAAGCCATTGACTACAGTCAGCTAACTAAGGTTCAATAAAGAAAGCTAGCTTTCTAACTTACTATCCATTTATGAAAATAAAATAGATTAGAACTCAGGTACACATGTAATGGCCAATTCAGTATACAAACACTCATGTGAGAGAAACGTAAACATGGCTCAAGTTTATAAGGTGTCTGGTATTAACTCATACAAGCTATGTAAGCCAGAAGGAGAAATTTTCTAAACTGGAAAAACCTTAATGTGCATATAGAGGCACTATCACCACACTGCATTACTAATGAATATTCAGCAATATTACGGTTTCTCCACTAGAATGCATCCACTAAGTGAGATCCAAAGAAATCAGAAGATGGAAGGCAAGGTACAGATTAAGAAATAAAATACTCACCAACACAGAAAGGAAAGAGAGGCCTCATCTTGCCTAGTCTATATATATATATATATATATCTATGTATATATATACACACACATATATATATACACACACACACACATATATTCATATATATACAGATACATATGTATCAACTTTATTGAAATATGATTCACATATCACACAATTCACCCTTTTAAGCTGTATAATTCAATGGTTTTTAGCATATCATTAAATTATGAAACCACCACCAAAGCCAATTTTAGAGCATTTTTATCACCTCAAAAACAAACCCCTTTAACCATTACTACCCTCCTTCCTTTCCATCCTCCTTAGCCCTAGACAACCATTAATCTACATTCTGTCTCTACAGATTTTCCTGTTCTGGACATTCTATATAAATGGAATTGTATTTTATCTTTTGTGTCTGGCTTCTTTCACTTAGCATGTTTTCAAGGTTCATCCATGTTGTAGCATGAATCATGTATTTCATTCCTTTTTATAGCCAAATAATATTCCACTGTATGGATAAACCTATTTGTTTATTCAATCATCAACAGATGCTTAATCTTGCCGACTTTTATACATCACTTCTGATAGCAAGTCCAAATCATTGCAATCTGAAGATACAGTTATTATTAATAATAAATAAAAACAGGCTGGGTGTGTGGTTCATGCCTGTAATCCCAGCACTTGGGGAGGCCAAGGCAGGCGATCACTTGAGCCCAGGAGTTTAAGACCACACTGGGCAACATGTCAAAACCCCATCTCTACAACAAAAATTACCCAGGCGTGGTGGTATGTGCCTGTTCTCCCAGCAACTCAAGATGCTGAGGTGGGCAGACAGATTTAGCCCAGGAGGTCAAGGCTGCAGTGAGCTGTGATTGTACCACTGCATTCCAGCCTGGGCAACAGAGCAAGACCCTGTCTCAAAATAATAATAATAATAAATATTTACCAAGTACTTACTATATTCCATTCATAGGAGTATGTGCTTTATTTGTATTTTCTGATGAAACTTTTTTATAAGTGCTATTATTCTCCTTTTACAATTGAAAAACTGAAAACCAAAAGGTGAAAAAACTGAAAACCAAAAGGTATAAAAACTTGCCTAAGGTCTCAGAGGAGGAATGAAACATAAACAAGTCATTGGTAAATGGAGTTCAGGTGAAAGGGGAGGACAGAAATAATACCTCCTCAGCACTCTACAAATAAGTTATCATATCTGTTCTTTCTTTATTTCCCACACACTTGAATACAGGTACTCATAACCAGCATGGCCTAAGACAAGGCTCAAAAACCAGGTCTGTGAAACTCTAAAGCCCACATTCTCACTTTTTGTTCTTGTTGTTTTTAAGAGACAAGGTCTCGCCCTGTCACCCAGGCTGGGGTGCAGTGGTGCAATCATAGCTCACTGCAGCCTCAAACTCCTGGGCTCAAGTGATCCTCCCACCTCAGTCTCCTGAGTAGCTGGGACTACATGCACACGACACCACACCCGGCTAATTTTTTATTTTTTGTAGAGACAGAGTCTCACTGTATTACCCAGGCTGGTCTCAAAATCCTGGCCTCAAGGGATCCTCCCACCTTGGCCTCCCAAAGTGCTGGGATTACAGGTGGAAGCCACTGTGCATGGCCCTCATTCTTTCTAAGAAAGCACACTGCCTTACACCAAATAGGCACTGAAGTTCTCTTTCCAGTTCAAAACTGAAAGTAAACGCCACTATTTAGAACAGGGATTTTTAAACTCAGTACTATCAACATTTTCGGGTCATGCAATTCTTGACTGCATTGTAGGATGGCTAGCAGCAACTCTGGCCTTTACCCACTAGATGCCAGTAGCAACCCCTTCAGTGTGACAACCAAAAAAAAGCTCCAGATATTGCTAAATGTCCCCTGGGTGGCAAAATTACCCACTCGCCACCACTGCCCCCCCCCCCCACCCCATTGAGAAACAATGATTTAGAACTAATGGTCAAAGATCAACACTGCGTGGGAAGAAAGGAGATATCAAAGAAACAAGAAAGATGAAGGGAAAAAATCGACAGCTGCTTTTATTTAAAAACCCTCTAGTAAAATTTCTGCACTTCTTTCTTCTCTATAAATTCTGAAATAAAACTCTTAGCCAAGCTGTAGGTGTTCTAAATATAAACATAAAATAGCTGAGGAAGAGTTTTCTTTATTGGCAAGACTTGCAGGTTTGCAGAGATTTCAGCACATACCTGGAAAGCATAGTAGCTTATAACTCCCACAGAAGCAAAGTGGTCTACTGCAGTAAGCAATACACCAAATTCAGGTACTATCTACCTTTGTGCCTTAACTTCCCCAGCTGTTAAGAAAAAAAACAAACCAGGTACAGGCAGAAAAGCAGAAGGGGTCTAATCTCAATTACAGAGAAGTCTTCACAAACTAATTTGTTGATTATTAGTATCATATTAATTGCTCATGCTCAGGCTTTGATCAGAAACTTTGCAACACCATTAAAGTACCGAGTTTGTAAATCTAGAGTAAAATGATGCTCATAAAAACAAAGTTCCTATATTCACAGGTACAAAGTTCCTAAACAGAATAATCTCTCTCAGAAAACAACCTAAAATCCAGCTTCATACAGTTTGAACTGATCCTTAGTTTACAATATTATAAGCATTACTGCCCTGAGAAACATAGAGAAACCATTATCTTTCTTCAAATGTTTATATTCAAATCCTAAAATTAATGTTACCTCCTGAAGCATTAGAAATGTAAAAAAAAAAAAGTGACTGTTTCCCTAAAATAAAGATTTAAGTATTTTAACTGCTGTACTACATAAAAGAGAGACCAATGAAAATCATAAAGCTTAAGTAGTTCTGCTATACTTATTCATTCACACAATAAATTGAGAGGTACAATGTACCACACACCGTGATAGGCTCTAGAGATACAAGTATTTATTTTCCTATTCATTTCTTTTCCTCAGAACAGAAGATTCACAAGTGGGAGGGTGAGGAAAGGAGATGTCAAAAACAAAAACCTACAACAAAGATCTTACTGAAACTTAAAAACATTCTCTTTAAAGGTTAGAAAAAAAGACAAGGATGTACAAAAATAATATTTCAAACTAACCATGTGCTAGAAATCATAGCCAGTGAAAAAAATTAAACAAGAAGTATAAGGACTAGAAAGAAATAAATTAAATTGTGATCATATAGACGAAGGAACATCATTAATAAGGGGGTTTAATAAGATTGCTACATTTTAGGAGGAAAAAACAAAATTATAAAAAATATTTTAATAGCATAAACACTATAAAATAAATTTCCTTTTAATGGAGAAAATGAAAAACCATTACTGAAAGACATTTAAAAAGACTAAATAAATGAAGAAATTCAATATTGTAAAGATACAAATTCTCAGCAGCAGGATCTACAAATTCTCAGCAGCAGGATCTACAAATTCTCAGCAGCAGGATCTACAAATTCCGCAGCGGGATCTACAAATTCAGTGAAACTCCAAGAAAAATATCAAGTTCCTGCAGACTTTAAAGTTTACATCAAAAGTCAAAGAGCCAAGAATAGCAAAGTCTCTTCTAAAAAAGAATATGGTGGGAGGTTCACCCCACTAGCTATCAAGAGTCATGGTTTAAAGCTGATAAGAATAGTGTGGTAATGGCATAGGCAAGTACATCAACAGATCAGAACAGAGAACCCAGAGACAGGCCACCAGAAATGAAAATTTAGCTTTTGCCAGTGAGAGTGCTGCAAATTACTAAGGAAAAGATACTCCATTTAACAAATACTGGGTAAATCAGAGATTAATTTAAAAGAATAATAATAAGACTTAAGAACCTACCTGAGACTACAGACTAAAATAACTTCGGGTAGAACTGAAATGTGAAAACAAAAGAAACATGAAACTTAAAAAAGACAATACAGAATACCTTTCTGATCTTTGTGTAGAAAATAATTAAGACACAAAAATGCTAGCCGGGCGCGTGGCTCACGCCTGTAATCCCAACACTTTGGGAAGCTGAGGCGGGTGGATCACCTAAGGTCAGGAGTTTGAGGCCGGCCTGGCCAACATGGTGAGACACTGTCTCTATTAAAAATACAAAATTAGCAGGGTGTGGTGGTGCATGCCTGTAATCCCAGCTACTCAGGAGGCAAGGTGAGAGAATTGCTTGAATCTGGGAGGCAGAGGTTGCAGTGAGCTGAGATTGCGCCACTGCACTCCACTGGGCAACAAAAGCAAAACTCCCGTCTCAAAAAAAAAAACCTGATTACTAAAAAGTGGTAAATTTCATTGTTCTAAATTTAAGAATATATGATAACCAGGTCGGGCGTGGTGGCTCACGCCTGTAATCCAAGCACTTTGGAGGCCAAGGCAGGCGGATCACCTGAGGTCGGGAGTTCAAGACCAGCCTGACCAACATGGTGAAACCCTGTCTTAAAAAATAAAAATAAAAATAAAGAATATATGATAATCATAAAAACCTTTAAGGAAAGCAAAATGGCAAGCCACAACTTGGGAGATGACTGGAATATATACATAACTAATAAAGGAGTAGCATGAAAATATATTTTTAAAAATCCTAGTAATCATTAAGAAAAAGACAACTCCAAGGAAAAAGGAAACAAAACAAAAATGAGCATTGGAAAAAGAAAAAACCTAAATGGACCATATATAAAAACATAAGATGCTTAACCTCATTAGTAATCAGAAAGATTAACTGAAAGTCACAATCAGATGCATTTTACACTTCGTGAATGGCAAATTTTTTCAAGACAGGGTCTTGCTCTGTCACCCAGGCTGGAGTGCAGTGATGTGATCAAAGCTCACTGAACTCTTGAACTCCTGGGCTCAAGTGATCCTCCCGCCTCAGACTTCCAAGTATCTGGCACTACAGGTACACATCACCATGCCCAGCTAGAGTTTTTCATTTTTTATTTTTTGTAGAGACAAGATTTCACTATGTTGCCCAAAATGATCTGAAACTCCTGGCTTCAAGCTGTCCTCCCACCTCTGCCTCCCAAAGTGTTGGGATTACAGGCAGAAGCCACAGTGCCCAGCCAATTTGCTGTTTGTTTGTTTTTTTAACCCCAATCAATAGCTAAGTGAATGGCAAATTTTAAAAGTTTACCAATATCAAATGTTGATGAGGACTGGAACAATAAGGACTTTCATACACTACCGGTGAGAACATAAATTGGTAAAATCATTTTGGCATACAGCTTGGAATTGCCTAAAAGTGAACATGAAAATGCCTTATAAACCAGCTTACATAAACAAGATATACACATGTACCATAAGACAAAAAAAACTAGAAATAACCTGAATGGCTATAAATAGAAGAATGAATAAATAGATTGTAGTCTGTTCTTAAAGTGGCACACTACATGTCAGGGAATATGAATAAACTCTAGCTACAAACATAAGCATGAGTGAGTCAATAAAATATAATATACTGTGCAAAAAAAAAAATCTCTCACAGAGAAATGCATATAGTATGATTCTCTTAGGCTGTCCTAAAGCAGACAAAAAATAATAATAAATATATTCAGGGATATCTACAAAGAGTGTGTAACAATAAAGAAAAGCAAGGAAGTTATTCACAAAAAATTCAAGGTTATGGTTACTCCTGAAGGGAAAAGTGGAATGAAATGGGAGAGGAATGTCATGAAGCTTATATGGTATTTGTACAATATTTTATTTCTTAAGCTGTGGTAGGTAATGAAGTATTCACTTGATTATTACTAACACAGTGTTTGGAATATTTATTCACAATAAAAAATTTTTTAACTAAAAGAAAATGGAAAAAACAATTCAGAAGCAATGACAAATACAAATAATATCCAGAATAATTAGAAAAATTATCAAGTGGTTACTATGTGTCAAGAATTATTCTAAGAGCTTTATATATATATATATATATACACATATATATATATTATTTCATTTATTCATTGTAACAACCCTATGAGATAGTTCCATTATTTTCCTCATCATTCCAACAAGAAAGCCATCGCATAAAAAGCTTAAATAACTTCTCCCATGTCATACCATTAAGAAGCCTTGGCTGACTGAGTGCGAAGTCTACATTCCGTTTGCTTATCCACAATGTAAGAGTATGCATTTCTTAACAGAAATAGAATAGGCTTAAGGAATATACAAAAACCATTTAAAAAATCTGAAATGTTATAAATCATAAAAGATAAGTGAATAAAGAGATGATAAATAAAAACATGAAAAAATGGAAATCTCATCTATATCCCTATTTTAAAAATTGAGTGTCTACAAATTGAATAGAATTGTCATAAAAATTCTAATGTAGGCAGTGAGCTGTGATCTTCCTACTGCACTCCAGCCTGGGTGACAGGGTGAGATTCTGTCTCTAAAACAAAAACAATAGCCGAGCATGGTGGCGCACGCCTATAGTCCCAGCTACTCAGGAGGCTGAGGCAAGAGAATTACATGAACCCAGGAGGTAGAGATTGCAGTGAGCCAAGATCGTGCCAGCCTGGGTGACAGAGTGAGACTCTGCCATACATACATACATACATACATACATAGAGGATGGCCAAACAGGAACAGCTCTGGATTGCAGTTCCCAGCGAAAAATTCAGAGGGTGAGCGATCACCGCATTTCCAAACGAATTTTTACTGCCCACAGACCAGGAGATTCCCCGGGCGGAAAAGCGCCATGAGTCTCCAGCAGGGCTCTTTCAGCCGGCGCAGCAGGTGTCTGCACAAAAACTCATACAAATCTGGGTGCTGTTTCAACTGGCGGCTGGAACGCCTGGGAGACAAGTCGCCCATTCAACTGAAAAAAAGGGGGCTGAAACAGGGAGCCAGGTGATCTGCTTGACAGGTCCCACCCCCAGAAAGACGAGCAATCTGAAATGGTCTGGATTGAGAGTTTCACAGCAAGCACAGCTGGACTCAGGGCAGTCCAGCTCTGTGGGAGGAAGGTGTCCGCCATTGCCGAGGCAGCCCACCACTACCAAGGCAGTCTGTCATTGCTAAGGCAGTCCACTATTACCGAGGCAGTCCGCGATTACCAAGGCAATCAGCATTACCGAGGCAGTTCTAACGACACCCCTGTAAACAAAACTGCAAGGAAGTTCACACAGCAGCTGGGGAGAGCCCACGGCAGCTCAGCAATGCCTCTGCTGGCAGACTGTGACTAGCATACCTCCTTACTGGGCAGGGCATCTCTGAAAAAAGGCAGCAGAATGACAGGAACTTATAAATAAAGCCCCACCTTCCCGGGACAGAGCACCTGGGATAACAGACGGTTATGAGTTCTGCTGCAGCACACTTAAACATACCTGCCCAGCAGCTCTGAACAGAACAACAGAGCTCACAGCTCAGCACTTGAGCTCCTATAAGGGACAGACTGTCTCGTCAAGCAGCTCCCCCAACCCCTGTATAACCAAAGAGACACCTCATAAAGGAGACCTCTGGCTGACATCTGGCAGGTATCCTTCTGGGACAAAGATAACAGAAGAAGAAACTGGCAGCAACCCTTACTGTTCTGCAGGTGCTGCAGGGTAATCCCCCAGGCAGGCAGGGTATGGAGTGGACCTCCAGCAGTCCTACAGCAGGGAGGCCTGACTGTTAGAAGGAAAACTAAGAAACAGAAAGAATAACTTCATCGGCAACAAAAGGACATCCACTCAGAGACTCCATCTGAAAGTCACCCACCACAAAGACCACAGGTAGATAAATCCACAAAGTTGGGAAGAAACCAACATAAAAAGGATGAAAACACCCAAAATCAGAACATCTCTCCTCCTCCAAGGGATCACAACTCCTCACCACCAAGGGAACAAGGCTGGAAGGAGAATGAGTCTGATGAATTGACAGAAACAGGCTTCAGAAGGTGGGTAATAACAAACTTCTCTAGCTAAAAGATCATGTTCTAACCCAATGCAAAGAAACAAAGAACCTTGAAAAAAGGTTTGACAAAATGCTAACGAGAATAAACAGCTTAGAGAGGAATATAAATGAATTGATGAAGCTGAAAAACAAAACACGAGAACTTCACGAAGCACACACAAGTTTCTATAGCCGAATCCACCAAGCAGAAGAAAGGATATCAGCGACTTGAAGATCAACTCAATGAAATAAAACGAGAAGGCAAGATTAGATAAAAAAGAGTGAAAAGAAATGAACAAAGTCTCCAAGAAATATGGGATTATGTGACCTAATTTATGTTTGATAGGTGTACCTGAATTTGACACAGAGAATGAATCCAAGCTGGAAAACAGTCTTCAGGATATTACCCAGGAGAACTTCCCCAACCTAGCAAGGCAGGCCAATATTCAAGTCCAGGAAATACAGAGAACACCACAAAGATATTCCTCAAGAAAAGCAACCCCAAGGCACATAATCGTCAGATTCACCAGGGTTGAAATGAAGGAAAAAACGCTAAGGGCAGCTAGAGAGAAGGTCGAATCACCCACAAAGGGAAGCCCATCAGACTCACAGCTGATCTCTCAGCAGAAACCCTACAGGCCAGAAGAGAGTGGGGACCAATACTCAACATCCTTAAAGAAAAGAACTTTCAACCTAGAATTTCATATCCAGCCACACTAAGCTTCATAAGCAAAGGAGAAATAAAAACCCTTATGAACAAGCAATTGTTCAGAGATTTCATCTCCACCAGGCCTGCTTTACAAGAGCTCCTGAAAGAAACACTAAACACAGAAAGGAACAACCAGTACCAGCCACTCCAAAAATGTACCAAATGGTAAAGAGCATTGACACAATGAAGAAACTGCATCAACTAACGGGCAAAACAAACAACTAGCATCAAAATGGCAGGATCAAATTCACACATAACAATATTAACCTTAAATGTAAATGGGCTAAATACCCCAATCAAAAGAACCAGACTGGCAAATTGGATAAAAAGTCAAAACCCATTGGTGTGCTGTATCCAGGAAACCCATCTCACATGCAAGGATACACATAGGCTCAAAATAAAGGGATGGAGGAAGATCTACCAAGCAAATGGAGAGCAAAAAAAAAAGCAGGAGTTGCAATCCTAGTCTCTGATAAAATAGACTTTAAACCAACAAAGATCAAAAGAGACAAAGAAGGGCATTACATAACGGTAAAAGGATCAATGCAACAAGAAGAGCTAACGACCCTAAATATATATGTGCCTAATACAGGGGCACCCAGATACATAAAGCAAGTTCTTAATGACCTACAGAGACTTAGACTCCCACACAATAATAGTGGGAGACTTTAACACTCCACTGTCAATATTAGACAGAACAATGAGACAGAAAATTAACAAGGATATCCAGTACTTGAACTCAGATCTGGACCAAGCAAACCTCATAGACATTTACAGAACTCTCCACCCCAAATCCACAGAATAGACATTCTTCTCAGCACCACATCACACCTACTCTAAAACTGACCACAAAATTGGAAGTAAATCACTCCTAAGCAAATGCAAAAGTACGGAAATCCTAACAAACAGTTTCTCAGACCACAGTGCAATCAAGTTAGAACTCAGAATTCAGAAACTAACTCAGAACCGCACAACTTCATGGAAACTGAACAACTGGCTCTTGAATGTTGACTGGATAAACAATGAAATGAAGGCAGAAATAAAGATGTTCTTCAAAACCAATGAGAATGAAGACACAACATACCAGAATCTCTGGTACATATTTAAAGCAGTGTCTAGAGGAAAATATACGGCAATAAATGCCCACATAAGAAGCAAGGAAAGATCTAAAATTGACACCCTATCGTCAAAATTGAAAGAGCCAGAGGAGCAAGATCAAAAAAACTCAAAACCTAGCAGAAGACAAGAAATAACTAGGATCAGAGCAGAACTGAAGGAGATAGAGACACAAAAAACCCTTGAAAAAAATCAATAAATCCAGGAGATGGTTTTTTGAAAAGATCAACAAAATAGACCACTAGCCAGATTAATAAAAAAGAAAAGAATAATCAAATAGATGCAATAAAAAATGATAAAGGGGATATCACCACAGATTCCACAGAAATACAAACCATCATCAGACATTATTACAAACAACTCTAGGCACATAAACTAGTAAATCTGGAAGAAATGGATAAATTCCTAGACACTTGCATCCTCCCAGGCCTAAACCAGGAAGAAGTTGAAACCCTGAATAGAGCAATAACAAGGGCTGAAGTCGAGGCAGCAATCAACAGCCTACCACCTAAAAAAGCCCAGGTCCAGATGGGTTCACAGCCGAATTCTACCAGACATACAAAGAGGAGCTGGTACCATTCCTTCTGAAACTACTCCAAACAATCCAAAAGAGGGAATCCTTCCCAAATCATTTTATGAGACCAACATCATCCTCATATCAAAACCCGGCAGAGACTCAGCAAGAAAAGAAAACTTCAGGCCAATATCCATGATGAACACAGATGCAACAATCTTCAATAAAATACTGGCAAACCAATTGTAACAGCACATCAAAAAGCTTATCCATCACAATCAAGCATGCTTCATCCTGGGGATGCAATGCAGGTTCAACATATGCAAGTCTATAAACGTAATTCACCACATAAACTGAACCAAAGACAGAAACCACATGATTATCTCAACAGATGCAGAGAAGGCCTTCGACAAAATTCAACAGTCCTTTATGCTAAAAACTCTCAATAAACTAGGTATCGACAGACCGTATCTCAAAATAATAAAAGCTATTTACAACAAACCCACAGCCAATATCATACTGAATGGGCAAAAACTGCAAGCATTCCCTTTGAAATCTGACACTAAACAAGGATGCCCTCTCTCACCACTCCTATTCAATACAGTATTGCAAGTTCTAGCCAGAGCAGTCAGGCAAGAAAAAGAAATAAGGGGTATTCAATTAGGAAAGGAGGAAGTCAAATTGTCTCTATTTGCAGACGACATTATTTTTAGAAGACCATATCGTCTCAGCCCAAAATCTCCTTAATCTGATAAGCAACTTCAGCAAAGTCTCAGGATACAAAATCAATGTGCAAAAATCACAAGCATTCCTATACACCAGTAACAGAGTGACAGAGAGCCAAATCAAGAACAAACTGCCATTCACAATTGCTACAAAGATAATACCTAGGAATACAACTAACAAAGGATGTAAAGGACCTCTTCAAGGAGAACTACAAACCACTGCTCAGTGAAATAAGAGAGGACACAAACAGGTGGAGAAACATTCCATGCTCATGGTTAGGAAGAACCAATATTGCAAAAATAGCCATACTGCCCAAAGTAATTTACAGATTCAACGCTATCCCCATCAAGCTACCAATGACCTTCTTCACAGACTGGAAAAAAATCACCTTAAACTTCTTATGAAACCAAAAGGGAGCCCACACAGCCAAGACAATCCTAAGCAAAAAGAACAAAGCTGGAGGCATCACACTACCTGACTTGAAACTATACCACAAGGTCACAATAATCAAAACAGCATGGTACTGGTACCAAAACAGAGATATAGACCAATGGAACAGAACACAGGCCTCGGAGGCAACACCACACATCTACAACCATCTGATCTTTGACAAACCTCACAAAAACAAGCAATGGGGAAAGGATTCCCTGTTTAATAAATGGTGTTGGGAAAACTGGCTACCCATGTGCAGAAAGCAGAAACTGGACCCCTTCCTGACACCTTACACTAAAATTAACTCCAGATGGATTAAAGACTTAAACATAAGACCTAACACCATAAAAACCTTAGAAGAAAGCCTAGGCAAAACCATTCAGGACATAGGCATAGGCAAGGACTTCATGACTGAAACATCAAAAGCATTGGCAACAAAAGCCAAAATAGACAAATGGGATCTAATTAAACTCCAGAGCTTCTGCACAGCAAAAGAAAAAATCATTAGAGTGAACCGGCAACCAACAGAATGGGAAAAAATTTTTGCAATCTACCCATCTGACAAAGAGCTAGTATCCAGAATCTACAAAAAACTAAAACAGATTTACAAGAAAAAAACAAACAAACCCATTCAAAAGTGGGCAGAGGATATGAACAGACACTTTGCAAAAGAAGACATATATGAGGCCAACAAACATATGAAAAAATGCTCATCATCACTGGTCATTAGAGAAATGCAAATCAAAACCCCATTAAGATACCATCTCATGCCAGTTAGAATGGCGATCATTAAAAAATCTGGAGAGAACAGACACTGGAGAGGATGTGGAGAAATAGGAACACTTTTACACTCTTGGTGGGAGTGTAAATTAGTTTAACCATTGTGGAAGACAGTGTGGCGATTCCTCAAGGACCTAGAAATAGAAATTCCATTTGACCCAGCAATCCCATTACTGGGTATATATCCAAAGGATTATAAATGGTTCTATTACAGGGACACATGCACACGTATGTTCACTGCAGCACTGTTTACAATAGCAAAGACTTGGAACCAACCCAAATGCCCACTTATGATAGACTGGATAGGGAAAATGTGGCACATATACACCATGGAATACTATTCAGCCATAAAAAACGGTGAGTTTGTGTCCTTTGTAGGGACATGGATGAACCTGGAGACCATCATTCTCAGCTAATTGACACAAGAACAGAAAATCAAACACCACATGTTCTCACTCATAGGTGGGTGTTGAACAATGAGAACACATGGACACAGGGAGGGGGAGCATCACACACTGAAGTCTGTGGTGGGGAACTAGGGGAGGGACAGTGGGGGGGTAGGGAGTTGGGGAGGGATAACATGGGGGAGAAATGCCAGATATAGGTGATGGGGATGGAGGCAGCAAACCACATTGCCACGTATGTACCTATGCAACAATCCTGCATGTTCTTTACATGTACCCCAGAACCTAAAATGCAATAAAAAATATATATATATTTAAAAAAAAACAAAATAAAATTCTAATGGAATTTTTTGGAGGATGAGCACACATGAAGGTAGCTCACAAAAGTAAGTATATGCATGAGAATAATCAAATTAATAACAAAAAGAGTCAGGTGTGGTGGCTCATGCCTGTAAACCTAGCACCTCAGGAAGCTGAGGCCGGTGGATTACCTGAGGTCAGGGGTTCAAGACCAGCCTGGCAAACATGATGAAACCCCATCTCTACTAAAAATACAAAGGTTAGCCAGGCGTGGTGGTGCATGCCTGTAATCCCAGCTACTCTGGAGGCTGAGGCAGGAGAATTGCTGCAACCCAGGAGGTGGAGGTTGCAGTGAGCCGAGATTATACCACTGCACTCCAGTCTGGTTGACAGAGCAAGACTCTGTCTCAAAAAAACACAAAAAAACAAAATAATAACAAAAAAGAAAAATACTGAAGTCACTCACAGTGCTAAGTATACTTATCTAAGTATCATATACTATGATAAAAACAACATAGTATAAACAAAAACAGGCAGAAATATGAAGCAGAAAACAAGTTCAGAAACTAGCGTAAGTATATACAATATACCACATAAAAAAGAAAGCATTTAAATTTACAGGGAAAAAATTCATTACTTAATGAACGGTGTTGTGACAAACAAACCTAAACAAATTACGTTCGATGTTTTCAAACTGACTACAATTTAAGTGTAAAAGGTAAAATGATAAAAATACTGAATATAGATACAAAGATCTTAATTTATTGTTTATTTATATAATTTGAGGGAAGGAAAATCTTAGAAAACATGTTATCAAAAGCAGAAATAATAAACATACAAAATTGGACCACAGAAAAATAAATTATAGGATATAAAGAGACTGACAAATAAAATCCTATAAGCCGAGGAACAGTATTTGACACAAAAGGGCTAATATCCTTTGTTTAAAAAAAATCCCAAAGTCAATGGCAAAAACAAAAATCCACCAGCAGAAAAATATGCAATTAACAGAACAAATATAAATGGCAATAACAAGAAAAATACCTCCATTTCACCAGTATTTCAAAAATGGAAATATTAAACAATAATTTCATTGTTTAAATGTTAATATTAAACAATGAGACATCAAAGTTTTTCAAAATACTAAACACCTGAGTTGTCAAAAGTGCAAAAAAAAGAGGCAGCTGAATTTCTGGTCACAGTCATTAAATGGTAAAATCTTGGGAATTTGGCAATAAATATTGGAAAACTTCAAAATGTGTATGGCATTTCTAGTAATTTCACCTCTGAAAAACTATGGTAAAACATTCAGGCCAGGAGTGGTGGCTCACGCCTGTAATCCCAGCATTTTGGGAGGCCAAGGGGGGTGGATTATGAGGTCAGGAGTTCAAGACCAGCCTGGCATAGATGGTGAAACCCCATCTCTAGTAAAAATACCAAAAATTAGCCGGGCGTGGTAGCACACACCTGTAATCCCAGCTATTTGGGAGGCTAAGGCAGAGAATTGCATAAACCTGGGGTACTGGGCCACTGCACTCCAGCCTGGGTGACAGAGCAAGGCTCCATCTCAAAAAAAAAAAAAAAAAAAAAATTGAATCATTTAATATTTAAACATCACAGTTATCTAATATTAAAATTCCAAAATAATTGACATAATTAAAAATGGGATAAATTATAATACATCCACACAATGAGATACTGTGCATCATTAAACATAATATCACAGAATAATTGTTTTCACTACTTCAAATATTTGCTGAGTACCTATCAATGCCAGACACTGATTTTGGACCTGGGAATATAATAGTTTATAAGAAAAACAAGGTCCTTGCCTTCAAGAAGTTTTATAAATGCAAATAAATGTTAAGATAATTTCAGATAGTGATTTAGGCAATAAACAAAAATTACAAGGGTAAAATATGTGTTTAATTAACAAACAGGATACTCATGTTAAGAATAAGGAAAAAAATGTGATTGAAAAAGAATAAACAAAGGCTCTCAATGCCCTGGATATCACCTGTTTTAACAGAGGAGTGCCCACTTTTTGTTATATTATTTATGCCTTGATATCTGAAATATTTCATATTATGCTCAGTGGAAACAACTGCTTAGATTATTTGATCTTTCTCACCTTGGTTTCCACATTTGTAAATCAGGGATATAACAGCATCTACCTGTTACAATTGTTTTGAGGTATGTCAAGTGTTCACCAAAAAACTTTTTCTAGAGTTATATTAGGGGTACCTATTATTTGTATAAGGTCACAAACTTTTGACTATGAATAAAGCACATACTTCTGTCAAAAAGAGAAAGTGGAAAGTGGCAAGGCCAAGGTCATGCTACAGAATGTGAGTGAGCAACAGGGATCACTTCAGCTGGGATGGAAAAGGAAAGCCACCAGAAGGAGTTGACACCTAATCACAGATGAATCCTAAGAAGTCAGTCTTGCAAAGATCTAGGAGAGAAAGAGCTAAGTTTCTAAGGTAAGAATATATAATTGAAAGAAATTTACAATAGGTTAAGTAAAGCACACAACTTATAAATGTCAAGTAAAATATCACAATCTGCTTAAGATATGCCTATATATATATATATACACACATTTTATTTATATGTATAAATAAAAATAAATACTGAGATTTATTATCCAAGCTCAATAATTTCTTTAGGCTGTTGGTTTTGGTCTTCAGTGTGAACTACCATATAGTAGTGTATTGTTCTAACCTGTCTAGCAATAAGGCCAAAAATATTGTATTGATTTAATCCCCCCGAACATGCCAGTTAGCTTAACTCTGTTCTATTACTATCTGTACCTGTCATTGTATCCACAGTGTTAAGATCTAACACTGACCTAAAATGACATAAAAAAAAAAAAAACACAAGTACAACATAATAATCACATCATTATACAGATACCACGATCTAAATCATTACAATCTGAGTGATATCAGTTTCCTTACCTCGGTCCGTTGCTGTCTTTTCTCCTGGTTGAACAGTTGCCTTGTTCAGCTTTGGCTCGCTGATCCGTGAACTCATTTGCAGTCCTATCTACAATTTCTCCAGCATCAAGTGCTCTGTGTAGTCGATAGTTGACCATCTTCAGAACAACGAAAACAGCAGCTATCACAGGACAATAAACTGCTACTATAATCATGGAAGAAGGAAGGGCCTTTAAGAGAAAGAAAATAAGGAAATACATTTAAAAATATTTTCTATTGTATTCAATTAGAGAAATCTGTATCTAAAATAATAAACGCATTTACACATAAAGCAACAACTATGTTACTAGCACTAAGCTACAAAAGTACTTATATAACTGCACTGCCCAATGCAAAAGACACTAGTTACATGTGGCTACTGAGTACTAGAAATATGGCTAGACTGCACTGAGATATAAAATGAGAATAAACTAACATTGCATTTCAAAGATTCAATATTTTAAAAGAGAATGTAAAATATCTCAATTTTTATGTTGATTACACGCTGAAATAACACTTAGATTATGTTGGGTCAAATAAAACATTATTAAAATTAATTTCACATGCTTCTTTTTACTTAATATGGCTACTAGGTTAAATGAAAGTTGCCAGGTTAAAAAAAAAAAACGTGGCTACTAGAAAATGTTAAATTATATATATGGCTTGCCTGCATTACATTTCCACTGGAAAGCATGGGTACACAGTCCATACCAAAAGCCTTATCATACAGCTGGAGAACAAATGTATCACATTACAGTGTATGTGACAAAAATCAACGTTGTGATCCAAACATAATCCCTGTTTATGGGCTCTGTGTAACCAATTTTTAGGATACATTCTTTGTGTACCAGAAAATTGGAAGTTAAAACTGTACTGAGAATGACCTTAGAACTGTGACCATAAAACCAAGTAAGATATGGAAGACATGCGAAATCTAAGTGGGTTTTATTTTAAAATAAACATTTAAAATACTTAAAAATTGTAGCCTGCCAAACAAAAAGAATAAAAGAACACAGAACAGAATCAAGTAACAGATTAAATGAAATAAGTCAGCCAAACATCCTGGGTGTGGGGCTGAAGGCCCATCAAAGAGGAGGATTCAGTGACGGGGAACTTGAGTCCATGGGTGGCAGGCTTGGAGACCAGCTCACTGGGAAGGCAAGGCCTACAGTCACTGTTAGCAGAGGTAATACAACTAGGCTCAACTTATCCCACTTTCATGAGGAAAATCAACCCAACACCTATAGCTCTAGACGCCCCCATGTTTTCATAAGATTCGATTTTAGTTATCTGAGAACATGACCCCAAATTGGCTTTAAAAAAGTAACCTCTAGCTGGGCGTGGGAGTAGACACCTGTAATCCCAGCTACTTGGGAGGGTGAGGCAGAAGAATCACTTGAACCTGAGAATCACTTGAACCTAGGAGGTGAAGGTTCTAGTGAGCCCAGATAGTGCCACTCTACTCCAGACTAGGTGACACAGTGAGACTCTGTCTCAAAAAAAAAAAAAAAAAAAAAAAGGAGTAACCTCAAATCACTTGAGATAAAAATAAAAAGGTCTTGTTGAGGCAGGCAGGTTTAGAATACAGATATGATCTAAGTTTCTTTAAAAAAAAAAAGTTCTTGAGAGGCAAAGATGGTGGGTTGTAAATGAGAGGAGAAAACATAAAATCCACAAATTAATACTTTTGTGATGAGTGTGGGCATAATAGGTATATATTAAATATTTGATATTTTCAAATACTTGGATTAAGATGTCCTGCACATTAATGTATTTAAAAAACTAAACTTGTGATTCCAATTTAAAATGTTACTAAATAACTGGTTTGGGCTTATAATTTTAAGTTGAGAAATATATTTAGAAGTTTACAAAATCCATAATTATCAGATTTGGAAGAGTTGAGTACTTGTATGATATTGTGTAATATATATTTGGTCTTCATCCCAGTTTGCTGGTATAATACTCTTAAAATCCCTGGAATCTCCAAACTGGTAATTTTTGTTCAATATTAGGTTGACTGGTGCCTGGAGGCTCCTGGATAGCCTGAGGAGCAGGACTGATTTCCAGGGGAGCCAACCCTCAACCTCCAGGAGGGGAAGAGGGGCTGTAGGATGAGTTGATCACTGTATTAGTCCTTTCTCACGCTGCTATGAAGAAATACGCAAGACTGGGTAATTTATAAAGAAAAGAGGTTTAATTGACTCACAGTTCCACATGGCTGGGAGGCCTGAGGAAACTTACAATCATGGTGGAAGGTACCTCTTTCACAGGGCAGCAGGAAAGAGAAATGAATACCAAGTGAAGGGGGAACCCCCTTATAAAACCATCAGAGCTCATGAGAACTCACTGATTATCACCAGAACTGAATGGGAGAAATGCCCCATGATTCAATTATCTCCACCTGGTCCTACCCTGGACACATGGGGATTATCACAATTCAAGGTGAGATTTGGGTGGGGACACAGAGCAAAGCCACTTCATTCCACCCTGGCCCCTCTCAAATCTCATGTCCTCACATTTCAAAACACAATCATGCCTTTCAAACAGTCCCCCAAAGTCTTAACCCATTCCAGCATTAACTCAACAGTCTAAGTCTAAAGTCTCATCTGAGACAAGGCAAGTCCCTTCCACCTATGACCCTGTAAAATCAAAAGCAAGTTAGTTACTTCCTAGCTACAGTGAGGGTACAGGCAATTGGGTAAATACACCCATTCCAAATGCGAGAAAGTAGCCAAAATGAAGGGACTACAGGCCCCATACAAGTCCAAAATCCAACAGGGCAGTCAAATTTTAAAGCTCTGAAATAATCTCTTTGACTCTATGTCTCACATCCAGGTCACTGATACAAAGAGGTGGGCTCCCCACGGCCTTGGGTAGCTCCACCCCGTGGCTTTGCAGGGTACTGCTCCCCTCCTGGCTGGTTCATGAACTGGCATTGAGTGTCTGTGGTTTTTTCAGGCACATGGTGCAAGCTATCAGAGCTACCATTCTGGGGTCTGAAGGACAGTGGCCCTCTTCTCACAGCTCCATTAGGCAGTGCTAAATGGGGACTCTGCAGGAGGAGGGGAGTCCAACCCCACATTTCCCTTCCACAGTGCCCTAGCACAGGTTTTCCATGAGGGCTCCACCACTGCAGCAGACTTCTGCCTGGACATCAGGCATTCCCATACATTCTCTGAAATCTAGGCAAAGGTTCTCAAACCTCAATTCTTGACTTCTGTACATCCACAGGCCCAACACCACATGTAAGCCACCAAGGCTTGATGCTTGCATCCTTTGAAGCAACGGCCTGAGCTGTACATTGGCCCCTTTAAACCACAGCTGGGACGCGGGGTACCAAGTCTAGAGACTGCACAAAGTAGCAAGGCACTGGGCCCCACCCAAGAAACCACTTTTTCCTCCTAGGCCTCTGGGCTTGTGATGAAGCCTCTGATATGCCCTGGAGACCTCTGATATGCCCTGGAGACATTTTCTCCATTGTCTTGGTGATTATCATTTGGCTCCTTGTTACTTAGGCAAATTTTGGCACCCTTCTTTAATTCTTCCCCCAGAAAATGGGGTTTTGTTTTCTATTGCATCATCAACCTGTAAATTTTCCAAACTTTTATACAATGTAACCTCTTGAACAGTCTGCTGCTTAGAAATTTCTTCCACCAGATACTCTACATCATCTCTCTCAGGTTCAAAGTTCCACAGATCACTAGGGCAGGGGCAAAATGCCGCCAGTCTCTTTGCTAATAAAGCATAGTAAAAGTCACCTTTATTCCAGTCCCTAACAAATCCCTCATGTCCATCTAAGACCACCTCAGCCTAGCCTTTATTGTCCATATCACTACCAAGCAGTTTGGCCAAAGCCATTCAAAAAGTCTCTAGGAAGTTTCAAACTTTCCCCTATCTTCCTGTCTTCTTCTGAGCCCTCCAAACTGTTCCAACCTCTGCCTGTTACCCAGTTCCAAAGTCACTTCCACATTTTAGGGTATCTTTACAGCAGCGTCCCACTACCCGGTACCAATTTACTGTATTAGTCCGTTCTTACGCTGCTAGGAAAAATACCTCAGACTGGGTAATTTATAAAGAAAAGAGGTTTAATTGGCTCACAGTTCTGCATAAGGGGGAGGCCTCAGGAAACTTACAATCATGGCGAAAGGCACGTCTTCACAAGGCAGCACAAGAGAGAAATGAGTACCCAGTGAAGGGGAAAGCCCCTTATAAAACCATCAGATCTCGTGAGAACTCACTATCTCAAGAACAGCATGGGGAAAACCACCCCCATGATTCAATTATCTCCACCTGGTCCTGCAATTGACATGTGGGGATTATCACAATTCAAGGTGAGATTTGGGTGGGGACACAAAATCAAATCATATAAATCACCAATAGTCAAGAAATTATGTAATCAACCATGACTACATAATGAAGCTTCTATAAAAACCCAAAAGGCCTGGGTTCAGGAGCTTCATGATACCTAACATATAGAGGTTTCTGGAGTGTGGCATGCCCACGAAGCCCCAGGGCCCTTTCCACATGCCTTGCCTCATGCAATTTTGCATTTGTATCCTTTGTATTAATGATATCTCCAGGTAGACAGTGTCAGAATTGAACTGAAGGATACCCAGCTGGTGTCTGCTGAGCAGAACTGGTTGACTGCTTAGCGTTTAAGGACACCCCCACACATCTGCTGTCAGAAGTGTTCCATGCTGTGATAGTACAATAGGAGAACTCAGTTTGTTTTTTCTGTAGCCTCTCAACTTGCAAACATTTGTCAGATAATTTAAATCCTTAAAAATGAATATTAGATTTTTTTTTTTTAATGGGGTTTCAACATGATGGTCAGGTTGGTCTTGAACTCCTGACCTCAGGTGATCCACCCACCTCGGCCTCTCAAAGTGCTAGGATTACAGGCGTGAGCCACCGCGCCCGGCCAAATATTAAATTTACAAATGAAATTTGATGGGGTCTTAAGCTACTAAAAAAAAAACCCTTTTAAATTATTGTTAAACTATGTTAGATATGTAAAGAGTTGAGTTTAAAATTCTTAGTTGTTTAATTTATAGCTTTAAGAAATCTAATATTCATTATGAAAAACAAAAGTGCTCTGAATAACCTTTTCTGAGCAAAATGGACACTCTCAAACACACAACACAAATTGTTTTGATACATACAAACACATACACATCTCAGAGGATTTACAAAAATTCTGTGTGACACTGGCTTCCATCTGAAATATGTGCCATAAAAACTAGAATTCTTGGAAATTATTTAGTTTCAATACCCTCATTTCCAAACAGAAATTTGAATGACTTAGCCAAGATCACCCATTTAATACCAATATTAAATGAGGTTTCTTATGCCTATTTCAGTGCCCATTTTGCTATATACCACACTGCCAATGCCATTTTCAAATGCAGAATGTCAATGAAAAATAAGAGTTCCATTGTAATTCACTGTAGTCCACATTAAGATAAAAAATATTAAGTGGACAGAAAGCAACAAACCCAACATTATCACTCAGGGTTAGACAAATTCATTGAAAATATTAATGGCTCTTCCAAATGGGAAAAGATAAAACGGTGAATAGTTTACAGGATCTGCCTCTACAAAAAGAGTCAAAGATTGTGAATGCTTAAACAGATCTAAATAAACTCTCTCCCCTTACTATTATATTGCTAAGAGCAGTAGCCAACTGGATGCCAAAAACACACTGAGATGTGCAAGATTTACATATTAAGTAAAGAACTTTCTTTTAAACATAGGGACAGTGTCTATGTTGCCCAAGCTGTTCTCAAACTCTTGGCCTCAAGTGATTGTCCCACCTCAACCTCACAAAGTGCTGGGATTACAGGCATTTGACACTATGCTCAGCCCAGAATTTCTTTCTTAAGAGCACTGAACAGTAAAAAGACTTAAAATAAAAATTTAAGTGACCATTATATACTAGAAACCAATACCTGATGAATAATACTTGTATTTTCTATTCAAATTACAAAAGTTACCCATTTATTTTCTACTATCTGATTTAAATGCAAAAGCCCTGTCAGTGGTTACTCTTGAGGTTTCTGGGTGACAAAGGACAACTGTGCTGTAACAGTTTAATTTTTCCCAAAGGGGATAAAAGTGCATAGACACACACTGGTCTGTCTGGTGACTTAAACTTATTCCCTATTCTGCTTGCATTACTTCATTGGGCTACCCGCTGATTCCAGAGCAGCAGACAATATTACCAGCAGATAATAATGGATCATAAAGCCTTCCTGTAATCGTGATTCACACTGTCATGCAATGTATCTGCAAAACTTTTTCACTGTACAAAATTGAACTGTGTATCTATTAAACAACTTCCTTTTCTCCTATACCCCAGCAACCACCACTTACTTTGTGTTTCTATAAATTTGACTACTTTAATGTTGTTGTTGTTTTTCAAGTCCAAGGAAGCAGGAAGATGAGATAAAGTTTGGAACTTCCTAGAGACTTGTGTAATTTCAATGTGAATATTCTTAATACTGACACTACTGAAGAGTACACTTAAAAATGGTTAAGATGGCTGTACCCAGTGGGTATGACTGTAATCCCAGATATTCAGGAGGCTGAAGGGGGAGAATCAGTTAAGCCCAGGAGTTCAAGTCCAGCCTAGGCAACATAGTGAGACCATGTCTCTGAAAAAAAAAAAAAAAAATTTTTTTTTAATGATTAAGATAAATTTCATGTTGTATGTTTTTTACCACAATTTTTTTAAAAAGCTGGATGGATAAATATTTCACTCTGTTTTCTCTCCCAGTAAAGAAAGAAAACCAAATGTTGAGAAACAAGCTGGGAGACCTAGCCATTTACCCCACAGTTTAGTCTTCTTAAATTCTGACAGCTCATCCTTAACACTGAAGATTGTGCAATTTCATCCAGGAGTGACAGGTTCAAGCTATTCAAGACACCAAAAACAATTGTAATAGGACTCTTGAAAGTTACTTGGCATCATGGAAATGGTCATACAAGAATTATCACAGTCATGAGGTAACCTTATTAATTCATTTAAAAACTCAAGTGAATAATTTTCCCCTATGACTAGCACTCTGCATGGTAAAAATGCAACCTTTTACATAATACTACTTTCCTTATGCAGCAATGTAATGGCTTTGTTTTAGATTCGTAACTTTCACTATCTCCTTTACCACTGGCTGAAGATCTGGAAGTACACTGTAGCCAAGATTGCCTCCTTAATATACTTGTACCTGTTCTCCATCAGAATGGATTTCAATGCATCTTCTCCAGTCTATGTAACAAAGTGATTATCAACTAAATCTAATACTTAATGTCAACTAGCTTCTAATACTTAGTGATTATGATACGCAAGGTACATTTTTAAGTGCTTTAAATATACTAACTCATTTAGCCCTCACAATCACCTCATGGCTCTATTATTCTTCCCATTTTCAAGATAGGGAAACTAAGGCACAAAATGAGACATTAGAGAGCAGTTTGGCTACACAGTCAGGAGTCAGCAAACATTTTTCTTAGGGACAAACAACATATATTTCAGTTTTTAGACAATCTGTTGTAACTACTCAACTGTGCTGTTACAGCGTAAAAGAAGCCATAGATAAATAAACAAATGAACATGCTATGTTCCAATGAAAGCTTATAGACACAAATCTGAATTTCATATAATTCTCACACATTACAAAATATTACTTCTTTGATTTTTTTTCAAGCATTAAAAACGTAAAAATCATTCTTAGCTCATGGGGCAGACAAAAACTTAGATGGGCCATAGTTTGCTCATCTCTACTCTAAATGAAAAATTATTTTCTTCTCTAACCAATAACCCAAACAAAAGGTCATCAAGCTCTTCTCCCTCATACATGCCATGTACAAATCTATCACCTCCAACACCAGTTTCTTCCAATGTTACTAAACACAGGCCAGTAATTGCTCTTTCATAATGCATTAAATCAAGGCACATTCAACAGTGACACTTAGTAACAAAATTCTGAAAACAGCTCCCCTAGCTTGCTCTCCAAGCAAAATAATTACAATTAATTTTTTAAAGTGTTTTACAATTTTGGATTATACCTGTATGTTTTTTGGTGTCTTCCCTCAGTGAGAAAATGTTGTCAGTTTACACTAGAAAACACTATTTAGGATTACTGTAAAAAATACAGTTAGTTCCATAAAAATCCCTAGAACAATAATAAAAACTTCAACAGACATGTTACTATTTAACATAAAAGATAACTGACTAGGAATTAGGAACAGAGAGTCTGTCAGCACAAAAAAGGAAAAATTGTAATCCCAGCACTTTGGGAGGCCAAGGCGGGCAGATCACGATGTCAAGAGATCGAGACCATCCTAGCCAACATGGTGAAACCACATCTCTACTAAAAACACAAAAATTAGCTGGGCATGGTGGTGCATGCCTGTAGTTCCAGTTACTCGGGAGGCTGAGGCAGGAGAATCACTTGAACCCGGGAGGCGGAGGTTGCAGTGACCTGTGATCACAACACTATACTCCAGCCTGGTGGCCGAGCGAGACTGTCTCAAAAACAAAAAAAAAAAGATACAAACATGAAATCTGTGTCTTACTGTCTCTCTAAAAAGATAGATTAATTGTAAGAAAAATCATAGAAAGTAAAAATAAAACAATCTAAGTCACCCTTTCAAAATACAAAGATACCCCAAAGTTTACATTTCTTCACATCTCCTTATACTAGATGTTTTCCTCAAAATGTTTAACTATAAATTCATAACAAATAAATAATTGTTCCTCCCCCAGAAGCTGTACTGCCTTATAATACACTTAAGTTTCATACCCAACAATTACAAAAGGTTGAATAACTATAAAGTTATAACAAATAAATACAATTGTCCCTCCCCAGAAACCATACTTTGCTGCCTTATGATTCACTATAGTTTCATACCCAGCTATTAGAAAAAGTTGATTAAGTTTTGTTTCCAAACTGAAAACACTAAATTTATTTAGATTATTCTTAAGTCCATGTTTCTCTGTGTGTGGTTTGGAATCTCTGAATGTTCCCAACTACCAAAGTGAGAAAATGGTGTGCCTAGTGAGCTATGACAGAAACAATCACTAGTATATTTAGAGAGAAAAACTTAAACATTTTTAGCTTTAAAGTTCTGTCTGGGCCAGCCATGGTGACTCACGCCTGTAATCCCAGAACTCTGGGAGGCCAAGGCAGGTAGATCACGAGGTCAGGAGTTCCAGACCAGCCTGACCAACATGGTGAAACCCCATCTCTCAAAAAAAAAAAAAAAAAAAAGTTCTGTCTGTTCTGCTAAACTCTTGTAGAAAATGAACTAAAAATTAAGTAATAGCAAAAAAATCTGGCAGATGAAAATCAAAATTAGTAGAATCTGAAAGCATGACTCTATTACTCAGGGCAGAAGTCACTATATCTAGAGCTAGAGATGAGCAGTTTGATCCATATGAAGCCAGGTAGTGACTTGTAGTCCCAGCTCTTTGGAAGGCTGAGGTGGGAGGACTGCTTAAGCCCAAGAGTTCAAGGCTGCAGTGTCCTATGATTGCACCTGTGAACAGCCACTGCACTCCAGCCTGAGGCTGAGGCAGGAGAATCACTTGAACCCAGGAGGCAGAGGTTACAGTGAACTTAGATCATGTCATTGCACTCTAGCCTGGGCAACAACAGCAAAACTCCGTCTCAAAAAAAAAAAAAAAAAAGAATCAAAATAATTTAATAACAAAAGCATGAGGTCAATGGAAGAGTCAAACTGTGAGGATTAAGTAAAAATAAATATATTAAAATAAAACATTAATACACACAAAAATTAGATCAAAAATTTGGCTTATATTCTTTTCTGTTTCACTAACATTTAGTGGAATAAACGGCAAGCTGAATTCCTAACACAAGAATGAAAATCAGGCTGGGCATGGTGGCTCACACCCGTAATCCCAGCACTTTGGGAGGCCAAGGTGGGCAGATCACTTGAGATCAGGAGTTTGAGACCAGCCTGGCCAATGTGGTGAAACCCTGTCTCTATTATAAATACAAAAATTAGTGAGACTTGGTGGTGCTTGTAATCCCAACTACTCAGGAGGCTAAGGCAGGAGAACTGCTTGAACCCAGGAGGCAGAGGTTGCAATGAGCCGAGATCGCACCACTGCACTCCAGCCTAGGTGACACAGTGAGACGTTGTCTAAAAAAAAAAAAAAAAAGAATGAAAATCAGTAAGATACATAAACTTTAAAAAGTATATTAGCTCTCATAATAGCATTACCAGAACCCAGAGATCACTTCCATCACACTTGCCCTGAGTTCAATTTGCTTGAAACAGAATGATGGTATTGCATGCTGTATAATCCATTTCTACCTTTAAACGAAAGCACTACAATTAGGCAGGTTTAACAGACTATATTTAACGTGAAGTAAATGTGAAAGATGCCTAATAGAAAAAAATTTTAAGATTTAGAAGAGTGTATCCTACCATCATAAAGGCAACTAAGTAAGACACACTTAAAGAACAGGAGCTTGATCCATTCATGCAACAATTTACTGAACACCTATTAAGTCCCAGATATTTTTCTAAGGAATGATAATACAGCAATAAACATGATCCTCTCTCTGAGCTGCTTAGGGAAATGACAAATTTAGTGTTTTTTTCAAGTACTACATACATTGGGTTATACTGCAACAATCCTTTGAAGAAAAGTACTGTTACCTCAATTTTAAAGATGAGAAAACTGAAGCTATGAAGTCATATGCCCACAGCTGGTAAGTGGTAGAAAGTGAAGTGATACATAGTCTGACTCCATAGCCTGCGTTTTTAAGCACTACACTGTACTGTCTCCCTCCAATGCAGGGTTTCTCACCCATTTTTTAAATTAGTCCCCCTCAATAGCCTTTTTAGACATTCTTTTCCTAATCATGCTGTGAAATTTTGACACAGATATACTGTATACTTGTATGTGCTGCATGCACACCTGTACTTTATACGTAAAAATAGTAAGTTTTTTTTCACACATGCATCCCTCAAGAGCTAATTTTTGTCCCCCCTGAGGGTAACACCACACCCACTGAGAATGTAAACTCTGGGGCAATGTTCCTCGCTGTGGGCACGGGTGACACTTTAAGGCAGACAATCTTTTGGTGTGGGGGACTGTCGTGTGCATTGTAGGAGGTTTAACACCACCCTTGGTTTCTACCCACTAGAAGCCCACAGCACTGCTGTTTCAAGGCTAGGTTAAAATCTCCCAAAAGAGGTTTACATTCCTTGAAACATGCAGCTAAGTGGCAGCAATTGCTTCTCTTGCTATTTACATATTCATAAGGACTATAGTACAGATTTTGTTCATAATGAACTGGAATGGACAGGATACACACAGACTGTAAATGCTGCATCTCTGTAGCAGGAGTGAAGGAGCATGTGTAATAGCAGGAGCAATGGCAAGAGAGTATCTGATATAAGCAAAGCAGGGAAAGAACCCCACATTAGACCAGTAAATGAAAGCACACGGAAGTTTAATGAAATCCATTTATAATGTATGCCATAGAACAAGGCTAACCCTGGCCCCAAATAATCAGTGAGACAAATTATCTCACTTTAAGTATATGCGAGAACCATAACTAAATCCCTGGGAGAACATTATACTAAATGGGCTTCCACTATATTCACATAATATGCTGGTCAAGAAGAAGAGAGCCAAGATTAAGGATATAATTACACGGAGATGGGAAGAACAGCTCTGAGAGTTTTGGATCCAGAACACATTGAAAACGATCAGGAGAAAACACAAATAAGAAAAAAAAAAAAAAAAAGAAAACGATCAGGAGACGCTCAGTTCATCTCAAATCAATCACAGGTAGGCTTTCAAATGCAGACTAATCAGAAAGAAGCATCTTGTATGATGGTGGAGGGTGATGGAATGACTGTGGCAGTAGTCCTAAGGTCAAAGGGAAAAAATGGCAGGGCAATCTGTGTAAACGTAAGCCGGTGATTTAACCTCCAGGAGCCTCTGTTTCCTCATCTGTAAAAGGGATTAACAGTCTCATCTCACAAGGCTATGAAGAGGATTAAATAAGAACATTTGAAAGCATATGGTGCATGGGTATATGACAGCACAATAAATATTTGATATATTAATAATGTTTAAACAGTGTAATGACAAGATTAAGACACGGAGCAGATACAGTTCAGAGCAACCAAAGATGAGCTACATTAAAAAAAAAAAAAAAGATGAGATAGGTGAGATTTGTGAGCCCTCAGAATACACAGAGATGTCTGATAGTGAATGATGAGAAGTCACTGGAAAATTAATAGAGAAATCTTTCTGTAAAATGGGAAAGAAAAAAATAATCTATTTTTCAAACAAAAATACTATGCTTGACAGAAAACACTAGAATTTCCATTAAAGTAAGGAACTAGACAAGGCTGTCAACATTTTCAACATTATTTAATACAGAAGCAAAGATGTAAAAGTACCACGCAGAGCAATTACATAAGATAAAAAAGCAGGCTGGGCTCGGTGGCTCACCCTTGTAATCCCAGCCCTTTGAGAGGCCACAGGCAGATCACTTGAGGTCAGGAGTTCAAGACCAGCCTGGCCAACATGGCAAAACCTCATTTCTACTAAAAATACAAAAATTAGCTGGGCATTGTGGCACACACCTGTAATCCCAGCTACTCAGGAGGCTGAGGCAGGAGAATCACTTGAAGCTAGGAGGCACAGGCTACAGTAAGCTGAGATTGCACCACTGCAATCCTGCCTGGGCAACAGAGTAAGACTCTGTCTCAATTAAAAAAAAAAAAAAAAAAAAAAAAGATAAAAAAGCACAAACAAGTGACAACTGCTATTTACAAATATAATTGCATATCTGAAAATCTTTTTAAAATCAACAGAACAATGTAAGAATAAGCTAGTTTAGGCCAGGTGCAGTGGCTCATGCCTGTAATCCCAGCAAGCAGTTTGGAAGGCTGACGCAGGTGGACTGCTTGAGCCCAGGGGCTCAAGATCAGCCTGGGCAACATAGCAAAACCCTGTCTTTACAAAAAATACAAAAATTATCCAGGTGTGGTGGTGTATGCCTACAGCCCAGCTACTCAGGAGGTTGAGGTGGGAGGGTCACGTAAGTCTGGGGAAGTAGAGGCTGCGGTGAACCATGATCACGCCACTGCACTCCAGCCTGGGTGAGAGAATTAGATCCTGTGTCTAAAAAATAAAAATTAAAAAGGAATAACCTAGTTACATAAGGTGACTAGTTCAAAATTAATAAACTAAAATCAATAGTTTTAGCTGCAACCTAACAGAAAAAGGACATTAAGTGAAAAGCAAAGAAATCTGAATAAAGTATGGCTTTAAGTTAATGATATATCAGTACTGGCTCACTGGTTGTGACAAATGCACCACAGTAATCTAAGATGTTAAGAGGAGAAACTGGATGCAATGTACATGGGATCTCTCTGCACTATCTTTGAGATTTTTCTATGCATTCTAAAATAAGGTTTATTTTTAAATATCTGGAGGGCAATTTGGTAGTTTTTGTTTGTTTTTGAGACACTCTGTCACCCAGGCTGGAGTGCAGTGGCACAATCTCGGCTCACTGTAGTCTTGACCTCCCAGGCTCAAGTCAATCCTACCACCTCAGCCTCCCAAGTAGCTGGGACTACAGGCACATACCAACATGCCCAGGTTATTTTATTCAGAGACAGGATTTCCCCATAGTGCCCAGGCTAGTCTCCAACACCTGGACTCAAGCAATCCGCCTGCCTCAGCCTCCCAAAGTGATGGGATTACAAGCATGAGCCACAGCACTAGGCAGTATCTTTCAAAACTGAAAAAGCATTAACTCTTTGACAGAGCAATCCTACTTATAGGAATTTATCTTTTTTTTTTTTTTAAGATGGGGTTTCACCATGTGGGTCAGGCTGGTCTTGAACTCCCGACCTTAGGTGATCCGCCCGCCTTGGCCCCCAAAGTGCTTGGATTACAGGCGTGAGCCACCACGCCCGGCCAGGAATTTATCTTAATAATGTACCTGGATACATGTGAAATGACTTTGTGCAAATTATTTACTGCAGCATGTTTTGTGTTAGCAAAAGGCTGTTAAAAAAAAAATGTGTCAGCTGACAACAGGTTAAATAATACATCGAGGCAAAGGAATACTATTCAGTATTAAAATAACTCAAGAAGCCCTTAGCTACCAACAGGCTGATGTTTAAGGTATATTAAGTTGGGGGGTGAGGGAAGCAGTATATACACTAGTGTGGTAGGGGAGAGAGACAGATATACCTGAATTTTCATCTTTATGCTATAGTGGGATTCACAAGAAACTGTTCATAGTGGTTTCTTTTGGGAGATGGTACACAAGTGGACAAAAAGAGGATCATGGGCAGGTAGAGAAGGGCAACCTTTCCCCGCCTTTTGAAGTTTTGTTGTTTTTTAATCAAGCAAACGTATTACTATATTTTAAAAGTATTGGAAGTAAACATGAATTTTGTTTAAAACAATCTTTAATAGCGATTAGACAAAAACATGAGTATTTTCTTACAAACCTTTAATAGGTATTAGACGAAAACATGAATTGTTTTTTTACAAATCTTTAACAGGAAAGAATTTTATAGCATGGGAAAAAACTGGTAAATGTGAATACTATATATTTTAAGGTTATATACTCAAAAAACTCTATCATAAAATTAAAAGACAAATGGGGAAATCTTTAATAAACCACAAATAACTAATCTTTATATATACAAAGAACTCTCACAAATCACTTAGAAAAACACGTTTCAAAAAAAGACAAAATATACAAAAGGCAGTTAAAAGAAAAAAGATATATATACAGATGTATGTATGTCTACTAAGCATATGAAAAGATACTGAAAGAATTCAAGATTAAGGAAACATAGATTAAAACAAGATGCCATTTTACACTATCGCATTGAGAAAGATTCTCAGTGCGGAAAAATTCATAATAACCAATGCTGGTACAAATAAAAGGAAACAGATCCTTTCACATACTGGAGAGAATATAAATTGGCAGATTTTTTTGCGCTATTATTTCGCAACATCTAATTTGATTTTAAATGTGCATACCCTTTGACACAGTAATTTTTAGAAACTAATGCTACAAATCCCACAAGTCTTATGTCACTAATGTATTGCCACGGCATTGTTCGCACTGGCAAAAAAAAAAAATTTTTAAGTAACAATCTAAATGTCCCCCACTAGGGAACTAATAAGTTATACATCTACACAATGGGTTACTCTACAAATGGTTCAGAAAATAAAGAGTTACATGTACTTCAGTGGAACCTGAAACACAATACAATCCCAATGGCTATTTCGAGTACATACATATATGAATATATGTTTGATATATATACACCACCAAGAGGTAACAACCATTATTTCTGAGGAGTGAAGGATACAGAATAGGGGACTTTAATTTTGAAGTATATATACTTGACTACTGCCTGGAACCATTTCTACCACTAACAAAACCTAACAAGCATTTTTAACTTACAGGTGAAATGTCCAAGAAATATACTATACTGGTAAAAAGCACTATATAAGTTGTACTATTATCATAAAAGTATACATTATTCCAAGAATCAAGTTACTCAGCAATTGCTTCACTGCTGAAAAAAGGAGACAAGTTAAACCAGAACCTAAGTAGGAAGAAAGGTGTTTTCAGGTATTCACAAATAACAGACCTCCCAGCACAGTGACCATTAACTTGGAATAGCCATCAGAATCACCTATTCCAACGTGTATTTCGAAAAACAACTCCTGCTCCAAATGTACCAAGAGACAAATTATAAATATTGCCTGAAGCATTTAGGGGTGATGTGTCATAATGTTTGTAACATACTGTCAACTGAGTCAAGATAAGTGTGTGGCAGAGACAGAGTACGTACAGATAAATAATATACATCTGTATATAGTTGAAACAAATGTGCTTTTTCAAAAAGGTTCATAATAGTGGAATCTAGGTGAAGCATTCTATTTTCTTGTACATTTGAAAATCGTCATATCCAGAAATTGAAAAAAAGATCACTTCAAGTGTATTTTTAAGTATTTTAAGTGTATTTTTCAGTAACACATCTTGGTATTCTTCAATATTCCTGTGACACTAAGGGACTAAAATAAGTTTTTTTTGATAATAAAGCATATTTTGTTAAGATTAGCTATCTTCATTCTCACTTTAAAAATATCTTTAGCAGCCAGGGCAACATAGGCAGATCTTGTCTCTACAAAAATTCAAAAATTAGCCAGGCATGTTGGCTCACACCTGTAGTTCTAGCTACGCAGGAGGCTAAGATGGTAGGATCACTTGATATATAAATCAAATATAGATGAAATTGAGGATTTCATTACTAAAATGCCACAAACCAAAATTCCTCTTTATTCCCCATCCAAGTTCATTTCAGTTTTGTCTTAAGGGTCAAGAGGGTCTGTGATGCTTGTGGAAAGTAATGTATATTCATGGCATAAATAAAATACTGCAGAGTGAAAATGAAATTGGTTTATTTAGGTTTTCTGAATTGTTTTCACATGCTTTCTTTTAACCATTCCAGATACATACCAGGAATGATGTTATAAATAATATTCTCAGAAGTTAAAAAATAACTCACTGAAAAACCCTTAATGTGTTAAATAAATTAGAATAAAATACTTGATAGCAGAGCGAAACACTACATCCCATTCTTCTAACAATCTTTTCCCTAGAACAAAGATTCATTTGCCCAGTGGGGAAAATTATGGAAACGCTATTCCAGCACAAATAACCTCATAAAGGTTCCACCATAAGGCCTACCACAATGCCCGGCACACAGTAAAGGTTCTGAACGTATGAATATCCTCTGCATAAAGCATTCTAGGAAATAATTACATCCTCCTTCCAATTCCTGAGCACTTTATGACACATAAGAGATTAGTCATATTCTACCTTACAATATGGCTGTGTACTTGTCTCATAGCCTCAATATATAAATTAGGAAAAACAGCATTATACAGGGAGCCAAGAGACAGGTGTCCATGCTGCTACAAATGAGGTCTAGTCTTTTCCATCTTAGAATTATTTCATTTTATGAAATTTGTCATATGTAAAATACCTCAGTTTAAAAATAGCCTAATACAGGTTAATGCTTAACCTATATAAGTTTATTCAAAAATATTCAGAATACTCTCCCTCTCTTGTCCATCTAAAATGTATCTATCACAGATGTAAAACCTCTTACTAATTTGTCTCATAAGATACATTTGACAAATTGTTATACACTGTATAAATCCTCAATGAACAAAATCCCAGCCTGTTTAGGGAAAAGAAGAAAACCATAGTAAAGATGAGAATAAATGCAACACAGTATCCTGGATTGGATCTTGAAACAGAAAAAGTACAACCGATGAAATCCAAATAAAGTCTATAGTCCATTAATAGTACTGCACTAATGTTAATTTCTGATTTTTTTTGAAACCATGATTATGTAACATTTTAATATTAGAGGACACTGGGTAAAGGGTAAAATAGTAAACAGGAACTCTACTATCTTTGCAACTTGCATATAAATCTAAAATTATAACAAAATGTAAAGTTTTAAAGATGACAACTGTGATAATCAGATCTGTTGAGTATATGTCCAGACAACACTCAAACAAGGAGGAGGGGTAGGAAAAGGAAAACATCCAGATAAGTGATTCAAGCTTCTCAAATTTGTGACTAATCTTCCTGCCTGTTCTCAGGGCAGCTGGCGCTCAGGGTTCTATTTGGCTTGTTCGAAGCTCTTTAGAATGCAACTTTTTTTCCCCCTTAAAACCTCAAAGGAAATGACTTGCTTTTACCTAGGTTTTCTTTTCTTTCTTGTAACACAAAGCAACTAGCCCTGACAGTGCAAGTTATAAAAGATGCAACTGTTCAGGTTCCAGTGATAAAAGTAGAACTCAGAACTGTTTGACAATTCTACCAAATAAAGCATCTACTATTTGGGGGAGACAAGCAGAGAAGGCAGAGGAACCAGAGTCAGTAGCTACTTATTTCACTGTGATTTAGTAAAGTTCATCTATATGCTAAAGAAGTCAACAGCAATCAACTCTATAGAATGTTCTTTGTAATCTTCTCTTTTCCATATAATTAGTCTGTGCTATTCTAGCGTTACTGCTCTCAACTCACCTGCCAAAAAATTCTTACCCCCTCCAGCTTTCCTCAGAGACACAGGAAAATCATTTAACTCAGATTAAGTAACAGAAGGAGGCACTCAGTCTCTCTCAAAGAAACATTTCTACTTGTCAGTGGCTTGCTGTGAAAATTAATTACAAAGAATAGAAAAAATCAGATCAAATTTCTTATACAATATATGTTAGTGAAGTAAACATCCTTAATTTGGACTAAAAAAGTTGAAATTTTAAAAATAAGAAAAATTTGGTCTACTGTCAAGGACAAAATATTACTGATACTTACCACTGAATGTTTTATCAAATAGTCCATTGAGTCGGATGCAGTGGCTCATGCCTGTAATCCCAGTGACTCTGGAGCCTGAGGCAGAATGATCACTTAAGGCCAGGAGTTTGATACCAGCCCGGGCACCATACTAAGACCCCCGGCCTCAACAAAAAATTTAAAAAACATAGCTGGGTATGGTGGCACATGCCTGTAGTCCCAACTACTCAGGAAGCTGAGACAGGAGGATCCACTGAGCCTAGGAGTTTGAAGCTGAAGGGAGTTAAGATGACACCACTGTACTCCGTTCTGGGCAATGAAGTTTGTACCCAAAAAAAAAAAAACTACCAACAAACAAACACTACATTGAACAAGAAATTGACAACAATAACACCCTATTTTGGAAAAGTGTTATGTGAGAGTGGGAAAACAAGTACTCTCAATACTGTTGACAGAGATACAAATTAGCATTACCTTCCTAGAAGGCTATTTGGCATTTTTAATCATTCTCCTCTTTGCAAAATGCAGGCAGATCTTAATTTTGTTGTGCTTCGCTTTATGGTGCTTCACAGATACTGCATTTTGTACAAATTGGAAAGTTGTCACAACTCTGTGGAGCACGTCTCTATCAGCAACATTTTTCCAACAGCACGTGCTCACTTTGTCTCTGTGTCACATTCTGGTAACTCTCTCAGTATTTCATACTTTTTCATTGTATCTGTTATGGTGATTTGTAATCAGTAATCTTTGACTCTACTATTTTATTTCAGAATGAAAATAGTATAAATTCTAAAATAAAATAGTGAAATCAAAGATTTGTAGATGGAGGCACCATCCACCTTGCCTATAGACGATGGTAAAGAGTGTTCAGGTGAAAGGAAGTCACATGTCTCTCACTTTAAATCAAAAGCTGGAAATAATTAAACTTAGTGAGAAAGGCACATCAAAAGCCAAGACAGCTAGAAAGCTAAGCCTCGTGCACCAAACAGTCAAGTTCTGAATGCAAAGGAAAAGTTCTTGAAGAAGTTTACAAGTTCTACTCCAGTGAACACACAAATAAATAACGAAGCAAAACAGCCTTGCTGCTGATACGGAGAAAGTTTGAGTGGTCTGACCAGAAGATCAAACCAGCCACAACATTCCCTTACTCCAAAGGCCTAATCCACAGCAAAGCCCTAACTCTCTTCAATTCTATTAAGGCTAAGAGGTGAGGAAGCTGAAGGAGAAAAGTCTGACACTAGAAGAAGTTGGTTCATGAGGTTAAAGAAAATTGTCGCCATAATGTAAAAGTTTACGTGAGGCAGCAAGTACCGATGTAGAAGCTGCAGCAAGTTATTCAGAAGATTTAGCTAAGATCACTGACGAAGGTGGCTACACCGGACAACAGATTTTTGGTGTAGATAAAACAGCCTTCTGAAAGAAGATGCCATCTAGGACTTTCATAGCTAGAGAAGAGAAGTCAGTATCTGGCTTTAAAGTTTCAAAGGACAGGCTGACTCTTTTGTTAGGGTCTAATGCAACTGGCGACTGTAAGTTAGTCAGTGCTCATTGGCCATTCCAAAAATCCAAGACCCCTGAAGAATTATTACAAATTTACTCTGTCTGTGTTCTATACATGGAACAATAAAGCCCAGAAAACAGCACATCTGTTTACAGCATGGCTTACTGAATATTTTAACCCCCTTTGAGACCTACTGGTCTGAAAAAGATTCCTTTCAAAATACTATGGCTCCTTGACAAGGTACTTAGTTATCCAAGAGCTCTCATGGAGATATATAAGAAAATTAACGTTGTTTTCATGCCTGCTAACACAACTATTCTCCAGCCCCATAGATCAAGGAATAATTTTGACTATCAAGTCTTAGTATTTAAGAAATACATTTCATAAGGCTATAGCTGTCAGACAGTGATTACTCTGATGGAACTGGATGAAGTAAATTAAGAATCTTCTGGAAAGGACTCACCATTCTACATGCCATTAAGAACAGTTATGATTCCTGGGAGGTCAAAATATCAACACTGACAAGGTGTCTGGAAGAAGTTTATTCTAACCCTCATGGATGACTTTTAAGACTTCAGTGGAGGAAGTCCCACAGATGTGGTGAAAATAGAAAGAGAACTAGAATTGGAAGCCCAGCCTGAAGATGTGACTGAATTGCTGTAATCTCATGATACAACTTGAACAGATGAGGAGTTGCTTCTTATGGGGTAAGCAGAGAAAGTGATTTCCTGAAATGCAATTTGCTCCTAGTGAAGATACTGTGAACACTGTTGAAATGACAATAAAAGATCTAGAATATTACATCAACTTAGCTGATAAAGCAGTAACAGAAATTGAGAGGGTTGACTCCAATTTTGAAAGTTTTACTGTGGGTAAAATGCTATCAAGAAGCATTACATGTACAGAGAAATCTTTCATGAAAAGAAGAGTCAATTGATGTAGCAAACTTCACTGTTGTCTTACTTTAAGAAATTGCCATAGCCACTGCAACCTTCAACAGTTACCCCAATCAGTCAGCAACACTTAGGCAAGACCCTTCACCGGCAAAAAGATGACAACTCACTGAAGGTTTAGATGATCTTCAGCATATTTTTAAGCAAAAATGTATTTTTAAATTAAGGTTTATACCTTGCTTTTTTAGACACAATGATACTGCACACTTAATAGACTATAGCATAGTGTAACTATAACTTTTATATGCATTGGAAAACCACAAAATTTGTGACTCATTTTATTGCAATATTCACACTATTGCGGTGAACTGGAACCAAACTTGCAATATCTCCAAGGTATGCCTGAACTCTCATTCCCTGCCTCTTTTTTCATTTTCATGTTCATTTTACAACTCTTTCTCCTTTGCTGATTTCTAAATGCTGTTTAGGCCTTCAAATTCTCTCCAAGGCCATTTTCTTTTTAATGAGTTATACTTTCTTCCCTGAAGATCTTATCTATAATGCTGGTAACTTCCAAGTAACTTTTACCCCAAATTTCTCTCCTGAACATTCCTCTTTGACACTCTGAACTAATGTTCTCTAATCTCAAAAATACCTTCAAAATTGTTCAAAACAATCCTACCATCCCTCGATAGTCAGTTCACTTTCCCACTCACCAAAAGTAAGAATAGCATGTCACACTTGGGGGATCTTCCTCAAACCTTAAATATCCTCCTCACCTCCTACTTCACTCTCAACAGAACACACTCACTTTGTCCTTTAAGGAGATTACCTAAATCATAAAAGACAAACCTCAACTTTTACCACGAACTGTTTATCCCTTCCTCCATGAACATTCATCCTTGCCTCCTTCCGTCCTCCTCTGAGGTTAATCCTTCACCAAATGTGCTTTCTGGACCACAATCCTATTTTGTGTTCTCAGGAACCCAAGTTACCTACCAATTTCTCATTCTCTCATTTATATTCTCTCTCAATATAAAGATTCACTCAATATTTGTAAAATGAGTATTTATCAAAGAATATATGCATACCCTTTAATCCAACAAGTCTATTTTTAGGAATTTATACAAAATACTAGTACAAAGATTAAACTACAAGAATATTCACCCTACTATTTTCTAAATAGCTAAAACCTGGAAATGACTTACATAACCAGTAAGAGGGAAATGATTAAACTGTAACACATCCCTACTATGATCTACTACAGAGTTATAAAAAAGCCACTTCCCCTGCCCCCATGGAAACATTAACAATTTAAAGTGAAAATAGGAGACTTGTAAACAGTATGACTTCTACGAGACCATTTTTGTAAGCAAAGAAGTATTTAAACCTCCAAATATCTTTATAGTTACGAAAATGTTCTACAGACAGGGGTGATGGAATTACCAATAGTTTTATTTTCTTTTTACTTATCTATAATTGCTGATGTAGACAAATAAACCAGAACAGTTGAACAAAAAGATTTTTCATTAAAACATGGTCTTATTTGGAAAGAGAAAAGGGTTTTGAGATTCAGTAGTTTTCCAATGCCTTTGAGTTCTGATAAAATCTATCTTCATGTTGACATTTTTATATATAGTAGCCAAAAACTGGGAAAAGTCCAGCTGCTTATCTACACAAGAATGGATAAAGGTGAGCAAACTGTAGTATGGGCATACAAAGGAATATTACTCAGCAATAAAAAGGAACAAGGCTACTGATACAACAGCATGGATTAATCTCAACCATGTTATGCTGAGTGAAGGCAACTTACACAAAGCATATGCTACATGATTCCACTTACATGAAACTCTAGAACAGGATAAACTAATCTATAATGAAAAAAAGTCAGAACAAGGATGAGGACTGACTCACAAGGGCAAGCAGAAACTATCTGGAGTGATGCTGATATTCTACACATGCTGAGTTTACACTACACAGATGTGCGCGTTTATCAAAACTTATCAAATGATTCGCTGAAGATCCATGCCTTTACAACTCTACCTAACAATGCACCTGCTGAAGAGTTTACGGGTGATTCATATAGATGTGTTACTTACCTTACATGCATCTCCCTAAAAATGGGTAGACAGAGGGGATAAAACGGATGGAGACATAATATTTAAAAACACAGAATCCAGGTGGTGGGTACAATTTTCTCAACTTTCCTATATGTTTGAAAATTCTTTAATAAAATGTTGAAAAATTTAACTCTCAGTAAGGTTAGCTAGAGAAAGCAAACTACCTAATTGAATCTGTGTATTCAAAGGCTGGAAAAAAAAATAGAAACTTTCCTAGTTTTCCAATTACCAAATGATTTGGAGTAATTTTCTAGTGGCAGAAAACACTCCACCTTTATGTAACAAAAGACAGTAGAACATTTTAGAAATCAACTGCTTTTTTTTTTTTTGTAAATTAATACACTTTTCTACAAATTGACAAATATGGATGCTTTCTTGGAGACCTCATTTGTCTTTTCTCTTTGAGATTCAGCAGGTACATGTGCAGGTTTGTCACATAGGCATATTAAGTGATGCTGAGGTTTGGCTTCTAATGATACTGTCACCCAAGTAGTGAACACAGTAGACAATAGTTTTTAAGCCCTTGCTCCCTATCCACTTTTGGAATCCCCCAGTATTTACTGGTCCCTTCTTTGTGTCTGTGGGTACCCAAATGTTTAACTCCCACTTATAAGGGAGGACATGTGGTATATGGTTTTCTTTGTTAACCATCTTTGGACAGTGTACTCTTAATTTATCATAGGTAATATAATAGACAAGAGCTATTATCTGTGCCATGATGAATTATGGAAATAATTAGATTCACCTTGATCCTAAATATTGAAAATACTGGTAAAAGGCACAGGCTATAGATCTAAACAGGCCATCCACTACTCATTAACCTTTCCCTAGAATGCAGAAAATACTCTAATACTTAAAAATGATATATACGATGGCTAATTCATAGTACCATAACTTTTCTAGCTTGATTTAAGCTTTTAGAGGAATATAAATTTTAAAATACGAAAATTCCTGTTTCAGTCATCTTTACTAAATCTTGTTTAAAATGATCTTTAATCCTGGCCAACATGGTGAAACCCCATCTCTACTAAAAATACCAAAAAATTAGCTGGGCGTGGTGGCGCACACATGTAGTCCCGGCTACTCAGGAGACTGAGGCAGTAGAATTGCTTGAACCAGGAGGCGGAGGCTGCAGTGAGCCGAGGTCACGCCACTGCACTCCAGCCTGGTGCCTGGTGACAGAGTGAGACTCTGTCTCAAAAAAAAAAAAAAAAAAGATCTTTAAATACTTTTAAATTGGTGGGGAAGAAAATGGCCTGAGGGCTTTAGAGTAATCCTCACTAATAAAAAATGTATCATTCTGGCCGGGCATGGTGGCTCACACCTGTAATCCAAGCACTTTGGAGGCCAAGGCGGGTGGATTACCTGAGGTCGGGAGTTCAAGACCAGCCTGATCAACATGGTGAAACCCCATCTTTATTTAAAAAAAAAAAAAAAAAAAAAGTATCATTCTGAAGATGATAAAGATAATAAAAGATGTATCATTCTAAAGATGATAAAGATCAGTTACAGAAAACAATGAAGATAACCAGGAAGAAAAAGTTGAAACCTTTATAAATTTAGTTCATGATTTACTCTGAATATAATCTCTCCACAGATTTAAATGGTATATAATACTGTACATATCATGTATGTATTTATAACTGCACAGCTGCATGCACAAAAAGCCGTATGTGCTGCGCTTGCAGTGATTTAAGTGTTTTTCAAGGGTCATTTTGCATTTTTCAGTAATTTTTTATTTGATTTTTATCTTAGAGACTGACACTGAACCTAACCCTAAGTAAGTAGCTCTACCATGTAATACAGCCTACCACAATACTCCCTCCGCCTCCAGTTGTTCTACATCAGTTGACAAATCTAAAAAAGCTTCACATGAATAATAAAAAATTCATTCAACAAGTACTTATTCAGAGACTAGTATGAGCCAAACAGTAATGCAGACACTTGATATACACTGCTGAGTAAATCAGACCTGGCCCCTGCCCTCATGGAACTCACAAGGTATGGCAGTGGAGGGTGTTAGAGAGGGCAAACAAGTAAACAAACACAAAATATATATATGTTTGTGGTAAGTGCTATGGAAGAAAGTTATGGGATGGAATGTTGAAAAAGAGAGGGAACCTATTTATGGTTATCAGGCTCGGCCTCTGTGAGGAGATAATACTGAAGTCCAGCCCTCAAAATTAAGTGGCAACCAGCCTCCCAAAGAGCAAGAGGAAAGAGTAACCTTTCAGAAGGCACAACATGTGAAAAGGTTCTCACAGGAGGAAAAAGCTCAGTGGGCTAAAGTAACAGAAAGAAGGCCAGCATAACTACAGCACAGTGGGAAAACTGCACTAACTGTAAACAAAGGCAGAGTAAGTTTTGGTGAGGGCTTGATAAAGATGCTGGATTTTATTCTAAGTGCAGAAGAAAATCTTTAAAGAATATTTAAAAGAATGATGGCTGGTCCGATGGTAGTGGGTTATCAGAACTTATTAACATTAGTGTCACTAAAGTTGGTATACAACCCCCCACTGCTAAATTTGACTGGCTTTTAGGAAAAAAAAAAAAAAAAAGAAAAAAAAAAAAAAAGAATGACACAAACAGATTTATGTCTTTTACTTTGAGCAAAAAGTGTTAAGATTTGCTCAAAAGCGAGGGGTGAGGGATAAGCAACTCATACAAGACTAACATTAACTAACATGACAGAGTGAGGAAAAACATTTTGTGGCGGTGTTTAGGGGGAATTCAGAAGCTTTTAGGCATGACACCTTTGAGATGCCTGTGAGACAGCCAAGAGGTATGTTGAATAGCAGCTGGATGTAACTCAGGGGCTAGAAGTTAGAAATATTGACCAAGTTATTTAAACTTACCTAAAGTGTTTATAAAATATAAATCAATAGGCCACACTCTAGATCTACTGAATAAGAAAGGGTTTGCACATCATTAACATTGTCAAGTGATTCTGATGTCAACTGGGGTCTGGGAACCACTTATGTAATAAATTTTAATGTTCTATTTCATCACCTAGGGATATACCGCTTTATAAAGGAAAGCAATATATTGAGCAATATGTTACGAAAATGATTTGACTTAATAATCCCAGAGGTATTTAGGCTCCTCCAATCATACAATATTACAGAGGAAACACTTCTAATTAGCCATTTTTTCAAATGACATTTACTGAAGGCCATTCTGAAAGTGAATAATTTCTTCTATTTTATAAATATTTTCTTGCAAAACACCCATGAAATATCTTATAAATGAGTACATCAAGGTTCAGAAAGGTAGAGTCTTGCCCAAAGTACACACAATCAAATAACAAAGCCAAGATTCAAAAATCAAGACACTAATTCCAATCTGCTTTCCACCATACAAAAATGCCATCCATTCCCAAAAAGCTCATCATCTGTGACACATACAAAAATAATTGTAACTAGATAAAAAAAGAATGAGGCCGGGCACAGCGGCTCATGCCTGTAATTCCAGCACTTTGGAAGCCCGAGGCAGGCAGATCACAAGGTCAAGAGATCGAGACCATCCTGGCCAACATGGTGAAACCCCATCTCTACTAAAATACAAAAATTAGCTGGGCGTGGTACTGAGAGTCTGTAGTCCCAGCTATTTGGGAGGCTGAGGCAGGAGAATTGCTTGAACCGGGGAGGTGGAGGATACAGTGAGCCACGATCACGCCACTGCACTCTAGCCTGATGCCTAGCGACAGAGCGAGACTCTGTCTCAAAAAAAAAAAAAAGAATGAGTACCTTAAGGGAAACAGCACAATCAGAATTAAGAAGCAAAAATTATTTCTTCATTTTCACTACTTAAAAGTTAACTGCAGAAACTACATACTCTACCACTCATCCACAAATGCTTCTAAATAGACAGCAAAAGTGTTTGAATCCTATACAAAAAGTCCTGGACTGTTTCCTAACTCACTGTACAATCTCTCCACAGATTTAGACACTTTTGGGGGATATAAATAAAAGGAAGCCTGTACAGTGACTTTGGCTTCAGAAAGCTCTGTGTAAACCCCAGCTCACAATCCGCCCACTAACAGCAAAAACTTGTGAGGACACAAGGTTAAAGAACCTATACATATACTTTTAAAATAGTCATTATCACTTACAGTTATTGTAAGAGTATGCAAATAGTAACCTATGGCTGTCTGAGATTTTAACCCAAAACGTTGGATTTTGCTTTATTTTAGGTATATACTTCAAACTATCTATCTACCTTAATATTGTGCTACTAGTGTGTTTCCTAAAACGTTTATGAATCCTCTGTGCTGACCACCCCTGGTCTAGGATTCATCCCCCAACTACAAGATCAGGGTCCTCTTTACTCACCCTTTCCTAACAGTTCTAAAGCTTGTAACAACTTATTACCCCCGCGGCCTAGATTTTTAAGTTCCTTGAAAGCAGAAGCTGTGTCTTGCCCAATTCTCAATCATTCATCTGAGTACTACCATGCGCTTTACACTAATCTAGGTCCTAAGAATACAGCAGTGAACAAAACTAAGTTCCTGCCCTCTCAGAGCTTATACTCGAATAAGACAGACATAAAAACAAATAAATAGATGTCACTTAAGAATAAATGCCATACTATTTTAAAAGGGGGTAGGTGGGTTACTGAGTGTTGTGAGAGCTGGGGAAGTTGCTATTTTACATAGGCTATCAAGAGAAAGCCTCACGTATATGAGAACCTGAGATAAGTGGAGCAGCCACACAGGTATCTGGAAGAGAGGAGTCATCCAGAGAGGGAAAAGCAAGCGCAAAGACGCTGAGACAGGAACATACTTCTTGTGTGTCAAGAAGAGTAAGAAGGCAAATGTGTGTGTGGTTGTGAGGACAGAGACACATGAGAGGGCAGGCTCTGAGAGCAGAAGAATGACATGATCTGAAAGAATCACATAGGCTTCTACGTGAAGAATAAAGAACAAAAGCAGTGAGCCTCATTAGAGCACTGCAATAATCCAGGAGAGAGAATGGTGACGAACCAAGGGAATGATGATGGCGGTGATGATGGTGGTGGGGGCGGGGCGGGGGGGGAGGAGGAGAAGATGGCAGTCTGGTTAGATTTTGAAGATAGAGCCCACAACACTTGCTGATGAACTGTGTGTGAAGAAAGAGAAAGAAAAGAATCAATGAGAGTTTTTAAAAGGTTTGGGAAGCGTGGGATTCCCATTAGGATAAGGAAGTCAGAAGCAATCTCAGAAAGTGTCTAGTACATAGTAGACACTCAAATATTTGAGAATTCAGTTTAACTGAACTCCCAAAATGAAGCAAGTAAACTCAATGTATTGGTTTCCATTTGCTCTAATATTCTTTCAGTAACATTTGCTAGTTACACAAAGAGACTTAACCATGACCACACAGTTTATTCCAAGTGTTAACAAAGAAATCTTATACTGGACCCAGCAACTAATCCTTACCTCTCAAAAATCATTTTCAGTTTTAAATTTACGATTCTTCTGGACATAAATCCGTTTTGAAAGTTTTGTGACAGCCTGAGGATTCTTACACCCAAAGTAATTAACCCGTTCATTAATGATGTCGTATTTCTGGAAGGTATAGCAGTGCAAATAGAACTCCCTAGGCCAGAATTAATTGAAAATTATAACACTTCACGATAAATTCTCAGAATGCAACAAGACTGAACAAGTCCCCCTAATAAAATAAGCCACAAGACATCAGCATTTCTTAATGGCTTTTTTTTAAACCTCAAACAATAAGTCCCTTCAAAATAATTTCAAAGAAAAATGTGAATCTGTTTGAGAATGTGAAGTGCAGCACATCTTCCCCCAAGCAGACACTTTTCCTGCCAATTAGTGAAACTAAGCTTCACTTAGGGAAGAATTCGGTGTCCTCACCTTTTGCACTTCTCATAGTGGTATTCCTGAATTTTCTAACTCAACACCCTGTGTCTAGCTCCACGAAGAACCCCAAAGTTAGCAGAAATATATTCAAAGGAATTCTCCTGAAATAAAAAGTTCAGATTCTTTCCACCCCCTCCGACTACTTTAAAATTTTATATGAAACTTTAAGTATCATTTCTGTCCCCATGAGTTTCCCTAACGGCCCACCTAACCTAAAACGCTTTAAAAACTGCGCTTAACAACTTTCAATGTTGCTTTAAAAACACAGATGATTCAGAGGAGCTGATCGCACCGAATTCAGCAACAGGCAGTCCTCTCCCTACTCCTATCCGCCAAAGGCCTTGAACCAACCCAAACAAATCCGCTGAAATGCCAGCCAGATTTCCCGTATCTCCCCCCGCTCCCTCCCCCAGGGGGGGCCAGGAAGCACTACGGCCACCCGCCACGGGACTGAACGAAAAAAAAAACCGCTGCGAAGCACAACGGTTTTGTACAGGCAGGAAGCTTCCAAGCCGGGTTTTCCACCACCACCCAGGACCAAGAACCAGCCCGGACGACCCCCGACACACACACTCAAAGCAGAGCCGCACGGTCCCCCGCGCTCCCGGGGCTCCGCACGCGGATTAGCGGCGAGGCGGCGGGCGGCCTCTCGGGGGAGCCCGGGGCGAGGGCCGCGGCGGGGGCGGGCAGTGCTGGGCGCCCCCGGGACCCAGCGTGCCAAGGATGGATACGGCGTCCCCTAAAGGCGCAGAGCGCTCGGCGCCTGCCACACAGCCCCACGGGCGGGGGCCCTGGCGGGGATGGCCTAGCCGGGTGGCCGCGTGAGGGACCCCCCGAGGAGGAGCCTAGGACGCTGCCGCTTCCCAGTGAGCGGGCGGGGCGGCCGGCGCGGGCTGCCGTGGGCTCGTTCCTTGTGTCATCGCCGAAACCCGGGAAGCCCCGAAGAGAGGAGTGGGGAGCATTCCCCGAAGGGACGTAGGGGAGCGGGGATGCTCACGCCGAGCGGGTGGCGGCCCCGGGAGGACGAGAGCCCCGGGAAAAGAGGAAGAGGGCGCGACCCCAGCGCCGCCCCGCGGGGAGGAGCCACCCGCTCCCCGCCCCCACACTCACCATGTAGAGGGTGAAGGGCAGGCCCAGCAAAAACAGCCACAGGTAGAGGTGCAGCGCGTTCACGAAGGTGGCCTGGTGCGGGTCGTAGTACCAGCCCCCGCTAAGCGCGGCCCACACCCCCTGTCGGAGGATCTGCAGCGTCTGCGACCCCATCCCCCACCCGGCGCCGCCGTCGCCGCCGCCGCCGCCGCCGTCGTCCCCCGCCCCGGCCCCAGCTCGGCCTCGGTCGCCGGAGCCTGCAGCTGCCCCGTCTCATCCCCCTCCGGAGCTCCGGGAGGGCGAGCCGGCGCCTCGGCGGTCGCTGGTGCTGCTGCAGGAGGAGGAGGAGGCAGCAAAAGAGGAGGAGGAGACCCGGGAGGAGGAGGCGGCGAGCGGCGGGGCGGAGGACGGCGGAGAGGAGGAGACCGGCCTCCTGAGCGCCGCCGCCATCTTGTCTCCTAAGACCCAGAGCCGCGGCCAGGCCCCCGCCACTCGCGGCCCGCCAGCGCCCCCGCCGCCGCTGCCACCGCCGCGACCCCCGCCGGCCGCCAGCCCTGGGCCAGGCGGAGAAGGAGGCCCGACGCCCAGGAGCGACCGGGAGGAAGCCGCGCCCCCTCCAGCTCCTCCCCCTCCGCTCCCCCTCCGCCCCCTGGGCCGCCTCCCGGCCGGTGCGTACCGCGCCTGGGCCGCCGCGGGCGCCTCCTGTCGATGTCCCAGAGAATCGCGCGCCGATGCGGCCCGGGGTCAAGGCCCGGGGGCTGCGAAGGTGGCGGAGACGTGGCTGGGGGGTCCAGGGGACCCCATTCTGCCCCTGGTAGACCCGCTGGCAAGCTCACCTACCAGTCTCTAAACGGGGTCTTTCCTACTCCGAAACTAACAGACATTGACTCCAGAAAAGTGTCCTGGCTGTCATTTATGATATTTATCAAAGACCTAAGAACAACTGAAGCTAACATCTGAGATACTCACTGAAGGCCTGGAAGAATTGGGTACCGCAGATGACACTGTTGAAAGTCACAAACGCACCCAAGTTGAGCAAGAACTGTGTTTGCCCGTGTGTGGAAAAAATAGCCATGTCCACATTGGGAGAATTTACTACTTCCAAAGACAAGGTAATAGAAATGGCACGAGACATGAAAGTACGGAGTGGACAGGTTATCATTTGTACTCGGTGACTGTAATTTTAAATGTGCTGTAACTAGTAGCCATTTTTATCAACGGGCCAATCTAAACAGGGTTGAAAAAGATTAACTGTGACTCTACCTCAAACTACAATAGCGTCTTGCAGGTCTCTTTTTATAGCTGTAAAAACGGAATCATTCTTGGCTCTGTGTAATGTTTATAAGGTGTGTCTGATCTCATTGAATAAAATTTTCTTAAAAAGAGTTTGAAGTTTGAGTTTATTGAAGTTTGACTTTTATGGCAATAAAAGTACTTTGTATTCCCAGATTAAAGTTGCTATAATTAATGAGGGAAACAAGAGAGCCAAAGGAAACTGGTAATATTTTAAGAAGAATAATGAAAACCCATCACAATACCTCCCAGTGCCATACCACTTTATAGCTGCTCAAACACTATCACACCCATTTCATTGGAACTTCAGGACAATCCTTTGCGGGGCAGCATAGCAGCTGTTGTTATTTTATGGATGAGAAAACCTAAGCTCAATTAAGTAAGTGATTGGCCAAGTGCTTATGGCCACTTATTGCTCAAAAGCAAAAAGTTGAGAACTCTAAAACCAGCAGTCACCATAACTGCATGAACTGAACTTTGGAAGTTCATTTCTCAAGGCTCTCCACCTTATCCATTTCAGGTAAAAGTCTGAACTGATTAAGAACTGCTCAGCACCTTCTGGTTATCTGTGACCAGCTTAAATATATGAGTAGTTATCGTCAAAGGGCAAATTCTTCGGGCAGCACTCCATAGAAACTCTGTGGGGTGTGACCCAGCAATCTGTTTTAACAAGCCCTCTGGAGGATTCTAATGTACCTTAAAGGCTGAAGCTACCACTGTAGAACACCACACCATCCCTAGCCTTGATTTGTTTATCTCCTTATAATCACAAAGCCGCTGAGTTCCAGTAAGATACCTTGAAATTGAGAGATGCGAGTAAACACTGGACAAAATATACTTTAAAGTGTATTTGTATATCTAAAAGCAAAATTATGATTAAATAATGCAATTTTACAATTAAAATAGTGGCCTTGAAGCTGGTGTCATAGATACCAGCTATTGCCAAGTTTTCATTTGTTTCCCCTTAAAGGAGACAGGAAAGCTCTCTGAGAAGGTTTTGGAAGTAATCCCAACCTTTCTAACACAAAGGAAGATGTAAACAAGGATAAAATTCCAATACCACATCAGTTTCCACGCCAGCAAAGATCTGCTATGGTTTAATATAAAAGGATTAACTGTAATGAGGGTGAGGTGGATGGGGGAAAAATGGAAACTGGAACCAGATACATCCATGCAATTGGAGGCCAACCCAGCTGGCGTGATAAACGTTCAGCCAGAATGTGGTTATCTGGAGGATATGGAACCAGCAGCAGGCCAGGAAGGCAGCCGGCATCAGGCCTGTTAAACAGAGAATGTGGGCGTTGTAAGCCAATGGACAGCTGCAACACACAGCCTTGGAAAATCCAGGAGGGGGCAAAAAATTGGGAAATCATGGCAAGCCTTGAGAAAGTGTGTCGCTTACAGCAAGGCCCCAGCTTCAGTGCTGGGGTTGTCTAGGTCTGCCCTCTAGTTTCTACAGGGAAGTGATGAAAACAAATAGAATTCAGATCTTAGAGCTACTAGACAAGTTTGGGGGACCCAACAGAACAAATATCCAAAGGCTGGATCTGGGGGGACAGAGTGAGACTTACAAACAAAGCAGGAGCTTGATACCTAGAACTAGGACCGAATTTCACACTGAATATGGTTGCCTTATGCTGAAGTCCCAAAGTGTTAATATAAAAATCTGATTGCCCTCCAAAATGACTGGGATTGATCCCAGAGCCTAGAGGTGGGAGTCACATGGCAATAGCCAGTGGGTGAAAAGGGGTTAGCAGGATTGGCAGGCCCAGAGATGTAGAGACTACATCTTTCAGCTCTGCACTGGTAGGAACATATTAGAAAAAATGCTAATTAACTGACTTAAAGAGTAGCAATTTAAAATATCCAGTGAAAAAGCTGACCTTTCCAAATGACTGACTCAGTCACTGGGGTGAGGGGGGAGAGAAACAATCCTACAGTGCTCTCAGTAGCTCTCAAAATGTTTGTGAATGCTGCCACAACAAACTTCCTATTTTATAAACTAGAAGCTAAGGCACAGAGAGGTTAAATGGTTTGCCCAAGGTAGCACACTCTATCATGCCCATAAAGAGCAGGACAAAAATCCAGGGAACTAATTTTGCTAAGTGTTAACCCTCTTAGCCATGCATAGAAGCCATTAATAATGTTACACTTAGCATGTCAAAGTTAGCATCCATGACATACTACCAAATCACCATTTGACATTTGCTCATCTTCAGCTAATCCTATTAAAATCATATTTTCTGACTAGCTCATAGGCCTCCTGGGGACTGAGAATACTTGACAGCAGATGCTTTCTCCCGCCTGAAAAGGACAAAGCTGAATGTACAAAATCTAATAACCCCACCCAAGCCCACCTTAGAGCAGAGTCGTGCAAACTGCAGCTCTGATCAATTTTGTGTGTCAGTTATCTACTTTAGACATATGGCCCACATGTCCTGCCAACGATCCAGATGCAGTAAGTATCCATGTCTTCCTCCAGGCTGACCCCTTTTCTTTCTCTTAGTGAAACCAACATTTGCAGCTCACTCAGACTTGGAACCTCATCTATCCTTCCCATTGTCTATTCTCCACAGTCTCTCCTGCTCAACCCTTCCTTTAGGTTGCCAATCAACCGTTCTGTTGATCTGGCAACGTAAGATCAACTCATACCCAGCAGTCTCCTATTACCACCAATGTCTCCTCTTCTAAGCCATTCTACCTTCCACCAACAAATTAATCTCCCTAATCCACTTTTCTTAAAAACCTTTAATTCCCTTGAGGACTAAAGGGATACTCCTTAGCCGGGCAAAGTCCCCCACCAACCTGAATCACTATATTCTCCAACTTAACTGCTGCCACTTCTCAGCATGAACCCTTTTTATTGGTGAATATCAGTATAACTATGTATGTTTATCAGCCCACTCATTTATTAATTTCTGCCTCTGTGCTTTTACTGACACCATTTGCCTTACTTAGAAAACGTTATCCCTCCACCTGCCTACTAAAATCCACTATGACTACTCCAAACTCATTCTTCTATTTTTTGAACAGCCTAGAGCACTCACATGTTCCACTCATTTAGCACTTAATTGTGTGCTACTTCATCTCCCTCCATCTAAACTGTACATTCCTTGAGGGCAAGGCACTTCTCAGCATGTCCCACAGAGCCTACCAGAGAAAGCTGTTAGCATCAATTAACACTCAGTTCATATACATTGATGAAATAAAGCATAGAAACCGATGGCTTTCCAATTAGAGATTTTAATCTGTTTTTGTCATTCATTTGATAACTCTTCAACATTTCAAAGCATTTTACCAGCTTAGAAAAGAAGTTCAAGGAAGGAAAAAATAGTTTGAAATGAAGGTGAAGAGAATTTGGAAGAGAATGCTGGGCGTGGTGGCTCACATCTACAATCCCAACACCTTGGGAGGCCTAGCTGGGAGGATCACTTGAGCCCAGCAGTTCGAGACTAGACTGGGCAACATGGCAAAACCTCGTCTCTACAAAAAATATGAAAATAAGCTGGGCATGGTGGCACGTCCCTGTGGTCTCAGATATGCAGGATGCAGAAGCAGGAGGATCACCTGAGCCTGGAAGGTCAAGGATGCGGTGAGCTGTGATTGCACACTCCAGCTTCAGTGACAGAATTAGACCCTGTCACAAAAAAAAAAAAAAAGAATGAAAGAAATGAAATGAAAAAAAGGGAAGAAACAAACAATAAGAGAAGTGCCTTAGAATTCTTCCCTGGATCTCTTTAGCCATTTGCTGGGTACTGCTTTATATCACATCAGGAAAATAAATATCAAAAGGAAACTTCCCAAATCTCACATAATATAATTACAAAATACCATCATCTGGATATGGAGCTAAACAAGTGAAAATAAAAGACTTTCTTACTAACTAGGAGATGATTCTTCTTGGAAATCTCAACCCAATCTCTCTGTTTTTTTAAATGTCAACTCCATATGATGAGTAATTTAAAATATGTTTTTAGTGACACCGACTACTTTAGTAATTCTTGTTATGGTTTTGTGTCATCCTGAGAGTGTCTTCTGTTATGTCTCAAAAAACAAATTCACTTTTCTTAAACTTAGCACACTTTGGGAGCAGGGCAATGAAAGGAAAGGGGGAAGCATACAAGATATTGAAAAACTCCCCAAATATTGTGAATCCCTAAATTAAAAATAATATACGCATGCATTGTTTTTCATCTTTTGACATTAAAAGATTCTTCTATGTCAGTTTGATGTTTAATGTGCTTAACTATATCATATGACAGAGCTTATTTATCTTTTTTTTTTTTTTTTTTTTTGAGACAGGTTCTCACTCTGTTGCCCAGGCTGGAGTGCAGTGGCACGATCTCAACTCTGCAAACTCGGCCTCCTGGGTTCAAGTGATTCTCGTGCCTCAGCCTTCTGAGTAGCTGGGACTACAGATGAGCACCACTACACCCAGCTAATTTTTGTATTTTTTGGTGGAGACAGGGTTTCACCATGTTGGCCAGGCTGGTCTCAAACTCCTGACCTCAAGTGATCTGCCTGCCTCGGCCTCTCAAGGTGGTGGGATTATATGCGTGAGCCACTGCGCCCAGCCTTGTTTATCTTTCTATTTCAGCTAAGATAGAAGAATTCCAGCAGGACCTACTAGGCCAACTGATGTGGCTGGATGATTCTCTGAAGAGTTCACCCCCCTGTATTAGTAGCTACCAGTGTCATCCAAAGCACCTTCCTGTAGTTAAGTAGAAATGAGAGTTGTTACCTTTGGAGGCCAGATGTCTGGCTCCTCTGGCAAGGAGCACCAGGAACATTCCTTGGTGGGAAGGTGATGTTCATAATGGAAAGAGCCTCAGGACTGGAATCAGATGAACCTGTGTTTTAATCCACCTTCTGCTACTTTCTAAATTAGTCCTAGCCCCAAGTCAAGGAATCTAAGCAGAATTGAAGAGTCCTGGGGAATTCAAAGTTGCAGACTCATTGCATTTCATTTTGATGGCTGGAGCTTTTTTCTAACGACAAAAATGAACATTCCAATGACGTCATAAAAAGATCTTTCCCTTGGAGATTTTTCACTGCTTCCTTTATGGAAACCTTGACAGTCCATGGAACGTATTTCTTATTAGATTTTTTTGTTCATTTTTTCAGGGTTTTTGATTTTCAGCAGGGTTTGGTTTTGTTTTGCCTCACCTACTGTCACCAGGATTCAGCAGCTGTTAATATACAGAACTATTTTCTAATTATGTACAAATATATTTTGTATATACAGCATAGGAGGGTGATATGTAGCAATATAAAAATCTCTCAAATCAGAAAAGATCATGACGCAAAGTAAAACCTCCCTGTTCTTGCAGTTTTCTTGTTCCCTTTCTCTCAGTATTTTCTTCCTGTAAACTCATTATATTCTTAAGTCCTATGACAAGTGTTTCTCAATGTGTATGTAGTCCATGGATGACCCCAAGTCAAAATCTTATGTTAAAAACAGACTTCTAGCCAGGCACGGTGGCGCGTGCCTGTAGTCCCAGCTACTTGGGAAACTGAGGCTGGAGGATCGCTTGAGTCCAGGAGTTCTGGGTTGTAGTGCACTATGCTGATCGGGTGTCCACACTAAGTTCAGCATCAATATGGTGACCTCCCCGGGAGTGGAGGACCACCAGGTCGCCTAAGAAGGGGTGAACCGGCCCAGGTCGGAATGAAGCAGGTCAAAACTCCCGTGCTGATCAGTAGTGGGATCAGTAGTGCCTGTGAATAGCCACTGCACTCCAGCCTGCGCAACATAGCGAGAGCCCATCTCTTAAAAAACGAACAACAACAAAAAAAAACAAACTTCTAGAGCCAGGTGCCATTGTGCATGCTGGTAATTCCAGCTGCTTGAAAGGCTGAGACAGCATGATCACTTGAGCCAAGGAGCTGAGAGTAGCTGAGGCAACATGGTGAGACCACATCTTTAAAAACAAACAAACATATAATCTAAGTTATGGTGCTTTATACATAGGGTATTGAAAAACTTCCTCAGTGTTTGGGTATCCCTGAAATAACGAATTAGTATAAACACCTATTGTTTTCTATCTTTTGGTATTAAAAGATAGAGTTCCAAGCATCCAATAGAATACTGAAGTATCTTTTAATGAACTCATAAGGATTGATCTTTAAAATATATGGTGAAGGGGCTGGGTGCTGTGGCTCATGCCTGTAATCCTAGCACTTTGGGAGGCTGAGACAGCCAGATCACTTGAGCTCAGGAGTTCAAGACCAGCCTGGGCAACAAGGTGAAACCACATCCCTACCAGAAAAAAAAAAAAAAATACAAAAAATTAGCTGGGTATCATGGTGCATGCCTATAGTCCCAGCTACTTGGGAGAGGGCTGAGGTGCAAGGATCATGTGAGCCCAGGATGTCAAGGCTGCAGTAAACTGAGATCATGCCACTGCACCCAAGCCTGGGTGACAAAATCAGACCCTGTCTCAAAAAAAAAAAAAAAAAAAAAAATATATATATATATGTATATATGTAAGTGAAAAAAAAAGTATAGAACAGTATGTGTCATATGCTTTTATTTGTGTAAAGAGAAAAGAATATATTGTATGTGATTATATGTGTACTGAATGTCCTTAGCAGAACACGTGAGAAAGGGACAGCAGGAATTGCCACAGGGGTGAGAGACTTTACTTTTGATTGTATATCTTTTTTCTTAATGAATTTTACATCATACACATGTTATCCCTTTTCTTTCTTTCTTTTTTTTTTTTTGAGACAGAGTCTTACCCTGTCACCCAGGCTGGAATGCAGTGACACAGTCTCAGCTCACTACAGCCTCTGCCTCCTGGGTTCAAGCCATTCTCGTGCTTCAGCCTCCCAGGTAGCTGAGGTTACAAGTGAGCACCACCACACACGGCTAATTTTAGTAGTCAGGGTTTCACCATGTTGGCCAGCCTGGTCTCGAACTCCTGACCTCAAGTAATCCGCCTGCCTTGGCCTCCTAAAGTGCTGGGATTACAGGCCTGAGCCACTGCGCCTGGCCCATGTTACCCATTTTTAAAAAGTAATAACCTGGGCCGGGGGCGGAGTGGGGAGCCAATTCCTACATTGTACCCAAGACTTGCTAAATTGAAATCTCTCACATGAAGCCCGGAGACATGCATTTTGAACGAGCTTCTTTATTCTTCTGCAAGCTCGTATTGAGAAGAACTGTACTTGGCCTTTCCTTTTTAACATTTCCTTCTTCTTTTATTTCCCCTGAGCTTCCCATCATCACCACCACCACCTCTTCTCCTCCCCCTCATTTCCTCATCCATGGTAGATCTCATAGTTTTCCAATTCAATATATAGTCATCCTTTGTTTTCTTTTTTTCCTTTTGAGGTGGTGTTCTTGCCTAAGAAAATGGCTTCACCTATGCTCTCTACCCCACCACCTAAACCCTACTGGGTTTGTTAACCTTGGTCCTTCAGGTACCACCAGCTTTCCCTTTCTACTGGCATTTTCCTCCAGGCCACAAACAGGGACTCTTATCCTCAGGACTACCTCCTCCTCTCCCCTCGCAGCCAACTTTCTTAAGAGTAAAACAGTGCCCTTCACCTGCCTTGACCTTCACTCTCATCACTGCTTGTGCCCACGTCATCAACGATTTCCTAGTTGCCAAATCCAGCAGGCATTTTTCAGTCTCCGGCTTATTTAATCTCTTTGCTTCCAGGTCACTGCTCCCTCTTCCTGGCTTCCTCCTCTCTAATTACCCTAGACTTTTGAGTCTCGTTTATGGAATCCTCATCTTCCTTCTACTTCTCAGAGTTGTCAGAAGATAAATAAGGGGCAAAAAATCCCATCATCCATTTCAGGATTCTTTTTGATTCAGAAGATGCTGAAACAGCCTCCCAACCTGAATTATGTAGTGGCCCGCAGCCTGTGGAATGACTGGGAAATGGAAACAAATTCCTTATGAGGGGTGATTAGAAATATGACACCTCAAAAATATTTGTAAAAATCATTGTCTGAAGAACAGAAAAATGAGTTCTGCTTTAATCATGACAGCTGTATTCTAACTTTGCTTTTTGGTTTTGTTTCAAATCCCTCAGTCCTGATAGCCTCGAATTTACTAGGAATTCTTAAACTTCCTAATCTCTAATTCATGTAGAGGTTTTATACACATTTATTTATTTATCTATCCATTCTTCCTTCAGACTTGCATTTTTTGAAAACCTGACAACTTATTGAGAGTTTGCTCGGGCCAGCCTCCCTACCATCTTTCATCCAATTGGTCCTTCGTATTTAGTTTTTCATCCTAAAAGTAACACATTCATGGTATTTTTATCCGAGAAAATATAGGAAAGAGAGAGAAAGCTTAGTGAATAGGCCCACTACCCAGTCTCGACCGGTGTTAATGTGTGATAACGTTTGCCTGGTCTCTCCAGCCCTTCTCCCCTCTGCTTCTGTACTCTATTCTAATCAGAGTTCAGAGCCTGATTTGGAAAGTTTTTATATCAACACATGCCATGTGCTTTGGCAGTTTGCTAAGTCTGAGAAACTTCAGAGACATTTTTTCCTTCTGACTTACCCATGTGTTTCACTTAGATTCTTGGAAACATTCTCTGTGCTACATGGCTACTAGCCTGCAGCTTCAAGTAACAGAAAATTCTATTCAAACTCACATCGACAATAAGGAAAATGATTGCTTCATACAGCTGGAAGTCCAGGAGGCAGGCAGGCTTCAGGAGCAGTTAAATTTAGTGGCTCTGGATCTATCTCTCTGCAGTGCCCTGTGATGACCTCCTATGTGTGTTGGCTTCGGCCTTAGGGGGACTTCCCTCATGGAGGCAAAATGGCTATAATTATTACAGATTTCACATAGTGATGCCATCAATTAGAAGTTCACCTAAGAGCAAGGACATTTCCCCTCCCAGGAACTTCCAATATACCACTGGTTACATGTCTATTCCTCTTCTTTTTTTTTTTTTTTTTTAAGACAGAGTCTGGTTCTGTCATCCAGGCTGGAGTGCAGTGACGTGATCTCGGCTCACTGCAACCTCTGCTTCTCAGGTTCGAGCGATTCTCCTGCCTCAGCCTCCCTATAGCTGGGATTACAGGAGCCCACCACCACACCTGGCTAATTTTTGTATTTTTAGTAGAGACAGGGTTTCACCATGTCGGCCGGGCTGGGCTCGAGCTCCTGACCTCATGATCCTCCCACCTTGGCCTCCCAAAGTGCTGGGACTACAGGTGTAAGCCACCGTACCCAGTGCCTATTCTTGGGTCAACCCCTGTCCTCAGGCCACTACCATACACTGACTCATTCTGCCCTGGGTTCCTGAACCAATTACTGCACAGGGGGAATGGAATTACCCTTAGACCAGTCAGTCCCAGTTGTGAACTGAGGCGTAGGGGATATGCTGGGAGGGATAAATGCCTACATAAAACTGGATTGTGTTAGGAATCAGAGAGGAGGAATAGATACTGAGTGCCTGTTTCAGAACACCCTCATCAACAATGCATGTTGTCAAATTTTTGGATCTTTGGTAATTTGATAATTAAAAAATGATGTCTCAGTGTAGCTTTAATTCGAATTTCTCTATTGTGAGTGAGGCTGACCCATTTGCATGTGCTTAGGAGCCATGTGTACTTTTTCTCCTCAGGTCCTGCCTGTTCATATTCTTTGCCCATTTTTCTTTTTTAACATTTTAACTCTATTTTGGATTCAGGGGGTACATATGCAGGTTTGTTACAAGAATATATTGCCTGTTACTGCAGTTTGGTGTATGATTGAGCCTGTCACCCAGGCAGTGAGCATAGTACCCAGTAGACAGTTTTTCAACCCTTGTCCCCCTTCTGCCTTCCTCGCCTTGTAGTCCCCAGTGTCTATCATTCTTGTCTTGATGTCCATATGTACCCAATGTTTAGCTCCCACCTACAAGTGAGAACATGTGGTATTTGGTTTTCTGTTTCCGTCTTAGTTGGCAGCTATATCCATGTTCCTTAAAAGGTCATGATTTCATTCTTTTTTATGGCTATGTAGTATTCCATGGTATATACGTAACACGTTTTCTTTATCTAGTCACTGTTGGTGTCTTTCCCCATTTTTCTGTTGTATTGTTGGTCTTTTGCTTTCTGATTTGCAGGAGCTCATTATACGTTAGGGAAATTAGTCTTTGGTCTGTAATAGAGCTGGACGTATTTTTGCAGCTTGTCTTTTTTGACTATGTTTATGGTTTTCTTCTATGCTGAAAATTTTGATGTTGAAAGATTGAATGTATTAATCTTTTCTTTTATAATTCTGGATTTAATGTCATCATTAGAAATGCCTTTTCCACTTTAAGGCGAATACCCTCTTTTAGTTTTTTCTAATACCATAATGGTATCATTTTAGGAATTTAAATATTACTGTCCATTTGGAATTTATCCAGGTCAGGTATAAGGAATAAATTCAACTTTGGTGTTTTTCTCATTTGATTGACTTTCATTTTATACTGTTTCATGATGATGGCTGCTTCTTGTTTTGTGACACTCACGTTTTGCCAATATTCTCTGCCGTTGTTTTAAACATCTAAGTTTTCATTGACTTTAATTAGCAAAACAGTAACTCACAAAGTTTCTGTAAGTTACTGCAGGTCACGATATATTTTAGAGGTTTGGGAGGGGATAGGGTAAAAATGTCTTGAAATAATATAAAGAATAATGCTTATTACATTTTAATAATCACTGCTATTTGGAAATGTACTTAGGTCCTTTACTCACTATAAAAATCATTAAAAACAATAAAGTATGGTTCAGTGATTTAAGTTACTTAAAATTGGCACATTAAAAGTCCTACTTATCAACTTAGGCCCTTTTTAGACGTAGGATGATGAATCGTTTTTACTCTCCTATAGGATTGTGGGAGGTAGTGTGTTCTTGGTTGCATTTTAAGACTCTGCTGAGCCCCAAAGTCTTTTGTTGTTGTTGGAGACAGAGTCCTGCTCTTTCGGTCAAGCTGGAGTGCATGGTGCAATCTCAGCTTACTGCAACGTCCACCTCCTGGGTTCAAGAGAATCTCCTGGCTCAGCCTCCCAAGTAGCTGGGATTACAGACATACATCACCATGCCTGGCTAATTTTTGTATTTTTAGTAGAGGTGGGGTTTCGCCATGTTAGCCAGGCTAATCTCGAACTCCTGGCCTCAAGTGATCCACCCGTGTTAGCCTCCCAAAGTGCTGGGATTGCAGGCATGAGCCATCATACCTGGGAAGCCCCAAAGTCTTAATCAAGAAGCAGTCCACCATGGGGAATAAAGCCCCCTTTAAGACCGTACAGGATAGGGGAGCCCACCAGCAAAGACAAACAGAGACAACTCTCTGTTCCTTAAGCTGTGAATTTTGGCAGTGGGACTGGCCAAATCCAAACACTCATGAATACTCAACTGCCTTTCACTGCAAGAAGAATGCAGTACGCATTGTGATTCTCTAGTGGGTAGAAACTAACGTCCATCCACAGCAACAGGATGTCATGGTCACTGCTGAGTAGAAATCTTTTGACAAGTACAAACAGACCTCGGCTGTAGCACTGTCACATTGCATTATAGTTATTTGTTTACTTTTCTGTCTTTCCCAGGAGCCTGGGATTTCTTTAAGGGGAGAAGTTCTTTGTCTTCTTTGAACCCCTATAGCTTAGTACACTCACCCCTGTCTGTTGGAATGTGCTCATTACATGCTCTTTCTCTATGTGGGCAGTCTGCCTACGCATCCCACTCTTTAGTACTCGCTGTTGAGCAGCTACCATGTGTCAGCCACTGAATGAAGGCACTTCGCATGCACTGCCTTTTAAAAATTCTCACAGTAGGACGAACCGGACCCGCAGCCACCATGAACAGCAAAGGTCAATATCCGACACAGCCATCCTATCCTGTGCAGCCTCCTGGGAATCCAGTATACCCTCAGACCTTGCATCTTCCTCAGGCTCCACCCTATACTGATGCTCCACCTGCCTACTCAGAGCTCTATCGTCCGAGCTTTGTACACCCAGGGGCTGCCACGGTCCCCACCATGTCGGCCGCATTTCCTGGAGCCTCTCTGTGTCTTCCCATGGCCCAGTCTGTGGCTGTTGGGCCTTTAGGTTCCACAATCCCCATGGCTTATTATCCAGTTGGTCCCATCTATCCACCTGGCTCTACAGTGCTGGTGGAAAGAGGGTACGATGCAGGTGCCAGATTTGGAGCTGGGGCTACTGCTGGCAACATTCCTGTAAAGAAGATCAAGATCATGACCGAGAGCGGGATGAGGAAGAATACGGTGATAACAACTTGGAAAGGAGAGGGAAAATGTAGAGATGTTTCAGGATCGAGGATGTCTCAGTAATCCCTGGAGCCATCTGTTCAGATGATTTCCTCACTGTTTTCATAAAGATCATCTTTTCATTAAAAAAAAAATGCTCACAGTAGTTCTCTGGGGTAGGTACTTCTATTTTCCCCATTGTAATAGTGAGGGAACTAAGGCACAACAGATAGGTCAATTAACTTACCCAAGGTCATGCGGATAATAGATGGTAGAGCCAAGACTCAAACCCCAAGTGGTCTCACTCTAGTGCCTGCTGCTCACAACAGCTACACTACATTGTTTCTCTCCAGTGTGTTGGGAAGAAAATAAATCCTATGTAAAACAAGTACTTACATTGTGCCTTCTAGAAGAGTGGCATAATTTATCGCCTGGGATATGGGTTGTTTTTGTGATTGCTGTTGTTTGTTAGAAAAATGCTTTGATGTTCCTATTTCAGTAATCCCACTCCCACTCCACCCAGGGCAGGGGAGGAAGAGAGTGAAACAAAGAAGGCTAAATTAGTTTGTATGAGAAAGAAATCGGAATCTGTGGGGTTTTAGCTGGCTACTCAGAGAGACAGCCAGAGGATCTGAAAAAAAAGATTGAGACATGAGAGGGTGGAGAACTCTGGCCAACTATGGGCCAGCTAAATCCTACACAAGTTCAAGGGCAGCAGGAAATTTCCTTTGCTGAGGAAGACTTGAGGAATTCAAAAACAACCCTGACCTATCAGCTATGGTTTGCAACCCACAATAAGCATACGCAAGAGGGATTTTTCAGGGAGGAAGAAAGAAAATCATACCCAAAGTGAAACAGAATCATCCTGGGAGTCAGGGGGAGGGCAGCAGAGGCAGGGGCTGAGAGCGACAGTTTGGAACAGGCAGTAGCAGTGAATCAAGCAGAGTCTCTCAGCCCACAACTAAAACAAAGTCACCCATAAACCTACAGGAAATATTGTAAGTAACTTTCCACCACGGGCTGGGGGACTTGAACAAAACTGTCTCCCCAGGCCAGGCACGGTGGCTCACCCCTGTAACCCAGAACTTCGGGAGGCTGAGGCCAGTGGATCACCTGAGGTCAGGAGTTCAAGACCAGCCTGGCTATCCAACATGGTGAAACCCCATCTCTACTAAAAATAAAAAAATTAGCCAGGCGTGGTGATATGTGCCTGTAATTCCAGCTACTGGGGAGGCAGAGACAGGAGAATTGCTTGAACCCAGGAGGTGGAGGTTGCAATGAGCCAAGATCACGCTGCAGGACGCCAGCCTGGGTGACAGAGTGAGACTCCATCTCAAAAAAAAAAAAAACAAAAAACAAAAAAAAAAACCAACAACAACAAAAAACAAACCAACAAAAAAAAAAACTGTCTCCCAAAATCTGAGGACATGGCGATACGTGCTTATAGTAACACTCTTTTTTCCCTTCTGTAATTGAACCCCATTGCAGTTTGCTCAGCTACATCAGATTACAATTTCTACCAACGTACTTAACATTTTAGCGTCAGTGTAGATTAGGGCTTCATTCACTTCAGCCCTGTTAACATATTGGGGTGAATAATTCTTTACCGCAGGGATAAAGGCTGGGCATTGCAGGATGTTTACCAGCAACAGAATCTCTGGCCTCTATACACTAGATGCCAACAGCTTTAACACTCTAGTCCTAAACTGGGAAAATCACGAAGGTCTCCGGATGTTGCCTGAGTATCTCCTGAAAGATAAAAATCTCTTCGCCCTGCCAATGAGAACCTGTTGTATAGATGCAGATCTTCATTTAGTGCACACTCATATCCTGTGTTCTTGCATCAAAACATGCCTTTTTAACCTTAAAGAAAAGCAACAGCACAACATCACAAGTTTGCGTAAAAATGGCTCCCACCAGCCTGGCCAACATGGTGAAACCCTGTCTCTGCTAAAAGTCCAAAAATTAGCTGGGCATGGTGGCTGGTGCCTGTAATCCCAGCTACTCAGGAGGCTGAGGCAGGAGAATTGCTTGAACCCGGGAGGCGTAGGTTTGCAGTGAGCCAAGATCACGCCACTGCACTCCAAGCCTGGGTGATAAGAGTGAGACTCCATCTCAAAAAAAAAAAAAAAAAAAAAAAGGTTCCCAAACATTTCGAGTGTTTCTACCATCACATTAGGTTGTCCAACCTCTGAATTTCTGGGGGAGTGGCCAGGAATGATGCTGCAGCAAATTCCCAGTTTTTCAAAAATGTCTACATTGTATTTTTGTCACAAGAGTGTTACAGTTTTCTATTGCCTGTATCTACAGATATTGTAGTAGTATCACCATTAACAGAACACTGCAGTTTTGACCTTATTTACAAATAAGAATTGAGAGTTGGTTATACAAGCTTTCCCTATAAGCAATAGTCCATTAGAAGTTTCATTATAAGCAAAGGGTATGTGTTAGGGATGTGTACCCAGCTTTGATGCACAGCAGGGCTGAAAGGTAGTATCTGTACTACCACAGTCAGATCAGGAAGGCTGCATGATGAGGCATAGTCATTCTCCACTGATGTCTTTCAGAGATACTCAAAATGGATGCTATTCACACAAGCAGGCACACAGTCATAGGAGAACTCAGATTCAAACTTCGGTGAAACCTGGTATTTTCCAGGGAAGAAAGCAAGGCAACAACTTACAATCATGACAACTATTATTATCTCCACCAGCCATGGTCTGTTAGTACTATTGCACAGATATAACTGATGTGTGTGATTCCCCCAGATAGCTTATTGCAATTTGACCCATTCTTCCTGTTCAAAAATCCACTTCAGGCTGGGGGCAGTGACTCATGCCTGTTATCCCAGCACTTTGGGAGGTCGAGGCAGGTGAATTACCTGAGGTCAGGAGTTTGAGACCAACCTGGCCAACATGGCGAAACCCTGTCTCTACTAAAAATACAAAAATTAGCCTGGCATGGTGGTGCCTGCCTGTAATCCTAGCTACTAGTGAGGCTGAGGCAGGAGGATCGCTTGAACCTGAAAGGCAGAGGTTGCAGTGAGCAAAAATCATGCCACTGCACTCCAGCCTGGGCAACAGAGTGAAAATCTGTCTCAAAAAAACCAATAAAAGCACTTCAATACAAGAAAATGAGAGACTCTGATTTATGATTCTAAATTATTACTATCAAATATAATTCTTTTGTTAGTGATGAATTCTTGTGTGAAACATCTCACAACTAATTGCCATACAGTGAAATAGAACCTGTTTACTGGGAAGGGTATAGGATTGGGATTCAGAGAGACTGTGTTCATTTCTGGATTGTAATGCACTGCCTGTTGCTTAAGAAAGCAAGTCTATTTCCTCATCTGTGGAATGCATAAAATAACCCCTTTGTCTCAGGCTTACTGAGAGAATTAAATGAGATTTGAAACAGTATGCTGTAAATTGCCAGACAAGTGTCAATCATTGTCATTGTCTCCCACAACTGCCAGTTCCTTGCATGGGCCGCCATGCCTGTAGCATAGCCCCATAGAGTGGTTTTTTCCTGCTGTAAGTCCACAGAAGAACCTCCTCAGTGATGCAATGCAAATGTTATTCTCTTGAGGTTAAAAAATAATTTCTCTAAACTGAGGTGAGTTGATACACTTTTCCAACCCAAATATCAGGTCTACTTCAGCAGCTGCTAAAGGAAAGAAATTATCCTTGCTCCTATTTCTCTCGCTCCTGCAGAGTAAAACAGTGGCTAAAAACCAAGATTCTCTGACACTATTTCCTTTCTTAGCATTATCCTGCTGTCCTGGGATCTGACATTAATCATTAGAAATTTCTTAAGCAGCAGCAGACTGGGAAAAGCAACTGCCAGTACCTAAGGAATACATTAAAACTCTTAAAAAAAAAAAAAAAGTCACGAAGATAGATGAATACGCTGAGTTGACTCATACTCTTCAATATAGAGTAGTCATCTTGATGGTGACATTCATCCTGGCTATGCTAAACAGGTGACCTATTCTATCAGCGATGGTATCCAGAGCCATTAAAACACAATGTATATCATTATGTCATATATGAGGGGAAAGTTGACTAAGTTTCCAAGATCCCAAGGGTTTTAATTAATAGGAAAATTTGATTCAATAGTAGTCATTAAAAAAATGGAAGGAAAACAAGGGGAGGGAGTGATTAAGAGTGGGAAGCATTAGACAGGAAGCATGTAGAAAATGCCCTGAAGGCTTGAAGTTGGCACTATTATAAGTCAGGGCCAGATTAGCTAGGGGACTGGAACAGACAGCCACAGAGAAAGAGGCTGGGAGCTACCAACACAACCATTCTAATAATGTTCTTCTCTTATCAAGCAAACTCCACTTCCTTTCTTTATCGTCTACTGTTTTGTTTTGTTTTGTTTTTGAGACAGAGTTTTGCTCTTGTTGCCCAGAGTGGAGTGCAATGGTGAGGTCTCGGCTCACCACAACCTCCACCTCCTGGGTTCAAGCAATTCCCCTGCCTCAGCCTCCTGAGTAGGTGGGATTACAGGCATATGCCACCACACCTAGCTAATTTTGTATTTTTAGTAGAGATGGGGTTTCTCCATGTTGGTCAGGCTGATCTCGAACTCCTGACCTCAGGTGATCCACCCACCTTGGCCTCCCAAAGTGCTGGGATTATAGGTGTGAGCCACCACGCCTGGCCTCTATTGTCTATTTTTAAGTGCTCACTAGTGGCTCCACTACCCTTGCAGAAATGAGAGGCTCAACTATTTCTGTTTGGGTAGAAATGATGAGAAAAATATCTCAGGATATTTCTTACTCTCCTCTCTCCACCCCTATGAACATCTCCCACCCCCAGGGCCCCAGTTCTGCTTTTCTTCACTTAAAAAAACTTCAGACCAGGTTGGGCGCAGTGGCTAATACCTGTAATCCCAACACTTTGAGAGTTTCAGGTGGGCAGAATCCTGGGGTTGGAGACCAGCCTGGACAACATGGCAAAACCGTGTCTCTACAAAAAAGACAAAACATTAACTGGGCATGGTGGTGTGCATCTGCAGTCTCAGAGACTCAGGAGGCTGAGGTGGGAGGATCAACTCGATCTCTTGAGGTCAAGGCTTCAGTGAGCCGTGATCACACCACTGCACTAGTTTGGGTGATGAAGTGAAACCTTGTCTCAAAAATAAAAAAATAAAAAAAACCCAAAAACTTCAAATCATTCCTCTTCTGTGAAGCCCTCCTTGACCTCTCCAGCACATACTAATTTTTCTTTTCCTTAATACCTACAACTTGTACATAACACAGTAAATGGACACAGTAGACATATTTCTGTCTCATGTGTGCCGAACTTTTCTTCCCAAATAGATTATAAACACCTTGAGGATGGGAACCACATTTTACACTTCTTGAAATCACCTGCCAAATGCTGTGATTTGGTGATTAGCCCAGTTAGGAGCAACTTAGGCCCTAGAGTATCTCTATAGTCTGGGAGAATGTAAACAGCTTTGGAGGTACTAAAAATGCAAAAATGCAAAGCACAGTATGAGTATCTCAATGTGATAGCATCAAATCAGCCTTGCTATTGGACCTACACAAACATTTTCTCTGATTCTAGTAGCCAGCCTTATTCCTGAACATCAAGTCCCTTTTTTTGTTTTGTTTTGTTTTGTTTTTTGAACATCAAGTCCCTAATAGCCTGTCCCTAGGTCTCTTTTCAGTGACCTTGTTGATATTCCATTTGCTCTAGATTGTGTTCTTTCTCTTGCTAATCCTTTAAAAAAAAACCCCAAATCAGCTTTGTGCAGTGGCAGTATCATAGCCAATGAGGTTTACCCGAGGCGCAATTATTGCTAATTGAAAACTTTTCCCAATACCTCACCGTGACGTCTTGAAATATAGTCGGCATTGGCAATTTTTGGCAGTCTCTACAGGGACTGAATTAAAACAAGAAAAAATAAAATAAAATAAAAATCCAAATCTTGCCTCTGAACCTCACCCTCCGAGGTACAGTCCCTGCCACCCACTATCCTGAGCAGCCCAGTTGGATTTCACGACTGCCTAGACCTCTGTAGTGTGTGGGTTGTGCTCCACCCAGCTGTAGTTAATTTCACACCCTCCCTGGCACTGGTTGGCCAGTCTGCTTCTTTGTTCTGACTCTTTCTGCCAAGATCTTCTGGAAACGCCTGCCTTGCTCCTGGGCTCCTGGCTGGTCTCTGCATCCTTTCCATTTGCCATCAACTGAGCCATCATTCTGAGATTTAAGAAAAAATTTCCCCTCAATATTAAAGACACAGCAGACAAATACAGGTACAAATACCCATACTCACAAGTTCCTTTGTCACTGAGAAAATTTCTACTACCTTCCTAAATTTATATTCTCCCTTTTCAGGCATTTGGCATTGCCTCTAGGTCTTCCAATGTTACGCTTGGAATTTTCTTTTTTTTTTTTTTTTGAGAAAAGATTGATGTATTTTTTTTTTTCCTTTTTGAGTTTCAACCCCCAAAAATATTCCAGGAAAAGATAGGGGGAGGCTGGGCTGGTTCTTCTTCAAAGAGCTTTTGCTGCCAAGGAGGACAGTGGACTTGACCCACATCCAGCCTACCCCCAGCCTGCTTCTCCCCCTGCTTTGCTCAGGGGCGAGGACAGTAGGGGTGGCGGGGGGAACTGGGAGGGCGCGGCCAGGGCAGTGATGCTTTGGGATAAGAAGTTGAGCTGGGGGAAGGGGAAGGAGCTGCCCATGTACAGTTACCATTGCTCAGTGACAGAGCCTTAAAGCTTGGCCAAGGCTGAAGGTACCACACGGGTGTGGGTGAGGCAGGTTAAGTGGGATGGCTGCAGCCAAGGAGCTGGGGTAGGGCAGGGCTTGGGGCTGGCCCTCTCCCCTCTAACTGATGATCTGCCAAGGTTGTCCGTAGCCTGTCATGCCGGCCTGGGAGGCCCCTCTGTTGCTGCCCATCTGAAGGCCAATGACATGCTTTCCCTCCTGCAGCTGGCTCTCTGTGAATTCTCTCTTATGCTCCTGCGCTTTCTTCATAAACCAGTTGGGATCTCCACAGTAGTGTCCATCATTCTTGGTCACTGCCAAGCTGCCCAAAGCCATCAGGGTCCTCTGCACTGCTGCCATGTCTTTGCCTTCAAAGAGGTCAACAGTCTGGAACATGTCAGTCTTGGTGACCCCATAGTCCTCAGCTGCCTTCAGGAACTGGGCCACCTGCTCCATCTGCTTGAAGACCACGGAGGGCAGGTTCTCAGGCCCCTTCACAGACTTGGAGCCATCAGGGTACAGGCTATTCATCAGCTTGCTCAGAATCACGCCATTCTTCAGCCAGACCTGGAAGCCCAGGCTCCCACGGTCTGGGCGGCCCACATCAGGGCTACACTGCGCTATGATCCACTCCACCAGTCGCTCCTCCAGCTCCTCGTCATACTTATTCTCGATTTTGGACTGCACTTTGCGGCTCGTGCCATAGGAAGGACCCTTGTTGGCCATGTCTGGGGAGAGAGGGCTTCCTTGGGGCTCGCAGGAAGGAGTGAAGACTTGTGCCTGGGCTTGGACAGACAGGAAGGGGCCGGAATTTTCTTTAAATAAAAGTGGCCCTTAGAGATAATTTACTCCAACCTTCCTATTTTACTCCTAGTCTCTACTACCCTACGCATCTATTTAGAAGCTAATGGCACAGGATTTTTGCTAATGATGCCTTTATCAAGAAATTCTCTTTGTCTGTTAGTAAATTACCATGATCCTAGAAGATTTTATAGAAAGTCTCAGCTTACATTACAAAGGATCCTCATCAGGTATGAGCAAAAAAAAAAAAAAAGAAAGAAAGTCTCAACTTAGTAATCAGTTACCATCAAAATACATTTTTCTATTATTAAGGTAAGACAATTTCCTTCTCAGCCCAGAAGGGAGGCGCACACACACACACACACACACACACTCACAATGTGATCAGCCAGCTGTCTGGAACAATCAAAATACCTCCCAGCTGGAATGACAGCATCATTTTATTGATGCTGAAATAGGAGGGTGATAAAGCAAGTCTCAGCAGGCATAGCAGAAGTGCACTGCTTTTATGATTTATATTTCAAAAATGATGCCATGGGACCAAAAATGCAAAACAGAGCTTATTATGTGCTAGCAAAAATGGAGTGAAGGGCAGTCACCTCAGCTGTACCTTTTAAGCTCTAAAAGAAGCAACACCACTACCAATTTTCCCTCCTCACCCTGAGGTTGCAATAGACACTTGGATTTTCCTACAGCCATCACTTCATTGTTCTCTATGCTGTGAGTGGGCTAAGAAAATGATGTTATTTCCTGTGTGATGATCTTGCTAGAGCTTTGGAGGTACTAAGGAGAACTTCAAAGAAACAGAATCACTAGGACAGTCATCCTTCAGCCATGGTTGGGGGTGGAGTGGGGAGAGATTGCTTCCAGGACCCCAGGATACCAAAATCTGGGAGATGCTCAAGTCCCTGATATAAAATGGCGTAGTACTTGCATATAACCTATGTACATCCTCCCATACTTTAAATCATCTTTAGATTATTTATGATACTAATACAATGTAAATGCTATGTAAATATTTGTTACACTGTATCACTTTTATTATTTTTATTGTGTATTTTTTTTAGTGTTTTTGATCCTCAGTTGACTGAGTCTGTGGATGCAGAACCTGAGGATATAGAGGGTCAACTTTATTGTCCTCCCTAGCTCCACCTCTTTATGAGGGGCTGTTGTTGGCCCCTGGAATAGACTGAATGTCTGTCCTCCCAAACTTATATATTGAAACCTAATTCTCTACATGAATGTATTTGGAGGTGGGACTTTTGGGAGGTGATGAGAAGTAGACCTCATGTACGGGATTAGTGCTGTTATAAAGAGATCTCAGAGAGGTCCTTTGACCCTTCTGCCACATAAGGACAGCCATTATGAACCAGGAAATGCTCTCACCAGACACAAAATCTGCTGGCACCTTGGTTTTGGACTTCCCAGCCACCAGAACGGTGAGAAATACATTTCTGTGGTTTATAAGCAATTCAGTGTATGTTATTCTGTCATGGCAGCCCAAATGAACAACATGGCCACACTTTTCAAACCCAGAATCCACAGGGTATGTATGTTGCTTCCCTCTCCGCTTTGCTTGGGGAGAAAAGAACTCTCCCCTCTATAGAGAACCCCTGGGAATCCTCTCTGCCTGGAGGTTTCCAGCTGCTTGCTTTCGACTTTAACTTCTCTTCTCTCACATGCAAGTAAGGAAAACAATACTGGGTTAACATTTTCTAAGATATGCAACCTTAGGGCAGTGCCATTGGAAGAAAATAGACTAGAAATCAGAAAAGATGGGCTTGATTCCTGTGATCTAAGTCAGATCTTCGACGTCGAGATATCACAAACTCTCCTCTTCAAAGTGCAGGCACTGTTGGTGAGCTCACGTCATCCGTGGGCACTTAGAGTTCCTTGAGTAAGAAGTACTGCCTTCTATAAACATCTCAGCTTCTAGAGACTTATTTCTGGACATTCCTAATGAGTCAGTGAAAAACTCCAAATGATCTATGTATCAATTTCTGTTTTACACTTTCAGTTTATACAATAAATGAGAAAAGGGCTAAGCTCAATTTGCTGGAAGTTGACAATCCATTTTTTTTTCCTGGCAATTTTCATTTAAGACAATCCATTTTTATTTTGAAATCATTGCTGGTAAATTTTGTACCAAAGGAGAGGCTTACAGCAAGACAGCAGAAATGAAAATAGAAATTAGAAGGCTTACATAGTCTCAGTTTCTATGACTCTAAAAACATTGATCAATCAGTAATGCAGCTCATCCAGGAAAACCAAAACGCTTTGTGGTAGGCAGAATTCTAAGTTGGCCCCTAAGGTTTCCTGCCTCTGCAATCTGTGAGCCTTCTCCCACTTACTCAATCAAACACTAACCTGGCTTCTGCTGTGGAGGGATTTTGCAGATGTAATTAAGGTCCCAAGATAGCGAGATTGCCTGGGTGGGCTTGATCTAATCGTGCGAGCCCTTTAAATCTGAGTCTGGAGGTCAAAGACAGAAAAAGTCAAAGAGGTCTGAAGCGTGAGAAGAATTCAACAAAAGGGAGATTCTCCGTTGCTGGCTTTGAAGATAAAAGGAGCAGGTGGTAAGAAATGTGGCAGTTTCTAGGAACTGAAAGTGGCCCCTGGCTGATAGCCAGCCAGGAAACAGGGGCCTCAGTTCCCTAACCGAAAGAAACTGAAGCTGTGACAACCAAAATGAGCCTCGACAAGGCCCTTGAGCTCCAGATAAGAACGCTGCCCTGCTGACATCTTGATTTAGCTCTGTGAGAAGATGAGTGGAATCATGCCTTTCCCAGTTTCGGGGGAAAAGCTGTAAAGTAACACATGGGGAGTTGTTTTAAGGGGATAAATTTGTGATGATCTGGTATGCAGCACAGAACTAAAATCCATGCTTCCTGAATGGTTTTAAAGCTTCTTAGCCTAACCGGAAGACCAAAACCCAACCTCCTTCAAAGAGAAACTTGCCAACCACTGTGAACCAAATCTATCAGACAAGCTTCTTGTGACTCAAAGTATGACCCATGGCCGGACAGCATACATGTAACCTAAGAAATGCAGCGTCTCAGGCCCCATCTGGATCTACGGAATCAAAACCTTCATTTTAACAAATCACCTGGTAACTTGTATGCAAATTAAAGTGTGAGAAGCACCAGCTAGCATTTTAATTCAGAGCTGGAGATCTGGAATCGGCAAAACCCATGCTCCCAACCTGGCTTTACAGTTTTACTAGCTGTGTGGATTTAGGCAGGTTGCTTAACCTCTCTGAACTTCTCTTAATAGGTAGAGTGGAGAAGATGATAGTACTGAGTGTACAGAGTTGTGGTGAGGATTAAATGGGACAGTATGTAAAGTGCTTTAGCCCTACATTTTGGCCTGTCATCAGCCTGGCAAACAGTAAGGGCTTAACAAATTGTTGGTTATTGTTGGATTGGGCGCTAATAGCATGAACTGAATGTAGAGGGAGCAGGTAAACCGTATCAGGTGGAAACATGCAGTATCACTGGCCGGCATCCTCATCTGATGAAATATGTTGTCACATGGCTCCTGCAAAAGATTGTGACCTTGGTTTTCTACCTAACACCAGGCTGGGTCAGCCACAGCATCCCAACCCTGTAACCACCTGTGTATCCCCCTCACCCTCTCCCCTATCAGCATTTAACCTCACTGGGCTTGACCTCACTTAGCTAATGAGATCTAGCTGGAAACCATAGAGATGGTTGTCAGCAACTCAGAGCAGGTGGTATCCCTGAATACCAACGGCAGCTCACTCCACAGAAAGGATGAAGAGCTATCCCAGAGGCAGAACACAGCCTGTTAGCTGTTTTAACACAAATCTAAGGTTCTTCTTATTTTTGTTGGAGGGAGTGATGGCAACGGTGGCAATGGTGTTGGTATCACTGAGTATAAGAACAAATGCATAAATCAACAGTGACAAATGACTAATACATAAGCGAGAGAGCATTTGTAGTCAATTCTGCAGAGGCCCACCTCCCTACCCCCCGCCGGTGGTTTCTCTGTTCTTGGCAAAGACTCCTCTCACTTGCTTTATTTCTCAGCCTGAGCCAAAGCAATCTCTATAGTTCAATATAAATAATGAGGGTAACAGTGATAATAACAATAGCTCTCATTTATTGAGTGCTCCAAACACTAGTCACTCTTCATATATTATTTATACTCCTTATAACAACTCTTTGAGGTAGTCATTATTATGTTCCTTTTTAGCCAAGGAAACAGAAGCCTCAGAGAGGTTAAGTGGCTTGCCCAAGTTTACACAGCACATAAGATAGTCTTGGATTCAGACCTGAGTCTGCTTGACTCCGAAACCTGTGCTCTGTTCGCTTTGTCTCTACGACACAGCTGTCATCCTTGACTGGGCTCTTGGCCCTTTGCCTGGACACTGTATCTGGGCTGTGGATGCTACTTTCCAGTCAGCTCCTGAGCTGCCTTGCTCCTGTCCTTCCCAGGTTTGCACTGCTTTGGCTTCTGTCTTTGCTCAGATGCTCACCTGTCTGGCCCCTGGAAACATATGGCGCTCACCTATTTCTTGTCAGTCCACATGGTTCTGCCCACAGGTTTTCTAATCTGACTGCTCATAAGCGTGCTTCCTGGGCCTGACTGATGGAGTGGCTTGATGCTCCCAGACTCTGGGTAACTGCCCCTCATTCTAGACCTTCCTGCCTCACAAGTAGAGTCTCCCATATCGTCCAGCCAGGCTCACCATTGCAGAAGAGTGTTTCCTGCCCGTGTCAGAGAAACCAGCCCACCCAGGTTCTTCTATCTGGTCCTGCTGTGCTCTGTCTTGAATACTCTTCTTTTCTTTCAAAACCACATTCTATTGCCCAGCTCATACCTGACTCAAAACCCAACCTAATGCCCACAGAGTAAGACCTCGACCTGGAATTATACCTTTTCACTATGTGGCCTCACTGACCCTTTCAATTTCCAACCTTATTTTCCAGCCAATTGTTTCCCATCCTTTCTCTGTGATTTTCTGCTAGGCCTTTTCTCCTGCTCTTCTCTGCCAGAAATGCTCATTTCCTCTGTGCTAGTTCAGGATCATCCAAGATCCAGCATAAAATCCATCTTCTTTACAAAAATGGCCCTAATCCTCCCAGCTAGAAATGGTCTCTTCCTTCCATTGATCTACTGTGTGCTGTATTTAGTGACACTTAACAATTTTCTACGTTTTGCCATTGTTAATTATGTACATATTTTTTTCTCCCCTTTACACTATAAGGTCTCTGAGAACAAAGAGCATCTGATATTTTTTTTCTTTTTGGTGGCTTTACAGTGCCTAGCAAAATGTCTTGTTCACAGTAAGCGCTTGATAAAAATTTATTAATCCATCGGATGGATGGATGGATGGGAAGAAATTATAGGAATGGAAACGCTGGCTGAGCTTTTTCAGCCAGGTAGCCATGACAGGAGAAAGGCTTCACCTTTCAGGTGAGTGTATGATCATAATCACCGACGGGAAAGAGTAGCTTGAACCAGCTAACCACGCTGTGGTTAAAATCAAGCCATGTGTGTTTACCATGTTTTATGTTTACCAGGCTGCATCAGTAGGATGCTTTAAAATGTGGGACAGAAATCCCAACTCAACCTCAAACTAGCTTTTGTCATAAAGAAATGCATTGGCTTCAATACAGGATGTCAAAGGTTGGGTGGGGCTCAGGACTGGTGGACCCAGTGGCTCTTTCCAGCTCTCTGCTGTGCTATCCCCAATGCTGACTTCATTCTGGGGGAAAGATACCTGAGTTTTGGAAGGCTTCTAGTAGTTGCTGGGTTAATTGCTTCCCTTTTCACCTCCTACTAACTTCCTGTGACTCTTTCTGAAGGGTAAGAAAGCTTATTTTCCGGAAGTGCTTAGAAAACTCCTCTTTGTGACTCATTGGTCCCAATTGGCCTTGGTCTGCCTACTCCAGACCCATTTACTAGCAATGGGGATGGGGTGGGGTTCAGATCACTCAGGGGCCACCCTGGAGCTGCAGTAGAACCTGTGAAGCAGAGTCACTACAACACCCCTTACACAGGAGGCAGTTTTATGGGGGCCACTCCAATGAAAGTTTGGCTCTTATGACTTTCTCACTTTAGACAAGCAGTAAACAATGGACAAAGTGTCATCCAAGAGATCTCATTGTCACAAATCTTACAATGTATCTGCTGGCCTAAGAGTCTTTCAGTGCTTCTTGTGCAAATCCATTGGTTAGTCAACAGGGTTTATGGAACACATGCTGTTTAGATAGTGTTGTTCTAAGCACTGTACAAAGTTAGAAAAACAAGACAATGTAGTTACTTTAAAAGAAAAATTTTTTTTAGAGACAAGGTCTTGCTATGTTGCCCAGGTTGGCCTCAAACTCCTGGGCTCAAGCAATTCTCCTACCTCAGTCTCCTTAGTCACTGGGATTACAGGCATGTGCTGCACTGCCTGGCTTGTTTTTTAACAGTAGAGTGAGCATTGAGGAAAGTACTCCTTTTGTTAATTCTGCTCAATTATTTTCCAGAGTGTAGAAACTGCTTGATGTCCTCCCTCCTTTCTTTGTCCCTCTCATTCAGCTCTCCCTTTCTTGTCACTGATTTACCCCTTTCTTATTCTTTCCTCATTTCAGGAAAGCAACATAGCAGAGATTAGGAATGTAGAATCTGGAGTCAGATTTCTTTGGTGGGCATTTTCACTTTGAGTTCTAGCTGTCTTTCCAGCCGTTACTTCATTTCTCTAAGTTTCTATTTTTCACTGGTAAATCATACCTAAAAATTATGCCTACCTCCCTGGGTTATTCTGGAATTTAAAAAAGGAAGCACATTAAAAATGATTAATAATGGCTAATGATTTTAATTTTCTTCTTTATTCTTTTTTAATTGTGCCACATTTTGTGTTCTCTTCCTCCCTTCTACATCCCACAGTGACAGGATGATAGAAAATATTCAGAAATAGAGTGCACAGAATCAACTTCCTAGTGAGAAATGGAATGGAACCATTTCAGTTCCTTCTCTTTTCTTCATTACAATTCAAGTATTTAAAGAGTGCTATATGAATACATTTAAGGCAAAGATGGTAATGTACAAAACCAGTTGAGAGGAACACATATGTGATACATATGGAAGCAGAAGCATGAATGTTCTGTTCTGCGTAAGCATCCCCCAGCTGACAGTTCCAGCTTCATAGAGACCTAGTTTGTTTAACTGATTAGAGCACCTTTTGAGGTAACCAAGATCAAGGTTTCAATTCCAGAATGTGGTGAGCCTACTTTATCTATTTGATGGCTACAGGCTGCTCTCCTGAACCTGGCCAGCCATCTGTAAATGCATCCATTGTTCAGAAGATGACCAATCAAAGGAATGTGGTTGAAACAATGCAAATGGATCACCTTACCAGGAAACAACACGACAACAAAAAGTACATACTATCATGGGGGTGGGTTCGTTGTGTGATGTTTGTACATGAAAAAGGCACAGACCAAGACATCATTATAAAGTTCATGGAAAACCGATAGGTTTGAAGCTATAGGTTCCACAGCAACTGACAGCCTGTAAAAAGGATTACTGCTACATCTCTTGTTTTTAATGTCCCCAGCTCTCCTTAAGACCACTTGGAGAATAGCTTTCTGTTCTTGTAGACTAGACTCAATTGCTGGAAGTATCTCATATGGGAAGACTTTCCTGACATCTCGTTCTCCTCAACTGAATTTCTCTCCAACCCTCACCCCTTCTAGAGTTATGTGCTCTCTTTACTATGCTCCTTTTCTGTTATAGTATGTTGGTTACTATCTAAGTCAGTGTGGCCTGCTGTAATATAACATGTTATGGCACTGGGTGCCATAATACCCAGTCTATGTTATGGATTGAGTGGCTTAAACAACAAAAAATTATGTTCTGACATGTCTGGAGGCTGGAAGTATGAGATCAAGGTGCCAGCATGGTCAGGTTCTTATGAGGGCTCTCCCCTCGGTTTGTAGATGACTACCTTCTCTCTGTGTCCTCACATGGCATATATATGTGGGTGGGAGAGAGTGAGAGAGAGAGACTGAAAGCTCTCTGGAGTCTCCTCTTACAAGGGTACTAATCCCATTATGAGGACTAATATGGTTTGGATGTTTGTCCCGTGCCAATCTCATGTTGAAATGTGATCTTCAGTGTTGGATGTGGTGCCCGGTGGGAGGTGAATGGATCATGGAGGTGGATCCTCTGTGAATGGCTTACTACCATCGCCTGGTGATAAGTAAGCTCTTGCTCTGAGTTCACCTAATGTCTAGGCCTTTAAAAGTGTATGGAGGCCAGACACCGTGGCTCACGCCTGTAATCCAAGCACTTTGGGAGGCTGAGACAGGAGGGTCACAAGGTCAGGAGTTTGAGACCAGACTGGCCAATATGGGTGAAACCCTGTCTCTCCTAAAAATACAAAAATTAGCTGGGCATTGTGGTGGGCACCTGTAGTCCCAGCTACTGGGGAGGCTGAGGCAAGAGAATCACTGGAACCCAAGGGGTGGAGATTGCAGTGAGCTGAGATCGTGCCACTGCACTCCAGCCTGGGCGACAGAGTGAGACTCCATCTCAAAAAAAAAAAAAAAGTGCATGGAACCTTCCCCCCGTCTCTTGCTTTCACTCACACCATGTGATGTGCCGGCTCCTCTTCCTTTCTGCCATGATTTTAACTTCCTGAGGCCCTGACCTGAAGCAAATGCCAGCACCATGCTTCCTATACAGCCTATTAAATGGCGAACTAGATATACCTCTTTTCTTCATAGATTACCCACAACTTCAGGTATTTCTTTATGGCAACACAAGAATGGCCTAGTATAAGAACCTACCTTATCACCTCATCTAAACCTAATTCCTTCCCACAGGCCCCATCTCCAAATACTATCACATTGTGGGCGAGGGTTTCAATATATGAATTTGGGGGAACACAATCACGACATAACAGTTACAATTCTTTTTGAGGCAATGCATGTTCCTTTGACATGAGTGCTACTCATGTAACGTGGAAGTCACATTGATTCATGCATGATTTTCCTGGCAACTTAGTATCAAGGTAAGCTTTTCCACATTTGCAGAAAAAGCCTTAGCCATATGTGAATACTTTCAGAACAGACTGGAATGGATAGTGCAAGTTCTGCGTGGTTTAAGGGCTTTGAGTATTGCTGTCATTTCCACCAGGTAAACTATTCAGGGAAGCTAAGAGTATAATGATGGAGCTGAGAAAACATTTCCCTCTTCAGACACATTGAACAAAAGAAAGAGGCTACACCATGGATCATTCACAAATTTTGATGAAAATGATCTAGAAGCTGTCTGGCCTAAAGCTGCCTCTGTGTATATTTTAAGTCTGGCCTAAAGGTTTGTCCATGCACAGTGAACTGTAACCTAATTTGATGCATAAATAGACTGGTAACTGAGTTTCAGCCAATCACAGCAGCCAAATTTCAGTTAACCACAGTCCGCCAACTGTTCACACCAGGTTCAAATAAGGCAAATGCCCAGCTGTAGCCAATCCAGCCATTTCTGTACTTCACTTATGTTTTCCACAGGTCACTTTCCTTTTTCTGTCCATAAATATTACCTGACCATGTGGCAGCCCTAGAGCCACCCTGAGTCTGTTTGGGTTCTGGTGCCTGTTCGATTCAAGAGTTTTTCTTTTTTTTTTTGAGACAGTCTCTCTCACTGTCACCCAGGCTGGAATGCAGTGGTGCAGTCTCCGCTCACTACAAACCTCTGCCTCCCAGGTTCAAGCTATTCTCCTGCCTTAGCCTCAGGAGTCGCTAGGACTACAGGCACCTGCCACCACGCCCAGCTAAGTTTTTTGTATTTTTAGTAGAGACAGGGTTTCACTTTGTTAGCCAGGCTGGTCTCAAACTCCTGACCTCATGATCCGCCTGCCTCGGCCTCCCAAGGTACTGCTATTACAGGCATGAGCCTCCGTGGTTGGCTGAGAATCTTTATTTACTCAATTAAACTTTGTTAAATTTAATTTGTCTAAAGTTTTTCTTTTAATCGATGGCGTCAGAGGTGGATCCAAACTAGAAAATTAGCTGGGTGTGGTAGCACGTGCCTGTAGTCCTAGCTACTAGGGAGGCTGAGGTGAGAGGATCACCTGAGCCCAGGAGTTCGAGGCTGTTGTGAGCCGTGATTGCACCACTGTACTCCAGCCTGGACAGCAGAATGAGACCTTGTCTCAAAAATAGAAAACAAACAAACAAAACCCCCCCACAAAGTACAGCTTCTAATTACTCCCAGGAGGATGGAGTGACCAAGCAAGGTGCCCACTGGGCCCATTGTGTCCACGGCTCTCGCAGCAACTGGGGATCCTGGACCAGTTCTCTCTTAGATTCTGAAGTGCCACAGATGTGTGTTTTGAGCTACCTGAGTTGGAGCAAATTTTTTATCTGGATTTGGTTCAGAAGTCACAACAAAAACTGGAGTCGGTCCAGGATCAAATCAGATTCGATAATTAACTGGACTGGATCCAGTTAGAGGCCTTAGATGTCTGACTGGGTCAGACGGAAACTGGCAGTAAATGGCAATTAGTGCGGTGGGTATGAACTCTAACAAATTTTGGGAATTTGCAAAGATTTTGTGTTCTTTCTCCTTTGTTTCTTTTTCTTACACACTTGGGTAGGGAAAAATCATGGGCTAACTTGGCCAAGGGGATCTTAGAGCCAAAGCCAGGAATCAACATAAAAATGGGATCCTTAATTTTTGAAGAACTGAGTATTTCAAAACTGAGATCGCACCACTGCCCGACAGCCTCAGCGACAGAGCGAGTACTCCACCTTCCTGGTATGCCTGTGTTTATGTATACATAGTATGTAAGTATTAGGCAGCAGCAAATGCTAACAAAAATGGAGAAATCTTACTAAAGATGATTTAAAATTATGGTGCAACATTCAAATGAACAACACTGCACTTTAAGAGGTGCATTTGAAAATGAGGGCTCCTGAATTAGGTTCACCAGGGATGCCTATTGATGTGCAGAAGCTTCTAAAAAAAAATTTCAACATTTTCATTGCCTCTTTTAAAGGCTCTTTACAATAGACAACTGAAGATCTCAAATGACTAATTGATAACGGAAATAGAATTTGTTAACATTTTGGCTTAGTTACTCTCCTACCCCAAAGTGGAAAGTAAGCTGAATAAAGTGCTTATAAAAGGTAGGGCCTCAGGTAAAGTAGGCTTGTTTCTGTTTTTCAAAGCTATCCAGGCTGAGTCCAGGCATAGAGAACGCTTTTCTGTCCTCTTCATTAATGGGCTTCACTCTGAACTCAGTAATTTAGCTAAGCAACAGAAGCTAAAAAGACCACCTATTGAACTAAATCCTTTCTGGCATTTATCTGGCTATTTTGAAACCCTTTTATAAAAGAAAATCACATCTATGGAGGAAATCTCTATTTGTAAGTGTGTCTGCCTCTGTGCAATGGAAAGAGACAGAGAGAGCTAAGCCTCTGGAAACTCTTTAAATTGAAAAGGCATTGATTTAAATTTATCTAACAAGCCTTACCTTTGTTTAAGGTGCTTTTCCTGGTCATCTTGCCTTAGCTGGACCTTTACTTATACCCTCCTTCCTTGGTTTGGGCAAATGGCGGTATTTAGGCCTGATGCAGGGAATGGTTGGGGGGAAAGATGAATGGGCCCTTAGAAAAATGAGTCATGCTTTGTGACAAGGTCTGTATTCGTGTGATGTAACCTCCTCTCCAGTGATAATAGTCAATCTTCCCTGGTTTCTGGAACTCCCTAGGGGAGAAGGTCAGAGGCATTTGAACCAGAGCAACTCCATCTTGAATAGGGGCTGGGCAAAATGAGACTGAAATGTACTGGACTGCATTCCCAGACAGTTAAGGCATTCTAAGTCACAGGATGAGATAGGAGGTCGGCAAAAGATACAGGTCATAAAGACCTTGCTGATAAAACAGATTACAGTAAAGAAGCCAGCTAAAACTCACCAACACCAAGATGGCGGGCGATGACAGTGACCTCTGGTCGTCCTCACCGCTACACTCCCACCAGCCCCACGAGAGTTTACAAATGCCAAGGCAACATCAGGAAGGTACCCTATATGGTCTAAAAAGGGGAGACATGAATAATTCACCCTTATTTAGCATATAATCAAGAAATAACCATAGAAATGTGCATTTCTATGGAGTAGCCATTCTTTTGCTCCTTTGTTTTCCTAATAAACCTGCTTTCCCTTTACTCTATGGACTCACCCTGAATTCATTCTTGTACAAGATCCAAGCACCCTCTCTTGGGGTCTGGATCGGGACCCCTTTCCTGTAACAACAGGATTGATGGCATTTGGATTCCTTTGGAAAATCTGTCTTTAGACAAACAAGGAGAATTTTTAAAGCCTTGCTCTGCATACCTGTTAGTAGCAATAGTATACAAAAGCAACATATTTGGGGTCATATCTTCTGAACTTCTGAAACTGACTTTGCAAAAATTATAACTGAGGAAATTACTACAGTGAAAGAGATCAGACCTAACCGACTCCATCTTGCTTCTAACTTTTAAGCTGTCCTTTTTCATTCCTAGACATAGGCCGAACTAACCTTGGGAAGGAATTTAGTTTATAGTTTAACTCTGAAACAAAATTGATAATAGCCCTTTTCCGGAAAAACAAAAACAAAAACACACACAAAAAAACCCTTCTTCAAAAGAAAAAAAAAAAAGGAAAAAAATCTTTGGCTAGAGTCACAGAGGGAGCACAAAAATAAAACAAACAACAAAAAACCCTTCTTGTCTGGGAACCAGTCTGCCTTTATAGGACTAATAAATTAGCTACAGGATTAGAAATTATGGTTTAGTGGCCATGTACCCTCCAGCTGCAAGATTCTTAACCTCCCCAAATTGCTCCTGGGGAAAGCGTAACAATTGTAAAACCTAAGATCAGTGCTTGAGATATTTTGCAGAACCTGCACTCCATGGATCAACTGACACCACCCAGACTGGTAATCTGGTTGTACCAGTTTTGTGATCCCATCCAGGAAAAGAAGACAACAAGCAAGAAAACTCACTTGACCTCCCTATGATTCCATCTCCAACCTGACCAATCAGCACTCCCCACTTTCCGAGCCCCTACCCACCAAATTATTCTTAAAAACTCTGATTCCTGAATGCTCAGGAAGACTGATTTGAGTAATAATAAAACTCCGTCTCCCCCAAAGCCAGCTCTGCATGAATTACTCTTTTTCCATTGCAATTCCCCTGTCTTTATAAATTGGCTCTGTCTAGGCAGCAGGCAACATGAACCTGTAGAGCAAATTACACTTCTTCAACGGCTAGCTTTGTTTAATAAGCAATTCAAGCATAATGGTAAAGAATGAGTAATTTAGGTGAATGTGAATAGCACAAAAATTTATAAATTAATTTATCATAGTTTCAAAAGTCTTTTTCAGCAGCTTAAACTCTTAAAATCATATTAAATTAATTAATAAAGTTATTCAATGTCTGAATCATTTCTAAGTAAGTTAAAATGCTGAAACATTTATTATTAAGCATAACTTTAGTTTACATACTTCAGCATCTTGTTTTTATAGAAGTTAAATACACAGAAGTTAAATATAGTTGGATCTGTTAAGAAACATAAAAATTTGGCCGGGTATGGTGACTTATGCCTATAATCCTAGCACTTTGAGAGGCTAAGGAGGGCAGATCAGCTGAGGTCAGGAGTTTGAGACAAGCCTGGCCAACATGGCAAAACCCTGTCTCTGCTAAAAGTACAAAAATTAGCCAGGCATGGTGGCGTGCACCTGTAATTCCAGCTGAGACAGGAGAATCACTTGAACCCAGGAGGCAGAGGTTGCAGTGAGCTGAGATCATGCCACTGCACTGCAGTCTGGACAACAGAGCAAGACTCTGTCTCTAAATAAATAAATGAAAGAAACATAAAGAATTGAGGAAACCTATCTTTCTAAAAATTAGGAGATGGCCTTCATCTACAAATACTGATAGGAAACAGTTCAAAATTGATTGCTTCCTTGACTGTTCACTGGAAATTAATGTTACTAAGAGTTAAAATTATGATTAATGTATGTAATTAAAATATAATACAGATATGTGTACTATATGTACTATATGTGAAACAGGTGGAGTTCCCTTATCCCCTTCACAGGGTGTGTGACAGGGGTGTGGCTTGCTTTTTTGGTGCCCCACTTCTCAAACCGTAGGGGGGAGCATGCAGGTGGGCAGGTCATGGGGAGCATTTTTTGGGCTCCAACCCCACAGCAGAGTCCAGGGTTGAGTGTTGACAGCTCGAGAACCCCGGGTGGGTGGGTGTTACAGTGTGTTCTTTCAGCTTTGCCATCTGCTGGTGGCTTGTGTTAATCAGCTCAGTTAGACCCTTCGCCTTATCGCAAAAACAGAGGGCTTTCTGTATCCTGAGTTCTTGCCCTAGTGTACTGGAAAAATCGGATCACATGTGGATTTGGAGAAGGAGGGTAAGGTTTTATTGAGTGGTGGAAGTAGCTCTCAGTGAGATGGATAGGGAGCCAGAAAAAGGATGGAGTAGGAAGGTGGTCTTCCCCTGGACTTGAGCTGTCCAGCAGCCAGGCTCTCCTCCAACCACACCTGCCTGAATTCCTCTGGGCATTGAATTGTTCTGCTGTCAATGGTCTAGTGGTGTCTGCTGGTGTCTGTCTTCTGCTTCTGTCAATGTCCAGCTGCTTGTGTGTGTGCCCGCTGGGGTATCAAGTTTTTATGGGCACAGGATGGGGGGTGTGGTGGTCCAAAAGGCAACTTTATGGGTGTGAAAATAGAAATCTGTCCTCATTTAGGTTCATGGACACAGGGTTGAGGATGGAACCCTCACCAGGGACCCCGCCCTCTCTACCCAGCACTTCCCTGCCCCCGTCCTGTATCATATGCACATATACAATAACATATGTACTATATACATATAGTACATACGTGTACTATATGTATGTACTATATATATGTATGTACTATATAGAATATATAGTACATATATGAACACAAAGGTACTATACATATAGTATAGCATGCATGTAGTATAGTATGTACTATATATAGTATGGTATATACTATACACATAGTACAAATATTCTGTATAGTACATATATTCTATATAGTATATGTATATGTATTGTATGTATGTACTGTACAGAATTGTTTCTTTTGTTTTTAGTTACATATATCTAAAATGTACTACTGATAAAGGCAGGAGACAGACAAATGCTTAGGCAGATAGGGAAGAGTCCCCAGGCTAAAACCTCACTTTCAAGCCTAAAACAGCCTGAAGTCTGAAAGACTGGAGTGCTAGTCCCAAATGAAACCTGCAACCCAGAGGGAGAACTTCTGCTCTTGTTTGCCCACCCTTTTCCAATTGATTCTTCCTGAATAATGCCTTTTAACCAATAGAATGTTGCCTTTTCCAACACTACCTATGGCTTGCCTGGGTATGCCCACCTGTGCACTGGAGCATGGGGTGGGGCCATCAGGAATTCCTGCTTTATGCAGGGGAGGAGCCTAGCCTCATCAGCTCACGTGTGATGGCCCTGGTTTTCAATTGTAAGGGAGAAACCTGCTTGGAGAAACCCTCACTTTGCTGAGAGCTTTCCTTTCACTTAATAAATTTTGCCCTCCTCACCCTTCAATGTGTCCATGTGCCTAATTTTTCCTGGTCCTGAGACAAGAACCTGGATTTAGCTAACCAGGGAGCAAAAATCCTGCATCATTTTGGTGGCCTGTACAGGGATTTATCAGAAGAGTGAGTAAAACGCAGCCCCCAAAATCTCTTTCACTTTCATTTCTGAGCTTTCTCATCCTCAGACTTGTTCTGAAGGCAGGGAAAGCTGCCCCACCCCATCGCTCTCAGGGATGGGGAATGTCAGCCTTGGTCCAATCCAGTCTTTTCTATGGCATTTTCCTTATTTTGTTTTTTTGGAACTATAATAATGACTTTTTTTTCATAATTTTTTGTTGGAAACTAGTATAATGACCCCTATCTTTTCTTTTATAACATTGGGGGTGTTCTACCTCCACCCCAATGGCCACAGGCATGCACTTGGGACAGACAGGTGAGCAGCAGCTCCCCCACCACCCCCTTTCCTCCCAGCTGGGGCACATGGCCATGTCTGCTGCATACATGTGCTGTGTTCAGTGGTCACACAGTGTGGAACTGAGCCACAGCCACTGCCCGGGCCCCAGGGTGGTCTTAGGGGTCCAGGGCCCTTCAAGGCTGGCTCGCCACTGTTCCCCAGCATGTGCCCATGGAGTCTTCCCCCTCCCCCAGCTGAGGGGTCCAGCTTGGTCTGAGTCTGAGGGGAAGAAACGGGAATTAAAAGATTCTCTCCCTGTTGGAGAAACCATTTGCATTAGAATAAGAGGTTTCTTCCTCAAGGATCTTCCCCAGCCTTACACTTAAGCTGTTCTTTTTCCTTTTCTCCATCAGGTCAGGAGTTAATGGGTTAGTGGGAAGGTAGTTTCGGGTTTTGCCATTATTTAGCATGGTAGTGACCACAATTGCTTTTGCACCAACCTAGTAACACAGCCCTGCAAATACAGGGGGCATCCGCATGCCAGTTTTTTTTTCTTGAAAGGTGAACTTCTGCATGCCAGAGTTGTTTTTTTTAATTTTAATTTTAATTTTTTCTTTTTTATGCCTCACTTCTCTGAGGACAGAGTTTTTCTTGAAAGGTGAACTTCTGCATGCGAGAGGTTTTTTTTTTTTTCCTTGAAAGGCCTTTTAATAGGCCAGGACCCCAATTCACAAGACACTGTTTTCTATCCCTTGTTGGAGGAGGACCCAATACCACAGCTTCACCAGCAACTTAATGAGTCTGTGCACCCGCTGAGACACATTCTTGTCCCAAACTCAATTCCAAGCTTCAGGTTGAAGCTCTAGGAAAGAAAACTGGATCTGATGGCAATGGAAGTTAAAAGACATAGCACAGGTAAGCATGTCTAATTTCCGCCAATTAAGCCAAGCCTCCTGTTTCATGGATAGAGGTTATGCTAGTATCCATGGCATAAATGAGATTTAGGGAACTTGAAAGGTACTGACAGCAGGGGGAAAGGCAGTGCGTAGATAAGAGTGGATAATCCACCCCCCCCCCCCCCGCCCAGTTAACTTGGGTGAAAAGTCACACTGACACTCATGGGCAGCACCCTGTCATTGTCACTAGGACTCAGGGATACAAGGAAAGAAACAAGGAAAGGGATGTCTCTCTTGTCTCTCCCTCACATACCCTGGATGTTTGCTGGGAAGAGAGGGGACTAGGAATGATTTGCTCCCCCTCTTCCAGATGAGTAGCCACTCATCTTCAGTCTTTACCCCTTTCAAATGCATCCTGAACCCCTGGGACTCCTCTGGAAAGAAAACAAAAACAAAAACAAAACTTCTTTATTTCCTTTTTCCACCTCTGTTCTCTCTTCTCAGATGGGTAATTGTGTGCCCATACTACAGCATACTACCCTTGGATCCATCCTCCAAACTGGGAAAAATTAATATTCCAAACCTTAAACTGGATGCCTTAGAATTGAACTCAGAGGAAGGGAACCGAGAAGGCTGACATTCTGGCAAAAGGCTTAAAGTTTTATCATTCATTCTTTTGGCCTCTTTCTCCCTGTACGAACTGACAAAAGAAATGATAAGGATCACTGTATTCTCCGTAAAGTTTTGATTAATGAAAAAGGATTTGTGAGGTTGGTCTTAAGCTGTGCCCAATCTGGTGTGATTTGCATGCCTTTCTGTATGATTCTGTCAGGAAGAGGGGTACCTTAGGATAGGATGTAGGCCTAGGACCCCATAAGCCTGCTTTTCAAGTCAGCCTGGCAAACTGGTCAATAACAAACTTGGCTGCAGGACTCCATCTTGTTTTATGTCCTGTAACCACGTGGCAGTACTTCGTTTTATTCTCCACCATTTTACAGTGACAACCTGGTTCAGTCCTGACTTGAGAAATGAATACTTTTGGGTTGATATCTGTGCGTGGCTTTTGCTATTTGCTGATTCTCTTTCCCTCCAAGAACAACTTCTAGCTCCCTTTCTTAAATCTTTCTTTCTCTGGGTTACTTTTAAAGGTCCTAGGTTTTGTAAAAACTGCTTACTACCCCTTTGAAAATACTTTATGCACTTGTGGTTAACTCAAACCTTAATTGAAGCTTGTTGGTTTCACCTGTGGCGGTTACTTTTGGTAAAGTTTAAATGCCAGAAATATTGGCTGCTTGGCATGGCTAAAGTAAGGTTACAAGGGATTTAAAAGGACTTTCTTAAAGAGCACTCAACTTCATTAAAAGTGGATATCCAAGTTATAGGTATATTTAAAAAGCCTTTGTGTGTCTCTCTTCTTGAATCTTGCTTTTCTGAAAAAAGGTTTTTTTCTCATTCGATTGAATTACTGTTCTCCCCGTTGTCTTGCACCTCTTTTTAAAAAAAAAAAAACTTTTTTTTTTTGAGACAAAGTCTCGCTCTTGTTGCCCAGGCTAGAGTGCAGTGGCGCCATCTCAGCTCACTGCAACCTCCACCTCCCAGGTTCAAGCAATTCTCCTTCCTCAGCCTCCCAAGTAGCTGGGATTACAGGTGCATGCCACCACATCTGGCCAATTTTTGTATTTTTAGTAGAGATGGGGTTTCACCATGTTGGCCAAGCTCATCTTGAACTCCTGACCTTGTGATCCGCCTGCCTTGGCCTCCCAAAGTGCTGGGATTGCAGGCATGAGCCACCTCGCACAGCTTGTCTTGCACCTCTTAATTCACCTCTTAATGAGAGGCCCTGAGGTAACTTCTGTTGACCTGGGATTCCTTGGGAAAAACAGAAAAGGTGCCACAGATTCCAATTTGGGAGAAATATTTATTTCTTTCATGGAACCCCAGGAATTAGAGACGGATCAATCTGTATCAAAATTTATTTTTGTCTTCCAGCTATACCTGTGTATCAGGCGCTGTTTCTTAAAGGGCTCCACCCTGAGACCAATAATGCAATTAAGAAACTGGCAAATGAAAAATCTTACAAATACTGGATCTCTTTTGTCTGTCTGTATAGTTATATATGTATTATGTGTGCGATGTTTATATAAAAGAGCTCTAATTAATTGACTTAAAGAAAAAAATAAGCACTTAGATCAAATATTTTTTGAAGGAAAAGTAAAAGCTGTAATACCTTTTAGTTCACACGTGACTTTAATCTTTGAGAAATAAAAACAGTTTTAAGGATTATTGGTAAAAAATGCAAATATCATTAAAATGTAAATAGGTGGTCCAAATTATACAGGTCAGATATTAGGTTTGCTAAATGTTTTAAGATTATAAACTTTTGGCTTTGGAGAACTGTTTGACTTGCCTGCTTCACAATTGGTAAGGCCTGGGGACATATGGAATTAACCACACCCTTAACTACGCTGGAAGGAGTCAATTTCATTGGCACCTAGTGCATAATTTAAACAATTTAAATTGTAAGAGTTATCTTAAAACATGTAATTGAAACCACAGATAATAGATTTACCTGCAAGGTGTGTAAGGACAGTAAAATGTGTTTTTAGTAAGAGTTATAAGAAGGTATGGAGATGTAAATTTTTGCCTGGGGTTAAAGAATTGTTTTAAATCCGATAAGATAAAGCTAAAGGCTTAAATAAGTTGTGGAAGGTTTCTTTTTTTTTTTGTTTGTTTGTTTGTTTTTAAAGAAGAGGTTTCACCATGTTGGTAAGGCTGGTCTTAAACTCCCGACCTCATGTGATCCGCCCGCCTTGGCCTCCAAAGTGCTTGGATTACAGGCGTGAGTCACCATGCCCATCATTGTGGAAGGTTTCTAAAAATTAATCTTGCAAAAGAAATTCTGTGTGTAAACATTGAATACATTCAAAATGGTATAATATGGTTTTTCTGCAAATTGAGCATTGAAGTAAAAGAATAAGGTTTCCTTAAGGTGCTAATCTGCTCTTTAGCAAAATTAGTAAAGGGCTATAAAAGGTTTATAAGAATCTTACCTCATAGTCAAATGGTTAAGATTAGATAGAATTGTCTATAAGGTTTCATTAGAAAATTGGGGTTGGCATTAAGAGTAAACTAATGTAAGGGTAAAATTTGGCTTTTTCTCCCTTGTATAAGATTTTCATGTAATAATAAAGGATAATGAGGCCGGCCACTGTGGCACATGCCTGTAATCCTAGCACTTTGAGAAGCCGAGGTGGGTGGATCATGAGGTCAGGAGTTCGAGACCAGCCTGACCAACATGGTGAAACCCCATCTCTACTAATGAAAAATACAAAAATTAGCTGGGCATGGTAACACACACCTGTAATCCCAGCTACTCAGGAGGCCGAGGCAGGAGAATTGCTTGAACCTGGGAGGTGGAAGTTGCAGTGAGCCAAGATTGCCTCACTGCACTCCAGCCTGGGTGACAGAGTGAGACTCCGTCTCAAAAAACAAGCAATAAAAAAAAAATGGATAATAAAAGATTTTTATTTGCCTTGTGAATAGACTGCCAAGGAAAAGAAAGAGAAGACAGGAGACAAATTGTTTGGAAAGCCAAGTCTTCCCTCTTAATAAGTAAAAGTGTTTGCCTTGTTTCAAAATTTTTGAATCATAATTTTGACAAAATAAATAATTTATGGTAATCTGGAGTTCTGTTTTATAATACCAAGTGCTTTGATCCTCTAACATATTTAACAGGTTTCCCAAAATCAAATTTCAGTTTCAAAATTGTCTTTCCTGACCCCTAGCTTTTGTATGCTATAGAGGGCCCCTATTGCATCCAAAAGAGAGGCTAAATAGGATTATTTGGCATGTTTAAGTACATGGGATTGCCAAAATGAGGCTTAATCTTCATCAGGTTATATTTCAGTGAATAACATTAATATATGTTCCAAAATTGTATGGGATTTCTAAAATTCTAATGTCTGAGTATATGCTATCAATCATAATTAAGATTTTTACAGTAAGTTATTATAAACCACAGAAATAACCAAATATCTTTGTCAATCGTGTATTTACCTGTAACAACCCTGGACATTTTGTTATTCACAGACAATTGTTTCCTTGTTTAGATCCTCTTCAAAAGATGGTTTATAATCAACTACAGGTGTTCTCAAATGCAGGCTTCTGATAACTTTGGAGATTGTGACATTTGGATGGTGGAAAAACATACAGGACTCATGAAGAGTTAAAATGTTTAGGAATATCAAGCAGAACAAGAGTTAATGGAATGAACTGAATTAATAGAAAGCTGAAGTAATCTTTTTTTTAACTTTTGCTTAAAACATTGCTGATCCTTGTTTTGTTTTTCAGAGTCAAAGACACTTTCATTTTGAGCTATTTACAGTCTTTAATAATTAAGTTATACGCCTGTGAACAAAATTTGGAGCATGTTTGTTTCTCTTTGTCTGGTTCCTCTAGAATTTGGAAACTATTTGGGAGTATTCTTTTTTTCTTTTTTCTTTCTTTCTTTTTTTTTTTTTTAAAGATGGGGTTTCACCATGATGGCCTGGTGGGTCTTGAACTCCTGACCTCAGGTGATCCACCCACCTCGGCCTCCCAAAGTGCTAGGATTACAGGCGTGAGCCACCACACCCGGCCGGCCAGGAGTATTCTTAACTTAGAGCAATATAGTTGTTTGCATCAGTGCATTAAGAATCCATTTTCTTTTGCAACAGGATGCAATTGGGTTTGCTTTCCTTTAAGGAATCAAGCCCTACTTGCAGAGCTGATAAAAGCCACTTGGGAAAACTGGCCTGAAACCTTGTCTACACAGTCCCTACACAGGGTTCCTACCCTGTATGAGGAGTGAAGAATGTCACTTTCTAACAGGCCCAGGAACCCCATATTCTTGGGACCTCAAGAAGAAAGGAATTTATCCAACTCATAGGTATTTGGGGTACAAACCCATGGCTGAGCTTGGCTTTAAAAGGTCTTATCTGAGATTCCTTGTGGAACAGAGTTCCATCAAAGCCAATTTGAAAAGCCTATGTAAAAATAATTATTCTTGCTGCACTTTATGCAAATAATCAAGCCAAATATAAGACTAAAGTTTATTTTGCAAACAACTCAGTCCTATCGTGATTTGTTTTTAACAAAAATGAGGACTAGAGAGAGAGAAATTATGTCTCAAACCTTATCATACATCTGTCATTAAATTGTAGACTCATTGATTGTTTTAAAGCTTTTTTATCTACATTTTAGACTAACCCTGCTTATTCCTGTGAATCAACTAGTGATCTCCTCTTGCAGCTCAGAAAAAAACGAAAAGGGATGGTTAATGTAAAAATCTGGTTCAATATTCTAGTTCTGGGCAATTATCCTGCAAATCCTGCCAGGTGATAGGAGTAAATAGGGTGCCCATAACCTGGAGGTTTCCTTTTTGGGAAAATAAGACCAAGGGAGCTAACAAAAGCCAAGCTCCATGCACCCAAATCTTAGCAGGCGTAACTATAGCCACCAGTTATCTGGAAGCGCTGGTAGCCTTGGGATTTTTGAGCTGTCCTTACCCCCACCCCAACCCGCCACCTTTTGTCTCATTTTGATACATGTCTTCTAATAACCCAGTTTGTCTCTTCTCCTCTTCAGATCATCAAACTCCAAATGTTCATGCAACCGGAGCCTCAGATGATGGCCCCCCCCTTTTTTTTTTTACCGGCGATCCTTAGGCCTCTGAGGGAAATCTGACTGCTGTTTTCTCAAAACAGCGCTCCCTGTCAGCAGAAAGCAGTTAAGATCGATCTTTATTCTTATTCTAAGGACAGTTAGATGTACCTCTTTAGAAGGTGGAATGATTGATAGATGTTGAAGGTAGACAAATGTCTAGGCAGATAGGGAAGGGTCCCTGGCCTAAAATCCTACATTCAAGTCTGAAACAGCCTGAAGGCTGAAAGCTGGACTGCTAGTCCCAGATGAAACCTGTGACCCAGTGGTAGAACTTCTGCCCCGTTTGCCCACTCTTTCCTAATTGATTCTTTCTGAATACTGCCTTTTAACCAACCGAATGCTGCCTTTTCCAATACTATCTATTGGCTTGCCTGGGCATGCCCGCATGTGCATTGGGAGATGGGGTGAGGCCCCCAGGAATTCATGCCTTATGCAGTGGAGGAGCCTGGCCTCATCAGCTCATGTGTGGTATAGCCCTGGTTTCAATTGTGAGGGAGAAATCTGCTTGGAGAACACCTCTCTTTGCTGAGAGCTTTCCTTTTACTTAATAAATTCTGGCCTCCTCACCCTTCAATGTGCCTGCATACCTAATTTTTCCTGGTTGTGAGACAAGAACATGGATTTAGGTGAACTAAGGAGCAAAAATCCTGCATCACTACATATATGTAATATGTAGTAATCTGGAGTTCTGTTTCATACATATTATGTAGTATGTAGTAGTACATAATATGTATTAAATTATGTAGTAGTACATATTACATATCTGTCACTAAAAACAAGAGAAAGAATTCTGTATGCAAAGTGTGTAAGAAAAGTAGGTTATGTTTTTGGTGAGCAAGTTTATAAGGAAGGTATAAAAATGTGGTTTTGTTAAAAGAAAGGTAATTTTGTCTAGTTAGATCATCTAAAGGTTGTTTCAAAATGAAGGAAGAAAGAAATAGTATAGAAAAATGAAATGAGTGTTAAAAGTTTAAAAAGAAAGAACAAGAGTAAAAGAATTTTTTGTATTTAACCTAGATTAAATTAATTTATTATAAGGATTGAAACTTAGTACTTAGTATTAAAAGCACATCTAATATAAAACTATAATTTCATTTTCTCTTTTTTTTTTTCAGTAGAGACGGGGTTTCACCATGTTGACCAGGATGGTCTCGATCTCTTGACCTCGTGATCTGCCCGCCTCGGCCTCCCAAAGTGCTGGGATTATAGGCGTGAGCCCCTGCGCCCAGCCTCGTTTTCTCTTTTAAACAAGATTTTCATGTAGTATTAAGATATAGTAAAAGATTTTTGTCTTCTTTTTGAGTAATCTGCAAAAGAGAGAGAGAAACCAATTTTGTGTGCCTTATGCTGCCTTTGTTAGGTCTTTGGGAAAATGAGTCTCGTTTCTATCAAGGGGTAAAGATTTTTGCTTTTTAAAATCTCTTTTTTTTTTTTTTTGAGATGGAGTTTTCTCTTGTTGCCCAGGCTAGAGTGCAATGGCACGATCTCGGCTTACTGGAACCTCCACCTCCTGGGTTCAAGTGATTCTCCTGCCTCAGCCTCCCGAGTAGCTGAGATTATAGGTACCTGTCACCACACCCAGCAAATTTTTGTATTTTTAGTAGAGATAGGGTTTCACTGTATTGGCCAGGCTGGTCTCGAACTCCTGACCTCAGGTGATCCCCCCCGCCTCAGCCTCCCAAAGTACTGGGATTACAGGTGTGAGCCACCATGCCCAGCCAAAATTATTTAATTATGACTTTGGCTAAATTAGTGACTGTTATTTTAGAGTGACCGATGATTTGTTTTTGATCAATCTTCTAAACCCTTGGCATATTTGACAGACTTCTCAAAATCAAATTTCAAGATCAAAATTAAGCCTTTTTAACCTCAAAGTAACTTTGAGATGTTCCAGAGGGCCCATGAAGCATACTAAAGAAAGATAATAAACAGGCTTATTTGATATGTTAAATTATATAAGAAGTATTGTCATATAAAAAGTGGTGTTTGCCTGGTGCTGTGGCTCACGCCTGTATTCCCAGCACTTTGGGAGGCTGAGGTGGGCGGATCACGAGGTTAAGAGATAAGACCATCCTGGCCAACATGATGAAACCCCATCTCTACTAAAATACAAAAATTAGCTGGGTGTGGTGGCGCATGCCTGTAGTCCCAGCTACTTGAGGGGCTGAGACAGGAGAATTAGCTTGAACCCAGGAGGCGGAGGTTGCAGTGAGCCAAGATCACGCCACTGCACTCCAGCCTGGCTCCTGGTGACAGAGCAAGACTCCATCTCAAAAAAAAAAAAAGTGGTGTTTAATCTTTTTTTGAGTTATATTTGTATGGCTATGTTATTAATATGTGTTCCAAAATTGTATGTGCTTCCTAAAATTCTGATATATCTTGGTATATTATCAATCATAATTATGATTATTATGTTAAATTATTGTAGGTGACAAAATAACCAGATTTCCTTGTCAATTGTGTCTTTAACCATGACCATTTTAAGCCTTGTTGTCCGTAGTTAATTGATTAATTCTGATATTTTTTCCTGAATATTCTTTAAAAACAATTGTAATTCTATTTGTATATTCAAATAGGTTGTATATTCAAAGAGGTTCATGAAAAAGATGATGTTCACAGTTTGGATATTTGTACCCCCCACATCTCATGTTGAAATTTGATCACCCATTTTGGAGATGGGGCTTAATGAGAGGTATTTGGGTAATGGAGTCAGGTCTCTCATGAATGACTTGGTGCCATTTCTGTGGTAGCAAATGAGTTCTTGCTCTGTTAGTTCACATGACAGCTGATTGTTTAAAAGAGCATGGCATCTTTTCCCTGTCTTTCTTGCTTCCTCTCTTGCCATGTGACATGCCAGCTCCCCTTCTCCTTCTGCCATGATTGGAAGTTTCCTGGGGTTCTCACTAGGGCAGATGCCAGTGCCATGTTTCTTGTACAACATCCAGAACACTGAGCCAAATAAACCTCTCCCTAAATTACTCAGCCTCAGGTATTCTTTTATAGCAGTGCAAAATGGACTGGTACCAATGGAAAGACTTCTGATAGCCTTAAATTCATATGACTGAATTGTGTAAGAATTCCCCAGACCTCTAATGAAGAGACTTGCTGGTTTATAAAACTGCTAAGCAGGACAACAATTAATTAAATACCACACACACACACACACACACACAAATACAAGTCAGCCAGTACTGAAATTGTTAAGATATGCAATTTAAACGAACTCCATGATTCAAGTCAAATTACATATGATAGCACATTCAGTGAACAGTGCTATGTACCTGAATTAAAGAAATAAAATTGGTATTTAAAAGGCTATAAATGGCTGGGTGCAGTGGCTCATGCCTGTAATCCCAGCCACTTTGGCGGGGCCGAGGTGGGCAGATCACCAGAGGTCAGGAGTTCGAGACCAGCCTGGCCAACTTGGTGAAACCCCACCTCTACCAAAAAATTAGCTGGGTGTGGTGGCACATGCCTGTAATCCCAGTTACTTGGGAGGCTGAGGGAGGAGAACCACTTGAAGAGGTTGCAGTGAGCTGAGATTGCACCACTGCACTCCAGCCTGGGCAACAGAGTGAGACCCTATCTCAAAAAATAAAATAAAATAATACAATGAAATAAAAAGGCTATAAATCCAATTTTAAGCATGGACTCATGGAGAGCCAGGGTGGCTGCCTGGTCCTGTGTGGGTACTTAATGCTTTCATTATTAAAAGCTGTGCACTCCATGGCTCATCATGGAAGAGATAAAATAATCCAAATAATGAACAAATATATGCATTGGTGTGGTGACTGTTCTAAAATTGCTAAAATGGTTTATGACCAATGTTTGGTTTATTGAATTTAGAATCCTGGAAAGACAAAATTTAGGTACGGGCAGTTTGGACATTTAGAGCGCTCTTCTCTTTTTCTCTCTCTTTCTCTACTTCTTTCTTTCATCTGTCTCGCTCTGTAGTCCAGGCTGCAGTGCAGTGGTCTGGGCTCACTGTGACCTCTGCCTTCCTGGTTCAAGTGATTTTCGTGCCTCAACCTTCTATAGCTGGGACTATAGGCATATACCACCACGCCTGGATAATTTTGATATTTTTAGTAGAGATGGGGTTTCGTGATGTTGGCCAGGCTGATCTTGAACTCCTGTTCTCAAGTGATCTGCCCATCTTGGCCTCCCAAAGTGTTGAGATTACAGTTGTGAGCCGCTGAGCCCGGCCTCAGTTGCCGTTTTCAATGCATGTTTCTTTGTTGTTTAGAAGCTTTCCAGGGGCCGGGTGTGGTGGCTCACGCCTGTAATCCCAGCACTTTGGGAGGCCGAGGCGGGCAGATCACAAGGTCAAGAGATCGAGACCATCCTGGCCATGATAAAACCCCATCTCTACTAAAAATACAAAAATTAGCCAGATGTGGTGGCATGTGCCTGTAGTCCCAGCTACTTGAGAGGCTGAGGCGGAAGAATCTCTTGAACCCAGGAGGCGGAGGTTGCAGTGAGCCGAGAATGCACCACTGCACTCCATCCAGCCTGGCGACAGAGCAAGACTCCGTGTCAAAAAAAAAAAAAAAGCTTTCCCATGTAGGAAGCCAATTCTGTAACAGTAGCTAAAAGGTTATTAGAAAATATGTTTTCTCATGGGGGATTCTCGAAGAACTCTCTAGGGATAAAGGTACTGGACAAGTTGTAAAACAGTTAAATAAAGTATTGCAGATTTAATAACCTTATATGAAGCTAACTGATTTGACTGGATTGCCTTGGTATTGCAGATTGATAAAAGGTATTGCAGATTAATAAAAGTCAGATGAACTTACAGTGGAGATCGTAAGTTGGCCCACTTCTAAAGGGTCCTAAACTCTGATATGACTAAATGATGCAAGGCTTTGATTAATTATGTCAAAGTGTAGTTTCACCAGGTAAAGGAAGCTTTTCAGAATGCACCGACCAAGAGCAATCAAATCCTTCATGATCTAGAACCCAGAGATCTGGTCTTCTGGAAATGGTATCAGAGAAAGACTGCCTTGGCCACTCACTCTTCAGCCAAACTTTGGGACCTTAATACTTGAATCCATATCTCACAATTCAAAAAGGGCCCCTCCAGACTCTTGGAATTACATATACCCATTAGAGACTTTAAGGTAAAGCTAACCAAGGAAGTTTCTCCCCCAGAAGCAGATGGCATCCAAGACATAAGCAGCTTCCCCAAGATCACAAATCAAAACTTCTCTGCCACCATGAAATTCTTACTTCTCTTAATCTTTCCTTACATATGCCTACCTCTTGCACTTGGCAGGATACTGCTATAATTAGAATTTCACAATGAGGAGCTTTTATGGATAACTTCACGGAGTGTTGAATCTGTCATGCCAAACCCAGATCTTCACATGGCCTAAGGGATCCTTTAGTTAACCTGGTGGGTAATTTTAGCAACATTCCTAATGTAACTGTCGTTCAAATTGTACTAGTAGTAAGATTTCTAAGCCCACTTGCTCTCACTCCCTGTTTTGATTTCACCTAGTAATGGGAAACAACAACCATGACCAATGAGTATATCACGAGACAGGTTTGCACCAAAGCCCAAATGGAATTTCTTGCAAACTGACTTATGTGTCAGGATATTATGGAACTCTTTTAACCCATAACTCTTCCTCAGGCCCTTAGTGTGAAGTTGCTAATTTCACCATTCCAAGTAATACATCCATGAACAATAGAACTGGAAAAGCGACCTTGTGTCTGTCTATGGGGTACACTTTTATCTGTGGAGGATTTTGCAGCCAACCTTACACATGGGCAACCTATGCCTTGATGGACTGAGCATGAAGAGCCAATGTTAGATCTCTTTTCCATGGCTTGGAGTAAATATAAATGAGGCAATAATCAGAAATGTATTCCTGGCTGGGCATGTTGGCTCACACCTGTAATCCCAACACTGTGGGAGACTGAGGTGGGAGGATCACTTGGGTCTAGGAGTTCGAGACCAGCCTAGGCCACATAATGAGACCCTGTCTCTCCAAAAACATTTTAAAAACTTAGCTGGGCGTGGTGGCACATGTCTGTACTCCCAGCCACTTGGGAGACTGAGGAAGGGAGGATTGCTTAAGCCTGGGAGGTTGAGCAAGGACCTGTCTTATTAAAAAGAAAAAAGAAAAGAAGAGGAAAGGAAAGGAAAGGGGAGGGGAGGGGAGGGAGGGAGGGGAGGGGAGGGGAGGGAAGGGGGAGGGAGGGAAGGGAAGGGGAAAGGAAAGGAAAGGAAAGATCCTTATATTCTATTGCAAATTCTATTGCAAAGGCTATGGTTGCATAACAGACTTCTTTAAATTCTCTTGCTAAAGTTGTACTAGATAATAGAATTGCTTTAGATTCCCTACTGGCTGAACAGGGAGAAATGTGCAGTTGCTGACACTTTTTGCACATGGATGAATATATTGGGTATTATAGAGACTCATTTGCAGAGGATTAATGAACAGGCTGCTTGGTTAAAATAGGTACACTCTTTAGCTGGCTTATTCTTTGATCTATTTGATTTTTGTTTGTTTGGTTCATGGGGACCCTAGCTGAGGAGTGTACTGCAAACTGTTGTTATTATCCTCCCAGTGACAGTAGTCTCCTTGGTGCACTGTATCTTCTCAAAAGTTTTAAATGTTTGTTAACATGGCAGCCATCTGTAGAATGTCAAATTGTAACTCTTTGGCTAGAATGACAAAAACTCAAGAAATGCATGGTCATGAGGATATCATAACCTATGAATGACATGCTGAGACGAGAAACCCAAATGATGGTAATTGAAAGTAGTTCTCTAAAGCCTTAGGTTTTGGTCATACTCTGACCTAGGAGAGAACCTGACCAAAAGAAGGAAATTGTTAAATAAATTCATTGTTTTGCACTGAGCTCCTGTCACTTGCACTGCTGCCTTTTGGACCAGCTTGTATCGAAGGCGTTCCACTCTGGATGCTTCCTGCCTTTGCACCTGCGACCAGAGTCAATGGAGAAACTTCACTGTCTCCAGGCTTCTGTGATCTGATCTCTGTAGCATATGTATGAGCCATTTGCTGCTCAAGTCTCTGAGAGTCCAACCATTCCAGAAAACACTTCCAGTTGGGAACAGACAGGAACCAATGTAAGAATTCAAGTTCAAAAACCAGTCCCCTAGATTACAGAGCAAAAGTATAGGAGAATTGCAACCTCCTTATCAGCCTGAACATGTTCATACCAACCCAGACCAGGACTGCTGCCCACTGCAGGTCACCACCCTCAATTTCATCTTTATTCCAATTGTCAGGAGAACCATATTTACCCTGTTTACTATTAGCGTGAGCATGGACATGCAGCATCATCAAAACTTGTGTTCCAAGGTTCTCCTGTTCATGGTGGTGGGAAACTGCACAGTGCTCAGGGCATGCCAGTCATCCTGGACCCAGTGCACAGCGTTTGACTCTTTGGTGGCATCCTCAGTACCCGTTCTCCCTGAGACTATAGTTACTGCTTCCCATCCTTTAGGGGCAGCCCTGAGTCTAGTCCAGTAGTAATCAGATTCCAGTTTGGAAGGGGCGGCTGGATTGTATGTCTGGTTAGTAATGCATATGCTCTTCAGGTTGCTCATGTTAGAGGAGGGAGAAGTGTTGAATCAAGAGGAAGAACAACTATGGTTTATAAACATATTTTAATGTAAAAACTTGCATTTGAATGGAGCAGCCCTGTTTTCCGTATCACAACCCCATTTGATGTTATTGAGTTTGTTGTTCTTTATTATTTTATCTCAGTGAAAACTGTTGATCTTGTTCTAGGAAAAAATTAAACTCTTTAAGTTCTCCCCCGCCAAGAAAATTTTCTTTTAACAAATCAAATACCAATGTATAGGTCTTATTGTTATAGGAAAGGGGTCCTGGATTAGACCCCAAGAGAGGGTTCTTGGATCTCACGCAAGAAAGAATTCAGGGAAAGCCTGTAGGGTAAAGTGGAAGTAAATTCATCAAGAAAATAAAGGAATATGGGATTACGCCTGTAATCCCAGCACTTTGGGAGGCTGAGATGAGCAGATCACCTGAGGTCAGGAGTTGAAGACCAGCCTGACAAACATGGAGAAATCCTGTCTCTACTAAAAATACAAAATTAGCCAGGCATAGTGGCACATGCCTGTAATCCCAGCTACTTGGGAGACTGAGGCAGGAGAATTACTTGAATCCGGGAGGCTGAGGTTGCAGTGAGCCAAGATTGTGCCATTGCACTCCAGCCTGAGCAACAAGAGCAAAACTCCATCTCAAAAAAAAAAAGAAAATAAAATAAAAAAGAAAGTAAAAGAATAAAGGAATGGCTACTCCATAGACAGAGCAGCCCCAGGGGCTGCTGGTTGCCCATTTTTATGGTTATTTCTTGATTATATGCTAAACAAGGAGTGCATTATTCATGCCTCCCCTTTTAGACCACTTAGGGTAACTTCCTGATGGTGCAATGGCATTTGTAAACTGTCATGGCGTTGATGGGAATGTACCAACCAGAGGTCACTCATTGCCATCTCGGTTTTGGTGAGTTTGGGCCAGATTCTTTATTGCAACCTGTTTTATCAGCAAGGTCTTTATGACCTGTACCTTGTGCTCACCCCTATCTCATCCTGTGACTTAGAATGCCTAACCATCTGGGAATGCAGCCCCATAGGGTTTTAGCTTCATTTGAAGCTAAATGAACACTAGCTTTAAACTAGTGTCCTAAAGAACCATCTTAAGTTTTACCCAGTCCCTACTCAAGATGGAGTTTCTCTGGTTCAAATGCCTCTGTCTTTATGTCTCAAAGGAGGAAGTCTGAATTCCCTAGGTTGAAGACAGCAAATAATCGACTGATACTAGATACAAATACCTGTAGATTTAACTATTGTTTTTATTAGAATTGGGATTGTTTTTGTTAATGCTCTGTATTCAAAGTTTTATAAGTTTTCAGAAGTCTGCCCCTAACCAATTTCCACCATAGACTCTGTTATCTTAATGCACAATCTTGCAATATGTGAGTTTTGTAGGAATGCATACAAGATGTTACACCAGAAATACCTGTGCTTGTTTATGTGTCTGTCCTGGAACAGTATGTCTGAGACTTTGCTATGCATATGAATCACCTGGAGTTATTTCTAAAATGTAGATTTTGATTCAGTAGGTCTGAGGTGGAGTCTGAGATTGTGCATTTCTCAAAAGTTTCCAATCGATGCCCATTATGCTAAACACACATTTTAATAGCAGAGTCTCGGAACAGACTGTGAATTCGAGAACAAGGGTTGTGCCTTATTGGTCTGATATCATCAGTGCCTTTTTTATATGCTTGTTGAGTGAACAAATAGTCACTGATTCATCACTATTTACTCATCTCTACTGCCTGTAGGAACCATAGATAAGTAGATCATGCACTCACATCCCCACCCAAACTCATTCTTCACCACATTCCCTTCCTTACTGATGAGTTTAGGGCTGGTGTAGTGGCCCGAGCACAGCGGGAAGAAGAGGATTGGAATCTTCTAATTTAACTCTTCATGTACGGAAATAGGTTCAGGGATTTACTCTTAATTGACGATGATTTTCCATGGTAGTATAACTTCTCTTAATTTGTTTTCACATGTGTTAATATTATTATTATTATTTTTTAATTTATTTATTTTACTTTAGGTGCATACTATATCTGGCATTTCTCCCCCATGTTATCCCTCCCCCACCCCCCCCCACCCCCCCCCCCACTGTCTCTCCTCTATCCCCCCGCAACTGTCCCCTGTGTGTGATGCTCCTCTCCCTGAGTCCATGTGTTCTCGTTGTTCAACCCCCACCTATGAGTGAAAACATATGGTGCTTGGTTTTCTGTTCTTGGGTCAGTTGGCTGAGAATGATGGTTTCCAGATTCATCCAAGTCCCTACAAATGACACGAACTCATTGTTTTTTTATGGCTGTGTAGTATTCCATGGTGTATATGTACCACATTTTCTTTGTCCAGTCTATCACTGATAGGCATTTGGGTTGGTTCCAAGACTTTGTTATTGTACACAGGGCTGCAATGAACATATGTGTGCATGTGTCTTTATAGTAGAACGATTTATAGTTCTTTGGGTATATACCCAATAGTGGGATTGCTGGATCAAATGGAATTTCTATTTCTAGATCCTTGAAAAATCGCCACACTGTCTTCCACAATGGTTGAACTAATTTACACTCCCACCAACTGTGTAAGAGTGTTCCTATTTCTCCACATCCTATCCAGCATCTTTTGTCTCCCGATTTTTTAATGATCGCCATTCTAACTGGCGAGAGATGATATCTCAGTGTGGTTTTGATTTGCATTTCTCTAATGACCAGCGATGATGAGCATTTTTTCATATGTTCGTTGGCCTCATATATGTCCTCTTTTGAAAAGTGTCTGTTCATATCCTTCGCCCACTTTTGAATGGGGTTGTTTGTTTTTTTCTTATGTGTTAATATTATTTGTTAAATGTGTCTGGAATGAATTTCTATATAATTTGCTCTAAAATCAGTAGTTTTAAGAATGACAAACCTCCTGAGTCAACAAGGACATGTTGTCAGATCTGCTCTTAACCAGCCTATGCTATTAATATATGGTATAGACCAGGAGTTATAGATAATTAACCATAAAGTTTTCAACATATAAGATCCAAAGAGGTGCATGGATTCTTGCAGTTGAGTCCAAAGCTCATACCACTTGCCGCACGAAACCCATTAGTCAAGAGACGTGGTGTTGGGGCCAGGAAAGTAACTTTATTTCAGACAGCCAGGAGGCCAAGAAGATGGCAGGCTAGTGTCCTAAAGAACCAAATTAAGTTAATAGAATGTTAGGCTTTTTTTATGTTAGAGGAAAGGAGAAGGGAGACAGCCTTCAGTTGAGGTCAAGAGGTGACTGATGATCGTAGACATCTGGGTGGCAGTGAGGGTCCGAGCTGGGGGAGTTGTGAAGCTTCTTTATCCTTGGTCAGGGCACAGTGCTCCTGTACATCTTTAACATAACATTGTTACTTGTGTGTACACCTCCTTATCTTCTTGAAGATTAGTTTTGAGAAGGGACTATTATCCTCCTTCCTTTAAAAAGTTAAGCTGTAAATTAAATTCCTCCCATAGTCAACTCAGCCTATGTACGAAGAAAAGTAAAAGAAGTTAACCCAAAAGATACCACTGTGGGCGTGGGGGAGGTTAGGGGCGAAATGGAGCTAGTCATGTTAGGTTTCCTTTTTTTACGGGAAAGTTGTCCTGATCCAGACCCCAAGAGAGGGTTCCTGGATCTCGTGCAAGAAAGAATTTGGGGTGAGTCCACAGAGTAAAGTGAAAGCAAGTTTATTAGGAAAGTAAAGGAATTTTAAAAGATGGCTACTCCATAAAGAGCAGCCCTGAGGGCTGCTGGTTGCCCATTTTGATAGTTATTTCTTGATTATATGCTAAACAAAGGGTGTTTAGCATAGTTACGCCTCTCCTTAGCACAGTTATTTTTTCAGACCATATAGGGGAACTCCCTGATGTTTCTATGGCATTTATAATCTGTCATGGCACTGATGGGAGTGTAGCAGTGAGGATGACCAGAGGTCACTCTTATCACCCTCTTGGGTTTTTTTTTTTTTTTTTTTAAGAGATGGGGTTTCTCTATGTTGGCCAGGCTGGTCTTGAACTCCTGACCTCAGGTGATCCATCCACCTCGGCCTCCCAAAGTGCTGGGATTACAGGCATGAGCCACCATGCCCGGCCCACCCTCTTGGTTTTATTGAGTTTTAGCTGGCTTCCTTACTGCAACCTGTTTTATCAGCAAGGTCTTCATGACCTGTATTTTGTGCGGACCTCCTATCTCATCCCGTGACTTGGAATGCATTAGCTGTCTGGGAATGCAGCCCAGTAGGTCTTATTTTACCCAGCCCCTATTCAAGAGAGTTGCTCTGGTTCAAACGCCTCTGACATTTCCTCCCTCCCTTTTATAAGATAACCCTTATTTATTTATTTATTTATTTATTTTTAAGATGGGGTTTCACCATGTTGATCAGGCTGGTCTTGAACTCCCAACCTCAGGTGATCCACCCACCTTGGCCTCCAAAGTGCTTGGATTACAGGCGTGAGCCACCACGCCCGGCCATAAGATAACCCTTAATCCTAATTGCATGGGGATGAGATCCATCTTCTGTAACTTCTTCAGGCTGAATATGAGCAGTAGTATTCCTGCCTATTAGGGTCTCTTTGGTTCAAGGTAGAGAGGAGCTCAGTAAGAAAGCATCAATATGGCCAGGGCCATTCATAACTGAGTTTTGACAAAAGGTGCTATCTGAAAGATTAGTAAGTGTTCAATTTAAGAAAATTGAGCAGTGCATCCTGGGTTGGCGTAGCCATGGCGTCTCGTGTCCTTTCCTCCTGTGTCCGCCGCCTGCCTGCGGCCTTCGCGCCGCTGCCCCGTGTCTCCATGCTGGCCGCTGCCCAGCCTTTAGCACTGCTCTGTGCTCCGCGGGGGACCCGAACGAGGCCCGGGCCTTCGCAGCCGGCCTCGGTGCTCGCGCAGGTTCCTAAGAGTTACACAGTTGTGCCGCCAGTATTGTGAAGCACCCCCTTTGACATTAGAGGGCATCCAGGACCGTATTCTTTACGTATTTGAAACTCTATGACAAGATTGACCCAGAGAAGCTTTCCGTAAATTCTCATTTTATGAAAGACCTGGGCTTAGACAGTTTGGACCAAGTGGAGATTATCATGGCCATGGAAGACTAATTTGGGTTTGAAATTCCTGATTTAGATGCGGAAAAGTTAATGTGTCCACAAGAAATTGTAGATTACATTGCAGATAAGAAGGATGTATATGAATAAAATATCAGACCCTTTGGCTTTGTTAGAGAGGACACAGATGATACTGACGAATGTCTGGCCGTGAGGACACAGTTCGGTATTGTTGCTGGCTCTACAGAGTAATTCTGAGGGACTTATATTTAAATTGTGTAAGTGTTTTTCTCTTTGAAAATAAATCTATAAAACCAAAAAAAAAAAAAAAAAGAAACAAAATTGAGGGTAATGTAGGCATGTGAAGCCCTATGCCCCATAAATCAGGCCACTAAAATGACTTGGCCCTGTAATTGGCTTATGTTTGTCTTTTACCTATAGTCTCATTAAGGTGAAAAAGTTTTTTTTTTTTTTTGAGACAGAGTCTCCCTCTATCACCAGGCTGGAGTGCAGTGGCACGATCTCAGCTCACTGCAACCTCTGCCTCCCTGGCGATTCTCCTGCCTCAGGCTCCTAAGTAGCTGGGATTACAGGTGCCTGCCACCATGCCTGGCTAATTTTTTGTACTTTTAGTAGAGGCGGGGTTTCACCATGTAGGTCAGGATAGTCTCGATCTCCTGACCTTGTGATCCGCCCGCCTCAGCCTTCCAAAGTGCTGGGATTACAGGTGTGAGCCACTGCGCCTGGCGAAAGGATTGTAATTTAATTTTAATAATGTTTAAATTTTTTCACTCCTTGCCAATTTCTCCTCCATCTCTAGAGGTGAGAGATACAAAAAAACATAAATGATAAATACTATACTATCAACAATAAGTCAGAGTATAGAAAAATTTAAAGAATAAAAAAATACTGTACTAAAAGCTTTACACCTTCATCTTTTTCAATCCTCATAAAGGTCCTAAAGTTAGGTTCTATCATGACTCCCATTTTGTTTTACTTATTTATTTATTTTCAACATGATATTTTGAAATATTTATACGATGTAGCCTGGCTGAATAGAACTAATTAACATACACATTACTTCACATACTTCATACTTTTTCTGGTGAGAACACTTAAAATCTACTCTCTTAGTGATTTTCAAGAATACAGTATATTGTTATTAACTAGTCACCATGTTGTACAATAAATCTTGTGAAGTTATTCGTTCTGTCTAAATGAAATTTTGTGTCCCTTTGTTAGAGGAAAGGGGTCCTAATCCAGACTCTAAGAGAGGAGTTCTTGGATCTCATGCAAGAAATAATTCAGGATGAATCAATAGAGTAAAGTGAAAGCAAGTCTATGAAGAAAGTAAAGGAATAAAAGAATGGCCACTGTGTAGGCTGCACAGCCCCAACGGCTGCTGATTGCCCATTTTTTTGATTATATGCTAAACAAGGGGTGGACTATTCATATCTCCCCTTTTTAGACCATATAGGGTAACTTCCTGATGTTACTATGGCGTTTATACACTGTCATGGATGCTGGTGGGAGTGTAGCAGTGAGGACAACCAAGGTCACTCTCGTGGCCATCTTGTTTTTGTTGGGTTTTAGCCAGCTTCTGCACTGCAATCTGTTTTATCAGCAAGGGAAAGACCTGTATCTTGTGCTGACCTCCTATCTTATCCTATGACTTAGAATGCCTAACCATCTGGGAATACAGCCCAGTAGGTTTCAGCCTTATTTTACCTAGCTCCTATTCAAGATGGAGTTGCTCTGGTTCAAATGCCTCTGACACTTTGACCAACTCCCATTTTATAGCTAAGGGAGTGGAGGCTTATATGATTCCGTTAACTTCCCCAAGATCATGTAGCCAGTAAAGGAATGGAGCTGGATTCAAATCCCAGTCTTCCTCATTCTAGTCATTAGCACACTATCCTCTGCTGTTCTGTAAAATATAGGATGGGTTTTGAACATCCGCCAGTGGAGGCAGAGTTTAGGTGGACACTGAGACAAACATAAGGCAGTTCAGGTGCTTTCTCTGACATTATGAATGAGCCTCTTTGGGGTGTATTGTCTTAAGCCACACTTTGACCTAAGGCTTTAGAGTCACCCAACAATGTATTCAAACGTCTTTCTTTTGAACACTACTTTTGCAGTTTTTTGTGCACAAATGACATGAAAATACGCCCATTCTATGCAGTTTAAAAAATACTTGGGGCTGGGCATTGGGCTCACCTGTAATTCCAGCATTTTGGGAGGCCAAGGCAGGTGGATCATTGAGGTCAGGAGTTCGAGACCAGCCTGGCCAACATAGTGAAACCCCCGACTCTACTAAAAATTAGCCAGGTGTGGTGGAGGGCACCTGTAATCCCAGCTAGTTGAGAAGTTGAGGCAGGAGAATTGCTTAAACCTGGGAGGCGGAGGTTGCAGTGAGCCAAGATCATGCCACTGTACTCTAGCCTGGGCAACAGAGCAAGACTCCATCTCAAAACAATTGAACAAAAAACAAACAAAAACAAAACAAACTTGAAAATACTTGGTACATTAGTTTGCTAGGGCTGTCATAACAAACTGCCATAGACTAGGTGGCCTAAACAGCAAAAATGTATTTCCTTACGATCGTGGAGGCTAGAAGTCCTAGATCAAGATGCTGGCAGGATTGTTTTTTCTGAGCGCCTCTGTCCTTGGCTTACAGATGGCTGTCTTCTTCATGTATCTTCACATGGACTTCCCTCTGTGTCCTAACCTCTTCTTATGACACCAGTCATATTGGATTAGGTCTCATCCTAATGACCTCATTTTAGCTTCATTACCTTTTCAAAGACTCAGTCTTGACTCGCCCTCCGCACCTCGCCGCTCTTCGGTTCTTCTGCTCTGTCCGCCGCCATGGCCCAAGCTGACATCGCGCTGATCGGATTGGCCGTCATGGGCCAGAACTTAATTTTGAACATGAATGACCACGGCTTTGTGGTCTGTGCTTTTAATAGGACCGTCTCCAAAGTTGATGATTTCTTGGCCAATGAGCCAAAGGGAACCAAAGTGGTGGGTGCTCAGTCCCTGAAGGAGATGGTCTCCAAGCTGAAGAAGCCCCGGCGGGTCATCCTCCTGGTGAAGGCTGGGCAAGCGGTTGATGATTTCATCGAAAAATTGGTACCATTGTTGGACACTGGTGACATCATCAGATGGAGGAAATTCTGAATATAGGGACACCACAAGATGGTGCCGAGACCTCAAAGCCAAGGGAATTTTATTTGTGGGGAGTGGAGTCAGTGGCGGAGAGGAAGGGCCCGGTATGGCCCATCACTCATGCCAGGAGGGGAACAAAGAAGCATGGCCCCACATCAAGACCATCTTCCAAGGCATCGCTGCAAAAGTAGGAACTGGAGAACCCTGCTGTGACTGGGTGGGAGAAGAGGGAGCAGGCCACTTCTTGAAGATGGTGCACAACGGGATAGAGTATGGGGACATGCAGCTGATCTGTGAGGCGTACCACCTGATGAAAGACATGCTAGGCATGGCGCAGGACGAGATGGCGCAGGCCTTTGAAGATTGGAACAAGACAGAGCTAGACTCATTCCTGATTGAAATCACAGCCAATATTCTCAAGTTCCAAGATGCCGATGGCAAACATCTGCTGCCAAAGATCAGGGACAGTGCGGGGCAGAGGGCACGGGGAAGTGGACCGCCATCTCCGCCCTGGAGTACGGCGTACCTGTCACCCTCATTGGAGAAGCTGTCTTTGCTCGGTGCTTATCATCTCTGAAGGATGAGAGAATTCAAGCTAGCAAAAAGCTGAAGGGTCCCCAAAAGTTCCAGTTTGATGGTGATAAGAAATCATTCCTGGAGGACATTCGGAAGGCCCTCTACGCTTCCAAGATCATCTCTTATACTCAAGGCTTTATGCTGCTAAGGCAGGCAGCCACCGAATTTGGCTGGACCCTCAATTATGGTGCCATCGCCCTGATGTGGAGAGGGGGGGCTACATCATCAGAAGTGTATTCCTAGGAAAGATAAAGGATGCATTTGATCGAAACCCAGAACTCCAGAACCTCCTACTGGATGACTTCTTTAAGTCAGCTGTTGAAAACTGCCAGGACTCCTGGCGGCGGGCAGTCAGCACTGGGGTCCAGGCTGGCATTCCCATGCCCTGTTTTACCACTGCCCTCTCCTTCTATGATGGGTACAGACATGAGATGCTTCCAGCCAACCTCATCCAGGCTCAGCGGGATTACTTCGGGGGCCCACACCTATGAACTCTTGGCCAAACCAGGGCAGTTTATCCACACCAACTGGACAGGCCACGGTGGCAGTGTGTCATCCTCATCATACAATGCCTAATCACGCTGCTTCTGTCACCCTCCACAATTCCACAGACTAGGACATTCCATGTGCCTCATGACGCGCCCACATGGCCCTTTGCCCTATTTTCTGTTCAGATCTTTTTTAAAAAAGTGTTGTAAGTGACTCCTGAGGAAGGCACAGAGTTTATTTGTAAAGCAGCTTTGTGAGAGCTGCTGCGCCCTCTGCCCTTGCCTCTTGGGACTGACCAGGAGCTGCTCATGTGCACAGATGTGGGAACCTCCTCCTCACAGGAGTGTGCCCTGTGCTGGTGCGGTTCCCATCACACAGATGGGAAGAGTGTCTGTGTACTCTAATCAACTGGAGCCTCTGTATCATGCGGCTCAATTCCCTTTTCCTTTTACTCAATAAAACCGACATCAGACTGAGGAAAAAAAAAAAAGACTCAGTCTCCAAGTACAGTCACATTCTGAGGTACTGGGGATTAGGACTTCAACATGTGAATTGGGGGACCCATCACACTTCATCAGCACATCACACTTATTCAGCCTGTCACACTTGGATCAGCAAGGTAGCCCTTGAAAATAATACTGGGTATAGAAGAGAGATCTTCAATTTCTAATTCAAAATTAATAATCACATGTGTTTTATATCTGATTTCTAATAATGATTATTCAAAATTATTATTCTAATGTTTCATCCTCTAGAAAATAAATGTATTCATGCTGCATGCTGAATTTTTTTTTGGAATTGTGGCCTACAATGTGCAAGAATGTAGGCCAAGGACTATAAACACACACACAAAAATAAGAAGCAATATACCCTCAGCATTACACTGCCTAGAAAGTAGATTTCTTATCTTAAAAATCATTTTGAATCAGACACCCTATAGAATGGGAGAAGATATTCACACGCGATGTGTCTGGCAAAGCCCTAATCTAACAAATCAACAAGCAAAAACCAAATAATCCCATTAAAAATGGGCAAAGGGACTGGGCGCAGGTGGCTCACACCTGTAATCCAAGCACTTTGGAGGCTAAGGCGTGCAGATCACCTGATGTCGGGAGTTCAAGACCAGCCTGACCAACATGGTGAAACCCCGTCTTTAAAAAAAAAAAAAAAAAAAAGGGCAAAGGATACGTCTCAAAAGAAGACATACAAGTGGCCGACAAACCTATGAAGAGCTCCTCAGCATCACTAATCATTAAAGAAGTGCAAATCAAAACCACAGTGAGATGCCAGCTCACACCAGTCAGAATGGCTATTATTAAAAGGCCAAAAAACAACATGCTGGTGAGGTTGTTGAAAAAAGGGAATGCCTGTACACTGTCGGTGGGAGTGTGAAGTAGTCCAGTCACTGTGGAAAGCAGACTGGAGATTTCTCAAATAACTTAAAAGGGTTACCATTTGGCCATTTGACCCAACAATCCCATTATTGGCTATGTATGAGAAAGAAAATAAATCATCCTACCAAAAAGACACATGTTCATTACTGCACTATTCATAATAGCAAAGACATGGAATCAACCCAGGTGTCCCTCAGTGGTAGATTAAATAAAGAAAATGTAGTACGTATATACCATGGAATCCTACACTGCCATAAAAAAATAACATTATGTCCTTTGCAGCAACATGGATGGAGCTGGAAGCCATAATCCTAAGCAAGTGAATGCAAAACCAGAAAACCAAATAGAGCTGCTTTCACTTGTAAGTGGGAGCTAAGCATTAAACACACATGATCGTAAATATGGGAATAATAGATACTGTGCACTACTAGAGCGGGGGAGATGGTGGGGTTGGGTTAAGCAACTACCTATTAGATATACTCACCACCAGGGTGACAAGATCCATTCTACAAAAGTCAGCATCATGCAATATTCCCATGTTCCATTTACCTCTCTATTTGTTCCCTAGCCCTAATCTCTGAAATTGGCTCCACTTTCACAGATCTGCATATGTAGCCCCTGTATCTAAAATAGTTGAAATTAAAAAATATCATTTCAGGCCAGGTGCAGTGGCTCATACTTGTAATCCCAGCACTTTGGGAGGCCGAGGTGGGTGGATCACCTGCAATCAGGAGTTCGAGACCAGCCTGGCCAACATGGTGAAACCTTGTATCTCCTAAAAATACACACAAAAAAAAGAAAAATTAGCTGGGCATGGTGGCAGGTGCCTGTAATCCCAGATACTCTGGAGACTGAGGCAGGAGTATCTTTTTTTTTTTTTTTTTTTTTTGGCAGAGTCTTGCTCTTCGCCCAGGCTGGAGTGCAATAGTGCGATCTTGGCTCACTGCAACCTCCGCCTCCTGGGTTCAAGCGATTCTCCTGCCTCAGTTTCCCAAGTAGCTGGAACTACAGGTACCCGCCACTATACCCAGTTAATTTTTGTATTTTTAGTAGAGACAGGGTTTCACTATGTTGGCCAGGCTGGTCTTAAACTCCTGACCACAGGTGATCCACCTACCTCGGCCTCCCAAAGTGCTGGGATTACAGACTTGAGCCACCATGCCCGGCCTGAGAATCGCTTGAACCCGGGAAGCAGAGGTTGCAGTGAGCCAAGATGGCGCCATTGCACTCCAGCCTGGGCAACAAGAGCAAAACTCTGTCTCAAAAAAAAAAAATCATTTCAATTCATTATTACATCTGACTACAAGAGCAGTATCAGCTTGTAAAAATGAAAAAATTTTAATACATTTATAAACTAGAAGGAAAGTCTCCAGGAATCTCATTCTTATGGATGATCACCAGAGCAGTGGTTTTCTGACCAGGAACACTTTTTTTAAAAAAGAAATCATGTGCCGGGCGCGGTGGCTCATGCCTGTGATCCCAGCACTTTGGGAGGCCGAGGCGGGTGGATCACCTGTGGTCAGGAGTTTAAGACCAGCCTGGCCAACCATGGTGAAACCCTGCCTCTACTAAAAATACAAAAATTAGCTGGGTATAGTGGCTGGGTATAGTAGCTACTTGGGAAACTGAGGGAGGAGAATCGCTTGAACCCAAGAGGCGGAGGTTGCAGTGAGCCAAGATCGCGCCATTGCACTCCAGCCTGGGTAACAAGAGCGAAACTCCATCTCAAAAAAAAAAAAAAAGAAAAGAAAAGAAATCGTGTTAGCTTAATATGTAAAACAGATTAAAAAAAAAAAAAAAAGCAAAGCTCATCCTTCTGGATTCTCCCTTGGAGTTTACCTCCTTTCTATCTTTAGTAATCCAAACCCTGTAGTACATATGCCACATTCTTTTTCTGATTTTCACATAGTTAATAGTATTGGTTTATTTTTCTAATTGGATTCCTATATATCTTAGTCAAGTCAATTACATCTGTTAGGCCTCCAAGTCCAGGCCTGGCCATTTTAGCCTTGGTGACCTGCAGGTACACCTCTGGATGGTCTCCATGAACCAGAAAGTCTGAAGCAACCACAAGTAACCAGGTGGCCACAGAAAGAAGTAAAACAACTTGTTCCTGCCTCAACTAATTGCTCTGCAACCTGCATTCATTATTCCTGTTCAGCCTTGCAAAAATTTCTCCCCCGGACATTGGGTTTCTCAAGACCCCACCCCTGTAACTATGTAATCTACTGCACCCTCCCCTCTGACTGCAACCAATACTCCCCACCCTTATGATCATGCCTGATTGTAATAAATGACCCCTACCTTGTGATCATACTCCCCACCCCTATGATCATGCCTGATTGTAATAAATGACCCCTACCTTGTGATCCTGCATCCCATGACGTTCTTCCCCTCCCCCAAGATAGATTACTGACCCTTACCCTTATAGTCATGCATCCCATGATGTCCTCCCCCTCCCCCAAGATAGATTACCACCTTTAACTGACCATTTGCTCCAACCTATATAACCAATCCCCTCTCCTATCCCCTTTGCCTAACTCCTTTCTCGGACTTGCACCGAAGCGCAAAATAAACGGCCTTGTTGCCCACACAAAGCCTGTCTGGTGGTCTCTACATGAGTGACACATGTGACAACATCCTTTAAGGAAAGGCAGACCTGTGCAATTTGGGATTATGGTGTCTATTACAGAAGCACACCATAATGAGGGATTTGGTTTCATCAATTGCACAGTGCCCTTGTTTTTAGATTTTCTGATTCTGGGTGATGCAGTAAGCCTCAAAGAAAATTAGAAAACTTCAGCATCTTTTAAAAAAAATTTCAACTGCAGCAAAAAAAAAAAACAAAACAAAAACAAAAAAAAGCGCATAAAATGTACCATCTCTATAATTTTTAAGTGCACAGTTCATTAGTGTTAAGTGTCTGCACATTGTTTGCAATAGAGTTCCAGAACTTTTCCATCTTGCAGAACTGAAACTTTGTACCCATTAAACAACTTTGCATTTTCTTCTCTTCCCAGCCCCAGGAAGGAGGCAATGTCTTACGTTGTGGGGCCAATTGTGCACTCACTGCCAGAAATCATATCCAAGTGACTGCCATATTGAGAAGGGAGTTGGCTGTTTCATATGTCCCATTTGGGGAAGCTATTCTGAACTCTTTTCTTCTTCCATCCTTACTCCCATACCTCAAGCCTTCTCCTTGCTCAGCTATCAGGATGGTGGCTATGATAGACAAAGTCCCTTATAGGTACAAAGGTGGGTTGCACCTACAGCTGAGCAGAGACATCACTGGGATGAAGCCAGGATGACTTCAGGAAGGAAGAAACTGCATCAGTGAATGTCACTGGCCTTTCTTTAACCTTCAACATAGATGCCACTTTCCTGAATACTCCATCTAAATTGTGTCCTCTGTTAGCCACTTTCATGGAAGAATCCTATACCTTTGCCAAGTAGTACCAATCAAAATTTGACAGTTTATCTATCACTCTTTTTTGATACACTTTCTTCTCTTGGCTTCCAAGAAACCACACTAAGTGGTTGTCTCTCTACTATTCTGGCTGATCCTTCTCAGTTCTTTTCGCTAGTTTCTTCTCATATCTCTGACCTCTAAATGTTGGAGTCCCCAGAACTCTATCTCTTCCCTCCATGCTCAATGCCTTGGTGGTCTCATGCAGATTCGTGGCATTTAATACCCATCTCTACTCTCATAACTCTTGAATGTATATCTCCTCTGAACTCCAGACTCATTTATATCCTATAGGACATCCCTATTAGGATGTCTAAAATAAGCAACTCACTCAATTAAAGACCAGACTAGTTCTCTCTCTGTTCTGAAACTAGCTCCTTCTCTATCTAAGTTAATGGCAATTGTATCTTTCCAGTTGCTCAGGGCGAAGACCTTGGTAGTATCCTTGCTGCTTTTCTTTCTCTCCATAACTTCAATTTGCCAGCAAATCCTGTCTGTTCTACCTTCAAAATATATCTAGAATTCAACACTTTTTACCACCCCCCATTTGTCTAAGCCCCCATGATATTTTGCCTAAGTAAATGCAATGATCTCCTCATCAGATCCTTTACTTCTGGCCTTGGCTGTCTGCAGCCTATTTTCATCACAGGTCAGAAGGTTTCTCTTAGTATATATGAGGGATTATGTTGCTTCTCTGCTCAAAATCCCTCAGGGGTCTCCAGGAGAAATCAGTCCTTACTCTGACTTACTAAGCTTTTCATTATCTGGTCTCTGTTACATTTTCTTTTCTCTCTCTCTCTTTTTTTTTTTTTTTTTCTGGAGATGGAGTCTTGCTGTGTCGCCCACGCAGGAGTGCAGTGGCATGATCTTGGCTCACTGCAACCTCTGCTTCCCAGGTTCAAGTGATTATCCTGCCTCAGCCTCCTGAGTAGCTGGGACTACAGGTGCCTGCCACCACGTCTGGCTAATTTTTTGTATGTGTAGTAGAGATGGGGTTTCGCCATGTTGGCCAGGCTGGTCTTGAACTCCTGGCCTCAAGTGATCCGCCTGCCTTGGCCTCTCAAAGTGCTTGGATTACAGGCATGAGCAACTGCACCTGGCCTCCTTCCAGTTTAAAATTCCCCTTTCTTGCCTTATTTTTTTCTCCTTAGGTTTTATAGAGATCTTCCATACCATGGAGTTTACATATTTGTCTTGTTTATTTTCTATCTTCCATAATGGAATATAACCTTCCTATAAGAGAGGTTCTGATCTGTTTTATTGACAGTATTAGCTCCAATGCTTAGTACAATGCTTGGCACATAGTTAGCTCTTAATAAATATTTGTTTAAAAACTTCATGAATTTCCAGCCTGGCCAGTATGGCGAAACCCCATCTCTACTAAAAATGCCAAAAAAATTAGCCGGGCGTGGTGGTGCGCACCTGTAATCCCAGCTACTCGGGAGGCTGAGGCAGAAGAATCGCTTGAACGTGGGAGGTGGAGGTTGCAGTGAGCTGAGATAGCGCCACTGCACTCCAGCCTGGGGAACAGAGCAATATTCTGTCTCAAAAAAAATTTTTTTAAAGGAAAAAGAAAAACTTCATGAATTTGTATAATTAATTGATCCATGTATCTGATAACTTTCCTAGAATGTGAACTCCTTGAGACCAGAGATCAAGCCTGTTTTACTCACTCTTGTATTCCTAGAACTGAGCACAAGGCCTAGTGAGTTAGTAACTACTCAGTAAGTATGTTTTAAAGTAAATAATTCAAGATGTCAACAATGCCAGTACTGACAGAAGGAATTTATTCAAGGGAACTGGTAATGCAGATGTGGCAGCTAGGAGGCTGCCTAAAGAGTCCCCAGATTCGTCTTGGAGTAGTACGGATTTTGTTGGGAGTCATTTTTCATATATGCTTAGGGTCTAGACAACTTGAAATGACACACAATAGTGTGTAGCAATGGTGTTGCACGTGCTTGGAATTTGAGTTCAAAAGTCAACATGTGTGACAAAACTCATGTATGGAAAAGAATCACCATAAAAAACCTCTTAAATCACCCACATACAACAGATTACAGCGTTTTATGTATTCTGTGCCATCTCTCAGTAAATTCAACATAGCCAGTTTTCCCTCCAGAGTTGGAACAGATGGCCATGGCTGTTTCTTTGGTTGAGTACCAGATGAAGTAGTTGGCTTGAATTTAAGAGCCATATTGTAGGGGGGAGAATTACATATATATGTATATATTCATCTGTATTATTTCCTTTTGCTGAGCATGGAGCTGAATTCCAGCAACTTAAATGTTTGTGTACTGTAACCCCATTGTACCATTTGATCTTCAGCATTGTCAAATCCTTTTCATTGCTTATTATGGATCCAAGGCCTGGTAAGCAGAAGCGGGTAGAAAATAACCCTGTGTGGTCATTGCATAGCTGGCATGACCAATTAGAAGAATGTCAACCATAATGAGTTTCCAAATTAAAAAAAAAATCCTTTCAGCTGGGTACGGTGGCTCACACCTGTAATCCCAAGGCTTTGGGAGGCCGAGGTGGGCGGATCACTTGAGGTCAGGAGTTCGAGATCAGCCTGACCAACATGGTGAAACCACATCTTTACTAACAATACAAAAATTAGCCAGCTGTTGTGGCAGGCACCTGTAATCTCAACTGCTCAGGAGGCTGAGGCATGAGAATCACTTGTACCTGGGAGGCGGAGTTTGCAGTTAGCTGAGATTGTGGCACTGCACTCCAGCCTGGGCGACAGAAAGAGACCCTTTCTCAAAAAAAAACAAAACAAAAAACCCAAAAACAAACTTTTAACTAAACTGAATACAGGCCCTCAACCCCCACAAGAAAGTATAAAGAGCATGTATGGAATGCCCACTATATGCTGAGTACCTGCGGCTTTGTGTATATTGTCTCATTGAGCGGCCTCGTAGCAACTGTTTGAAGAAAGTATTCTAATCCCCGTGACCTGGGTGTGATTCTCCACAGCAGTCAGGCAGGCATGCAGGCTTGGCCATTGCCTGAAAGAACACACTTAGCCATGGCCAAAGATGGAGACACTCTGAGCCCAGCGCCGCATGGTGCAAACATTCCTGAGCTCTTCCCATAGCTTGTCTTTTAGTCCACACCAGGTCAGCCTTGCAGGGGTGCTTAGAGACCTCTTTCCCCACTCACAAAGGTAACTGGAGTGTTTATCTATAAAGAAAATTTTAAGAGCAAATTACATTGTTCCATGAGTTCTGCATAATGGCACTCAGTTTATTGGTGGAGTTGGAAAATTTTAAATTCCCTTTTGGTGTGAATTTATGAATTACTTACAAATGACTTCATTTAAGGGGTGAAAGGAATCATGATCGTTTACTATGTTTCTCTTTTTTTTTTTTTTTTTGATACAGTATTTCACTCCTTTGCTCAGGCTAGAGTGCAGCCACACGATCTCTGCTCACTGCAATCTCTGCCTCCCTGGTTCAAGCGAATCTCCCACTTCAGCCTCCCCCAGTAGCTGGGATTACTGGCGCATGCAACCATGCCTGGCTAATTTTTGAATTTTTAGTGGAGATGGGGTTTCACCATGTTGGCCAGGCTGGTGTCAAACTCTTGGACTCAAGTGATCCGCCCAACTTGGCCTCCCAAAGTGCTGGGATTACAGATGTGAGTCACCGCACCCAGCATACTACATTTCTCTTTTGAACATATTCTCTACTTCATGTCCTAGTTTCTACATTGGACAAGTTCTTTGTTTCAGTCGGCTCTCAATGAAAGGCTGCAGCACCATTGCTTCAGACAAGCAGCATTGGAATAGATCATCTTGTTTATTTATTTTTTATTTATTTATTTTTTTTGAGACAGAGTCTCACTCTGTCACCTGGGCTGGTGTGCAGTGGCATGATCTCGGCTCACTGCAGCCTTCACCTCCCGGCTTCGTTATTCTCCATCCTCAGCCTCCTAAGTAGGTGAGACCACAGGTGTGTGCCACCACGCCCAGCTAGTTTTTTTGTTGTTTTTTGTATTTTTAGTAGAGACAGGGTTTCACCACGTTAGCCAGGATGGTCTCAATCTCCTGACCTCATGATCTGCCTGCCTTGGTCTCCCAAAGTGTTGGGATTACAGGCATGAGCCACCGCGCCTCGCTGTTCATTTTTTGTAAGAGGCAGAGTCTCACTCTGTTACCAATGCTGGAGTGCAATGGTGTAATCATGGCTCCTGCAGTCTCACTCTCCCAGGTTCAAGTGATCCTCCTGCCTCAGCCTCAGAAGTAGCTGGAACCACATCTGGCTAATATTTTATTTTATTTTTTGTAGCACAAGATCTCCCTATGTTGCCCAGGCTGGCCTCGAACTCTTGGCCTCAAGCAGTCCTCCTGCCTCAGCCTCTCAAAGTGCTGGGATTACAGGCCTGAGCCACTGTGCTGGTCTCTTGCTCATTTTTAAACACTTTCTCATGTGTTTCCTTATCAGACTCTTTAAGCATCACAATTTCTTCCATGTCTCCCCCCAAATCATATTTAAATATTGATCATAAGCCTGGTTTATGCTTCCGGTGTCTAAACCTTCTAACATTTTTCTTTCCTTTGTTTTCTATCCCCCTCTTCCTCAGGAATCTGGCTTCATTATACCACTGGCCACTGTGTTTAAACTGGGGACAAAACCCTCAAGTTGGCCACTCTGGTAAAGATGAGGAAGAAGCAAGAGGGAGAAGGAGGCAGAGATGTGATAATTCTGCATCTCACATTTACATATAATGGCAGCGGTTCTTGGGAACTTTAAGCAGCTTTTCCTATTACCCAACTCGTAGGTTGCAGAGCTAGGAGTTGAGGCTGGGTCAGTGAGGCTCCAAAACTCCTAGTGTTTGTTTCCATTACATCACACTACTTTCCATAAGCAGCAAAATCCCATTAAATGCAGGTATTGGGTAACAATGATGGGCTGACTTTGTGTGAATAGATGGAATCATGAAGAGTTCACTAAATAGGTCTGGATGTGTGATTTTGGAAAAAAGGCAGACTAAGTGAAGGATTTCCTTCAGATCATCAACACTGTGAATGACAGAGCTTTGCTCTGTATCATGTTTAATGTATTGGCAGCATGCTAGATGTTTTGAAGAAGACAGAAATCATCCTATAAGACTGCACTCAAGGGACTTATAGTGTAGCTCAAGGAAAAAATCAGGCATAGAGCACAATCAAACTGGATAATTAAGGTGCATTTAAGGGATTCATTTATTTATAAAGATGTGGGTGAGGTTTAGGGAATTGGAAAAGCGTTATTGCTTTATTATGCAGTACCCTGGGTTCTAGTAACAGCAGGATTTGGTCACCCATGCCTCCAAAACATGCCGGAGAAAGGGAAAGGAACAGAGCATAGCTGCATGAAGAAGGAGGACACACCCCTCTTTCAGAAGCTGTGATCTTCAGTAAAGGGAAGCAACCAGCCCATGGTGACCCATGAGGGAGGGAGCCATAGTAATAAATACCCCAATCTCATTTTCTCCACTCTTCAACCTCCTGGTGATGCTTCCCATTAGCTAACCCCAACCAGAAGCGAGAGGGCAAGCATTGATTCTATCTGCAAAGACCAGTTCCCTAGGCACAGCAAGAAATTAAAAAAAGGTAAAAGTGAATCTGAAAGGGCAATTTTATAAACTTTAATTTATAAGATAAATTAAAAGGTAGTTTTATAAATTGATACACCATTTAAGTGTATTGTGGAGGTTGCAGATTACAAGAGTATTTCTGTAAATTATTTTGTGAAATATACCTTCCTGCATTTTCAATTCACAGTATCATTTACTTTATTTTATTTTTTTATTTTTTTAAGGGATGGAGTCTCACTCTGTTGCCTAGGGTAGAGTACAGTGTCTATTCACGGGTGTAATCAGAGTTCACTGCAGCCTTAAGCTCCTGGGTCCAAAGGATCCTCCGACCTCAGTCTTCCAAGTAGCTGGGACTACAGGCATGTGCCACTGTGCCTGGCAACAGTATCATTTTAATATATCCTGATGTTCTCTTATGGGTTAATTTCATGTAAAAATGGCCCAAATTAAATGTTGAGATAGACTGGCGTCCTGGCTTACCCAAAGTGAGAGGTAAGGTGAGCTAAAGCCTTCTGAATTGAGCACATTTCAGTTGCATTGTATAAGCAATGTTTTTGCTCATTTTTTTTTCCCATTGCATAACTTTATTCCACTCACTCAGATTTTTCTCCATGCCGTTTTCCATCATTTCTTCATATCTCCCTCTCTTCCATTTTTATTCTCTCCTTCTTTCCTCCAATAAAAAGTGCTGCTTGGCTCACACCTCCATCAACAGACGCTTGGAAATAATGCACCATGGCAGGTTTTCAAATATTTTTTCTTTCCTCCCTCCAGAGAGAAAAACAAAAGGGTAAAGATGGCTTGAGGGATTGGATCAGAACATTGTTTTACTGGAATTTGCAGCTGTTTTTGGATTGCAGAAGTCACTGGAGGGAAACAATGTGCTCAGGGACTGAAGGAAATGGTTTGGCTCCAATCTGTCCCAAGTCATCTGGGGAGGAATGTTTTCATTGTTACAAAGGTTGCTACTCCACACAGATTTTGCATCTCTCTACAGAGAGTGTGTGTCTGAGCAGAGGCATGGGAAATTCACATAGGATGGGAGCGAAACAAGGCCAAGGTAAAATGCTGGTGAAAGGCAAAGGCAGAAAAATAACGGACCTTTGGTCAGGACACAGACCATTTTCTGGGTTCTGGCTTAGACATGCAGCTCATGAAAGATTTAATCTTTATTTCTTATAGTTTAAGGGCTAGGTAAGCCAATGAGATTTTCATTTTTACCAAGCAGGCAAAATGAAGTTGGGCTTTATATAGACAGGTGGATCCAGTAGTAAATGAATGAGAGACGCATTTGGCTTCTCATTGATGAAAAGCTGGATTTATGTGTGTGAGTACTGCTGGCTCCGTATCTATATGGAACAAATAAATCTGTACACACCTTTGCACTCCTACGTATGCATTACTAGTACTGTTTGAAGTGGCCTCTGGAACTGTGTGTTTTCCTTCCAGGGTACTCTTCCTGCCATGCATCCTGTCATCTCTATGGAGGGAGCCTGTAGAACACCTGCAGTCAGGCAGAAATCAGGGTAGGTGGACAGTAGTGGTCACCCAGCCACCTACCAATACTCATTCCAGCTCCTCTTGGTAGATATTTCTGTTTACTTTTAGGTTCACATATATTCTTTCTTCTTCTTTTTTTTTTTTTTTTAAGAAAGTTCGTATATGGATTGAATGCTGTCCCTACCAAAAGATGTTGACTCTAGTACCTATGAAGGTGACCTTATTTGGAAATGGGGTTTTGGCAGATGATCGAGTTAACATGAGGTCATTAGGGCAGATTCTAACTCAGTGTGACTGATGTCCTTATAAAAAGAGGAAATTTAGACAGAGACCTACATGCATGGAGAGAGTACAATGTGAAGACACAAGGAAAAGACGGCCGTTTACAAGCCAAAAATACCTGAGGCTACAGAAGTAAGGAGAGAGACGAGGAACAGAGTCTCCCTCACAGTCCTCAGAAGAGACCAACCCTACCAACACTTTGATTTCAGACTTCCAGCCTCCAGAACTGTGAAGCACAATACATTTCTGTTGTTTAAGCCGCCAGTTTGTGGTACTGTGTTTTGGCAGTCTCAGGAAACAAATACAGTTAAGTTTGATAAAAATCTTCTGGTCCAATCTTATTTCTCCAATGAAGAAACTGAAGTTCAACAAATAAAATGACTTATGCAGTTGTGAAGCTCATTGGTGGACAGGACTCTAAATTCCCAGATCATTCCTCTCTCCAGTGCTATAACTGGTGTGATTTGGATAAATCACATCAGATTTCTACCATTGGATTAAGAGAATGGAGCGACGTCCTTCCTGTCTTGTAATGTACACAATACTAGATTTTAAAAGTTTAAGACAAAGTGGAGTGGGTATGCTTCTCCTGTACTTTCGGTGTCAATGGGTTTTGTTAATGCTCACTGGCTCATCTTTTTTATTTTTTTTTTTTTTTGAGGGAGTCTAGCTGTGTCACCCAGGCTGGAGTGCAGTGGCGCAATCTTGGCTCACTGCAACCTCTGCCTCCCGGGTTCAAGCAATTCTCCTGTCTCAGCCTCCTGAGTAGATGGGACTACAGGTGTCCGCCACCACGCTTGGCTAATTTTTGTATTTTTAGCAGAGACAGGGTTTTGCCATGTTGGCCAGGCTGGTCTTGAACTCCTGATCTAAGGTGATCCACCTGCCTTGGACTCCCAAAGTGCTGGGATTACAGGCTTGAGCCAATGTGTCCAGCCTCACTGGTTTATCTTTTTAAAAGCCATAGGTTGAAGAGATTGCTAGTTAGGTTACATATCCAAGTTACAACTTACATGTAAAAAGAGCCAGCCACCTAGGGCACTTATTGGGAAAGTCAAGGACAATTTAATCTACATCTGGCCAATTCTCTTACAAAAATCTAAAGTTCTGGTGAAGCTACTGGAGCTCCCTGGGCAAGGCAAATTTGTGACAGGTGAGAGGTACAGAGTATGTATCCTACTTGTAAGCTGTTGGTGGCAGAGATCCTCTCTGCTCCCCTGTCTTCACAGTTGTAAAATCAGTGGTTGCCATCTTTAGAGAAGGAAAGAACTCATCAGCCTGCCTGCCTGCTATGGTTTGAATGTTTGTCCTCTCCAAAACTCATGTGGAAATTCAACTGCCAATGTAATGATATTGGGAGATGGGACCTTTAAGAGGTAATTAGGCCAGGGGCGGGTTTAATGCCTTTCTAAATGGGCTTTTGGGAGTGGGTTCTCTCTTTCTCTCTTTGCTTTTGCACTCTTCTACCAATAGCAAGTCCCCCACCCCATTCCCCAGAGAATGCAGCATTCAAGGTGCCATCTTGGAAGCAGAGACTGGGTCTTTACCAAACACCGGACCTGCTGGTGCCTTGATCTTGGACTTCCCAGCCTCCAGAACTGTGAGAAATAAATTTCTCTTCGTTATAATTTACCCAGTCTCAGGTATTCTGTCACAGCAACACAAAACAAAGATATTGCCTCATTTTTCTCTGGCTTCTTCTGGGGCCCAATGCACTGCCTGGCACTGCCCTTCCTGTATGGGGGGATGGAAGGACCCACTATGCTCTCCACAGCAGACTCCCTTTGGTCCTTAGTTGGAGCTTTCAAGGATCAGTCTCCAAGCTTCCATCTGACATGGCCGGGGAGGCAGAGCCAGAAAGTCTGTCCTTTTGCCTTCTCTCTTTGGATGCTAGCAGAGCTCACACTTCATACACACTTCCTACAGCCTTCTCTGCTCACTGCTCCCAAGTCACTGCTCCATGCTACTTGGAGGAGTGGTTAGTACAGTCATCCCTCAGTATTCATGGGAGATTGGTTCCAGGACCCCCTATGAATGCCAAAATTCACAGATGCTCAAGTCCCTGATCTAAAGTGGCAAGTACTTACATATAACCTATGTACCTCCTCCTGTGTGTATATATATATATATATATATTTTTTTTTTTTTTTTTTTTTTTTTTCTGAGATGGAGTCTTGCTCTGTCACCCAGGCTGGAGTGCAGCGGTACGATCTTGGCTCATTGCAACCTCCATCTCTTGGTTCAAGCAATTCTCGTGCTTCAGCCTCTCAAGTAGCTGAGACTACAGGCATGTGTTACTATGCCTGGCTAATTTTTTGTATTTTTAGTAGAGATGAGGTTTCACCATGTTGGCCAGGCTGGTCTCAAACTCCTGACCTCAGGTGATCTGCCCACCTCAGCCTCCCAAAGAGCTGGGATTACAGGTATGAGCCAACATGCCCAGTCACTCCTGTAGACCTTAAATCATCTCTCGAATACTTACAATAGCTTATACAATGTAAATGCTATGTAAATTATTGTACTGTATTGTTTAGGGAATAAAGAAAAGGAAAAATTCTGCACATGTTCAATATGAATGCAATCATCCATTTTAAAAATTCTCTAATATGTTTGATCTACAGTTGGTTGAATCCCATGGATGTGGAGCCCATGGATATGGAGGGCTGACTGTACTTGGATTTGAACTGGGAGAGAAAGGTTGCAGGAATTAATCTTTATCATTGTCTGATTTTGAGAATTAAGGGGAAACACCACACACTAAAATGTTCAATTTATGTATGAGACTTTGGGCCAAAAGGACATAAATGACCAACATAATGACTGAAAGAAACAAGTTATTAGAGAAGATCGGAATTTGTTTGCCCACCTGGTTTTGGTCTTATAACTTGAGAGGTATAGAGAAATTTTAGTAAGCAGGGAGTTAGAAAAGTAGCAAAGGCTGGGTGTGGTGGCTCACGCCTGTAATCCCAGCACTTTGGGAGGCCGAGGTGTGTGAATCATGAGGTCAGGGGTTCAAGACCAGCCTGGCCAAGATAGTGAAACCCCATCTCTACTAAAAATACAAAAAATTAGCTGGGAGTGGTGGCAGTGCCTGTAATCCCAGCTATTTAGGAGGATGAGGAAGGAAAATTGCTTGAACCCTGGAGGCGGAGGTTGCAGTGAGCAGAGATTGTGCCACTGCACTCCAACCCAGGCGACAGTGTGAGACTTCGTCTCCAAAAAAAAAAAAAAAAAAAGTAGTGAAGAAGAGGAAAGAGCTGTGTGATCACCATCTTAACCGATTTGAATCCCTGTGGCCGAATAAACATCAGCAGAAAGCTGACCCAGCTATTTAAGAGAGGTCTGGTGAGATTCTGGCAACACACAGAACTTCTTTACAAATGACTTTCAAAGGTCCTATGTACTTTTACCTTCTTGGGCCCTTTCCTCCGTTAAAAAAAATTAAAATGCTATTTTACAATTACATTGGTATAAAGGTAAATATATTATTATATATTAAAACATTTTATTTGACCCTAAAGTTCATTTTTTCTTCTGATTTTAAATGAAATTAAAACTATTTCATGAGCTCCTAACAGTATTGTGGGCCCTAGGTGCTATGCCTACTGTGCAAATGGTGAAGTTGGCCCAGGCCTTACGGCCCTGGGAACAAAGTGTGGCATAGAGTGAGTTAGGGAGGAGACCCTTCTTTCAGCTTCTGCATGAAATTCAGCTTGACTCTGATATCCTCCTGATAAAAAGCCTCAGGATGCTCCAGAGACAGCACCCGAGGCATGGACTTTGGCATTCTCGTGATGGGTGGTGGCACAGATAAGGCTGCTGAAAGTGGTTCTGAGACTAACACACAGGAACAAGTGGGAACTAAAGCAGGAGAGGACAATTGGGATGGAGAATTCATGATGACTGTGGTGACAGACTGCATTTTTAATATTTTGAGATATTAATCAAGGTGTTTTCCTCCTGCAAGTCCTTATATCTTTACCCTTCTCTGATGTTAACTAGCATTTATTGCTGCAGAGGACGAATGCTGTGATAGAGAAGTATAGAGTTTCAAAAGCCAGTACTCCCCCATTATTTTTATTGAAGTACAATTTATTGACAGTGAAATGTGTCCAATTTAGTGTGCAGTTCTACGAATGTTAACAAAACTATATAGTCATGGAACCAGCGCCACAATCAAGTTCCATCATTCCCCTCAAATTCTCCAGTGTCTCTTTGTAGTCAGCCCTTTCCCTGATCGCAGCCCCCAACAACTACAGACATTTTCCGCTGCCATTGTTGTGCCTTTGCAAGAATATCACACCAATGGAATCATACCGTATGAAGCCTTTTGCCTCTGTCTTCTTTCACTTAGCATAACATATTTGAGATTTCATCCATGTTGTGTGTATCCGTAGTTTGGGTCTTCTTAAAAATTGTCTAGGGATAGCATGGGGGAGAAATGCCAGATATAGGTGATGGGGAGGAAGGCAGCAAATCACACTGCCATGTGTGTACCTATGCAACAATCTTCCATGTTCTTCACATGTACCCCCAAACCTAAAATGCAATTAAAAAAAAAATTGTCTAATATATATGTAACATAAAATTTACAATTTTAAGTGTACAATTTGGTGACATTAAGTACATGCACATTGTTGTGCAACCATCACCACTATCCGTCTCCAGAACTTTTTCCTAAAATAAAGCTCCGTATTCATTAAATAACCCCCAATCCCATTCTTCCCTCTCCCAGCCTCTGGTAAACTGGATTCTGCTTTCTGTCTCCATAAATTTATCTATTTTAATTACCTCACATAAAGGAATTGTGCAATATTTGTCATTTTGTCTCTGGCTTATCTCACTTAACATAGTGTTTTTAAGGTTGATCCATGTAGCGTGTATCAGAATTTCATTCTTTCTTAAGGCTGAATAATATTCCATTGTATACATATGCCACATTTTGTGAATCATTCATCTGTTGACGGACATTTGCACTGCTTCTGCCTTTGGGCTATTGTAAAGAATGCTGCTATAAATACTGGTATGTTTGTTCCTTTTTATTGCCAATAAGTACTGTATCACATTTTATGGATGTAGCAAAATTTGCTTATTTGCTGACCTGTTGAGGGACATTGGGTTGTTTCCTGCATTGGGTGAGTGTCCATAAAGCCACTGTAAACATTTGTGTTTATACATGTTTACATTTATAAATACCTAGGAGTGGGATTGCTGGGTCATATGATACAGGTATGTTCCACTTTATAAGAAAGTGCCAAAGCAGTTTTCCAAAGTGGTTGTATTATTTTGCATGCCTACCAGCAAAATACGAGCACTCCAGTTGCTCCACACCCCTGTTAGCACTTGATATTGTAATTTTATTTATCAGTTATTACCCATTTTAGTCAGTGAGGAGAGGCATCTCATTGTAGTTTTAATTTGCAATTTCCCTAATGACTAATGATGTATGTCTTCTCATGTGCTTGTCATCTGTACATTTTATTTGGTGAAGGTTATGTTCAGCTCTCTTGCTCTCTTTTAAGATGGGTAAGCCAATACTTTCAGTTTTCGAGCCTGGAGTTTTGTTTTTTTTTTTTTTTTTTTTTTTTTTTTTAAGATGGGGTTTCACCGTGGTGGCCAGGCTGGTTTTGAACTCCTGACCTCAGGTGATCCACCCACCTCGGCCTCCCAAAGTGCTAGGATTACAAGTGTGAGCCACCGCGCCCGGCCGAGCCTGGAGTTTTTTGCATCAAAAGTCTGCATCCCTTTCCAGCACAACCCGTGACAGTGATTGTAGGGGCTTCCTTCACCTGCAGCCAGAGCCAGCACTGCTTGTTACCACCATTCTCCAAGCGAACAAGTAAATCATTGTAGGGCAAACGATTTGCTGTCGATTGAATAAATACTTTTTATTCCAAATGACAGAGAAACTGGTAGCAAATCTATCAGACTAACCCAGAGATCCCATCTCTTCCCAGAGTGGTGGAAAGAGGGTAGGTTTTGGAATTAGACAAATATGCTTTGAAACCTGATAGTACCCATCATGAACTGTGTGTCTCTGAGCACAGTACTTCAGCACTTCAAGGGTTATTTTCCTTATCTGTTAAATGGGGATAAGAATCACTACCTCTGGTGCAATTCTGATGCTAGCTACCCAGAGTGAGGACAAATTTCACGGGTTGAAGGCACAGTCCTCTATAATACTCCCCTCACTTCAGACATCCACCACAAGCTCTAAGGCTCCCAGGCCACCTGAACTTTTGACCAATTGGCTACAAATTTAGGGGTTCTTACTACCCCCTCAGGTTTGATAATTCACTAGAAAAACTCACAGAAATCAGAAAAGCACTATATTAATGATTGCTGTTTTATTATAAAGGATACAAATCGGCTGGGCGCGGTGGCTCACGCCTGTAATCCCAGCATTATGGGAGGCCGAGGTGGGGGGATCACCTGAGGTCAGGAGTTCAAGACCAGCCTGGCCATCATGGTGAAACCCCATCTTAAAAAAAAAAAAAAAAAGTAAAAAAGTAAATAAGGATACAAATCAGGACCAGCTAAATGAAGAGATACATAGTGTGATGTCTAGGAGGGTTCCCAAATGCAGGAGCTCTCACGTCCTCTGAACACATCCCCTTCCCAGCATGTCAGTGTGTGTCTTAGTCCGTTCTGGCTGCTATGAAAAAATACTGTAGTGGCTTAAACAACAGAAATTTATTTCTCACAGTTCTAGAGGCCGTGAAGTCCAGGTTCTGGTGTGAGCCATCTTCCTGGTTTGCAGACACACACCTTCTTGCTATATCCTCACATGGAAGAGAGAGAGATCATTTCTCTGTGTCTCTTCTTATAAGGACACTAATCACATTCATGCAGGTAGAGCCAGAGCCAGCATTGCTTTTTATGCCCCAAAGGTCTCCCCCTCTAAATACCATTACATTGGAGACCTGGGATTCAACATAGGAATTTTGGGAAGATACATTCAGTCCATAGTAGTTTTTATCATCAACCAGGAACTTTGATTGAGCTTCAGTGTCCAGGGTTTTTATTGTGGTTTCATTGAATAGCCATGGTTGACAGAATCACTGGCCACATGGTTGAGCTCAATCTCCAGCTCTTATCTTCTTCCATGGAGGTTATGTGATATCCCATGGCTCAAAGCCCCAACCTTGTAATCACATGGTTGGTCTTTCTGGTGTGAACAAACCCCATCCTGTGTCACCTCATTAGCATTAACTCAAGTGTGGTTCAAGGGGCCCACCATGAATAACAAGGCACTCATTACTCAGGAAATTCTAAGGATTTAGTCCCCTTCCCAGGAACCACGAAAAAGGCCAGACAAATTCTTTATTACATAACGCTACCTAGCAGATTTATCGCAAGAATAAAAATTTATGCACATGTGCATTTAAAACAGTATGATACATAGCAGGTAGTCAATAAATGATAATTATTAGTTATTAATATGTGATAGCTTATATTATAAACTATTGAGGACAAGTGTTTCTTTGTATAACACCTGTAGAGTATTGCATGTAAAAGGACATTTAATAAGGCATTTTGATGATGAAGGAATTACTCTGTTGTCTTATAAAATCTCTTTTTACTAAGGATGCTATTTCTATGTGAAATTAGTACCAGACTCAATTTTCAAAATAAGGACCCATTAACAGATATTTTAGTTGTGAGACAGAAGGGATTAAGTAGAAAGAGGCCAACTTTATTAATGATTATGTTGATATTGATACATTTTAATTTTTTATTTTTAACTCACAGAGTTAAAGGTGGTTGAAATATATGTGTTCACACAAATAGCCTTTTGTGCCATTGGAGATAACTCCAAAAACTTTTGCCCTGTTTGCCCTATTATATGTTTAAGCTCCTACTTTATCATGCAGTAATTTCAGTGAGCTTAAAAGCTCCCAGTTCTGGATTCTTAATTGAGGAAGCCCATGACCACATTCTTAGTATTTTGAACACGTAGCTACATCACTAGTGATATTTAATGACATGCAAATTTGTATTAGGGTTCTCCAGAGAAACAGAAACAATAATAGGATGTATATGTTTGTGTGTGCATATGTGCCTGTGTGGGCGCACATGTGTGTGTCTATAAAGACATTTATTCTAAAGGAATTGCCTCACCCAATTGTGGAGGCTTGGTTAAGCCCAAAATCTGATGGGGGGAGGCAAGCTAGCTAGAGATGTAGGAAAGGGTTTCAGTTCGATTCCAAAGACAGTCTGCTAGTGAACCAGGCAAGAACTGATGTTTCAGATGAAGTTTGAAGGCAGTCTGCTGGCAGAATTCCCTCTTGCTCAGGGAAGGCAAGACTTTTGTTCTATTCAGGCCTTCGACTGATTGGGTGTGACCCACCACACCGTGGAGGGCAGTCTGCTTTATTCAGAGTCCATTGATTTGAAGGCAAATCTCATCCAAAAACACTTCCACAAAAACATCCAGAATAACTTTTGGCCAAATGTCTGGACACTGTGGCGCAGTCAAGTTGACGCAGAAAATGAATCATCACAGAATGATTATCTCTAATATATACACTGAGGTGATACAATGTGACACGAGTGCTTCCAACGTATACACAAAATGAGCAGAAGGAAGTACTTCAAAACACTTTGTGCAATTGTGTTAAGATAGTTAAATTAGAATCATTTGTTGTTTTTTTTTCCTGAGCTCCTGGCTTGAGGAAAGGCCTAGTTCAAAGAGGAATTAGGGATATTAGGATAAACCTCAGCCTAGGACAAATGGGTATAACCTGAGGAATATGATACGCCATGGATGGGTGAACTCATGGACAGGACCCAACCAGAAAGATTCCTCTAAAAGGTAAAGAAAGAAGTACACTCAGAGCTGGAGTTTTATTTTACTTCTTTTGAGACAGAGTCTTGTTCTGGTGCCCAGGCTGAAGTGCAGTGGCATAATCTCGACTCACTGCAACCTCCACCTCCCGGGTTCAAGCGATTCTCATGCCTCAGCCTCTCAAGTAGCTGAGACTACAGGCATGTGCCACTATGCCTGGCTAATATTTTGTGTTTTTAATAGAGATGAAGTATCACCATGCTGGCCAGGTTGGTTTCGAACTCCTGATAAGTGTTCCACCTGCCTCAGCCTCGCAAAGTTCTGGGATTACAGGTGTGAGCCACCGCACCTGGATTGGAGTTTTACCTGTAATTATAACATTCACCAAGCAAAAAGGAAGAGGGAGGGAATGAGGAGAAATGTGGAAGAGAATGAGAAAACATCTTGTCACGACACAAAGGAACAAGTTTAGATCAAGAGCTGGCCTGCTTCACGCTGAAATTATGCTCATTTTACTTAATGGGTTTGCTAGACAAGCTGACTCGTACACTTGCTATTTTCCGCATCTTTTATATGTGCACTTCCATTGCCTTTCAGGCTCAGATGGAAATTTTGCTTCTGTTACATTTTGTTAAATGAACAAGCTTCGGTGACTTCTATTAGATCAGCTTCATAAATCAGCTTCTCTTAATCATTTATCTTGCTCTTTCCTGGACTCTCTCCCACTTATCTCTTTCCGGCATGGAGTTACCCATGGCTGAACACAGTGTCCTTGATCACAGCACGACTGTTCCCTCACGTCCTCTCTCCTATCTCTCCTCAGTCCTTTCTCTCCATCCTTCCTTTCTAAAGTCCTCCTGTTAGTGAAACGCGTTTTAGACATTGCTTTCCTCTCAGCTCTGCCCCCAGACAAGACTCTGGGCCAAATCTTATCTAAGCACTTCTCGTGGGTGTCTCTGTATTTGTCTACAAACTTGGCAAACTTCTTCAGTCCAGAGTGACATATGGTGGTGCACTCCTGAACCAGGAAACTCCCACAGAAAGCGTGGTGAAATTGGGGCTCTCAGAGCAGCTGGGGGTTGGAATTCGGTGCTAATGGTGAGAAAACTGTTAGGGGGGCCTCAGGCTAAACTTAGACAAACTGTGAAGTGGTAGGATTTATTTTCAGGCTGACCACTTTTCCTTCCCCTACGAGCCCTCCTCCAAGTTTTCAATGTCCACAGACGCCTCCTGGATGTTCTGGTCTTCTTTCCCAGACCTGTCCAACCTGGATGGCCAGTAGGATTCTGTGTCTGGCTCTCTATGCTTACACTTACTTGAATTTACATTTAATTAGCTCTCAACCAATAATACAAGGGCAAGATGATTTGGAACAATCCTTCACTAAAGAAGACATAGAGATGGCAAATAAGTACATGAAAAGATGACCAACAACATTAGCCAATAGGTTCAGTGGTTCACACCTGTAACCTAGCATTTTGGGAGGCTGAGGTGAATGGATTGCTTGAGCCCAGGAGTTTGAAACCAGCCTGGGCAACATGGTGAAACCCTCTCTACAAAAGACACAAAAAATTAGCTGGGTGTGGTGGTGTGCACCTGCAGTCCCAGCTACTCAGGAGGCTGAGGTGGGAGGATCACCTGAGCCCAGGAGGTTGAGCCTGCAGTGAGCTGTGATAGCACCATTTCACTCCAGCCTGGGCAACAGAGTGAGACCCTGTCTCAGAAAAAAAAAAAAAAATTATTCATTAGGGAAATGCAAATTAAACCCAAAATGAGATACCATTATGCATTCACCAGAATGGTTAAAATTAAAAACATTGACCAGACCCTGTGATGTAAAGCAACTGGAAGTCACATACACCACTGATGGGAATGCAAAATGATACAGCCGCTTTGGAAAATAGTTTTGACAGTTTCTTTAAAAGGGAAACATACATGTACCATGTAACCCAGCCAATCCATTTCTAGGTATTTACTCAAGAGAAATGAAAGCGTATCTCCACACAGAGACTTGTATACAAATGTTCATTGCAGCTTCATTTGCAATAGCCCCAGAACTGTAAGCGACCTCTATTAGTTTGCTCAGGCACCATAACAAAAAGCCACAGAGTCTATGGCTTAAACCACAGGAATGTATTTTTTACAGTTCTGGAGGTCAGAAAGTCCAAGACCAAGGTTCTGATCAGGTTCTGGCTCTGGTGAGGGCCCTCTTCCTGGCTTGCAGATGGCCTGTCTTCACATGGCCTTTCCTCTGAGTGTGCTCCAGGGATAAAGGAGAGCAGGAGGAAGAAGGGGAGGGGAATGGAAGGAAAAAGGGAAGCTCGGCCTGAGAAACCTTGCAGCTTCCTTCCACCAGGTGCTCCTGCAGCACCAGGCTACTGAATGACATCAGCTGAGAGGAACAGCTGACAATTAGCACTGAGGCCCCTGTCCTGTTAGTGAGGTCATCTTAGATCATCCTGCTCCAGTCAATTCACCAGATGACTTAAAACTCATGAGTCACTCAGGTGAGACCAGCAGAAGAACTGTCCAGGTGAGCATAGCCCCAACTGCAGAATCATGAACAAATAAATGGTTGTTGTTTTAAGTGGCTGAGTTCTGGAGAGGCTTCTTAGGTAGTGATAGATAACTGCAACACTCACCTAAGTGTGTGAAATCTAAGGCAGTTCCCAATAAGCACCTAAGAACCCATTTCTGATGTTTTCGCCACCTTGCCCTGTAATAACGGGCAAGTAACTTACTATCTGCACCGCTATCATTTTGCACTTCAAATGGGAACGTTACCATGTATTTCAAAGGGGTGTGTTGACAAAATTATTTTGCAGGATGTTTCTATATGTAGTTGAGTGGGAGTGAAAAGTTTGGTAACGTATTAGTAAGTGGGTCTATCTTGATAGCTTTGGCTAATAAGGTTTCTCTGTCGAGGCTGTCCTTAAATAGACAACGTCAGGTTGCTCTCCAGCAGTCTTCCTGCTACTGATTCCTGCCTCTCCTCTCCTGACCGTCTCAGTTCCCCTTCTTCTCTCCTGGTGCTCCTGTCATCTTTGGCACAGGTCCGCTGGGATTGCTGCAGCAGTCTTGCCTGGCCTTTATCCTTTTCATCTGGGAAAGCCTGTATCTTATTTGTATCTCTTCCTCCTAGTGCAGTGCTCTACGTGTATGATGAATGATGAAACTATTAAACTGCTGATTCTTGGGTAGAAAGGCCCAAACAAGGTAAAACAAGGTAAAAAATTTGACTAATTCATTAGAGAGAGAAGCTGCCCTTTAAAAGAGGTTCAAGGTTCTGACACTGCTGAAGCCAGTGTCTAGGATGTGTACAACAAAAGACCTGGGGGGGCAGACCTTGTGTTGCAAGAATTGTCTGAGTTGGCTCTTTAGCAATGCAAAGTTAAAGCAAGTGGTGGCCCATCTTCCTGGAGGAATGAAGCAAACAGGGCTAGTTTCATGGCTAAGGCTTAGTCTAATCCCTGGTATGTACCTGACTTTGAAAGAGGTTGGAGAAATGTGTTTTGGGATCCAAGGACCCTAATTAAATGAAAGGGATCTAATACCCAGGCTACAGCTCTCGTGGTTTAACATTATTTGATACTTTCATTGCCTAAGATGATTCCAACCTGGCCGGGCGCGGTGGCTCACACCTGTAATTCCAGCACTTTGGGAGGCCGAGGCGGGCAGATCACCAGGTCAGGAGTTCGAGACCAGCCTGACCAATATGGTGAAACCCTATCTCTACTAAAAATGCAAAAATTAGCTGGGCATGGTGGTGCATGCCTGTAATCCCAGCTACTCAGGAGGCTGAGGCAGGAAAATTGCCTGAACCTGGGAGGTGGAGGTTGCAGTGAGCCAAGATTGTGCCACTGCACTCCAGTCTGGGCAACAGAGTGAGACTTTGTCTCAAAAAAAAAAAAGGGTGATTCCAACCAAGTCCAGCAGGCATAAAGGGACAACTTAACTTGATGACAGGAGTTAACTGGAATGGCAATTTGTCTGAACACCAGCACTGAGGTTATCATATTGGAAAGGCTGGAATGGGCAAAGTGTGTTAGGCTGGAAACCGTTCCTGGCCTAGTTACCTGGCACTTTTTGAATAAGCTTTGAAAACAGTACCTGTGTGTATGAGTGTAACACACTGATTAAACTTTAAAAAAATTTTTTTTGAGACAGGGTCTCAAAAAATAAAAAAAAAAGAAAAAAGAAAGGCTGGGTGTGGTGGCTCATGCCTGTAATCCAAGCACTTTGGGAGGCCAAGGCGGGTGGATCACCTGAGGTTGGGAGTTTAAGACCAGCCTGACCAACATGGTGAAACCCCGTCTTTAAAAAAAAAAAAAAAAGAGACAGGGTCTCGCTCTGCCACCCAGGCTGGAGTGTAGTGACAAGATCTCCACTCACTGCAACCGCCTCCGCCTCCCGGGTTCAAGCAATTCTCATGCCCCAGCCTCCCGAGTAGCTGGGTTTATAGTTGTGCACCACCACTCCTGGCTAATTTTTGTATTTTTAGTAGAGACGGGGTTTTGCCATGTTGGCCAGGCTGGTCTTGAACTCCTGGCCTCAGGTGATCAGCCCACCTCGGCCTCCCAAAGTGCTGGGATTACAGGTGTAAGCCACCATGCCCAGCCTGATGAAACTTTAGAAGCTGAGGCCTGTACAGGTGTGGTAAGACCATTACAATGCCCAGGGGCTAAAACTCTGGTGTAATGTAACAGTGGGGGGAGAGACAACCTCTTTCTCTCTCTCTCATTCCCTGACTCATTTTGTTCTGATAAATAATATTTAGTTAATATTTGGATTGCATTAAATTGTGTTATTTGAATTTTCTATCCCTAGTGACATATAATCTACATAATTTGTAGGTCTTGACTAGCAGTGGAAACAAATACTTAAAATTTCTGTATCAAGATTCTTTGTCAAATATTTATTGTTCAAAGAAACACTGATATACACAGATAAAATTATTATAATGAAGACATTTTGAAATAATATTAAAGCAAATTCTATTGTGAAAGGAGGCATGGAACAGTGGAAAGATCTCTGATTTAGTGGTACTAAGACCTGAGTTCTGGTCCTAGATCTGCTATTAGTTAGCTGTATTACTGGCCTATTATTTATGATTCTATGAGTATTACTTTGAGAGGAAACTTCTATAATATTAGGAGGACATTTTCATTAGGGGCCTGTGTTGAATAGAAATACATAATGCTCATTAAGAAAATTTATAAGGTAATCCCACCTACTCAGGAGGCTGAGGCAGGAGAATCACTTGAACCTGGGAGGCGGAGGTTGCAGTGACCCAAGATCGTGCCACGGCACTCCAGCCTGGGTGACAGAGTGAGACTCTGTCTAAAATAAAGAAAAATGAATAACAAAAAATATAGACCTATCTCTTTATTTTTATTTTTTAAAAATAGGGACAGGGTCTTACTATGTTGCCAGGCTGGTCTCGAACTCCTGTCATCAAGCAATCCTACCTTGGTCTCCCAAAGTGCTGGGATTATAGGCATGAGCCACCTGACTCTACCCTGTCTCTTTTTTTTTTTTTTAAGAGACAGGGTTTCACCGTATTGGTCAGGCTGGTCTCGAACTCCTGACCTCAGGTGATCCATCCGCCTTGGCCTCCCAAAGTGCTGGGATTACAGGCGTGAGCCACCGCGCCGGCCTACCCTGTCTCTTTAATCATCACTTTTGTGCTGCTTTGGAATCTGAGTTCTGATTTTATTTTTTTGCTTTGGAAATGAGCAATAGGTAGCTTGGCAGAAGAGAGAACAGGTGTGGAGGGAGCTAACAGAGGTTTTGTTGAAACAACAGACTTGCTTTCCTGAAATACGCCTCAGCCTTCATCCAAATGCCTTGTGTAGATTTCCATAAATAAAAACCTGATGGTAAATATAGATTCATTAAAGGGTCTTAAAATAGGAGCTAGGCTGGGCTGTAGGCTTGGGCAGAGGATACAACACAACTTTCCTTTTCTACCTTTTTCTTCTTTTTCTTCATTCATCCATGAGCTTTTATCTGAAAAAGCAGAGAGCTTTTATCTGAAAAAGCAGAGACTCTTTGGTTACAAATTCCTGATTGGCTAATTTGGTTCAAAAGTTATTTATTTTGTAAGTGATGAAAATCTGGGATGGCTACAGATTTAAAGGAACAACTGAACAACTGAATCCAGGGACCAGGCACCGTGATCTCAGCAGGGCTGAAGCTTTTCTATGTGGTGCTGCCGTGGATGGACCGGCTCCAGCTGCCCTCTGAATTTGCGTCTGAGCTCAAAGTTCACAGTCCCCAGAAAGTGAATCTGTTGCTGAGTTTAGGACCTAAGTCCACCCTGTCTATGGGTCAGGGGGAGGGGTCATGTGATTAAAGTCTCACCAAAAGAACATGGAAGGGGGTGAGGTGGCTCCCCCAAAAGTGTGTGTGAGTAGAGTTTAGTGGCTGTAACCAGAGGAGGAGGGCTGATGGGAAAACACCATGGTGTCCAATGCTCTAGAACTTCTCAGGGAGAGAGCTATGTCAGACGCCCCCAAAATGCTCTCAGAGCACAACTGGGTAATTTCAGGAGCACTGGGAGCCAGTTGGCCAGAAGGCTGACATCCAGTGGCTGGTTTATATTTTAAAGATTGCAGCCAACATTTTTTCTTCCTCTTCTGACAAGCTTGTAAACAGCTGGCATTCAATGATACTCATTGACTGACGGAATGAGTAAATGAATGATGACACAGCTGTTACATGGGCCAGGGGAGGACTTCTGCTCTACATTAGCCTGAGCAGAATTAGTTTAGAAACTGTTTAATGGTAATTGAAGCCCACCAGAGCTATCTTTAGCAAAAGCTGGCCCTTGGAGATATTGTTTACAGCAGGCAGGGACAGATGGGAACCAAGGCTTGAATGAAGGGGAGCCTCTTGTTTTCATTCTTCTCTGAACGTCTACATGCTTTCTCTGGATGCAGTTTTTTTTTTTTTTTTTTTTGAGATGGAGTTTTGCTCTTGTTGCCCAGTCTGGAGTGCAATGCCGCCATCCCAGCTCACTGCAACCTCCACCTCCCGGATTCGAGAGATTCTACTGCCTCAGCCTCCTGAGGAGCTGGGATTACAGGCACCCGCTACCATGCCCGGCTAATTTTTTGTGTGTTTAGTAGAGATGAGGTTTCACCATACTGGCCAGGCTGGTCTCAAACTCCTGATCTCATGTGATCCACCCGCCTCGGCCTCTCAAAGTGCTGGGATTACAGGCGTGAGCCTCTGCGCCCGGCCTAATTTGGTAGTTTCAAATTTTCAGTCCACTTAGAAAATTGCTTTCTAAGCCTCCAGGATTTGTATCTCCTCTACTCAAGAGCCCAGAGTGACTAGAGTGAGCCACTTCATTCCCATTCCTAATTCAGAGCAGGGAATCTAAGTGGCTTAGCATGGGCCAGGGGTCTACACCTGGCTCAATCAACCAAAATGGCACCTGAGGAGGGGCACATCACTGTTATGTGGATTTGGCTATAGGAGCAGTTCTTGGAAAAAAAAAAAGGAGATTCAGGCAGACAGCCCAATTGGTATCTCCCACAAAGTCAAATAATATCTTACTACTTGCTTACATTTGCATAGTGCTTTAAGAATACTTGATATCCATGACCTCATTTCATTCTTGGCACAACCTTATGAGGTAGGCAAAACAAGTATTAATATTCTTACTTCACATCTACTTTATTTCACCTTGCTGTGGGTCTATTTGTTAAAATTCCTATCTCAGTCAGCCATGGTGGCTCATGCCTGTAATCCCAGCACTCTGGGAGGCTGAGGTGGGTAGATCACGAAGTCAAGAAATCAAGACCATCCTGGTCAACATGGTGAAACCCCGTCTCTACTAAAAGTACAAAAATTAGCTAGGCGTGGTGGCACGCGCCTGTAGTCCCAGCTACTTGGGGGGCTGAGGCAGGAGAATCACTTGAACCCTGGAGGTGGAGATTGCAGTGAGCCAAGGTCACGCCACTGCACTCCAGCCTGGCAACAGAGCAAGACTCAGTCTCAAGAAAAAAAGAAAAAATTCCTATCTCTTCTGTTTGACTTTATATTTATTGACAGCATAAATTATATCCTTTTTACCTTTGCACTTAGATCTCTAGTGCAAATTTATTTCTTAAATTGAGACTTGAGAATGATTTGATGCAATCCTCTGCACCATGGTTGATATGGATTGATGTCCCCATCTTATAGATGAGGCAACTGTGGCCGAGAGAAGCTGCAGCCAGTCCCTGGGGATGCGGCACCCAGGACTACTTCTCCAGGAATTCAAGATGCTTCTCCTCTTTCCTCCCTTTTAAGTATCAAATCTCTATTTCTGGCAATACTGGAGATATTATTTATTTATAATTCAAAATTTCAGACTTTTCTTAGCAGCAAATTATAAAAAGGAGAGAAGCAGAAGCTGAGACAGGGAGGAAGCAAACAGAGTGGGGCAGAGGTGGGCGTGGGAGGCTGAACGCTTCCAAGAAGATAAGCTTCCTCGACTGCTAGTGGATTCGGCATCTGCGGCGATTCTCCCCTAATCCAAACCAGAGGCTTTGGGACTTCTGAGAACTAGGATCACTATTTTCACAGCAAATGATGGGAAAGAACCCAGGTGTCACATGTTGAGGGTTTATCACAATCAATGGCTGTTCTCTTTTCTTCTTCCCTCTCCTTCTCACCTACGCTTATTAGTGATCTAATGTCACAGCCGCAGAGTGAGAGCAGGGAGAGAGGAGTGAGCGGGGAGTGTGGGACCGAGGGGGAAGAAGAGAAACAGGCCATATGCAGACCCACAGGCAGCTCCTGAGCTACCCAGATCGCTTCGCCTGTATAGGAAGAGCTGCGGGCCGGAGGGAAGGGAAGAGGTCCCGGTTGGAGCAACTGGAGTGGCAGGAGGCGAGTGGGTCGAGGGAGGGTTGTTAACAGGCACTAGAACACATATTTACAACAGGTGGCTTTAATTAAGGGCAGCACACTCATACCTAGCCACTCCCAAGCTTCTCACAAAGACATCTGAAGTGTGCAAAGCGCGCTCCCTGAGCCCAGCCCATCCAGAGGCGCGGCCTGCCTTCCTAGAGGCAAGGTTTCCTGCACAGGCCTGAGTCGCTGCTCCAGGGGACATCGCCGCGAAACAGAGGGGATCCTTCCCTTTAAGAGGAGGGGGCGAGGAGGCAAGGAAGGAGCGGAGGAGGGAAGGAGGGAAGGGAGAGGAAGGAAGGAGGGAAGGAGGCGGGGGAGGGACAGACGGGGGAAGAGAGGTTAGGGAAGAAGAAGGGGGGAAGGAGGGGGGACGAGCGAAAAAGGTGGGGAGAGAGGGGGGTGGAGAGAGAGGGGGGTGGGGAGAGGGGGGGGGTGGGGAGGACGGTGCGGGGGAGGTGGGAGAGAGGAAAAGCAAAGAGAGCGAGGGGAGAGGAGAGAGCGAGAGACTGCGAGGGGAGGCGGGGAGAAAGGGAAGAGCGGAGAGAGAGACAGAGAAAGGGGGAAAAGCGAGAGAATGGGGGAAGAGAGAGAGCGAAGGGAGAGAGGGAGAGACAGAGAGGGGAGGGCGAGGGGTGGCGGGAGAGAGAAAGCGTGGGGGAGAGAGAGGGGAGAGAGAGAAAGAGACGCGCGCGCTAGTTGCCCCCGTGAAGCCCTCCGCTCTGCCAGCCCTATTCCCCCTCCTGCTGCCAGCCCCGCGTCCGCTTGGGGAAACTGTCCCTCCAGTACCGGAAAGAAACGATTCAGCGTCCGCCTTCCAGAGGCGCGGACGCTGAGCGCGGGACGCCACTGCCCCGAAGCTGCCAGTGACCGCAGCTCCGACCCGCAGCGAGAGGCCGGCCCGACCGTGGGAGCCGAGCCCAGGGTCCTTCCACATCCGCTGCGGACCGAGAGCGTCCTGGGCCCGACCTCCCCGCGGGGAAAGAACAGCGCCGGGGGATCCTGGGGCCGGTGCACGGACCGATAGCCCGCCCCGTCCCCCACGGAAAGGGGCAGAAGGGGAGGGGCGGGGGCGAGGGGCGGAGGGGGCCGGGAGTCTCAGCTGGGAGAGAGTTACCAGAAAGGGGATCCAGGCAGCCTAAGCCTCCGCGCGGAGTCCTGGAAGGCAGCCTCGGTAGCTCGGTGCATTTTGCACCAAGATAGGCTGCTCCCGGCGGGGTGGGGGCTGGGGAGGGAGGTCCTCCTGTGGGTAAATCAGAGAGCCGAGAATAGCTTCTGGCTCCGACACACGCCACCCCCTGCTTGCTTACTCGCTCTGTGCCCCGCTTTTTATACGAAGTGGTAATTCAAAGTACCTAGCGCATAGGTTTTTGGTGAAGATTGAATGGGAAGGGCAGGTGAAGTGCTTGGCACAGGCCCGGCACACCGACGGAGGGACCCAAGAATGTCAGTTCTTTTTGCTGTTATTCCATCCAACCCCAGCTGTCCTTTCACAGAAGCAAAGCAGATAGACACCAGAAGACCCGGGGCGAAAGTTTGGCTTGTTTAACATAAAACCCACACTCCCTGAGGAAGTGGATTCCGAGTGGGAAAAGCTTTGGAGTCAGAAGCAGGAACCCCTGATTGGATCTTGAGCTTCTGTTCCTTAGTACTGTCTTAGCCACACTGAATAACCTCCCTGAGCTTCTGTTTGCTTATTAGTAAAATGGGCTGAACAGCTCCCCGACCAGGTAGTACAATCACTTCTGTCATTATTGAGGGCTCATTATGTTCTAGGCACAGCTCCCAGGGCTGCCTCTGTATTATCTCAGTTAACCTCTAAGCTACTTTAGGAGGTAGTTGTGATTTTTTTAAAATTCCCATTTTGCACTTGAAGAAACTAAGACTTAACAGAGAGGCTAAGTAAATTACACAGTGAGTTATGGCAGAACTGGACAGAACTGAGATTCAATGCAGGCAATCTGGTTACAGAGTCTGTAATTTTTTTAAAGAGACAAGGTCTTACTCCCACTCCCAGGCTGAAGCGCAGTAGCGCAGTGGTGCCATAGCTCACTGTAACCTTGAACTCCTGGTAGCTGGGACCACAGGTATGCACCACTATATCTGGCAAAGTTTTTAATTTTTTGTAGAGACAGGGACTCACTTTGTGGCCCAGGCTAGTCTTGAACTCCTGTCCTCAAGTGATCCCCCTGCTTTGGCCTCCCAAAACATTGGGATTATAGGCGTAAGTCACTATGCCTGGCCTCAGAGTCTGTATGTACTCTTGGTCAGTACACCGGCACCTGTCTGTAAAAGTGTTTTCTGAACTCTAAAATACTATTTAAATGTTGGCTGTGATTACAGTGAGTGCTACAGTTGGTAGGTCAGTGGCATTGTCTTCGTGTACTAACGGAGAGTATGTCTATCGGTACCGAACCTACTGCCTAGTACTCAGTAAGCTCTCTCAGTCACTCTGCCATCCCTCGCCCACATCCCAAAGAAGGAGTGTGCCCATCCAAAAGAACGGCAATTCCGTGACGTACAGAGCAGGGGCAGAGGGTGGAGCAGAAAATAATGAAGAGACAGATCATGAAGCTGCCTGACCTGGGCATCAACAAAACCCAAGGATGGGAAGTCTTCAGATTGGAATCTCCCCTACTTTTCATTAAACACAAAGCACGGGAGAGTTTCCCTGATGTTCCACCGGCCCAACAGGTTGCTCTCTGGGGCTCCCACTGACTTCACAAGGGTCCCATCCAGTAACCTAGAGAACAAGCAACTGTCTTAAAGGTCTTGCCAGTGTCAGGAGACTCATGTCTCATGTCTATGAGCAAAAGATTCACAGCCTGCAACTAGGTAAGGCAGAGTCATTTAAAAGGTCTCCTTGAGTAGAAATCTGGAAAACCACATATTAAAAAGTATTTTATCATTTGAGCCTGAATATTTTCTAATCATTATTGCGCTCTTAGTCATTTTATGGAGTTAAGGTTTTCAGGGATTAAACTGTTGTCATTTAACAGTTGTTGAATGAATTCCAGACCTACGTAATCATGCCCACTTGACATCTCTACTTGAGTATAGAACAGTGATGTCCAACTCATCATGTCTAACATTAAACTGCTGTGATTTGCCCCAAACCAGCTTCTCCCACATTCTCCACTAACGGCAGTGCTAGCCTTCCAGTTGCTCAAACCAAAACTCTTGAAGTCATCTTTGACTCCTTTCTTTCTTTTATCCACTTTCTGATTCATCAGCAAACCTGGCTGGTCTACTCTCAAAATATATTTCTAAATTCTGACCACTTTTCACCATACCCGTTGTCACTTCCCTTATCTAATTTGCTGTTGTCCCTTGACAGGCTTATTGAATAGTCTCTTCTTCCCACAGTCCCGGCACTTGGCTCTCTGAAGCCTATTGTGAACCCAGTAGCCAGAGTGATCCTGTTGAAAAGGCAGACCACACCACTCCTCTGCTCACTGAAATCTTCAGTGCACCAGGCTCTTACTACCCTTGAGTAGTAAGGTCTATAAGAGGTAGCTTGAGTTTGCTATCTTTTCTTGAATACACAGGCATTTTCCTGTCTCAGGACCTTTGCGCTACCATGCAGTTTGCTTGCATACAGATATAGGGGAATGCTCTTCCCTTATATCTGTATGGCTGGTTTCTGAAATTCTTCCAGGTGTCTTTACTCAAAAGTCACCTTGTTGGCCGGGTGCCATGACTCACACCTGTAATCCCAGCACTTTGAGAGGCCGAGGCAGGCGGATCACCTGAGGTCAGGAGTTTGAGACCAGCCTGTCCAACATGGTGAAACCCCATCTGTACTAAAAATGCAAAAATTAGCTGGGCATGGTGGCATGCACCTGTAGTCCCAGCTACTTGGGAGGCTGAGGAAGGAAAATCATTTGAACCTGGGAGGCGGAGGTTGTAGTGAGCTGAGATCGTGGCACTGCACTCCAGCCTGGGCCACAGAATAAGACTCCATCTGAAAAAAAAAAGTCACCAGTCACCTTGTCAAGGTTTTCTCTGGCCACTCCAAAAAGTAGCCCCCTCCTAACATTTCACATCCCCCTTCCTTTTTTTTTCTTCTTTGCATTTACCCCTCTCTAATCTGATATGTATTTTAGTTGCTCACCTTGTTTCCCATATTAGAACATGAGCTTTATAAAGGGAGGAGATAAAGGGATTTTTGCAGGAAGGGATTTTTGTTTGCTTTGTTGACTATTTTATCTCTAGTGCCTTGAACGGTGCCTGACACCTGACACGTAGTAGACACGTGTATAAATATTTGGTGAGGAAACGAATGAGTAGAATAAAAATGAGGGACCCCAAATTAGCGTGGACCTTTTGGCAAGTCACTTATCCTCTCTACACTTCAGTTTCTTTGAATGTGAAACTGAGTGTTGCACAAGACAGTTCTCAGTTTCCCCTCCAGCTACGTGCAGACATCCCTGAGTTAACCTGAAAAGCTGGGAACAGAAAGGGTCTGAAGATTTGGGTTCAAGCCCCAGTAACATCACTTGCCTGAGTCTTAGTTGCCAAACAAACAAATTGAAAGGGCTCCACCCAGCGACCACGAAGGTTATTCTAGCTCTTGAAATAAACTGGAAAAAGTGTCATTAAAAAAGGAAAAAGGCACCACACCCCTCAGTACCACACGGTGGCGCAATGGTCCGCCTTTGTCTCTGAGAGGGCACTGCTATGCCAAGTCCCTTATGAAACAGCCCCGACTACCGTGCAATGTATTATTCAGACAGTTGTGATGGTTGCCCATTCCTCAGATCTTATTGGTTTAAATAACAAAAATATTTAAATTGATATTGTTTTAGATAAGAAGGCACAAATCTCAAAACCAAAACAGCTTACGTTTGAACTCAGTCTTGCCAATATGATGTAAAGACCAACGTTTGCCAGGAGCAGTGGCTCACGCCTGTAATCCCAGCACTTTGGGAGGCCAAGGCAAGTGGATCGCCTGAGATCAGGAGTTCGAGACCAGCCTGCCAACATGGTGAAACCCCGTCTCTACTAAAAATACAAAAATTAGCTGGGCGTGGTAGTGGGTGCCTGTAATCTCAGCTACCTGGGAGGTAGAGGCAGGAGAATCGCTTGAACCTGGTAGCTGGAGGTTGCAGTGAGCCGAGATCGTACCACTGCACTCCAGCCTGGGTTACAGCGTGAGACTCCATCTCAAAAAATAAGTAAATAAATAAAATAAAGACTGAAATGTTTAAAAAGCTGAAGAAAACTAAGTCTATGTCAGGTGAGGGGTCCCACGGCCATGCTAACTTAGTCCACATATCTGTCTGCACATAACCAAGAATTTCCCTCCATGAGGTAGGAGAGGTGGGACTGTTTGGGTTCCAAGACCTTTTGTTTGCTTGGAAGAAGCCATTAAAGCCTCTAGTAAATAAAAAAGCCTGTGAACCTAAATAAGCCCTTAATTAACAGGAGTCATTGTCATTATTGTTACTTATTAGGAGTGTCATCCTCAGGTTCTGTTTTCCTTCTTCCACTATCTCTCCAACTAACAATAATGCTTCTAGTTTGAATTTCGTATTTAAAAAGATAAAAGTGATTTTGTAGGTCTTTATTACAATTACACAAATATCACATGGTTATTTTTGCTGTAGGAAAAATAAAATGAAAGTGACATGTTTGGCCATCTGTCCCCACCCCTATCTCCTGTTGAATTGTAATCCCCAATGCAGGAGGTGGGGCCTGGTGGGAGGCAATTGGATCATGGGGGACATTTTTCATGAATGGTTTAGCACCATCCCCTTGTACGTGAGTTCTCAGGAGAGCTAATTGTTTAAAAGTATGTGACACCTCCCCCCGCCACTCTTTTGTTCCTGCTTTCGCCATATGATGTTCCTGCTCCCCATTGCCTTCTGCCTTGACTTGAAGCTTCCTGAGGCCTCCCTAGAGTCAGATGCTGCTATGCTTCCTGTAAAGTCTGTAGAATCGTGAGCCAATTAAACCTCGTACCTTTATAAATTACCCTCTCAGGCATTTTTTTTTTTTTTTTTGAGACAGAGTCTTGGTCTGTTACCCAGGCTGGAGTGCAGTGGCATGATTTTAGCTCACTGCAACTTCTGCCTCCTGGGTTCAAATGATTCTCCTGCCTCAGCCTCCCAAGTAGCTGGGACTACAGGCATGCACCACCATGCCTGACTAATTTTTGTATTTTTAGTAGAGACGGGGTTTCACCATGTTGGCCAGGCTGGTCTTGAACTCCTGACCTCTGGTGATCCACCCACCCTGGCCTCCCAAAGTGCTGGGATTACAGGCGTGAGCTACCACGCCCGGCCAAGTATTTCTTTATAGCAATGCAAAAACAGCCTGATACAGAAGGCACTAAAAATTACCCATGCTCCACCACTTAGACAGAAATAACTAAGATTTTTATATTATCCCCCCAAATATTTGTAATCATATTTTATAATTTTTTTCACTACTCTTTCATTTATCATTATACTGTACACATTTCCACATCATTAAAATTTTTCATGATTATCACCAACATACTTTTTTAAAATCACCTGTTTAAAATTGACAAAAGTATGTATATTTATAGCATACAACATGATGTTTTAACATATGTATACATTGTGGAGTGGTTAAATCAAGCTAATTACCATATGCTTAGCCTCACGTACTTATTTTTTTGTGTGGTGAGAACACTTAAATTTACTATCTTAGCAATTTTAAAGTATAAAATATATTGTTATTAACTATATTCCCCATGGATCACCATTCACAATAGATCTCTTCATTCACCATTCACAACACATCTCTGGAACTTATCCTTTTTTCTAACTGGTAACCACCATTTTCCTCTCTTTTCTACGAGTTCAACTTTTTTAGATTCCACAAGATCTATTCCATAAGGGAGTTTATGTGATATTTGTTCTTCTCTGTCTAACATACTTTTCTAATTAGAAAATCGGAATATTTTAATGGTAGAAAATGCTAAATAGTACAGGACAAAGAAAAAAGATCACTCCTAATCTCATAATCTAGATTGGTGATAATTGCTGTTCACCTTTTGATAAACTTATTTCAATAATATTGATGCATATATATTTTTCATATTAGGAATATATTATATATAGTTTTATCTTAATTTTTCAAATTTATTTAAAAATTATTTAAAAATTACAACAGATTTCTTTTTTTTCCTATTTAAGATGATTATTTTCCCAGTCATTTCATGTTCTTCAAAAACCCCAATTACAGGAGTAATTTTCTCTTTCTGAAATCTCTCTTCTTGTGATTGGATCTGTTTGAGGTCCTTGATGGAAAGGCTTTAAATGAAGTCCTTGCAGATTCAGCACGGTTGTAAGCAGTATAATTTCAGAGGGTTGTCCCATGGGCTCACTCTGCAACCAGGCTGGATGAAGCAGAAATGATTTGACCTTCACTCCTTAATTAAAGGCTCTCATCATTGTTAAAATGCAACTTGCTCTCCAGAGATGCGACATTTAAACAGCCACCTATAGTTTATTGCTTTTCTGAACTGAGGTATTCCTAGGAGATAGAAGAAGAAAAGAAGAAAGATTTCTTACCTTTTTGGTGGTTCAGGCTGCATTAACTCATAATTCCTCATAGAGGAATTAAAATACAATCAATTGTAATAACATTTACAGTTTATTAAGCACTTATGATTATGTATTAGGCATGCCAGGAGGACCTCTTACTTCATCTCACCCTCACAGCAACCACATTTTATACAATCTTGTGTTACCAATAATGAAACAGACGCTCAGAGAGGTGAAAGGCCTCCCACAGTCATGACAAGTTGATTAAGAACTCAAACCCGCATCTGACTCCAAAGGTCTGTTCCATCAGCCCCACCACACACCTGCCCACACCATTTGCTTAAAATCATATTTAATGCAAATGGAGATTATGAATCAGGAACTAGGGCTTCTTTCCTGAAATGGTATAACATGAGAGGTGAAAGTGGTGGTGTGGCTCTTGCAGAAAAGGTCAAAGGGGCCAGGCATGATGGCTCATACCTGTAATCCCAGCATTTGAGGAGATGGAGGCACGAGGATCACTTGAAGCCGGGGAGTTCGAAGCCAGCCTGGGCAACACAGTGACTCCTTGTCTCTACTAAAAATTAATACAATTAGCCAGGCGTGGTGGCATGCACCTGTAGTCCCAGCTACTCAGGATGCTGAGGCAGGAGGATCCACTGAGGCCGGGAGTTTGAGGCTGCTATGTGAACAGTGAGCTATGATTGTTCCACTGCTCTGCAGCCCAGGTGACACAGTGAGACCTTGTTTCTTAAAAAAAAAAAAAAAAGGTAAAAGTCTGCTTGAGGAATTTTTTTTAGCATCAAAGTACTAATTTTAAATATTTCCCAAAAGAATCAAGGAAAGGGTGACATTCATTAACTAAGTCATAGTTGAGGCTCAAATAATCACAGTATAACTGTATGTTAGATTATATGTTAAGCACACAACATATATAAGATAGGTACAATTATTCCTAATTTCCAGGTGACGGATCTGGGGCACAGGGGGGGGTTAACTTGCCTAATGGCACACAGTAAGCATAGATTCAAATTCAGTCAGAAGCCCAGACCCCAAACGCTTCTTTAGTCTATGACCCCTTCCCTCCTTCCCTTCCCTTCCCTTCTCTCCCCTCCCCTCCCCCTCCCTGCTTCCTTTTCCTTCCTGTTTCTCTTTTTCTTCCTTTCTTTCCCTCCTTCCTGTCTTCCCTCCTTCCTTCACCCCTTCCTCTCCTCTCCTTTTTCTGTTCCTTTTTTTTTTTTTTTTTTTGAGAGAAAGAGGGTCTTGCTTTGTCACGCAAGCGGGAATGCAGTGGAGCAATCTCGGCTTATAGCCTCAACATCTTTGCTCAAGTGATCCTCCCATCTCAGCCTCCCAAAAGCTAGGACCACAGGCACTACCATGCCTGGCTAATTTTTCTATTTTGTAGAGATGGGGTTTCACCATGTTGCCCAGGCTGGTCTTGAACTCCTCAGCTCAAGTGATCTACCCACTTCAGCCTCCCAGTGGCCTCTGTTCCTTTTCCTTCCTTCTCTCTCCTTTAGGGAAAACCCTGTGTTCAACTCCGAGTCAAGAGGCCTGGGTGTAATTAAAGGGTGTTTCTAGGGGGTAATGGGCAGGTGAAAGAAGGAAAAAAATATGTTGACTATTTGCTGGGTGTGAGCAGCATGCTAAGAGCTTCTGCATGTCCTGTCTCTTTTAATCCTATAAACATCCATTAAAACCAGGTTTACTACACCTACTTAAAACTGAGGAAACTGAGGTTCAAACAGGTGTCTTGCCCAAAGTCACAGCGTTTTTAGAGGACAAAGCCAGGATAAACCATAATCTGTTGACTTAAGTCTAATGCCAACTTGCATCACGGATTGCTATTTTTTCCCTACCTTATGCTATACTTTTCAGTGTGGTAAAGAAAATGTTTCTTTTTTGGGGTGACATCTGCCAAACCCCTAGTCAAAAACTTCATAGTGGTAAAATCTTGGTAATTCCACTTGACTTTCAAAGTCTTTTACAATCAGTCCTTCTATTTCATCACTTTTATATCCCATCACTCCCTTTTTTGCATTCTCTCCTCTTCTCTGGCTGAAATTTCTATTATTGCTACTCATTACATTAAATTCTTTTCTTTCTTTTTTTGTTTTTCTTTTTGAGACAAAGTTTTGCTTTTGTTGCCCAGGCTGGAGTGCAATGGCATGATCTCGGCTCACCGCAACCTCCATCTCCCAGGTTCAAGCGATTCTCCGGCCTCAGCCTCCTGAGTAGCTGGAATTACAGGCATGTGCCACCACACCCAGCTAATTTTGTATTTTTAGTAGAGACGGGGTTTCTCCATGTTGATCAGGCTGGTCTCGAACTCCTGACCTCAGGTGATCTGCCTGCCTCGGCCTCCCAAAGTGCTAGGATTACAGGTGTGAGCCATCATGCCTGGCCCATTACATTAATTTCTATTTCCACATCCTCTATTCTCTATTAATCAAGTTTTATATATCTTTCAATGCCCAACTTAAGCATCTATCTCTCCTCATCCATTCTAGTCCTCAGGGAAGGCAATATTTGATCACTTCTCAGCCCTCCTCAAAACCTTTCAGCGATAACCTTTTATATGCTGAACAAAACCAAGGCTTCTTGGCCTAGGATTCAAGTCAGTCATCCAGTTGCAAATAAGTACTGAGAGTCAATTATGTACTAAGCACTCTCTAGGTGCTGGCAGAGCTGTGGAGAACCAGGCAGACTGGTTCCTGCCCTTATGGTGAATGCACTAGACATTAAATAATTACAAATAATCAATTACATAATTACTAGTGTGAATCAAGTAATTATAGGGCCCTCTACAATCTGGTCTCAATCTATCTTTTTAGAGTTCTTTTTCATCCTTTTATTCCATCCAAATGGCTGCCCTTTCCATGCTTTCCTACCTCTGTGGCTCTGCCCATTCCCACCCTCCTTTCCTGAACACACTCTTTCCTGCTCCACTTTGTGTTCCCCCAGGATCAGTTCTGGTTCTGCTTCTTCCATGCAGCCCTGCCAGAGAAGTTTAGTCTGAAAGATCTACCCTCATTTGAATTCCTAGCACTTATCCATTCAACAAATATTAACTGAATGACTTGTTGAAATGTTTGATGAATGACTCTTTATGAGATTCTAAACACATGCTATGATATTAAAGATTCAAGTTGTGTAGGGAATTAGAGTTTTCCTATTGAGAAGGATCAATGATTTTTCTCTTCTCTTCCCCCTCTTCCCAGGGAGAGGGAAGGAATTCACGAAACTAAATAGTAGAACATACAAAATAATGGAGAAGCAAAATGACAATAATTAAGTTACCCAATTACTCATAATCCCACTACTTAGAGACCCACCACTGACATTTTTCTCTGTTTAGTACTTTTTTTCCTGTTTCTGTTTTGCTGTGTGCCTAGTCAGTTTGTAAAACTCTTTTTCCCCCAAGTTAAAAAAACTTATTTTTTTGAGACAGGGTTTTGCTTTGTCACCCAGATTGGAGTATGGTGCATTGAACACTGTTCACTATAGCCTTGACCTCCTAGGCTCAAGCAATCTTCCTTCCTCAGCCTCTTGAGTAGCTGGGACTACAGGCTCACGTCACCAAGACTGGCGAAGTTTAAAATTTTCGTAGAGATGGGGGTCTTGCCATGTTGCTCAGGCTGGTCTCCTTCCTGGGCTCCAGTGATCCTCCTGCCTCAGCCTCCCAAACTGCTGAGATTTCAGGCACAAGCCACCATACCCAGCCCCAAGTTAAAATTTTATCAAGACAATTTTTTTTCTTATGGCCTTTAAAAAAAACACAAAATACCTCCACCCCTACTTCCTTGCTCTCTTCTGCTTGAGGGTGGAATGGTTTTGTCTAAAATAAATCCTAGAGAATTTATTCAGACTCACCTATATCTTTTCCAGGTCACAGATCCTATATTTAATAAGAACCTGAGCATTGTTTTAGGGCCTTTACTTAAATAGAAATCCTTTCTCAAGACCTACTCTGGATGCTTTTTAGAACAAGCCTCATCTCTGTTCTTGAAGACCTCAAATGCGTGCTCTGACTATACAGTGTAGTCATATTGATGAGCAAAGCACAGAATGTCCGAACTATGAGGACATAGGATATCTTCCAGTTCACACCCCTCACTTTAAGAGTACAGTGTTAGGGCACCTGCCCAAAGTCATGCAGCTGCCTAGTTACCTTTCCAAACTGTCCCACCGTCTTTAGTTTGTGTAATAATAAACCCCACACTAAAATTCAACAAAAGTACTCACCCTTGCTAAATAAATCATGTCTATTCCTACCACTGAAGGGGAAAAGGTAACAAAGTTTGTAGATCTTTCAGCACTGGCTTATTTAGAAATTTCAGAGGGCTAGGTGAAGTGGCACAGGCCTGCAATCCTAGCACTTTGGGAAGCCGAGGCGGGTGGATCACTTGAGCCCAGAGTTCAAGACGAGCCTGGGCAACAGTGAGACCCTGTCTCTACAAAAAAACCAAAATTAGCCAGGTGTGGTGGCACGTGCCTGTACTCCCAGCTACTAGGGAGGGTGAGGTGGGAGGATCACTTGAGCCTGCGATGATGAGGCTGCAGTGAGCCGAGATTGCGCCACTGTACTCCAGCCTGGGCAACAAAGTTAGACCTTGTCTTAAAAAAGAAGAAAGAAAGCAAGCAATATCAGAGAACCTTTCTTACTGGAAGTCAACGTTGGTATGATAGGATTAAAGCAAGAGAAACATTATGGACCTCCTATCTCTTTCTTAATGTTCAAAACACGGGGTATAGCAAAAGCACACAGGAACAGGTCGTTCTCACTCATGAACTCATCATCGGCTTCTGCGTTTATTCCGCTTTGGTTCTTCTTAATCTGACCTCTATAGATTTCACCACGATCCAAGATGTAATCCCACCAGGTAAAAGAAGCCTAAGGATTGCCGAAAAGTTGGCTCCCTTCAGACCAAGTCCAAGTCATGGTAGCGTTCCCAGCCTCAGTTTGAAACCCAGTAAGGTGGTCTCTTGCCTTTCTGAATTCTAAAAAGAGTGGCATTGGATCTCTTCCTACAGGAACCCAGAAGAGGGCGAGCTGTGGTGCAGTCTTCATAAAGGGAAGAACTTTCAGACTCATAAAAAAAAAAAAGAAAAGAAAAAGGAAAAAAAAAAGGGAAGAATTGTAGTGTTCAGAGTTCTTCTAATGAACATCCCAATGGGCCTAAAAGGCTTCAATAGGAGATGAAAGGTTCCGGGTGAGAGTGGCCCTCTAGGTTGGACTAGGGCAGAGCCAGATCCAAGAGAGGGGGAGAATCCAACTGTAAAAGGGATCTGGGGAAGAAAAGCTCTGTTGGGTGTTTAGCCCTGCTAGCTTCCCCTGTGCCTACTTTCAGAAGCCCCTTTAGGATGGAGAATACCGGTGCTGCCCGGTGCTGCCCAGTACAGCCCCTACCCATCCATCGCAAACAAAGGCAGCGGCCTCCCTTCCAGCCTTTTCAGTCTGAATGAAGGCTCAGTATTACATTTTAGGGTCCACCCTTCCCTCCTCACGCACCCAATGAGGCCGGAGCCTCTTCCTGCCAGGAGGTGCTGAACTCTCCCAGGAAACGGACAGGTGCCGCGGGCCAATGGTGGGAGCTGCGGCAGGCCAGTGGGCAGGAGGAGTGGGTCGACCTGGGTTTGAGAAGAGAGAGCCCGCAAAGGAGGCGGGCACGGTGCGGCGGCGGCGCAGGGAGTGAGAGGGACCTGCGAGGCTGCCCCAACCACTGCGGAGGAACCGAGGACGGGGCTGCCGCAGCCAGTAGGAAGGCGGCGGGCGCGGGGCGGGGCAGGCGCGGGGCGGGCCCCCTCCGGGTCCGCAGGGCTTGGGCGGAGCCAGGCCCCCGTCAGGTGGTCCCGGCGAGCGGGCGGCGCGGGGGGCGGGCGCGGCGCGGCGCGGAGAGGAGAGCGGCGGCCGGCGGGCGGCGGCGGGCACCGGCTGCGCGAGCAGGTACCGGAGGCGGAGGTAGGCCAGGCCGCCCCCGGGGGGCGAGCGGGCAGGCGGGACTCGGCCCGCCGCGCCCCTGGGCTGCGCGGGGCGCTCGCGCTCGGCGCTCTCCTCGAACCGCGGGGACAGCCCCGGCGAGCCGGCTGTCCCAGCCCCGCCAGCCCGGGCCCTACCTGCGGCCGCCGTCGGGGGGGTTCCTCCCAGCTCTGCGGAGGCGCATGAACAATAGGCGGCGGCGGCTCCTGCGGGCGGCGGCGGCCCCGCACCCTATGGATCGGCCGCTCCATGGAGCCCTCCAGAGCGCTTCTCGGCTGCCTGACGAGCGCCGCCGCTGCCGTCCCGCCGGGGGAGGATGGAGCCGGGGCCGGGGCCGAGGAGGAGGAGGAGGAAGAGGAGGAGGCGGCGGCGGCGGCAGCGGCGGGCCCCGGGGAGATGGGCTGCGACGCGCCGCTGCCCTACTGGACGGCCGTGTTCGAGTACGAGGCGGCGGGCGAGGACGAGCTGACCCTGCGGCTGGGCGACGTGGTGGAGGTGCTGTCCAAGGACTCGCAGGTGTCCGGCGACGAGGGATGGTGGACTGGGCAGCTGAACCAGCGGGTGGGCATCTTCCCCCAGCAACTACGTGACCCCGCGCAGCGCCTTCTCCAGCCGCTGCCAGCCCGGCGGCGAGGACCCCAGTTGCTACCCGCCCATTCAGTGTAAGGCGAAGGCGGGGCCCGGGAGCCGGGCAGGGGAGGGGGGGGGGGGGGGAATGACGGAGGCCGGGGGCGGGGGGGGGGGCTGTCGGGGCAGGAGGGGGAGCCCTCCGCGAGGGCTAGAATGGTGGTGGGTGGAGGCACGATTGACCTGGGTGTGGGTGGCGCGCGCTCCGGCAGCCCGGGCTTCCCTTGGTGCACTCGAGACACCGCAGGGCCTGCCCACTCCTCAGGCACTTGGGCTTCTTCACCTTCATTTGGCACCGCAGCAGTGGCTCTCGATTTCCACTTTCTGAAGTCCCAGCCTGAGAATCTGTTTCCTAGTCCTTTCCTCTGTTACCTTCCCCTACCCCCCCACCCCCCCCATTCCCAATCTGGAAGTGTTTCTGGCAAGGTGGTGGTTAGTGTCCTAGCTTTGGTCGCCAAATTTGGGACCTTGCCACCACCTCTTCTAATGCCTGTCCCCGCCCCTTAAAGGCATTTGCTTTCAAAGAGATGGGGGTGTCTCCCCAGGGCTGGGCCGGCTCACCAGTCCCGGAAGCCTGTGTGAACTCAAGGCTCAAGTGCCTGTAAAATGTCGGGTTGATTTCTTGGATCCTAATCCTTGTATCGCAGAAGTTGTACCTTTAGGAGTCTCACGGATTTAATGTGCTGAGGGATGTGTGTGTCTGGAGTGGGGGTGGGACAAGTGATGATCAGAGAGGGAAAAGTATGTCGTTCCCCATGGGAGATCAGGATTGCAAGGTACAGTGGCAGAATCCCAGTCCCTTGACAGTGAGGTTGTTCGGGAAATACATTTTCTCCTCTCTTCTCACCCTAGATCCTTGCCTATATTTGGAACTGATCAAATCTTGGGGGGACCATGCTCAGGGGTCCCTCCCAGGGCCTTTCTCCCAGTGTCCTGGTTTCCGTCAATTTTCCAGGAGCCCCGTATTTCATACCCTGTAATGAAATCTGTGTTTTTTTAAGGGAGTTAAATTGCCGTTAGAATCCCTTAATCATACTAGGTTGTTTCAGAAAAAAACATGTAAATATCTCTTTAGTGCAGTTTACACTACTTTGTATTTGAGAGTTTCCATAATCTCTTATCTGTTAAAAGGTATCGTTAATATATATTAATTACTGTTTATTCCTTATTTTGTATATTTTCATCTAAGTTGTTTTCTTAAAACGTCATTAGCAAGGACCAACTTTAAATATTTAGTTTTAAAATTTCCTTTATAACAATTACGTTTCTGGCCCTGTAACTTATTTTTTACCCCAGCAATTGTGTTACTTTCTCTTTTTTTTTTTTTTTTTTGAGACAGAGTCTTGCTCTGTCAGCAGGCTGGAGTGCAGTGGCACAATCTCGGCTCACTGCCACCTCCGCCTCCTGGGTTCAAGCGATTCTTCCACCTCAGCTTCCCGAGTAGCTGGGACCACAGGCACGTGCCACTACGCCCGGCTAATTTTTTTGTATTTTTAGTAGAGACGGGGTTTGACCGTGTTGGCCAGGATGGTCTTGATCTCTTGACCTCGTGATCCACCTGCCTCGGCCTCCCAAAGTGCTGGGATTACAGGCGTGAGCCACCGCGCCTGGCCCGTTACTTTCTCTTAAGATGTGTGCATTTTTCTTTTTTTTTTGGGATGGAATCTGCTGTTGTCCAGGCTGGAGTGCAGTGGTGCAATATCAGCTCACTGCAACCTCTGCCTCCCGGGTTCAAGCAATTCTCCTGCCTCAGCCTCCTGAGCAGCTGCAATTACAGGTGCCTGCCACCACGTCCAGCTAATATTTGTATTTTTAGTAGAGATGGGGTTCACCATGTTGGCCAGGCTGGTCATGAACTCCTGACCTCAAGTGATCCACACGCCTCGGCCTCCTAAAATGTTGGATTACAGGCATGAGCCAAAGTGTCTGGCCTATCTTAAGATTTTTTTTTTAAGAAACTAGCATGTAATATCAAAATCATAGCCTCTTCTCTTGTTTTTCAGCTCTTCTTTTTCTGTTGGTGTTTTGACTATCAGATTGATGTTCAAATCTTTAGGTTCCCCCTCTCCCTCTCATTCAGTTAAAAACGTCATATTTCTTCATTTTGATGTTTAAAATGCCTAGAGGTAGCAAGTTACTTTAAGTTGTTTCCAGGTACTGCGTCTTTTTGGCACTAGTTTGGTAGACTGAAGGCTAAGCATCCTGGCATAGTGTTTCGAAATAGTGTTGAAAATGAACTTGGTTATATATTGGAAGAAACATGAATAGCCTGGCATATTAGAAAACATAGTGTCATTTTAAACATAAGTCAGATTTTGATTCTGTGGGTGAAGTTTTGTGATTTGTTTTCTGGGACAGCTAATGTCAGAGTAGAAGAGCTAGGTGAGGTTCATGATCAGAAACTCAGTTTCTTTAATATCTTGTACTCTGGGTGCCAGAGCAGTCAGGAGTGAGTATGACTTAGGCTAAAAAACTGTCCACAGAGCCACACATGGCAACAGTGTGATGCTTCTTCATTAGGTGGCCAGGACTTATCTTCATTGTCATACAGGTTACCTTGGATAGAGTGGATTCCTAAATCTGGAACCCAAATGTTGAGAAAGTAGGAAATAACTTATTCTAATGGTAAGAATTGACTTGAAGAAGATGGCATTTGAAAGACCTGGTACGTTCTTTTATTTGGCCTCGCTAGGAGTTCTGATTTTGACTGGAATTAATTTTTGATAATTCAGAAAATTTAATTTCAGTCAAAAACTAATTATTGAGTACCTAGTGAATGATAGATACTGTATACTATGTTAAACACCAGGACATAAAGAAGTGATAAGATGAGGAGGTGCTTATAAGATACGTGAGGGAGATTAATGATGTAAATATAAAACTTCAGTGCAGTGCCTTGGTGAAGATGCAGTGCCTTGGTTCATCAGAAGATGAACACGGGCTGTTACTGATAGGTGCATCTCTCTCATCTGTGTGCTCTACCAGATCAGTTTGTGTCACTCAGAAAGCGAAGATGATTGACAAACCTTGTCTCCAAAGACTTGGAATGAAATTGGGCCACTGACACTTCATCCCCAGAGCTACCCTTTTGAACTTCCCCTCTGAGCATGTGTTGTGACATTACATTCTGGGCCATGAGTAGAAGACATTAAGTCAAGTAATAGTGTTCAGCTTTAGTTTCATGTTATTGCTTCTTAAAGTGAGAATTTAGCTTCAAACTTTATTTAAAAACTTTTTTTTTTTTTTTAATTTTTAGAGACAGGGTCTCACTCTGTTGCCCAGGCTGTAGTGCAGCGGCATGATCATAGCTCATTGCAACCTCAAACTAGAGATCCTCCCACCTCAGCCTCCCAAAGAAGCTGAGACCAGAGGCACGTGCCATCATGCCCAGCCAATTATTTTTATTTATTTATTTTTTATAGAGATGAGGTCCTGCTTTGTTGCCTAGGCTGGTTTTGAACTCTTGGCTTCAGTCAGTCCTCCCGCCTCAGCCTCCCAAAGTATTGGGATTACAGGCATAAGCCTCTATGCCTGGCCTCAAACTATTCAAAACAGAAGGGGAAATTACCAAATATGATGACAAAGAAAAGATATAAAAATGATATTATAGATAATTTTACATTCATATAGTGCTTTAATCTCCTCCATTGTAGGTGCCTGTTAGGGTTTAACTGTCTATGAATGACAACTATAAATAACCCAGGAGCTCACCCATCTTCTTCATTATAGTGAAAGATGGAAAATGTACAGTTCCAAATTCATTATCTTGGGAGATATAATCTTAGATATTATATGAAAGTTTCTCTTACAAGAGAGTTGTTTCTGTTTTCACACAGGGCATACATTAAGGTTATTAGTTTTAACTTTTTATTATCTACATCCACTAGAAATAGGAGGACATATTTTCAGATGTACTTAAGATTTTTGAGTGAATTATATACCATTCACTTACTCAAAACCCACCAAAATGTGCCTAAACATTCAGTTTCCAAGCATATGATTGAGAGGGAATAACATCTTGACTTTAAAAATGGAAGGAATAGGCTGGGCGCGGTGGCTCACACCTGTAATCCCAGCACTTTGGGAGGCCGAGGTGGGCAGATGACGAGGTCAGGAGTTTGAGATTAACCTGACTAACATGGTGAAATCCCATCTCTACTAAAAATACAAAAATTAGCTGTGCGTGGTGGCGCATGCCTGTAATCCCAGCTACTCAGGAGGCTGAGGCAGGAGAATCACTTGAACCCAGGAGGTTACAGTGACCCGAGATTGTGCCACTGCTCTCCAGTCTGGGCGACAGAGAGAGACTCTGTCTCAAAAAAAAGGAAGGAATAAGGGTTTATTCCTGGAAGTATCCTTCCACAGAAACTGAAAAATGTGCTGAATGCAGCTTGACCTGATTCTTACTTAAAACCAGGTCTTGACTGGAGCAGGGAAGGGAAGGACAGCCCCACAGACTCTGCTGCAACTGAAGCTCTAGTTCCTTAGTTCCTATCCCAAGGGACTGAGCAGGGACGGAAAAAAAAAGTCCTCCTCCCTCCCTTCTTCCTGAGTTCTGCCTTTTATCTGTTTGAAAGCTGTGTTCTGTACTTTTCATGGAGTCTGGTCATAATATTTTCTTAACTAAATAGCAAAAACCTGAGATTTTTAATGTTCTACCCAAAGAGAGGTTATTGCTTTCCTTTCCCTGCAGAGGTTTTTAGAGGAGCTGTCCTTTCAGCACCCTAGTACTGAATCATATCCTTTAAATCTCCCTGCATTTATTTTTTCAATCCCTCCTGCATTTAAATAAATGTTTAACACCTACTGTGTGTTTACAGCTATGCTTAAGGCTGGAGGAAGGAAGGGAGGGTACAAGAGAAAGTACAATAGTTTATTTCCCTTAAGGAGAATTCAGATACTCAGTTGAGGAAATAAGATAACAGATACAAATTTGTTAAAGAATCACACATCTTTTCATATGTATAAAAGCTGCTAGAAAAACATGAATGTTCCTTCCCTTCATGACCAAGAAGACTCTTAACATGTATTTCTCCAAAAGGGTTTCTAATCTTTCTTTATAATATAGGCATATTTTTCTCATTCATATAGATGACATCAGGCACAAATTAGTAATCAGTCAGGATTCATTTTGGGGCTCAGAAATGCTCAAGCTATTTTAAGCAAGAAAGAGATTTAGCATAGGAAATTCAGTGCTTGCAGAATTGTTGTAAGGGCTGGGAGACGAGGTTCTCAGCAGGACCTATGTGAACAACTCCCAGAACATAGCAGAGCTGGCCCAGTAGCTCAGTTGCTACTTCGCTAATTGGAAAGATACAGAATCAGGAGCTGCCATTGAAGCTGTTGGCTTCAAAAACACCCTGTTGTATCTGCAGCCCAGAGATTAGGCAACCGCTTGGCTATGAAACATTCCTCTCCACATCTACAGACTTAGTGATTGGACACCAACACGCTGTGGCAGAAAATCCCCCCCTTCTCTACAGCTGTGCTAGCAGGGAGAAGCAGCAAGAAGATGGTCTTCATCTCACTTCTGCCTTTCAAATCTTGTGCATCTAATTAGGAGAACTTAATTTGCATTTAGAACTTTAGCTGTAAAGGGGTCTGGGAAATGTAGTTTTTAGCTTCCTAGCCTCTGTAGTACTGAAATTTATGCTAGAAGGATTTTAGAATGGATGCAGATTGCTAGTCTACAATATTCTGCAATGACATTCATTCTTCAGGAAGACTGCTGGGTAAGGTGATAACCTTTTGAACAGTTGGAATTTTGGGATCAGGATAGGCTATATTTTTGTATATCTAGAGACTTTACACTTAACTTATCCTCCTAAGAGTTTTCTTTGTGCAGACTGCCAGTTGCTTTACAAAATACAAATGAATATTAGCCCCAGATGGGATAGAGGTATTATAATTAAGCAAGAACAGATTTTTTTAGCACCACCAGCGTCTGAGTGGAGAATGGAGGCGTCATGGAGCTGGCTGAGTAAGGAAGGGAATAGTCAGCAGTAGGCAGTTCCTCTTTTGGTCTTGCCAAAAGTTCAGAAATGTATCTTTGTTTTTTTAGTTTTTTAGTAAAGTGTGATTGTTCTCTGTATTTGTTTCAGAAGGTCCAGTTCCAGTTTAATTTTTTTTTTTTCTAGATCTGAATTGGGTTTATTTCCTACTGAGGTAGTGTGTTAGTCCACTCTTGCATTGCTATAAAGGGATACCTGAGGCTGGGTAATTTATAAAGAAAAAAAGTTTAATTGGCTCATGGTTCTGCAGGCTGTGCAGGAAGTTTGGTGCCAGTATCTGCTTGGCTCTGGTGAGGCCGCAGGGAGCTTTTATTCATGGTGGGAGGTGAAGTTGGAGCGGGCATGTCACATGGTGGGAGCCAGGAGCAAGAGAAAAAAGGGGGGAGGTGCCACACTCTTTTAAACAACCAGATCTTGTATGAATTTGAGCAAGAACTCATTCATTACTGTGAGGAGGGTGCCAGGCCATTCATGGGGGGATCAGCCCTCATGACCCAAACACCTCCCACCAGGCCCCACCTCCAGCACTGGGGATTACATTTCAACATAAGAATCAGAGGGGGCAAATATATCAGGTAGTTTTTTTTCCATTTTATTTCAATGATCTGTTAGTCACCTACAAAATGTTTGCCATGGCAAGTGCAGTGGTAAATGAGGCAGGTAGAATCTCTGCCCTTGTGGGTCTCACAGTCTGGCCTGGACAACAGGCATTGAACAAGTAATTAAGTAATTGTAACCTTGATGATTCTTGTGGAATGGAAACTGCCATGGAAGTGTTTGATAGGGGCCTGACTTCATTTGGTCTGGGGGATGGAGAAGTTCCACTGTGAAACTGATATTTAAGACCTGAGGTATAAGTATGAATCAGCCAGGTAAAGACAAAAAAGAAAATAAGTTAGAGAACAGGGTTTCATGCGAGAACAAAACACGCTTTGCTCATATAGCACTTAACACCATATGTAGCTTGATTTATAATCACTGGCAGCTATTATTATCTACCCATGAAAGCCTTTCCACACAGAAAGAAATATATAATCAAGTACCTTAGGTTCAAACTCTGTATTTGGGAAGGAGAATGATTGGTTGGGTGGGATACAGAGACCATCAGGGCTTGGACTGAGGCACAGATGACTGCTGGAGTAAGATCTCTCTTATGAGGCTGCTTTCCATGTGTTTCAGTCACCAGGTCCCAGTAGAACCAAGTTCTGAAAGTCTCCCGAATTGACTGCGTTCCCCCCATATTCACTGCTGCTGAGGTTTAGACCTCTGAGCTGTAAGGCCTCCTTAAGGGGTCCTTTGGCTCTTGGGTCTCTGTCCTCCAGGTTAGTTTCCAGCAGCTGCCAGAGTTGGTTTCCTTTCTAAATTACAGCTCTGACAACATTCCTTTTCTGAAAGATACATGACTCCTCTTGTTTACAATGTGAACTTCAAGCCCCTCAGAATGGCTTTAAAGACATTTCCTGGCCTGGTTACCCTCAATAAGGCTTTGAGCCCCGTCTCCAATCCTGATGCACATGACCCAGCCCCAGCAGACTCTCTGGAGTTCCTAATAATATACCATGTATTCTCTGTTCCATGTTCTTGGCTCCCGTCCTTCCATCTGCCTGATTGTCCTTCCCTACCCTGATTTCCTTCATTGTCTGAGATCTCTCCCTCTCACTCTTTTAGGGCCCATTTCAAATGTTACCTTCCCTGAGAATCCTTTCCCCACTCACCCCCTCAGTGCTCTGTGCTGCTGTGGGAGTTAGTGATTTTCCTAATCCTCTAATCATACTTCTGCAGAAGCTCTTCTCATCCTATGGTTTGGTTGTTAGATGTCTGCCTTGGTACTGAGTTGGGTGCTTCTCACCACTGAGCACACAGTAAAGCTGAATAAGTCTCAAAGAAAGGATCTCGGCTGGGTGCAACAGCTCACGCCTGTAATCCCAGCACTTTGGGAGGCTGAGACAGGAGGATTGCTGAGCTCAGGAGTTCGAGACCAGCCTGGGCAACATGGCAAACCCCATCTCTATATTTAAATGTATTTTTAAAAAAGAAAAAAAAAGGGATCTCCCCCATGTTCCCTTTATTTACAATAGTTGGTTTTGGTACAGGATTCTGCATAATTTTCTACGTGGGATTTTTTTCCATGAATATTTATAGAATGCCTACTGTGTGATGGCTGTTACTAAGGAAAATGCAAAGGAAAATAAGTTAATTGCAGTTCCTGCCCTTATGGAATTTACTTTATAATGGGGAGACAGAAAGGCCCAGTAAATAGACAACCTGCCCTGTTTACCCATCTAGGTAAATGAATGGTTAAATACAGTGTTTTCAGGATGTTTTTGACTTGTTTCTTTTTTCCTTCCCTTTCTCAGTGTTAGAGATTGATTTTGCGGAGCTAACCTTGGAAGAGATTATTGGCATCGGGGGCTTTGGGAAGGTCTATCGTGCTTTCTGGATAGGGGATGAGGTTGCTGTGAAAGCAGCTCGCCACGACCCTGATGAGGACATCAGCCAGACCATAGAGAACGTTCGCCAAGAGGCCAAGCTCTTCGCCATGCTGAAGCACCCCAACATCATTGCTCTAAGAGGCGTATGTCTGAAGGAGCCCAACCTCTGCTTGGTTATGGAGTTTGCTCGTGGAGGACCTTTGAATAGAGTGTTATCTGGGAAGAGGATTCCCCCAGACATCCTGGTGAACTGGGCTGTGCAGATTGCCAGAGGGATGAACTACTTACATGATGAGGCAATTGTTCCTATCATCCACCGTGACCTTAAGTCCAGCAACAGTGAGTATGAAGAGATGGGGCTGGAGGGGCTCAGAGCAGTTGCAGATGCATTCCATGATGTCAGTAGGAGTGGGTTCCTGGCTGGGTGCGGTGGCTCACGCCTGTAATCCCAGCACTTTGGGAGGCCGAGGTGGGCAGATCACCTGAGGTCAGGAGTTTGAGACCAGCCTGACCAACATGAAGAAACCCCATCTCTAGTAAAAAACACAAAATTAGCCAGGCTTGGTGGCAGATGCCTGTAATCCCAGCTACTCAGGGATCTGAGACAGGAGAATCACTTGAACCCAGGAGGCGGAGGTTGTGGTGAGCCAAGATTGTGCCCCTGCACTCCAGCCTGGGCAACAAGAGCGAAACTCCGTCTCAAAAAAAAAAAAAAAAAAAGGAGTGGATTCCTAATGGAGTCTCAGTGGGCAGTGAAACTCCTTGCTTAAACACATTCCACCCTTGAATTGAGATGTGGAGGGTGAGATGAGTACCAAGAAAGATTGGTTTAGGAAAAGAGGAATGAGGTGCCTGAGGAGTTTGGGATAATTTTGAGGTTTTTTTAGCAGTCAACAATGACCTTGCCTGCTTTTCTTCCACATATCAGAATGTGTGATTCTGATAGGCTGTGCAAAAAACATATAGATTTATTTTTTCACTTGTGGGAAGTGTGAATGTCATCACAAAAGGGGTTTTCCTCTTTGTAGAACAAGAGGTAGAGCAAACCTTTATTATCTGTTTGAATGTTTACCTAAACACCTCAACTTGAGGTACCCATCAGAGAAGGGACTATATAACAAGAGAATCATACTGTTTAAACTGTGACCTGATTCAGGTGGCAATGTCCATTTGGAAAGCATGACTTGCTAGTAATATTACTGACCTCCTGTAGCCCAAGGGTGGTATTAATTAAATGTCATAATTACCTAGTGTTTAATAGCAGGGAACTGAGAAGCAACTGTTTATTAAACATCCAGAATCCATAAACTGGATTTAAAGCAAGTGTTAAATATTAAATGGTGAGTGGGTAGAAGCTCCAGTCCTTCATGGCAGCTGAATCAGCAGGGCTAGGAATACGCTTCTTTTCTGTGGTAGTTTGTGCTTTCTCTTGCCTAAACTGGGTGGTAAGGAGGACACAGCTGCATAATGGTATCTACTTAAAATTACTTGGAGCATCCTGTCCCAGAGCGGAGAGCATTTGAGTTGAAGGACTTTGGGGGGTAGCATGGGCCCCCAGGGACTTCACTCTCCCCCGCATCCTTCAGCTTTGAGCCTGGAAATCCTTCAGACTTTGTTTTGTTCCAAGCTGTTCCAGATGTGGTTATTTTTCTGTTGATGCTATTGTGAATCTGTTTACTTTTAAAACTACAAAATTATGTAAGTAGTGGTAGGGCACAGTGGCTCACGCCTGTAATGCCAGCACTTTGGGAAGCTGAGGCAAGAGGATTGCTTGAGCGCAGAAGTCTGAGACAGCCTGGGCAACAAAGGGGGGACCCCATCTCTTAAAAAAAAAGTTATGTAAGTCATGTTTCTTGTAGAAAATTAGAAAGTGCAGATAAAAAGAAGAGGAAGTTAACCTATAATATTTTCCTTTAGAGAGAACAACGATTACATTTGGTATATCCTTCCTGACATTTTTAAAGTGTATCTGGGTTATACATACATAAATATACACTTATCTTTTCTACCTGTATTCTTTTCTCCCTTAGTAATAGAAAAATTCCTTCTTGTATGAGTATGGAACATTAGGTATGTATTTTAGATATGATGCATGTGAAGTATTTAAGTTACATTAAAAATCTGGTTTCTCTTTTTCTCTTTGCTGTTTTCCTGTCTATCATATGATTATTTTCATCTCCCCCTCCCAAATTCTATTCTTTAAATAAATTAAAGATTTTGGTGACCTGTTTTCAGAGTAATTTCTACCGAGAGATTGCTTTAAGTGATGGGGTAAGAAGAAGCAGATGTAATGCTGGAAAATGTAATGGAGAAGCTGAATTTTCTTTATTTTACTTTTTCTAATATCTTTATCATGTTGAGAGAACTAGGCAAAGTACCGTAATATTACATAATTGAGCCCATTTAGAAAGTCGGGCTAGGATAACAGAGTTGTAAAAATTAATAGTTTGCTTGAAGTTTTGAATTTTTAGTATAATTTTAAACTATACATACACATTTTTACCTCTTAGGAGATTTGTATTTAGGAATGGAGGCTCTATGAAGGACAAGTAACCTGTCAAGGTTCTGCTGTTTGTAGGAGAGGGCAAGAGACAAAACTGTTATTCAAGAGACAAAACTCTAGTCTATTCTTTGTCCTTATGTGGGTTTTAGCATTGTCAAGGGGGAGCCATCAGGATTGCAGGAGTTGTATAATACTTACACATTCGGCAGTATTTTAAAGGACCTTCTCAATACAGTTGATGCCCAGTAATGTTTATGGTCCATTGGACTGCATGGTTGGTGCTGATGTTGATGCTAATTGTTCAGTCTTACATGTGTGTTGTGGTAGCACTTTGACATTTTTCTATGGGTGGATGTTTGCCAGGGATTGTATATATCTAATATGAGCCTTGAAGATACCACCGTTTTTTGTTTGTTTGTTTTTGAGATGGAGACTCATTCTGTCATTAGGCTGGAGTATAGCGGCGTGACCTTGGCTCACTGCAACCTCTGCCTTCAGGGTTCAAGCAATTCTGCTGCCTCAGCTTCTGGAGTAGCTGGGACTACAGGCATGCGCCACCATGCCCAGCTAATTTTTGTACTTTTAGTAGAGACGGGGTTTCACCATGTTGGCCAGAATGGTCTCAATCTCTTGACCTCATGATCTGCCCGCCTCAGCCTTCCAAAGTGCTGGGATTACAGGTGTGAGCCACTGTGCCTGGCCACCACCGTTCTTATTCCATTGCAATGTGTACATGCCTTGAAAATGATTGTCTTTAATTTTAATTTTATTTATTTATTTATTTAGAGACAGGGTCTCACTCTGTCACCCAGACTGGAGTGCAGTGGCATGATCAGAGCTCACTGAAGCCTTGGTCCTTGGGCTCAAGTGATCTTCACACCTCAGCCTCCTGAGTAGTTGGGTTACAGGTGTGTGCCACCATGCCTGCTAATTTTTTTTTTTTTTTTTTTGAGATGGAGTCTCGCTGTGTCCCCAGGCTGGAGTGCAATGGCGTGATCTCGCCTTACTACAACCTCGGCCTCCCAGGTTCAGGTGTTCCTCCTGCCTCAGCCTCCCAGGTAGCTGGGATTACAGGAGCCGGCCACCGCACCTGGCTAATTTTTGTATTTTTAGTAGAGACGAGTTTTCGCCATGTTGGCTAGGCTGGTCTCAAACTCCTGACCTCAGGTGATCTGCCCACCTCGGCCTCCCAAAGTGCTGGGATTAAAGGCATGAGCTACTGTGCCCAGCCCTTTTTTTTTTTTTTTAAATAGAGATGGGGGGGGCTCGCTTTGTGGCCCAGGCTGAAAATTATCTTAGAAGTGTTATGCCATTTCCTTGCCCATTGTCTCCAGCTTGGGAGCCATGACTTCTTTGTATGTTGTAGACTTGGGAGCACTGGCTTATTTTCCTTGCTTTGTTAAGGGTTCCAGAGAATTGGATTTTGGTTATTGTCATGCAAGGGCAGGATACTAGGAATTGTATGTGTTAGTTGACTTTGACCATTAGAGAAAAGAGTATGTATGCATGGGAGCTGTCTTTGTGGGAAAGAAAAAGCAGTTGATGATAAACTCCTAGCTGTTAGGCTCAGTAAAGTGACTTATTGAAATGTTTTGTTATCCTGATCACCTGCTTTAAAAAGCTATTTGCAGTTTACTGGCAGTGAAACGAGTATAGCATCTAGTATCCTCTGTTGATACAGAATCTACATTGAGTTTAGGTTGACCGTACGTAACCTGAAAAGCCAAACAGAATAACAGTGGCTAAACTAGGTCTACATTTACTTGTCTTTGAAAAGAAGTCTGGAGGATTCTAGGGCAGCTCCATATTGTTGTCTGGGACCCAGGCTCCTATTTTTTACTCCCTCATCCCAGTACATGGCTTCCATCCTCATTGTCACCCTGTGGTCCAGATGGCTGCTGGAGTGCCAGTTAAGAGGTCCAAGTCACGGGCCTGAAGAAGGAGGGGGAAGCAAAAGCACAGAAAGGTGTCCCATGTGGCTGAGTTGGCTCCCATAATTTCCCAGGAGTCCAGCATGATGTATGTGCCTGCATTAATTGGCCGGAGTATGGTTGCCTGGCCATCGCTAGCTGCAGAGAGGACAGGAAGATGGAGGCTTTTATGCTGGGTGTCAGTGAGCCCAGCTGAGAATCAGGGTCTGTTACCAAGGAAGAGCATTGCTGCTAAGGAATTGGCAGCTAGCAGTCTTACCATGGAATCTTAATGCAGGACATGTATCACTATGAACTATTACCTCAGATGTTTAGCATCACACAGCCAAACAAGTTTAGCCAGGCCTGGGACATGTGGCTCAGACCCCTGGCTTACCTACTGGTTTATACTGCTTTACCACATCACATCATTAACTTAAGCATCACACCCTAAATCTACTTGCAAAAAGCCTCTGGCTGTAAAAATGGATTTATATGCCTCTGCTCCATCAAATTGTGGAAAACCAGTTAAGTGATTGTCAGCAAACGCACTGAAAGATGGTCTTAAATGGAAGGGTTGCTCTTTTGGCAGCAGGTGGATGAACTTAACAGGATTTTGTATAGTAGCTTGGCTTGGCATAACAGCATTTGGCAGAAGAGCAGTTTAATAGTGTCCATTAAAAGTTAAATAAGTGGCCAGCCGGCTTATCCCTGTAATCCTAGCACTTTGGGAGGGTGAGGCCCACGGATCACCCGAGATCAGGAGTTCAAGAGCAGCCTGGCCAACGTGGTGAAACCCTATCTCTACTAAAATACAAAAATTAGCCGGGCATGGTGGCAGGCACCTGTAATCCCAGCTACTTGGGAGGCTGAGGCAAGAGAATCACTTGAACCCAGGAGGCAGAGGTTGCAGTGAGCTGAGATTGCACCACTGCACTGCAGCCTGGGTGACAGAGCCAGACTCTGTCTCGAAAAAAAGAGTTAAACAAGTGAAAATATAAATATTTAAATAATATGAAAAATCTTTGAAGAATGTAAAAACATCCAAAGTGTCATTACTTTCATATTATTATTAAATCACTTTTCTTCTCTTAGAAAATACAGAAAAGGGCTGGGCACAGTGGTTTAAGCCTGTAATCCCTGCACTTTGGGAGGCCGAGGTAGGTGGATGGATCTCTTGAGCCTAGGAGTTTGAGACCAGCCTAGGCAACATGGCGAAATCTCATCTCTGCAAAAAATACAGTAAAATCTTGCTGGGTATGGTGGCACATGCCTGTGGACCCAACTACTTGGGAGGCTGAAGTGGGAGGATCACTTGAGCCTGGAAGGTTGAGGCTGCAGTGAGCCGTGATTGTAACATTGCACTCCAACCTGAGCGACAGAGTGAGACTCTATTTCAAAAAAAATAATAAATAAAAGAAAAATAAAACAGAAAAACACAGGTAAAAACAGTGTCTTTCCAGTTTTTCTGCGCATTTTTGTGTGTTTGTTTTTATCGCTAGATAATATCCTAACAAAAGTATTGCTTGTAGCATATGTTTCTCCTCCCCCTTGTCAGTGCATTGGCAGCCTTTGCCCCTGGTCACTACACTATTGCCTGCACATTCCTGTTGGACAGCTGGGGTATTTCATGTTGTTCTGTGTGACCCTTCAGTGCTTTAGTTTCATGTAATAGGAAATAACGTCATTCTGCTCACAGGGCCACAGCATCCACATTGCATTCATGTTTGATTTATCCCCTGCCTGTACCTTTTTTGGGTTTCAAGCAACTCATTCTGAATTTTATAGCTGAAAGAGCAGAAGTACGTAGTGAACTGTGTTTGATTTGGGACTAGGCACCCCTGCCTTCCTCTTTTCAGATGTCAGCTTAAATTCTCATGAGATCTTTGCTGCCTTCTCTTATTCTAGAGGCACTTTCTCCTTTAGCCAAACTGGTCTCCCCTTTCCCCCTTGCTGGCAGGGGTGCCGTCACCTCATCTCTCTGCCTATCCAATACCTCCACAGTTTTCTGTGCTCACCTCCAACCTGGCTTCTTCTGGTAGCCCATCACATATCCTTGCTGTGGTCCGTGCTAAGTTATCATTTGCTAAATGTGTATCCCCTGGCAGTTCGTAGAAGAATACTGGAGTAACAGAAGGCTAGAACCATTAGTCTGATGGCTGCAAGTTCAAATGCCTTCCAGCCAGGGTGAGTCAATCTAAAGCACTGGTAGGCATTCACAGGCCATAACAAAACAAACACCGCGGCACATATACACCATGGAATATTATGCAGCCATCAAAAACGATGAGTTCGTGTCCTTTGTAGGGACATGGATGAACCTGGAAACCATCATTCTCAGCAAACTGACACAAGAACAGAAAATCAAACACCGCATGTTCTCACTCATAGGCGGGTGTTGAACAATGGGAACACATGGACACAGGGAGGGGAGTATCACACACTGGGGTCTGTCGGGGAGAAAAGGGGAGGGATAGTGGGGGGTGGGGGAGTTGGGGAGGGATAGCATGGGGAGAAATGCCAGATATAGGTGATGGGGGAGGAAGGCAGCAAATCACACTGCCATGTGTGTACCTATGCAACAATCTTCCATGTTCTTCACATGTACCCCTAAACCTAAAATGCAATAAAAAAAAAAAAGAAAGAAAAAAAAAAAAAAAAAAAAAACAAACACCGCGCTGGCCTGCAGGCCAACCTGCCAAGTTACATCCTCTGGCCTCTTTTTGTTGGCTGTGATTTCAGAAGCATCCCTTACATCGCCAAATAGGTTTTGTATCTTTAGCCCCCAGCATAGTTCCAGGTGCATAGTAGGGTCCTCAATAAATGTATAGATAAAAGGAATGAATGAATAAACGAATGAATAAAATGTCACATGAAGTGGTTTACGTATGGGATCCCAAAATGTAAACATTCCTTTTCTCCTATCTGTGATGTCATTCAGACCTCACTTGTGTGGAATTATTTATTTATTTTATATTTTATTTAGTAGAGACAGGGTCTTACCATGATGCCCCACTGGTCTCGAACTCCTGGGCTCAAGCAATTCACCTGCCTTGGTGTCTCCCACAACATTGGGATTACAGGCATGAGCCACCACGTTTGGCCGCGTAGAATTTGCTTTTCATCCTCAGAATCCTCTCAGGCCCGTGATCCATCCGAATTGTCTGAGCCCAGCCACCTGTTTTGGATGCTGGAGTGTGGTATTGTGACAGTGCATTCCTTATTAATCTCAAACACCTCTGCCTCCTCCCCCTCTTCACACTTTTCTTGATCAGCAGCCTGGCTAACTCACTGTTCCGTGTTTCCACTGTAGCCATTGCCGGCTGCTAGGAGCGGCTGGAGCAGACCACTGCCCAGTGCTGCCGGGTCTACTTCCAGTCTGTTCTGTCCAACCTCAGTGTTCCCTTTGTTCCCAGCTTGGGGATTACCTGTCATGCTCCTCATAGTGCCTGTTCCAGTTTTGTTAAGTTGTTGGATTGGCTGCTCGTCTTAGAACTGGAAGCCCATGTAGCATCTCCCCCTCCCAATTTTGCTCACTTGCACCTTGTCCTCATCTCCAGCATTCTCTTGGAGTTCCCAAGGTCAGAAAGCTGAAGACATGCTTTCACAAGTGTGAGGATGGCAGAGCTTTTGTCTTCCCCTTGGTCTCATGTCAGAGTCTCACTCTGTTGCCCAAGCTGGAGCACAGTGGTGTAATCTCGGCTCACTGCAACCTCTGCCTCCCAGGTTCAAGCGATTCTCCTGCCTCAGCCTCCCGAGTATCTGGGATTACAGGCACATGCCACTACGCATGGCCAACTTTTGTATTTTTAGTAAAGATGGCGTTTCACTGTATTGGCCAGGCTGGTCTCAAACTCCTGACCTTGTGGTCTGCCCGCGTCAGCCTCCCAAAGTGCTGGGATTGCAGGCATAAGCCACCACGCCTGGCCCAGCAGGCTCTACATTCTAAGCCCTGGAGTATACCTGGACCACACACTGGCCAAAGCCCCTGACTGGTTTTCCTGTGCAGGATTTCTCATGGCTGCTGAGTTTGCTGGCTGCCAGACCTGTGGCATCCTGTGACCCGCTGGATCCCAGTCTTTAGTGTCGTTGTCCTTCACACATGGTAGAGCCCATTCTGCCTGATGGCGGAAGCAGCTAAGGCATGGGAACCCTGGGCAAGGATGATGGGGCATAAGACTTGCTTCGAAAAATGATGAGGAGTAGCTGTAAAAGCAGTTTTTTCCTTCAGGGGAATGAAATAGGCAATCAGACATTCCCAGAGTGGACCTGGGAGGCAGTGAAGTATCAGCTGGAAAACCCAAGTCTTGGTCCTTTTTGAGAGGTAAGTAAATGACTTTTTGTATGCTTCATGGAGGCCTCTCCAAATGAAATACTTCTGGAAGTACCTGGCTCAGGTGCTTCTGTATTTCTCTGTTTTTCTCCCCTCAGTCAGGTCCTTTGGTGGTTTTTGCTACACGTTCCTTCTTACAGAGAGTTGGAGGATAATGGATATGTTTGAGGATTTTCCCAGGCAAAAGTGTACAAGCACTCAAATAACTGGATTTATCTTTTGGTTGCAGGAGGCTATGCCAGAGGTTAGCTAGCAGCTACCTGGCAGGTCTCAAAGCATCCTGTTCAGTGGATGGGTAGCATTTCCCATGAATGCAGAGACACGTTCTGCAAGCCAAAATAAATACCTAAGTGAATAAAGCTTAAATGAAGCCTATAACTAGCCAGGTGAACAGGACTCAGCAGAAGAAACCAGTGAAGCTGGAGATCTGACTTGCAAGTCCTGTTGCAGGTCTCAGTTCTTTTTTTTTTTTTTGAATTGGAGTCTCGGTCTGTTGCCATGCTGAAGTGCAATGGTACGATCTCAGCTCACTGAAACCTCCAACTCTCCCTCGTTCAAGCGATTTTCCTGCCTCAGCCTCCCAAGTAGCTGGGATTACAGGCACGCACCTCCATGCCCAACTAATTTTTGTATTTTTAATAGAGACAGAGTTTCACCGTGTTGGCCAGGATGGATTCGATCTTCTGACCTCGTGATGTGCCCACCTTGGCCTCCCAAAGTGCTGGAATTATAGGCATCAGCCACCATGCCTGGCCATCTCTTGGTTCTTTAACGTGATTTAGGAACCCTGCCTTTCCCTTTATCCTGTGCCTTTGTGGCCATCTCCTGCACAAAGTTGGTTTTCTTTTATGGGCCAATCAGAGTGCCTGGTATTAAGAACACAGCAGCAAACAAAAACAGACAAGGGCCTTTCCTTCTAGGAGCTCCCTGTGGGGTCAGGGAGAAGGACCTTGATCAAAGTAAAGTTACACAAAATGTAAAGTCAAGACTGTGTGAGTACCATGAGCATGGCTGATAACGGGACATGCCTGGAGAGGAGTGCTGGAGAATTCCCTAAGGAAGTTTTGTTTCCGATGTGATCTGAGAGAGAGAAGACTGGAGACAAAGTGGAAAGGGAAGCTGGGACAAGGAGGTTCCAGGCAGTGAGGCCAGCAGGCCTGGGTGCCCAGTACAGTGTGGCCTCCCAGGAGGCAAATTGCACGTTTGGATTCTCTTGCCTCTGTCCTTTCCTGTGGTTGGTGGGGAAGGATTCATAGGGAAAATGGATCCCTTTGTGGGCCACGTGCCTTTGTTTCACCAGCGGTTGCTCTAGAGTCCTGCCTAACTCTGCTTCTTATTTCATCACCATGGAGGTTCTCTGCAGCTTATTCAGTGGGGCGAGAAGTAGCTCAGGACACCGGGCAACTTTGAGGCTCTCATAATGCTGTGCTGGAGTTGGAGCAGAAGCTTGTGCTGTGGGGTTGGGGTTTCTGGACTGTGAGCTTTTGGTTGTTGAAAGCAGCGTTGGTGAGTGGTTGAATGCAGGGCAAGAAAGGCTTTGAAAGGCCTGTGGGCTCTGATTTCCAGGTGAATATTTAGTCTCTGCCTCTTTGATCTGCTTCCTCTAATTTGAGCCACGATTGCCTTGAAAGTAAATAATAAATTACTGTATCTTCCCTTTCCCACATCCCTCCCCAAGCAAACCTGGTAAGAGCTAAGTATTGACCACAGTTTGCAGATGGTCTGTGGCACTGTCATTGCTCAGGTTCAAGACTGTCTTTCAGGGTCTCTAAGGAGATGAGAGAAGAGCCTGCCTATCTCTCCTTTCCTCTGAATCTCTTGGAAAATTTTCCATTCCTTAACCTGGTTCTTCACCTCATTTCGATGAGGTAGCTCAGGATCACTTATGGATAGGATGCAAAGCAGTGATGTCAGTGGTCTGGTTGAGTCAGGAGAAATGTTGCTTCCATCCCAGGTCTATACTGTGGAGTCCCCTTCAATACACCTGACAGCCTCTTTGGGAATTGCACTTTGTTCCTCTTATAACGTAAAGATTAACATAGGGCCAGGGAACCACCTGGAATCTCTGCAAAATGTGGATAGATTCATTTTGGAGGGAAGAGGTCATGGCTGTTATTAATGTGAGACTCAGAAAAGGTTATGAATCAGTATCATTACAGAGAACTTAAATTGGGCATCTGTGTAAGAGGTGTTCTGGTGCAGTGGAAGGAACATGGGCCCCAGGGCTGTCCTTGACACTGACTGGCCAGGTCGCCTTGGGCACATCTGTGATCTCTCTGGACCTCAGATTCTTCATCTGGAAAATGAGAGGTTTGGATGAGTGGTCTCTGAGGTCCTGCCCAGGACCTAAAGCGTGAATGTCTGTGTGTTTGGGAATATTAGTGACTGCATGGTTTGTCTCCCTCTGCGTGTCAGGCTGCAGTGTGCTCAGTTCTCCCCTTCGGTGCTTGTTCTGGCAAGGGCTGTATCTCCTGAAAGGGAATCTTTGCCGAGTGGTTTAGTGGAGAACACAATTGACAGGGGCCCACAGGTGCTCCCCTTCCCCCCATTGCTGCTCAGGGCATGACAGATGGCCTTTCTGACAGAAGATGCTCTGGTCACATGAACCATTGTGGGGATTCACAATAATCCAAGGACAGCCTTCCTCCTAGAAGCAGGACACAGTTAGTTGCATGCCAATCTGTCCTTGGAGCTAAGCAAGGGCCATCCTGGTGTCTCAGAGCTTTGCTGCCGCTTTGATTTACACTTGCTTCCTGCTCACTTTTTTGGAACAACGTAGGGCTTTTCCAGATGGGGCTCAAGGTCACTTAGGCAACTTTAATTGTGTGCCTCATATATCCCCACTCACCAGCAGAATCACAGGATGACATGTGCTGTGTGCAGTCCACTATACTGTAAGAGTGAGACATATAAATTAGACATATTATAAGCTGTGGATTGCATATCCGTTCCCCTCCTCAATTCCCTAGGGTTTTTGCTCTTTGTAGGAAACTCTAAGGTTTTGATCTGAGAAGAAAGCATTTTCCTCTTAAGATTGGTTTTGGGAACCACTGTGGTCTAATGGAAGAAACACTGGCATTGGAGTTAGATAGATTTGGATTTAAGCTACTTCTTGAGCACTTGACATTGGGCACGTAGCTAACCTCTTGGAGTTGCAGGAAATCTCATCTGTAAAATATGAACAGCACAGAAATCAGCAATACTGTTTTAAGATGATATGAGCTATTGTATGTCAGTATCACACAGGCACTGCATTCAGTAAATGGCACTGTGCTTTTTTTTCCTTTCTAAGGAGTAGGATAAACTTCTTTCCATTCCTTCTTGTTTTAGTTGCACACAGGATATGGCTGAATTTCCCTTTTTAAAGTGGTGTGTGAGGGTTTTAGGCAGCTCTGAGAAGCCCTCTCATAAGTCAGCCAGGCATAGTCTTACTGTTCCCACTGGAACAGGCAGATTTATTTCTGTGGAAGCCCCTGGAATGGATTGAGCCCCACCAGCCCCTTCAAACTGTGCAAAAGCCTCTTGTGGAAAAGGTACGTGTGTCTTGTACCCTCTGGACTCAACCTTAACTCGAAGTGCTAGGTCCTCTGAAAAATGCTGTCTCGTCCTGTCTGTTCCAGGCTTTGGCTTGATTGAATGGGACAGCTGGCCAGTTTTATGGCTCTGCTGGACTCTGAGCTGATAATTAAAATGCTTTTGCCCCAGGAGGAAGGCAATATATTTCTTTCCCCTCCCTTCTCTGCTGCATTAGTCTGCTTTTTCACATCCTCCCTTGGCCTCCCCTCTGTCAACTTCGCTTTCTCCTTACACAGTGTCATTGAAGACTCTGGAGTATTCAGGGTGGGTTGAAGAGATTTTATTTTGAGTTTCGTGGTCTTGTTTTGGAAGGTAAACAGAGCATGTCTGGCCCCTTTTCATCTCTGTATAAGAGCTTCGTTTCCTACACCTACTCTCTAAATCTGGTTGTGTCCAGCACTTAGTAGGTCCTCAAGAAATGTTTGTAGTTATGATAATCACAGATTCTAGCAGTGTGTCTTTCCCCTGCATACCTCCTTGCTGCATAGACGTTCTCCAAACAGCACTACACCTCTTCTCCTTTAGAGCCCTCATTTAGGATGTGAACCCTCTCTTCTTTTGGAGATGAGCCCATGTGAGCTGTGGGTGAGACTGGATTTGAGTCCTGCCTGGCTCTGTGACTTGCTAGCTAAGGACCGTGAAGCAAATGACATACCCTCTGTGGCTTACTTTTGGCAGATGTAAAGTGGGAATAATTATAATACCACTGATCTTATCTTGTAGGGTAGAAGTCAGGATTAAATGAGATCATTACTTGAAGTTCTTAGGATTTCCTGGCACATAATAAGCACACAACATATTACCCATTTTCATAATAATTCCATCTGTCACACCTATTCCCTTAATATTTAGATCACAATTTGTGATTATGTTTTTGGGTGGTATCTTTTGTCTTGTGCTTGCATTTCCATTGCTTTAGTCATATTCTTTCCAGTTATACTGTAGAATTTAAAAAATTCAAAATGTAATGCATACACATGGGTAAAAATAGGACAAAACTGAAATACAAAGAAAAGTCCGTCTCCAGAAAGAGAGAGAAAAAGAAAAATCTCTCTTCTTCCCACCCTAAACCCTAAGTTTACTTCTTAGAGGCAAATGCAATTAAGTTTTTTTTGTCTCTGATAACTTTTTTCTGTGAAAACATAGAAATCTCAATAGACCTCTCGACAGCAGAGGTGTTGCTGTTTTTCTTCCCTTCATCTTCTCTTGCTCCTTCCGTCTCCCTCTCCGCTCACATCATGCCTACTATAGGACTTTGCATATAGCAGCCCAGGTGTTTTGTGACAATTCCAAGGTAGCCAACCAAAAAATCTTGTTTTGTTTTCTTTTTTGTCCCTAGTTCCTTTCTGGATGAACGCAAGCCCTTTTACTGAATGAGCTTTGTTTATTTTCTTCAAGCCTTTGCTTTTATATATCTATTTCATAAACTTTTCAGGAGCTTGGGTCCCTAGAGAAGGTGTTCTTTGGAGTAGCTTGTAAAGTCAGAAGCCCAATGTGTGTCTCTGGAATGGCCCAGCTGTGAAGGTTCTGACTGTCCATCCATCCCTTGGAGCAGGTTTGGGAGTGGGGCTCATTGTAGCGGTGGGGCCCATTGTACCAGGCCCATTAAGCAGGTCTTAACTATAAGACCTTTCTATAGGTCTTATAGTTAAGACCTTTCTCTGCAAATCCTTGTGACTGCAAGCTGATGTGGTTGATGAGGCAATGTAACAGGAAAAAGTATCATTAAAAAAAAAAAGTTATCCTAGATTCCAGCGTGCAGACACAACTGTTTTCATCTTTATATTTGGCTTTCCTATTCTTATCTTATATACCTCATCTCCTCCTGCCATTTTAGTCATGGTGTACATGCCATCTGGACACTTAAAATTTTTTTTTTTGTTTCTGCATTCTGTTAACCTTTAGGGTCCAAGAAGAAGGAGGATGCCATAATCAGTGAGTACTAAGCAAAACCAAAAACTAAAAATAAAAACAATAAATAAGAGGAAGGAGGAAAGGACTATGGTTAGGGACGATAGTGATAGTTTTTGGGTGCTGGTCATTCTTGACTTTCTTTTTTGCTTATTAATGTGATTAGAGCTTACAGGAACCTTACAGTTGTGACCCAGAGAAGTTGAGTGACTTGCCTAAGGTCATCCTGATACTCATGACAGTGTTCTTTCTTTTTAGCCCCACAGTGGAACTCTGTTACTCTGCCAGGCTTTCCAGCTAGGACCAAAGGTATTTTGGACAATAGTGGAAAGATGATCTGTACCTCATTTGAGGAACTAAGGGGACAACTTGCTTATAAGGTCCCAAGGTCAAAGTTTGGGGTGAAGTCACTGGTTACTATGGGGTGAAGTCATGGTGTACATGCCATCTGGACTTTTTCCTGGTTACTAACATGAACTCGATCATTTTCTTTAGTATGTTATATAGAAAGATAACAGTGTTCAGTGTTCTTCTAGGTGGTGCAACTTTTTAGGAAGCAAAGAATAATAAAATCATTTTCTATTTCTTAAGCAATGGACTCCTGCTCCCTGTGCTTGCAGATAGGAATCCCCGCTTAGAGATAGAAGGGAATCCCAGAGTGAACTGTTAATAATCTCCTTGCTTTTGGCACAGTTGTGTGATAGAGAGTTGTTTTTCCCTTCTCCCCTGCCTTAAGAGATCTACCCTTACTAAATATTTGGGTTAAATTAAAATAAAATTGGCTTGCTTTACCCAAATGCACAGCAGCTAGTGACAAGGAGAGATGCCCCATCACATCCCATGGATGGCAATGGAAAATCAACTAAGGACTTAAACTTTTCCCACATAAACTTCAGATGATTTAAGATTATGAGTGTAACCTGACATTATCTGATACTCTCCTTGGCTTATTATTCATGGTGACAGTAATACATGGCCCTCATGTCCTTCACCCCGCAAATAGTCCTAGAGGTAGTAGAAGAGTATGGTAGTCCCCCTTTTATCTGCCATTTCACTCACCCTGGTTTTAGTTACCCATGGTCAACTGTGGTCCAAAAACAATAAATGGAACATTCTAGAAATAATGATTCATAAGATTTAAATTGCACATCATTCTGAGTAGCGTGATGAAGTCTCATGCCTTCCTACTCCATCCTGCCTGAGATGTGAATCACACCCTGTCCAGCCGTCCATGCTGGGTATACTACCTGCCCATTAGTCACCCACATGGTCTGTCCTGACATCCAACCATTGACATTGTCACAGCGCCATCACATCCAGGGCCATCCAAAGCAGATGGTCCTCTGACTATACATCAGAAGGTTGGACGTACCAAACACTGGGTCACTGTTACAATGGCTATGTCATCTACCTCACTTCATCTCATCACATGGGCATTTTCTCATAACCTCACAAAAAGGGTGAATACAGTACAACAAGATCTTTCCAGAGAGACAGAAAAACCACATTAGTAAAACTTTTCTTATAGTATAGTCGTTCTATTTTATTATTATTATTAATCTCTTACTGTGCCTAACTTATAAATTAAACTTTATTATAGGTATGAACGTATAAGAAAAAACATAGTATATATAGGGTTCTATCCATGGATTGGAGCATGCACTGGGGATCCTGGAATGTGTCCCCTGAAGATAAGGAGAGACTAGTGTAATCATGCTTTGTATTTGGTGCTTTAGAATTTTACTTGAAACAGTATCTACCCGAGGTACTCCAGGAAGGAGTGGAAGTATCCCCATTTTATTACAGAAGAAGCTTAGGCTCAGGGAGGTTTAATGCCTTGCCCAAGAACACATAGCTAGAGAATGATAGGGCCTGGATTCAAATGCCAGGCTCTTGAGTGCTTGTGTGGTTTTCTTTCTGCTCTGCTCCTTGGGAACAGACTGCAATAGGACATCCTCCTGTAGCAGCTTGTTCTGCAGGACAGACCCTGGGACTCACCAGAGTCTGGGTGCAGCGGGGCTAGACCTGGACAATAAACCTGGTCTTGGAGCCTTTGTGGTGTAGATCATCCCACATTTGGAACTACAGGTAGGAGATCCTTCACTTCTCCAACCCGGGGCCTCTGGCATCTCCAGACCTGATGATCCTAAAATGCACAAGACCTGAGAGCTTGTTTCTCATTTCTCTTTTCCCCAGCCTCCCGCTACCTCCAAAAGCACAATTTGAACCTTCGCCATCCTTCTGTAGCCTCAGCTTTGCTTCAATTTTTTTTTTTTTTTTTTGAGATAGGGTCTCACTCTATCACCAGGCAGGAGTGCTGTGGCCTCTGCCTCCTGGGTTCAAGCGATTCTCTTGCCTCAGCCTCCTGAGTAGTTGGGATTAGAGGCACCTGCCACCACACCTGGCTAATTTTTGTATTTTAGTAGAGACAGGGTTTCAACATGTTGGCCAGGCTGGTCTTGACTTCCTGACCTCAAGTGATCTGCCCACCTCAGCCTCCCAAAGTGCTGGGATTACAGGCATGAGCCACTGTGCCCAGCCTGAGCTTTGCTTCTTGTTAGTGTTTGTCCTGAACCAAAATTGTGCTTGCATACAGCTGCCCAGAAGTTAGGCCATTGCAGAAGCTTCCACTTTATTGGGCTGTTATTCTTACTTGTGTTTGTGTTGTGGTTTTGTTTTTTATTTTATTTTATTTTTTGAGATGGAGTTTTGCTCTTGTGTCCCAGGCTGGAATGCAATGGCATGATCTCGGCTCACTGCAACCTCTGCCTCCCGGGTTCAAGCGATTCTCCTACCTCAGCCTCCCAAGTAGCTGGGATTACAGGCATGTGCCACCATGCCCGGCTAATTTTGTATTTTTAGGAGAGACAGGATTTCACCATGTTGGTCAGGCTGGTCTTGAACTCCTGACCTCAGGTGATCCACCCACCTTGGCCTCCCAAAGTGCTGGATTACAGCCGTGAGCTACTGTGCCTGGACGTGGTTTTGTTTTTGTTTAAACAAAAGAAGTATATATAGATGTCAGATACATTCAGAGATGATTATTTATGGAATTAAAAAATTTTTAACCAGAAAAGTAATATAAACATTCAAAAAGGGTTTAGACACATCTCTTAATAACCCTGTGTGGTTATTCAGATGCCACGTCTTTCAGCTCTGTGTAGTCTGGGAGGTGAGTGGGCCCTTCTGGGGTGTTGCTTTGCAGCTGAGTTTATGGCCAAACGGACCATGCCTGAACAACAGGACAGTTTCGTTCCTCATGGAGGAGCGCTGGGCATGCTTTGTGGTGCTCACTTAACACTTCATTATGAGAGACAAATTTGACTTCACTGTTCATTCCTTGATGCTCCAGTTTGGATTGATTGCCGGTGGAATAACACCTAGACTATCAATGAGCGAAGCCTCCAGCTAGTTCCTTCTCCCACTTCACAAAGAGAATTTTGACTTTGCCGTTCCTGGAACTTTTGAACTTTGTGGTGGGAGGGAAGGGGAGGGGACAAAGAGTAGAATCCTTCAAGTACTCTCTTTTGGGAGGAATTTTGAGCAGGAAATGAGGGAGCTCCTTTGTGTAAGGACAGTGGATGAAATTAAAAAGGGGTATTTGAGGCAGCGTTGCTGTGGATCATATGAATCCTTTGGATGCTCGAGAAAAGTAAGAGTCAGACTAATTTGAATTTACTTTAGGATGCTGTCTTTCTTCCCGCCTTATCCTCATTTGGACACAGCACTCTCTTGGTATTCCAACATGTGAGTCCGTGGCTTTATACGGATAACTCTAGGTTGCATGGACCATGAACCTGGCCAATTTTAGGTTTCTTACAAGCATTTTGGTGCTTGATTTGATGTGTAGTATACTGGTGGAGAGACTGGATAATGACATTACAGTAAGAGTAAGAATGATACCACTCAGGAAAAAGAAGATATTCTTTTTTTTTTTTTTTTTTTGAGACAGTTTTGCTCTGTCACCCAGGATGGAGTGCAGTGACGCTATCCTGGCTCATTGCAACCTCTGCCTCCCGGCTTTAAGTGACCCTTCTGCCTCAGCCTCCCGAGTAGCTGGGATTACAGGTGCATGCCACCACGCCCGGCTAATTTTTGTAATTTTTTAGTAGAGATGGGGGTTTCACTATGTTGACCAGGCTGGTCTCAAACTCCTGACCTCATGTGATTCACCCACCTCGGCCTCCCAGAGTGCTGGGATTACAGGTGTGAGCCACTGCACCTTGCTGGAAAAGAACATATTCTAAGACCTCTCCTCACATGGGATTTTACTGAAGGCAGGGAGTAAGGCGTTTGAGCATTTTCCCAGCAGTTTCTGGGTATGCCTGTTATGCCCACCTTCCGGGTAGCAGGGAAGGAAGGAAAGGACTGGCTTTCACCTAGAAACTGAGGTGTAACATCTTGAGAATTTGTATAGTTTTGAGTTTTCCCTACCATGGTGAGATCCTCAACTCTGTCTCATGGGGAATAGGATTTGTAGAGTAATTTTTGGAGGTAGACTAAGAAGTTACTAGGAAGTCTCATCTTCCCCATCCAGTGGACGTGGAGGTGGGAGGAAGGAATTAGAAAAGCATAGACTGAAGAACAGTGAGTCAGAGCAAAGCTAGTCTTTGCCTGAGGAGGTACTTAAGGTTGGTTCCTCCCTGCTCTTACATGGAGAGGTTGAGACGTGATTCAGAGGAAACCTTAATTGGTGTTTCGTAGCTTTCCAGGGCTATAAAGGACTTGTGGTTCAAAATGGCAACTCCCAGTGTTTTGACAAGCCTTTGTGGTTGGGACTTCCTTGCCTGCAAGGTGATGGGATGAAGGTGGTATCTGTGGTGGGTTGTACTGCTTCCTCCTTTGCCCTCAAATCCTTTCTCCTCTGCGATGCCTGGGGTGAAGTGCAGGTCACAGAGCCTGGAATGTTTTCTTTGTGTGTAGATTATGATTCTCAACCAATTTGGGTAATTTTATTACCCAAAATGGCTTCATAAGAAAATGATGTGGCTGCTATTCTATAGATGCTATAGGAAATGTGACAAATCTATTATATACATAACATAGACGTCACTTCCACTGCATTGTTTCCATCCTTAGGAGTCATACTATGTAAACACATCCCAAACAGCCAGAACAGTGTGATACAGTAGGGGACAGCATGTTAAGATACGTGAGATGGAGTCTGGAGAAGGCAGAATTCCCCGGGAGGCCCTGATGGAAGGATTAGGCCTTAAAGAACAGGTAGGATTCAAGAGTTGGTAATAGGGCAGGTAGGCCATAGTTGTGACCTCCCAGGGAAGGCAGCCTGCCCCAGCTCAGACAGAACCAAGTGTTCACTGATGCTGCATCCTATCACCTAGGTTCTTTAGGTAATTTCTAGACCTGGAATGCTGAATAGGAAAGCCATGCTCCCAGGAAGTTGAGTCTTCCATGTAGAAACAGCTCCTCTTTCTTTTGCTTTTTCTTTCTTTCTTTCTTTTTTTTTTTTTTTTGAGACAGAGTCTTGCTCTGTTGCCCAGGCTGGAGTGCGGTGGTGCAATCTCGGCTCAGTGCAACCTCCACCTCCCAGGTTCAAGCGATTCTCCTGCCTCTGCCTCCCAAGTAGCTGGGATCACAGGTGCATGCCACCATGCCCGGCTAATTTTTATATTTTTTAGTTTCAGAGGTTTCATCATGTTGGGGTTTCTCATTCAGGGGTTTCATCATGTCGGCCAGGATGGTCTTGATTTCTTGACCTTGTGATCCGCCCACCTCGGCCTCCCAAAGTGCTGGGATTACAGGCATGAGCCACTGCGCCTGATGAAACAGTTCCTCTTTCTAAGCTCCTCTTTCTCCTCTTTCCAGAGAGCCTAGGCTGGTACAGTTGTGGGCTCTGAATCAGGCAGACCTGGCTTTGGGCAGAGTTCTGACCCTGAGCCCATTTCCTCTTCTGTAAAATGGGGATAATTCTAGTATTTACTCATAGCATTGTAATGAGGATTAAATTAGCATAATTCCTGGCACAAAGTAAATGCTCAGTAAAAGATAGCTTTTCCTTTTTAAACAATTCAAGAGCAGCAGCAGATATGAGACCAGATTCACAGTGTGTCACCTACTGTTTCCACTACTGTTTCTTCAGAACAGACCACTCCAAACAAGAACCATTTTATTAAGCTCATGGAGTCTTTGGGTCAGCAATTTGGCAAGAGCTCATTAGGGATGGCTTGCTAATGTCTGGTGCCTCATCTGGGAAGACTCGAAGGCTTGGGGGAGGCTGCAGATGAAGACAGGAACCATCTGAAGGTTAATCACCCACATGCTCAGTGCCTGAGCTGGGAGGACCTGGAGGCCAGGACTGCTGATAGGGGTGCCCACGTGCAGTCCCTCCAAGAGCATGGCTATCTTAGGGCTCTTGGCCTTACGTGTTGTCTAAAGGCTGTAAGCCCAGGTGTTCCAGTGAACGTGGTGGAAGCTGTAGCATCTTTTCTGATCTAGCTTAGAAGTCAGACATTTTCATTTCTTTTGCATTCTGTTAGTTAAAGTGAGTCTCAAGACCACTCAGATTCAAGTGGAGAGGACATAGACCCACCTGTCAGTGGGAAAAGTGTCAAGATCACACTGGGGAAAAGCACAGAGGATGGGAGATGACAGACCACTTTGAAAATGCAACTTCCATGCCTGCTGAGGGAACTCTGGTAGCAGAGCTTGGGGATACAAGGTCCTGGAGAGCCTGTGTGGCAGCTGCACCCCATGGCCACATGCCAAGAAAGAACTGCTTTCTGTTGACAAAACCATCAAGCATCTGATAGGCTTCCTCTTGTTTATTTTTATCTGGTACGTAGCTGGGTGCTTCAGAGGCATGACGGAGATCGGGTAGCTCTTCTCAGTCAATTTGAGCTGGTACGATGGGAAAATTCAGGTCAGGCAGGTATTTGAGGAGATGCTCTTTAGTAAGAAAGTGGCTGCACAAAAGCTCTACCTCTGGCTTTCTGTTTCCTGCTGGTGATATCTGTGCCTGGATGAGGTGAGGGATGGAGTCCCGGCTGGTTTTCTGGGCTTAATTTGCACAAGATGGTAAGGGCTGTAGGTGTCCAAGTAGACGCCTTTTGAAGCAGTTATATTTTAGGATGTTAGAGAGAGCTAGGTGTCCTGCAGACACATGGTGGGAGGTTTGGGCAGAGAGATAGTGCTTATTCTTCTGTTTTAATCATGAGAACCTTTCACTCAGAAGCATGGGAGATGTGGGAAGTGGATATGACCTCCAAGAAATAGATGAAAGCGAAACTGGGGCTGGTTAAAGGAGTCATTTTTCAAGGCTGGTGCATTGTGCTGTGCCTGCTGGAGGCCATAAATATATTAGTTCCCTATCATGTCTCCTTCTATCCTTCAGCCCAACAAGGCAGCAGAAGCCCACACCTCATGCTGTTAAGTCATGCGGCAGGTACAGATGTGGGCACATGATGAGGAAGGTTGGTGCTTTGGGTTGTTTTTCAAGTGCTGGACCACATGAATACATCTGATTTTTTCCCTGGTTCCCCAGGACACATATTCATAATATGGCCAGCCAGAGTTGTTTGGGAGTGGCCTGGAACCCTGGATACCCTCCAGGTTTAAACTGTCACCCCAGTATCCCAATCCTATTAACTAACCAGCCTGTCTGAAAACTTTGCATAAGGCCTGGGTGCCTGTCTGAAGGATCAAGACACTAGCCAGCCCCAGGAAGCTCATCTATGCGTTCCTTCTCCTCTGGCATCATTCTTAGCTTGTGCCGTTCCCTGAGTTCCTTGCTGCATGCCGTTGGCTGACATTGTAAAGTGCATCACACTGAAATCTGGGGACTTGCCAGAGATGTCCCAGATGAATGCAGGACTGAGCCGCCTTAGCAGAGTGGCTGTTCTCAGCATGCCAGAACTATGGAACTGCATTTGGTCTAGTTAGTAGCAGTCAGTAATATGTGAGTTGGTGGCTACAACTGAAAATGAAGGAACCCTGTTTCTAGGTGTTTGTGGTTGGAGAGGAATGGGAAGCTTCAGTTCCTGTTGGAAAGGATGAGTGGATGGGTGAATGTTAGCCCAGAGGTAGGAGGAGTGGGGCCTACCAAGCCCCCCGAACTCACTAAATGCTAGTATATTCCTGTAAGATTGGTGACAGACAGGGACTTAGCCAGAGCAAATAAGTGATGTGATGCCAGAGAGATTTGCTAGGACTCATGGGCCACTCTTTCTCTCCTGGTTATAATTCTGGTCTTGGATGTTGGTTATATTTTAGAGGCTTTAGCCCTTTCTACCCATGGTGCTGGTGTCTCCTTCCCAGAGAACTGGGTGGACACTGCATTAGTCAGGGTGGGGCCTCATATATCTCTTCACAGCCAAGGTCTAGTGTCTCAAGAGTTGACTTGCCAGGGCATGTGACCTTCTGATAACCAGTGGTCCTTACACTTCAGGACTCCAACCAGTATCCCTTGACGACTTTTAATAGCATCAGACTTTCTGATAGGGAAGACTTTCTGAACCCTGGGCTATGATGGAACAAGGAGACCCTGCAGATCCATAAAATAACCATTCCCTCTGTTTTTGAGGCTGTCAGGAGGGTCCATCCTTGGATGAATGAGCAGTGAATAATGCTTCTCCTTTGACTGACTATGGTTGCTGGTGAACAGTGGAACTTGGGTCCAGAGGTTTTGGAGTGGACAATTATTCTTTGCCTTTCTGATATGTGAGTCTCAGCCTTTCTTACCACTGTATAAGAGTGCTTTCTGCTGCTCTGGGGATGGGTCATTGGATAGGGCATATATTTTAGAAAATAAAAAAGATAAGTAGATGGTGATTTGATATGGGTAGGGGCAGGAACTGGAGATTCCCCTGAGAAATGGCTACGCCTTTCAGGTGGGCATTGGGTGAAGCAACAGGACCCTAGAGATGGGTAGAAAGTGAACAATTAGAACACGTGGACACAGGGGAGGGGGAGCATCACATGCTGTGGTCAGTGGCGGGGGTGCTAGGGGAGGGACAGCGGGATAGTGGGGAGGGATAATGAGGGGGAAATATCAGATATAGGTGATAGGGGGATGAAGGACCAAACCACCTTGCCATGTATGTACCTATGCAACAGGGTGTTTCATAGTTTTTATAGCCTAGAGTGGTGAGGGCTGATGAGAGAGAATTTTTTTTAAATCAAAGTGTAGGTTCTAGGTTGAGAATACTTTATTTGGGGCCTGAGTGAATAGCTATATGGGACCTACCTGCTACTGCTGGTGCCAAATATAAATCTATTTTGAGGTTGAACCTCTAACAGAGCAGAGCTTTAAGATCATAGGAATTCCTCTGCTTTATTAATATTTTTTCTCACACTTGTGAACATTTAAGTTTTTGGTTCCTAGCTCTCCCACTGACCTTCCTTACAGTAAATCTGGATATAGCACGTAGAGGATGAGGGGTGGTATCGAGTTTGCAAGGTCCAGCCTGTACTACTCAAAGCAAAACTCAAAACTTCTGAAATTGTTTCAGACCTAGTGTAGGAGAGTTTCTTCTCCTGTTCATCAGCACCCTCCCCTCAAGCCACAAGCTAATATACTGTCTCAGACATGGTGCTTTTAACACGTATTTGTCCTAAATTATGCCTGGGGAGATACTGCCTGCCAGCAAGCTCTGCCACCATACCTTGCCAAGCTATTAGAGTTTGATCCTGAGTGTCTGTGAGCTTCCCAAATATTTATTTTATTTTTGTTTTTATGTATGTATGTATTTTTTTTTTTTAAGACGGAGTTTCGCTCTGTTGCCGATGCTGGAGTGCAATGGCACAATCTTGGCTCAATGCAACCTTTGCCTCCAGTTCAAGTGATTCTCCTGCCTCAGCCTCCCGAGTAGCTGGGATTACAGGCGCCGGCCATTACGCTCAGCTAATTTTTGTATTTTTAGTAGAGATGGTGGCGGGGCGGGGGTGGTGGGGGTTCACCATTTTCGTCAGGCTGGTCTTGAACTCCTGATCTCAGGTGATTCACCCGCCTTGGCCTACCAAAGTGCTGGGATTACAGGTATGACCCACTGCGCCTGGCCCCAATTATTTAGTCTTAACTTCTCAAGCACTCTCATTTAAATATAAAAGCCTGATTTCCTTCCCTAGAAGGAGATGAAATAAGACTCAGGTGGTTTGGTTTAGTCCAAGACCTCCTGTGTTGTAGTGGAAAGGGCAGTGGACTTAGAGGTAGAATTAGGTTTGACTGCTAGCTTTGGTGGCTTGTCTGCCAGTTCTCCTCTGTTCTAACCACAGGTTTCCCTCCTTGTCCCTGCCAGTAAGAAGCAGCCATCAGCTTGACAGTGCCACATAGAAACCCACTCCCAGTGCTGGGCTCTGCATTCAGTATAGTTACGGGCATTGGTCCCTTCAGGATGTGGGATTCAGGGAGGTTCTGCCCAGTGAATTTATAACATGAGACGGTCCCCAGGCAGACAAAAGTAAGATGTGGGTCACACATTGTGGCCTATGAGGGACTGGTATTGTAGAGATGTATCACCTCAACATTTGACCCCTGAATGGAGGGGGCAGCAGGGTATAGTGGAAGGAGCATAGGCCTAGAAGCCAGAGCAGGATTCAAATTTTGACTCTTTCGCTTCCTAGATGTGGAAAAGTTACGTGCCCCTTGAATCCTGGCTTCCTCAGCTATAAAATGAGGATGCTATCTAACTTGTGGGATTGCCATGAAAACTGCATGAAGTAACGTGGATGGGAAGTGTCTAGTATTACACCTAGGATATAGTAGTTATGCAAGAAATAGTAATTGCTATTATTATTATTAAATAATTTATGAAAGTAACAAAAATACAGGTGTATCCCAGATGATTTTGACAATGATGAAAGTAAAGAAAAACGTATTGTTTTTCATCTTGTATACTAATGTTTTATTATGATATAGTTACATATATTAAGCTGCCTACCATATCTTTTTCATTTGTTTGTTTGGGGACGGAGTCTCACTCTGTTGCCAGGCTGGAGTGCAGTGGTGCAATCTTGGCTCACTGCAGCCTCCGCCTCCCGGATTGAAGCAATTCTCCTGCCTCAGCCTCCCAAGTAGCTGGGACTACAGGTATGCACCACCACACCCAGCTAATTTTTGTACTTTTAGTAGAGACGGGGTTTCACCACATTGGCCAGGATGGTCTTGATCTCTTGACCTCATGATTTGCCCACCTTAGCCTCCCAAAGTGCTGGGATTACAGGCGTGAGCCACCACGCCCAGCCTATCTTTTTCACATAAATTTTTTTGTTGTCGTTTGTTTTGGGGATGGAGTCTCTCTCTGTCGCCCAGGCTGGAGTGTAGTTGCACAATCTTGACTCACTGCAGAGGCAACCTCTGCCTCCCGGGTTCAAGTGATTCTCCTGCCTCAGCCTCTCTAGTAGCTGGAATTACAGACACCTGTCATCACACCTGGCTAATTTTTGTATTTTTAATAGAGACAGGGTTTCACCATGTTGGCCAGGCTGGTCTCGACCTGTTGACCTCAGGTGATCCACCTCAGCCTCCCAAAGTGCTGAGATTATAGGTGTGACGCTCCATGCTTGGCCTGATATAAAATTTTTGAAGTAATGTGTATATAATCTAGTTTAAAAAGCCAAAATATATTACAAGGCTTGTAATAAATAACAAAGGTCTCCTGCTTTATCCTTTGTCACTCACTGACTCTCACCTGGCTGGTGATCTTCTTGAGGGGGAGATACTGGTTTAATTTATACAGTATTTGAACACCTGGTGCCTATTAGCACAGTGCCTGATACATATGGGCTTTCAGTACATGTGAGTTATTATATTATTTTTGAAAGGTTTAAGTCAATACTTAGTATAAAATACAGATTTCAGGTTGATTAATTTTACGGCAGCCTCAAGAGGCTATCTAATCTTTTGTTATGGCATACTGAGACTCTATTAACTGGGGTCTTGGTTTTGGTTTAGATTTGCAGTTTTAATATGTCTGCGTCTGTTTTGCTGTGGTAATGAGCAAGATATTTATTGTAGGAATTGAACTTTGTTTTAGTTCAGGTAGGTTAGCTATGAGAAATAGACATCTAAAGTAACAGTAGCTCAAATAAGTGTCTCTCTTGTATGTAAAGTTTGGCAGGAGACAGCCTGTGATTGGCAGGACATCTGTGTTCCTTGAGCCTTACCTCCTTCTCGTTCACAGCTCTGCCAACTCCTGCAGCATGGTCATGTCCTCGTGGTCCAAGATGGTAGCCAGACCTCCAGCTATCCCATTCATTTTCCAGATAGCACAGTGTAGAAAGGGAAGAAGAGCAAAGTCCAAAGGTCCAGTTACAGAAAACAGCCACAGTGACACTTCTTAGTTACCTGGCTACATCTTGGAACAAGGAGCCTGGAAAATGTAGTGAATGTTATGAGTGGCCTGGTGCCCACCTTGCAATTGTAGACTCTATTACTATGGGAGGAGGGAAGTATAACCACTGAAGGGCGACTGACAGTCTGGGTCACAGATTTCAGGCTCTTTTCCTATCATTAATCCCTTGTTAGTCCTTCTCTGATATGCTGCCAGGATTGCTAATGTAGCAATCCCTTTCTGCTGTGTTTTCTCTTCTGCTGCTGACTCTGTCCTTCTGCTTTAACCCTTACTTGGGGATTTCTCTCCCATACACTCCTTCGGAGTTGGAGACCTTGAGACACTTGCTTGGATGTGAGATGGAAGCAGACAGGTAATTCCTTCCATGGGGGCAGTGACGTGCATAACGTGCTTATAGTTGCAGAATTGAGGTCAGTGGTTCCCTTGGAAGGGGGTTACTGAAAGGTGTCTTTGAATCTAACAGTGAAGTGTAAATATTTCTGTTTTTCAAATGTGCATGGGTGCTGTTGTGTTGATAAAATATGAATTCACTTAAGAGCATTTTCTTAGGGTGTTTAGCATTTTCTTAGTGTTTAATATGGCGTGGTGGCCTGGAGTCCTGACTGATTTCATTCAGGCCTGGGCTGAATGAAATGTCCTGGCTCCACCTCTTACCACTTGTGGACCAGCCTGTCTGAACTTCAGTCTCCACATCTGAGAGTGGGCATAGTTACAGTACCTATTTTCCAGTATTGATGAGAAGATTAAATAAGATTATAGGTGTAAATCACTTAGCCTAGCACCTGACACGTACTAAGGGCTCCATAAACATTAGCTGTCGTTATTATTTTCTTCTTAACACACTAAAAGTGCAAGTAGCATCATAATGGCTTTTTTTTTTTTTCCAGCTGAAAAGACATATTTTGAAAGGTTGGGAATCATTACTGTAGCTTCTCAGGGGACTCCAATATGGCCAGCCCTGGAAGAGGTAGCTGGGGATCAGCCCTTAAATTGATTTAAGCAGACACCTTTTGGGATGATTGGCATTCATTTATTAATTCCAGATGAATGTTTATTGAGCACTTGTTAATTCCTCTTCAGGTTACAGGCATAGAAAGGGAGGCCACTGTAGTTCAGTTTTACTCTAGTTCAGGAAAAGGTCACTGTATTGAATGCTCTCTCTCTCTGTCAGGAGTGTTTTGTACCCATTCATTTGCTTTGGTTTCCTCTTCTATACCAAAAGGGAGTGACTCCTGAATTCCACAAGGACCCAGTTCTCTCCACCTTCTGTAGTTACTGTGGCAGGGACTTTTGGCCGCCCTGCCTGAGTGCTTTTCGGGAAGTGCAGCTTTGCCGGTTGTGCCAGTGGAACCCGGTGCAGCTCTGCTGACGATGCGGAAGCTGCTGGGGCCACCGTCACTGCTGGCATCTCCCTTCCATCTCTAGGCAGCACCACAGCTCTGCTGAGGTCGAGTCGGGGGAGTCTAGGTGGTGAATCATTTGCCTTGGTAAGCAAGTCTGGCCTCTCTTGCCCTTGCCTGGAGAGACAGAGCGGGCAGAGCACCAGTGGCCAGGAGAAGCTGGGGAATGCACGCTGGCCGAGCTCTGGCCGCCTGGCAGTGGTCCATGAGTCAGGCTCTCCCATGCAGCTCTTGCTGCGTCAGCACAACAGGGAGCCTGCTCTGTGTTGGGTCTGAGATCCTCTTCCTTCCTCCACTGGAGGCAACGTGCTGTAGGAAGCAAATGTCTCAAGTGCCACTCAGGCTCCCTAATGACTGGCTGTGTCTAATGAATAGGGCTTTTTTGGGGTAGAATCACCTCACCTAATTCCTTTGCCCCTAGGTTTAGCTGTTCTTCAGCTCAGATGGGTGGTGGAGCTTGGCTGGCCCCAGGGAAGGACTGACACAGCTTTCAGGGAGCTACAGACTCTAAGAATGTCAGAGGTAGGGAAATGGGGGCCTGGTGAAGGTTGCACAGTGGTGGAGCCAGAACCCAGACACCCTGAGTCTCCATCTGTTGCCTTTTTCTTTCTGACTTGGTGTAGCTCTGAGGTTGTTCTTATTGAGGTGAGACAGGACGCTGTGACATAGATCTGGAGTTTAAGCCCTGGGCTTTGGCAGGAACAAGCAGGAGTACATGTATGCCTTCCTCTGTCACACCCTCCCAGGATGGATTTTGCATATCAGGAGAGATGGAAGAACTAAGTGGTGGAAAGCTGGAAGCCTTTGAAAGTTTCCTTTGAATGGAGACTCTACTAGTTTCCTTCTCCCTACCTCAAGGAGACAAAACTGAAGGTGAGGTTCTACGCTAGGGTAGCAGGTAGAACATGTCAAATGCTACAGCTGCCTTTACTCCCTCCTGAAACCCAGTGAAAACCACAGCAAGCCCACAAGGTGGTTGGGAGAAGAGACGATAGCTCTGAAGTTTTGGAGGCTGGAAAACTGATGGAGAAGTGGTAATTAACTTAGAACATTTGAGAAAGATAATTCTAAGCGGACAGTAGGGAAAGCAAAAAATGCAATCCTTTTACACCACAGAATCTCCTCCACTTTATGCAGCCACTTAACTCTCTTTTCTTCTGGAAGGGGTAAAACAAGAGTTACTGGACTGGAGACACCAAGTACAGAAAAAAATAAATAAAACAATACATACCTTCTACACATTCTTTCTAAGGAACTGCTGGAGAATGAATACCACCATAGCAGGGGGAAGGAATCAGTAAAGAGGGGAGTGGGCTACAGGACACAGGGATTAACACAGGAGGGAGATGAAGGGAATCCCTGAGGACTGTATACCAGACATAGAGGATGGGCAGCTTAGATCTGAGCAGTGTGACTCAGGCTGTCATCACCAACTTACCTGCAATCATCGTGCCATTGATTTAACTGGAGGACTGACTACCTGGGGAAGCCTGGGGCAGATTGTATCTGCTCCTGACTGTCTTGCTCATGTGCTGATGAAGCTCCTGTTGCCCCTCCTTGCCCTGCTGAATGGATAGACTCATTTTATATTAACAGAAGTGTTTTCGTTGCCCAACCCTCAGTGCTAAAGGTAGGCCCAACCGAATTTAGAAACAGAAAATATGAGCCAGGCACGGTGGCTCACGCCTGTAATCCCAACACTTTGGCAGGCCGAGGTGGGTGGATCACTTGAGGTCAAGAGTTAGAGACCAGGCTGGCCAACATGGTGAAATCCTGTCTCTACTAAAAATACAAAAAAAATTAGCTTGGCGTCCTGGTGTGCACCTGTAATCCCAGCTACAGCAGGGATTACAGGAGGATTGCTTGAACCCAGAAAGTTGAGGTTGCGAAGTACCAAGATTATGCCATCATACTCCAGCCAGGGTGACAGATTGAGACGGAAGAAGAGAGAGAGAGGGAGAGGGAGGGAGGAAGGAAGAAAGGAAGGAAGGGAAAGAGGAAGAAAGGAAGGAAGGGAAAGAGGAAGAAAGGAAGGAAGGGAAAGAGAAAGAAAGGAAGGAAGGAAAGGAAAGCAAGCAGAAAGGGAGGGAGGGGAAGGAAAGAAGGAAGGAAGGAAAAGAAAGCAAGCAGAAAGGAGGGAGGGAAGGAAGGAAAGAAGGAAGGAAGGAAGAAAGGAAAGAAGAAAGGAAGGAAGGAAGGAAGGATAGAAGGATACAGAATACAGAAGAGTACCGATCAAGAAGAGGAGAAAATAAGAAAATACAAATACAGAAGAGTCCCAATCACCCTGACCTGTACCACCAGATGCCCCCATTGTGGTGACCTGCCCTGTGTTTCTAGGACTTGTTCATGATCTTGCCTATCAATTTTCTTAGGAAGGGCTCTTGTAAGTTCCATGGGACCATGACCAGAGACTGTTTAGCTTATTCCCTTTGGGAAGGCTTCATTTAGCAAAGGCAGTATTTTTACCCCTCCATAGTGTTGTGGGTGGATAGTGTCCCCTGCAACCCTCCACACAAACAATATGCTGAAGTCCTAACCTGTGACATTTGGAAATATGGTCTTTGCAGATGTAGTCAAGTTAAGATGAGGTGGATACTGGATTAGGATGGGCCCTAATCCAGTGACCGGTGTCCTTATAAGGAGACACAGACAAATAGAGAGGAAAATGTTAGTTGAGGATGCAGACAGGCACACAAAGGGAAGATGGCCATGTGAAGATGGAGGCGGAGATTGGACTCACGCTGCTGCAAGCCAAGGGGAGCTAAGACTACTGGCAGCTGCCAGAAGCTAGAAGAGTCAAAGAAGGATCCTTCCCTAGAACCTTTGAAGGGAGACGGCCCTGCCGACACCTTGATTTTGGACTTCTAACCTCCAGAACTGTGAGAGAATAGTTTCTTTTGTTCTAAACCACCCAGTTTGTGTTAATTTGTTATGGCAGCCCTAGGAGGGTAGGACACACAACTTCATTTTTTGTTTGCCACTCACTTTTTCAAAACTAAACATTTTCTTACTTAGAGATGTGTACATAGATGTAAAATCATAAAGAGAAGTAAAGAATAACATAAGTCAAAGTTGTCAGATGTTTGGGGAGAGAGGAAGGGTGAGGGGTAGAGAGAGACACATGGAACTTCCAAAGGGACTGGATGGGCTTATGTGGGTTTTCATGTTATGTTCTTTAAACCATATGTACATTTTTTAGTTTTAGAAATGGGGTTTCACTGTGTTACCCAGATCAGAGTGCAGTGGCTATTCACAGGCACACACATAGTGTACTACAGCCTCAAATTCCTGGGCTCAAGCCATTCTCCTGCCTCAGCCTCCCAAGCAACTGGGACTACAGGTGTGCGCCACCACTCCCAGCCATATATACATTTGTACATATTACATGTATACATTTTAATGTACTCTTCTACGTGTATAATACATTTAACAATAAACTTTAACAAATAAAACAAAACATCACCCTCAAAACCAAATTAGCTGAGCTTCCTAATCTAGGAGAGATGGCACCAAATTAAGCCAAATGCAGGCCTGAGGACATGAGCGTTGGCACCAAGGTGAGCATTTAGCAAATCGGAGCCCCTTGTGCTAATGGAGATGAATAATAAATAAGAAATCTGAAAATGACATAGATCATCAACCAACGCTAAGTTTACCATTAAGACCTAATGGGAAAGTCTCAGTAGTGCCAAGTTTTGAGAGCCTGGCCTCAGCTAAACAATATTAGGTCAGACTCACAAAGCCCTTTGCGGCAAGACACTCCCATTTCTCCGGCTCACCTCCTAATAGGATGGCCTTGAGACCGTTTTAAGTGGTCTGCATTAAGCAACATTGAATCCCAAAGAAAGTCATTCAACTTCTTTGTATACATGGAGGATGAACATTCATTTTGGGGCTGTTGGTCTATAATTCCTGTCTAACACTTCCAGTCTTTCTTCTCAAGCAGAGAAGGCAGACCTTAGGCTCAGCACTTTGACCATATGCGGGTCTGCTAATACACCATTTATTTTTGTTTCATCTTATTTGTTTGTACAGGTTACTCAGTGTTAGGAGAATTTTTGGCTTTCCAATTTACAATAGTGTTATAAGATTTCTTCTTTAAGTAATTATATTTTTTTAAAATTTCTAATTTTGTGGGTACATTGTAGGTATATATATTTATGGGGTACGTGAGATATTTTGATACAGGCATGTGATAATCATATCATGGAAAATTGGGGTATCCATCCCCTCAAGCATTTGTCCTTTGTGTTACAAGCAGTTTGATTATACTTTTAGTTATTTTTAAATGTACAATTAAATCATTTTGACTGTAGCTACCCAATTGTGCTATCAAATACTAGATCTTATTCTATTTTTTTATGCCCATAAAGTTTTTTTTAAATAATTATATTAAGTGGTATATATAGGTGGTGTCCTAATTGGGAAATAATCAAGAATAATGTCTTTGTACCAAGCACAGTGGCTCACTTCTGTAATTCCAGTGTTTGGGAAGCTGAGGCAGGAGGATTGCTTTAGGTCAGGAGCTCAAGACCAACCCATCTCTACAAAAAATAAAAAATTAACTGGGCATGGTGGTGAGCACCTATAGTCCTGGCTACTTGGAATGCTGAGGTGGAAGAACACTTGAGTCCAGTAGTTCGGGGTTACAGTGAGCTATGATTGTGCCACTGCACTCCATGCTAGGCAACAGAGTGAGACCCTACTTGACCTGATACTCACTTCTGTCATGTTATCTTTCCTTATAGAAGGGGAAAGGCCATTGAGATAAGCTAAGAGTCTTCAGATTATCTTTCTCTCTGTGTCCTCTACCCCACCTGGCACCAACTGGGTGTGTTAGTCACTGGTGTACCCCTGGCTGAGGTATTACTCTTTCTCTAGTCTCCTCTCAATGCCCCTCCACTCCCTGCCCCAATATCTGGCAACAATAAGATGGGGAAGTGGATAGTTTTAGAAGATGCACAGATATCCCATTAGTCAAGTATGTGACCAGCAAGAGATGAGTTCTTTTTTTGTTTTTGAGATGGAGTCTCACTCTGTCACCAGGCTGGAGTGCAGTGGCATGATCTTGGCTCACTGCAGCCTCCACCTCATGGGTTTAAGTGATTCTTCTGCCCTAGCCTCCCAAGTAGCTGGGACTACAGGTGTGTGCCACCACACCCGGCTAATTTTTGTATTTTTGGTAGAGATGGGGTTTCACTATGTTGGCCAGGCTGGTCTCGAACTTCTGACCTCAGGTGATCCACCCACCTCGACCTCCCAAAGTGCTGGGATTGTAGGCATGAGCCACCGCCCAGCTGGGATGAGTTGTTTCAGAGAGCCTTGTCCTATGTTTGGTTCCTGGAGGGGACATGGCATAGGTTCCAGAAGAAAAAGAATGAGGTTTTCACTTTCTAGGAGTCATCCTCTACCATATGCTTGTGGAAATGATGAGACCCTTATATATGCAGCAGTTGGGAATGATTGGAAGTGCACATAATGTTAGATGGTGTGGTATTTGGATGCTGAAGGAAGAATTCAGGAAAAAGAAGTGCAGGGTAGACTAGTTGATCAATGACAGCTTTAGGGGTTAGGCAGAAATGGAGGCAGGGCTTAAAGACACATAGGAGTTCTTTCTGGCCTCTGTACAGCATGGCACAGAGGTGAAGAATGTGACTCTGAAGTCAGACAGATCTGGATCTGATTCCCATTCCCATCCCTCACTGACTGGGCAACTGCCTTAACCTTTCTGTGTCTGGTTTGGAGTGCATAAAATGGGGAAAAATAATTATACCTACTGCTTAGGGTTGATTTAAGGGTTAACAAAGGCAATGGACATAAACAGCATCGTGCCACTACATAGTACGTGATCCATAATGAGTAGTGTCGTTATTAATCAAGCATTCCATTTATTTATACAGCAAAAACATATTGCATGGTTATTGTGTGTCAGGGGCTGCCAGGCCTTCCATGTCAGTCCCTTGAGCACTGAACACTGTGGTTTCCATTTATGTACAGGATACCTAATTATGATAATAGCTATAGTGTTCTGAATGCCAGGTACTCTGCTAGTTGCTTCATTACTGTATCGCCTTTAATCTTTATCCCCATTTTGTAGAAGCAGGAATTGAGGTTCAGAGTTTAAGAGATTTGTCCAGGGTCACATTGAGAGTGTCAGGCCTAGGATTTAAATTGTCTGCTCTCTTTTCCTGTCCGTCCGACTCTTGTTGCTACCATCCTGGATGCATTATGTCCAAAACTAAACTTGGCTTCCTCAAATGGGCTTTTTCTCTCCACTTTCCAGTCAGGGGTACCACTGGTCTTCTCCTTGTCACCCAAACCTGAAAGGCTGGAGATGTCCTCCTTCTCCACGAAGCCCCTACATCTGGTTAATCACTAGGTCTTTAGTTCCAATGTATCTTTTCCTCTCTGTTCCCCTTCCTGGCCAGGCCCCCATTGACTTAAGCCTGGACTTGTTCTTCTCAGTCACACAACACTTAACAGCAGGAATACGTTCTGAGAAATCCGTCGTTAGGCAATTTCATTATTGTGCGAACATCAGAGTGTACTTATACTGCACACCTGGGCTATATGGTGTAGCCCAAGCTTGTCCTGCATGTGGCCCAGAACAGCTTTTCTGCTTTTTTTTTTTTTTAGCTCCTCAGCTGCTGTTAGTGTATTTTATGTGTGGCCCAAGACATTTCTTCCAATATAGCCCAGGGAAGCCAAAAGATTGGACACCCTAGTGTAGTCTGTTGTTTCCAGTGTTACTGTACTGAATATTGTAGACAATTGTAATGCAGTGGTAAGAATTTGTGTACCTAAATGTATCTATACATAGAAAAGGTACAGTAAAAAGATAAGAATAAAAAATGATATACTTTTATAGAACACTCACTATGAATGGAGCTTACAGGACTGGACTTTGCTCTGGTTGAGTTGAGTGGTGAGTGAATGTGAAGACTTAGGACATAGGTCGTCATGTGGTACACCACCATAGACTTTGTAAACATTGTACACTTAGGCTACACTAAATTTATAATGAAAACTATTTTTTTTAGACGGAGTCTTACTCTGTCACCCAGAGTAAGGCATAATCGTGGTTCACTGCAACCTCTGCCTCCCAGGTTCAAACGATTCTTCTGCCTCAGCCTCCCGAATAGCTGTACTACAGGCGCATGCCACCACACCCAGCTAATTTTTTGTAGTTTTTGTAGAGATGGGTTTTTGCTGTGTTGGTGAGGCTGATCTTGAACTGCTGACCTCAAGTGATCCTCCTGCCTTGGCTTCCCAAAATGGATTACAGGTCTGAGCCATTGTGCCCAGCCAAAAATTTCTTTCTTTAATAATAAATTAATCTTAGTTTACTGTAACTTTTTAACTATATAAACAAAAATTGTTTACTTCTTAACCCTTTTGTAATAATAGAGCTTAACATAAACACACTGTAGAGCTATAGAAAAACATTTTCTTTTATCTTTATTCTATGAACTTTTTTCATATATTACTTTTTTTTTTTAGAGAGAGAGGTCTCACTGTGCCACCCAGATTGAAGTACAGTGGTATGACCACAGCTCACTGCAGCTTTGACTTCCCAGGCTCGAGTGGTCCTTCCACCTCAGCCTTCTGAGTAGCTGGACTACAGGAATGCACCACCACACCTGGCTAATTTTTCAATATCTTTGTAGAGACAGGATTTCACTATGTTTCCCAGGCTGGTCTTTAGCTCCTGGGCTCAAGCAATCCTCCTACATTGGCCTCCCAAATTGCTGGGATTACAAGCATGAGCCACCGCCCTCGGCCTACATTTTTTCTTTTAACATACGTTTTTGTTGTTGTTTTTACTTTTAAACTTTTTTGTTAAAAACTAAGACACAAACACACACTTTAGCCTTGTTCTACACAGGGTCATCATCATCAATATCGTGGTCTTCCACCTCCACATCTTGTTCCACTGGAAGGGGCCAAACACACCTGGAGCTGTTATCTCCAATAATAGCAATGCCTTCTTCTGAAATACTTCCAGAAGAACCTGCCTGATGCTGTTTTACCGTTAACTTTTTTTTTTTTTTTTTTACATAAGTAGAAGGAGTGCACTCTAAAATAATGATAAAAGTATAGTATGCTGGCCAGGCACAGTGGCTCCTGCCAGTAATCCTGGCCATTTGGGAGGCTGAAGTGGGAGGATCGCTTAAGCCCAGGAGCTTGAGACAAGCCTGGACAATGAACTGAGACCCCTTTCTCTACAAAAACTAAAATAACTAGCTGGGCGTGGTGACATGCACCTATAGTCTCAGCTACTCAGGAGGCTGAGGTGGGAGAATCACTTGAGCCCAGGAGATCGAGGCTGCAGTGAGCTATGATTGTACCACTGCATGCCAGCCTGGGTGACAGAGTGAGACCTTGTCTCAAAAAAAAAAAAAAAAAAAAGGAAATACGTAAACCACTAATACAGTTGTTTATTAGCATTATCAAGTATTACATATGGTACATAACTGTATGTGCTCTGCTGTCATACAACTGGCCACACAGTAAGTTTGTTTACAGCAGCATCACCATAGACACATGAGAATACATGGTGCTATGACATCATGACAGCTGCCATCATCACTAGGTGATAGGAAGTTTTTAGCCCTATTATGTGTTAGGGTACTGCCGTCATGTATGTGGCCTCTCATTGACTAAAACGTCATTGTGTGGTGCATGACTATTTTTGCCATTGCCCGACAGGAGAGGTGAGGTTTACACAATCCACTTTCATGGACTTCACCAGAATTTGATAAAGCATTCTTAAACTTTTCAAGATGTGAAAGCATGACAGTTTGTTATTGTCTCAGCTGTATGTCAGTGGTAGACGTTTATAGCGGGCTCCCTGCAGTGGTACGAATACGTAAACTGCTTAGACTATAAGCTTTCTCTTCCACTCAGGAAAGCATGTTGGGAGATCATTGCTCTCCACTCTGTTTGTGTTTTAAAGTGTTCCTCTTTAAACAAATGGTGCTGGGACAACTGCATAGCCACGTGCAAAAGAATGAAGTTGGGCCCCTATCTCGTATTATATGCAGAAATTAAAGATGGATCCATGACCTAAATATAAGACCTGAAACCATAAAAGTTTTGGAAGAAAAAATAGAATTAAATCTTCATGATCTTGAATTTATTAATGGATTTTTAGATATTACACCAAAAGTATGAGTAATAAATTAAAAAAAATAAAGTGGACTTCATCTAAATTAAAAACTTGGGTGCATCAAAAGTATCAAGTAAGTGAAAAGACAGCCAACAGAATGGGAGAAATATTTGCAAGTCATGTATCTGATAAGGGTCTAGTATCAGAATATATGAAGAGCTCATATAACTCAATAATAAAAAGACAAGCCGGGCACGGTGACTCATGCCTGTAATCCCAGCACTTTGGGAGGCCGAGGTGGGTGGATCACAAGGTCAAGAGTTTGAGACCAGCCTGGCCAAGATGGTGAAACCCCATCTCTACTAAAAACACAGAATTAGCCGGGTGCAGTGACACGCACCTGTAATCCCAGCATCTCGGGAGGCTGAGGCAGGAGAATCGCTTGAACCCGGGAGGTGGAGGTTGCAGTGAGTCGAGATCGTGCCATTGCACTCCAGCCTGGGCGACAGAGTGAGACTCTGTCTCAAAAAATAAATAAATAAATAATAAAAAATAAAAGGACAAACCATCCACTTTAAAAATGGGCAAAGGCTTGAATAGACATTTCTCCAAAGAAGATATACAAATGGACAACAAGCTCATGAGAAGATGCTCAGCATCACTGGTCATTAGGGAAATGCAAACCCAAACCACATTGAGTTACCATATCACATGCACTAGGATGGCAGTAAAAATGCCAATAATAAGGAAAATAACAAGTGTTGGTGAGGATGTGGCTGAATTGGAAGCCCCATAGTCTGCTTGTGGAAATGTAAAATGGTTCAGCTGCTGTGAGAACAACTTGGTGGCTCCTTAAAAAGATAAACACGAATTTCCACGTGATCCAGCAAATCTCTTCCTAGGTATATACCCGCCAAATGACAACAAGTATACAAATATAGGTACACACATGTTCATACACACTAGTCACAGTAGCCAGAAAGTGGAAACAACCCATGTGTCTATCAGTGGATGAAAGGATAAACAAACTGTAGTATGTACATATAATGGAATATTATTCACCGATAAACAGGAACGAAGTATGATATAAGCTATAATGTGAATGACCCTTGAAAACATGTTCAGTGAAATAAGCAGATGTGTCACATATTGTGATTGCATTTATATGAAGTATTCAGAATAGGTAAATCCATAAAGACAAAGGAGATTGGTGCTTGCTAGGGGTTGGGAGGAGGGGGAAATGGAGAATAATTGCTTAATGGGTACAGGGTTTCCTTTTGGGGTGATGAAAATGTTTCAGAACTAGAAGGGTGGTAGTTGTACAACATTGTGAATGTACTCAATACTACTAAATTCTTCACTTTGAAATGGTTTATTTTATGTTAAGTGGATTTCAGCTTTTAAAAAGGTCTACAAAAAATAAGGCTTTCACAAGCTTTGCTGCTTTAATGATTAGTAGTAACAGGTGCTTGGTAGATACCAGTATTTCAGAATGCAGTTGTTCAGAGTCACTGTCGTGCACCACCATTCCCATCTAAATTTTTTGTATTTTTAGTAGAGACAGGGTTTCACCATGTTGGCCAGGCAAGTGTTGAACTCCTAATCTCATGTGATCCACCTGCCTCAGCCTCCCAAAATGCTGGGATTACAGGTGTGAGCCGCCATGCCCAGCTGGGAATTTTTTTTAACAGTGCTGTGTGTATCTTAGTTTCTTCATCAATAAAACAGAGATGGCAATAGTACCTGCCTTGTAGGTTATTGTGAGGATTAGAGATACTGGCTATAAAATGGGTAGAACAAAAATGGATGCACTGTAGGTGTTTAAGAAATGATGGCTCTGACCATCAGTCCATGGCAGTTAAATGCTGGAGCCCACAGGAGAGGCCAGGAGGATGGTAGAGAGTTCTGTTCTGTGGTTTCCCTGTGATTAATGCAGACTCTGGTTTCTTCTGTATTCCTTTCCTTGCCCAGTATTGATCCTCCAAAAGGTAGAGAATGGAGACCTGAGCAACAAGATTCTGAAGATCACTGATTTTGGCCTGGCTCGGGAATGGCACCGAACCACCAAGATGAGTGCAGCGGGGACGTACGCTTGGATGGCACCCGAAGTCATCCGGGCCTCCATGTTTTCCAAAGGCAGTGACGTGTGGAGGTAAGGTCCACAGGGGCAGGGGACAGCATTTCCCAGGTCCTTCTTGGTGGCACACACATTTCAAGACTTGGAGAATTGAGGTTACATAGAAACCCCGGCACCCAAAATAGGTCCAAGTGACATCCCCCCAGAGTTATCTGTGCTAATTCCCACGTTGCCAGGGGACAGTTTCTAATGCTTTCATCTACCAAAAAAATCCCTGAAGTGTTATACACAGGCTGCTTTGTGCTGGTGACTGTTCCCTAGGAAAGGCCAGGAGATTCCAGGGGCAACATGTACTCCCATCTCTGCCCTGAAAGATGGGAAGGATACTCAGTCCCTTCTGGAGATCTTCGTGAGGATCGGCCTGGCTTGCTCAGCGACAGTGCTAGGCTTTCGTGGCTGAACTTGGGAAGGGGATTGACCCAGTGTTCTTACTCTAAGCTCCTGAGCCAATGACTGTTCTTTGTGCAATCTCTTTTTCTTGATGGCCTAAAATTATCTTTTCCAGGTATCTAGTTAATCTTCAGTCAAGGCTCTATCTGTTGATATTGACCCAGAAATGGGAAAAAACAGGTCCCAAGTATGTACCCAGAACTGCAGAACCACAGACTAGAAATGACCAGCCATCCTCCTAGTAAAATATGAGCCCAGAAGGTTGCAAGGATATAGATCTAAAAATTTTCCCAGCTGAGGAAGGATAAGCAGCTACCCAGTATATGTTGCCATGGCTGTGGGAGAGTAGCATCACCTTGGTATACAAAAGAAAGGATTGGAGCTTATCATTATATATCAGTCTATGGAGTTATTGTCCAGATGTGTTGTAAAGTGAGCTTCTGTGTGTGTGTGTGTGTGTGTGTGTGTGTGTGTGTGTGTGTATGTGTGCATGCATATTTTAAATAATAGCTTTATTGAGCTATTATTCACCTTGAGCTGTTATTCACATACCATAAAGCTCATCCTTTGTATACTTTAGAGTGTATAAGTTGGCCATATACAGAGGCTCATAACTGTAATCCCAGGACTTTGGGAGTCTACGGTGGGAAGATCTCTTGGACCCAGGAGTTTGGACCAACTGGGCAACATAGCAAGACCCCCATCTCTATAAAAAATTTAAAAATCAGCCAGGTATGGTGGCATGCACCTGTAGTCCCAGCTACTCAGGAGGCTGAGATGGGAGGATTACTTGAGCCTGGGAGGTCGAGGCTGCAGTGAACTATGATTGCACCATTGCACTTCAGCCTTGGTGACAGAGTGAGACCCTGTCTCAAGAAGTAAATAAGCATGTAAGTCAATGGTTTTTAGTATATTTAAAAGGTGTGTATGAGTCACCATTGCTATTAGTTTTCTAGGGCTGCTGTAGCAAATTACTGAACCTAGAGGCTTAAAGCAACAAAGTACGTGCTTTTGTAGTTTGGAGGCCAGAAGTCTGAAAGTGATATGGGCAGGGCCATACCCTCCAGAGACTCTAGTGGAGATAATGATTTAAATAAGTATTCTGGGTATTAGGATATGGACATAGCTTTTTAGGGTCACCATTCAGCACATTACAACCACTATCTATTTCCAGAACTTTTTTTTTTGTGTTGGAGTCTCATTCTATCTCCCAGGCTGGAGTGCAGTGGCACAATCTCAGCTCACTGCCATCTCTGCCTCCCAGGTTCAAGTGATTCTCCTGCCTCAGCCTCCCAAGTAGCTGGGATTATAGGTGCACACCACCATGCCTGGCTAATTTTTATATTTTTGGTAGAGATGGGATTTTGCTCTGTTGGCCAGGTTGGTCTCGAACTCCTGACCTCAAGTAATCTGCCTACCTTAGCCTCCCAAAGTGCTGGGATTATAGGCGTGAGCCACCGTGCCTGGCCAATTTCCAGAACATTTTCTAATCACCCAAAAAAGAAGCCCCATATCTATTATCAGTCGTTTCCTAATCTTTCCTCCTTCTACTCCCTAGCAAACACTAATTTACTTTCTGTCTGTATGAATTTGCCTATTCTGGACTTTTCACAGAAATGGAATCATACCATGTGTGGTCTTTGTGACTAGGCTTTTTTCATTTAGCATAATGTTTTCAAGGTTAATCCATGTTGTAACTTATATCAGAATTTAATTTCTTTTTAAGGCTTAATATCTTGAATTAATTGCTTTAATAAAAAAGAAAAAAAAGGCTTAATAATATTCCATTGTATGGATAGACCATATTTGTTTATCCATTCATCAGTTGATGGGCATTTGGGGGGTTTTGGTTTTTGGCTGTTATGAATAATGCTACTGTGGACACTTGTGTACAACACAAGCTTTTGTGGAAACATATTTTTTCAGTTTTCTTGGATCTATATCTAGGAGTGGAATTGCTGAATCATGTAGCAGTTCTGTGTTTAACTTTTTGAGGAACCACCAAACTTTTTCATCGTAGCTACACCATTTTATTCTATTCCCATTACCAGTCTTTGATTGTTCCAGCTTCACTACATCTTTCCAATACTTGTTATTGTCTGTGGTTTTAAAGAAAGTTACTATGTCCATCCTTGTGGATGGGAAATAGTATTTTATTGTGATTTCTATTTGCATTTCACTAAATGACTAATGATGTTGAGTATCTTTTCATGTACTTATTAGCTAATTATATCTTTGAACCTGAAGAAATGTCTTTTCAAATCCTTTGCCAATTTAAAAATTATAGTATTTGCCTTTAAAAAAAATTTTTTTGGGGGGTGCTGTGACTTGGATATATTTGTCTTTTTATTGTTGAGCTGAAAGAGTTCTTCCTATTCTCTTGTCAGAAAAAGGATTTGCAAACATTTTTTTCCATTCCGTAGATTATTTTTCCACTTTCTCAAGGCTAGTCTTTGAAACAGTGTTTTTAATTTTGATGATGTCTAGTTTACTTTGTCATCTGTGTCATATCTAAAAAACATTGCCTAATCCAAAGTCATGAAGACTTACACACCTATATTTTTTTCTAAGAGTTTTATAATCTTAGCTCTTACATTTATGCCTCTGATCCATTTTGACTTAATTTTTGTATGTGGTGTGAAGTAGGGGTCTAACTTCATTATTTTTCATGTGGCTATTCAGTTTTCCTGGCCCCATTTATTGAAAAGACTGTTTTTTCCCATCAAATTATTTGTCTGGCCACTTTTATCAAATGTCAATTTACCAGAAATATGAAAGTTTATTTCTAGATTCTCGGTTCTACTCCATTAATCTATGTCTGTCCTTATGCCAGTACCACCCTTTCTTAATTAGTATAACTTTGTGGTAAGTTTTGAAATTAGGAGATGTGATTCCAGCTTTGTTCTTTTGAAGATTGTTTTGGCTATTCTGAGTCCTTTGCATTTAATAAATCTTAGGATAATTTTGTTAATTTCTACAAAATAGATGGCTGGGATTTTGATGGGAATTGCATCAAATCTGTAGCTTTGTGGACCATTGACGTCTTTTTTTTTTTTTCCCAGACAGTCTCACTCTTGCTTGAGCTGTAGTGCAATGGTGTGATTATGGCTCACCACAGCCTTGACCTCCTGGGCTCAGTTGATCCTCCCGCCTCAGCCTCCTAAGTAGCTGGAGCTGCAGGCATGCCCCACTTTTTCTGTTTTTTTGGAGAGACAGGGTTTCGCCATGTTGCCCAGGCTAGTCTGGAACTCCTGGGCTCAAGTTATTCACCTGCCTTGATCTCCCAAAGTGCTGGGATTAGAGGTGTGAGTCACTGTGCCTGGCCCTGTAGACATCTTAGTAAGTCATCCAATCCATGATCATGGGATATCTTTCCATTTATTTAGAACTCCTTTAACTTTTTTCAGTGATGTTTTGTAGCATCTGTATATTGAATCTTATTTTACCATGCATTAATTACAGGGTGAAGTAGCTAATGAGAAGAAATGAGTAACTTTCCTTGTGCTATCTGACCTGATCTCATTAAGTTGAGTTGTATACTGATACTCAGCTGTTTTTGATATATAAAATCAGCAATTTCATGTTTCAGTTTAACACTTTCATTGCTTGACTATATGCTAATGAGATTAACACATTAATTAAGCTAAGCTGCTGTTACAAAGAAGCCTGCAGATATGGAGGCTTAAATGAGATAGAAGCATATTCTCTTTCAAGAATCAGTCTAGATAGTCCAGGCTGGCAGGGCAACTGTGCCCCATGAGATCTTTTAGGAACCTAGGTTCTTTTAGATTCCCCCAGTGCATTGACCTTAACCGAATGGTTAAATGGGGTGACTGTTACATGTGTATTACAGTTTTCATAAAAGAGGAAGGAGAGCTTATTCATGTCAAGCATAGTCTACCTTTAATTTGGAGACCATCCAGAAGCTGTACACATCTCTGCACACCCCATTTGCCTGCACTTGGTTATGTGGGCACACCTGGCTCCAAGGGAGGCAGACAATGTGTGTTCTAGCTGGGCAACTGTGTGCTCCACTAAAGCTCTTACTATGGAAAACCAGGAAGAGTGGATTTGAGGGGACAGGCAGCCACTTGTCACACTCAACTTTCTCTTGCGTTTCTTAATGGAAAACCATGACTTCTCAGCGGCGTGATTGTTATCTACCTCCAATATTCCTACTAGGTTTCTTCTTCCAGCCTAACCTTGAAATTGCTCAGGTTTTATTGTCACACATTCCAGAGGTTTCTGCTGGCGATGATTTGGACAGAGTTGTGTCACATATCCAAGCATGTTCCCAGTGGGAAGGGAAAGCACAAATGCCTCACATGGAGGCTTCTCAGGATGACAGAAATGGTAGATAGGGAAGGACAAGTCCATTGTAGAACTTTTTCCTCCACTGAAAGAATAAGGGCAGGACCTTTCAGCTTTTACCCTAAGTATCCTTATTGTAAGACTAACCTCTAGGTCTTGCCCTATAACCATGATCCTAAAAGTAGGCTTGAAGAGCCTCTGGTGAGAGGCATCTGATAAAATTATTCTGCTCTCTAGAGGAAATCGCTTGGAGGTAAACCTGAAATCAAAAGCACTTTGGATGATGTGTCTTGGATATTGCCACCTGGTCAACCAGTAGGTCTCTAGTTTCTCTAGTCTAAATTTGTTCCCAGGACTTAGGCCTCGTGACTCAGTTTGGCTGATGATCGTGGTTTGAAAACATAATTTTTGTTTTCAGTCACCCCATTTAACCATTCGGTCACCCTGCTCCCTAGCTGTCTTAGCTTCTATGCTGCAGGATTTCCTTCAAGGCACAATTTATAATCCACTAAATGGGCCTTTCATTCCTCCTTCCTCAAACCTATCCATCTAAGTAGCTCTAAACGGTTTCTCACCTTTAGCGGAGGAAAATGTGTGCCCACTGCTGTACATGAAGCAATGCTTGTACACTAGTAACTGTTGTTACCACCTACAAATGCTTAAGGGCTAGGGTCTGTGGTAATGTTATACATATTTTATATTCTTCACAAGAATCCCCAAAAGTAGGGATCATTATTTCCATTTTATAGGTGAGGTAACTGTGCTCAGACAGTTTCAGTCATGTGCCTAAGTTCTCCCAGGTGGCAGACATAAAGCTATGATTAGAACTAGATGTGTGTGTAGTGAAAATCTGTGCTTGTAGTTATGCCACCATCTGTACACTCTTGTTCCTGCACTTAAGGCAGCCTCTTTCTCAATGATCAGCCCACTGTGCCTAGGGCCCAGCAGGGTGTCCCAGGGAGGGGCAGGGCATGCCTAGGAATTTGGTACAAAGCTGTTTCCCAAACTGACTTGTAACTCACTGACTCATTTAAGAAGTGTTTGTGGAATGCTTGCCCTGTGCCAGGTACTGGCTGAGTCTGAGTGCCCCACACTTCACCCCTCCTGGAACTCATCCAGGGCTGGGGGCCTCTGCGCCTCTGCTATTCCAGGTGCCCAGGACCAACTGGTTTGTCTTCAGGCTTTTTGAGTGTGCTTCTAAAGTTCTCCTGCAAATGCTGTGATGGAAGGTGAGATGATAAAGGACTGGATCCTCAACTGTGTAAGTTTCCCAGTCTGCTTGGATTGGGGACTGCCTCAAGAAGGCTATTGCTGAAATCTTTACCTTTCTTTGTGCCGTGTGAGTACAGCAGTGTTACAGTCAGAGGGCATTGTCCCACAAGGCCTTCTTGCCTATTGGATGTGGGATGAGGTGGAGGCATTTTCTTAATCATTTTAAGTTTAAAAAATTACAATAGTAAAATGTTTTCTATAGAAAAAAATTTGAAAATATGAATAAACAAGAAAGAAGAGACAGGAAAAGAAACTCACCGTGAACCCACTTATAGAGATAATGCGTATTGATATTTTGGTGTGTTTGCTCCTATTCATATGCTCGTCTGCTTATCCCTACTGGGATCTTTCTGTTTTGTAAGTTGCTTTTTGAATGTAATATAGCATGAACATATTACCACATTAACAAATATGTTGTTATGTCAGTAAGTCTATCAATATATATATTACATATATAGTAATAAATATATTATCATTTTGAATGAGGGTTCAGTTGATAACAAAAAGAAGAATTATATGCTACTTTCAGTTTACAAAGTGCTTTCACATATATTAGTTCAATTATCTTTGCCAAAGACTATTAAACAGTGTGGTTCCTGGAATGTGGGGTCACAGATAATTACCAAGTGCAAGACATTCCTCAGCCCGCCTCATTCAAGGGAGACTGGTCCTCTCCTTTCCGAGCATGGACCCTGAGCTGACAGTTTAGAGATGGTGCCCCCGCCTGGGTGGCCTTTTGTCAAGAAAGGTGGCTGTCCACTTTTCCTCACTTTGAAAAAAAAACAAACACCCCCCTCCTCCACCTCCGACCCTAGGAAATGGTTGAAGGGATTACTAAGCCTTGGGAGGTGGTTAATTATTGACTCAAGAGTAAATCCTCTGAGGGTTGGGTTAGGCAGTGAGGACTTTTAGGAAATTATTGGCTGCACTGTGGGAGCTGGTGGGTCTGTGTTGCAGGGAGGAACTCAGAGGCAGTGACTTAGCTTGAGCGGGTTCTTCCAAGCTGCTTGCAAATGGTCGTCAAAGGACTGACCTTTAAATCTTGGGAGGGGAACTAAGTTGGCTAAATCTCAGGTAAATCCCTACCGCCCACCTCTCCCTGGAGCTTAGATCCATGTAAACTTGTATTTCTCTTTAATTTCTCCAGTCTTTTTTCTGCCAACAGAATACCAAGTCTTCATTTATATCACCCACCTTCCATTGTAGAAATAAAGAGGAACACTGGCAAGGAAAACCAGTTTAGTCAGCCTCAGAAAGGCTTCTTCTCTGAATGCCAGTGTCCCTCAGCTGTCACCAACACTGTAGCTTGACATAAGCCTCCTCAGACACATTCTCATTTCAGGCCCTGTCCGAGAAGCCACAGGTCTGCTAGCCATAGATAGCCATAGATGGTAATTTCTGGATGAGGGGTAGTTGTTGGTGTTAGCGATTCCTTGTAACAGTTCTGCAAGGTCAGTATTGCTGTCTTTGTTGTCGGGATGGGGAAACTGAGGTCTGGAGAGGTGAACTTACTTCCCTAAGGGCACATAGCTGTTAAGAGAATCCAGGCATTTGACTCAAGTCTGTTTAGATCTTTCTCTGATGGCATTCTGCCTATGTTCTCACATTCCTTTTAGCTGTAGAACCCCTGAAATGGGATAGAATGCAGATGAACACAGAAACAGGCTAGGTAAGAGTAGAGCTGCCCTGGCTGAAGCTAACGGGGCCAGTCCCAGTCCCCTCTCTGCCCCACCCCTGACCGCTTCCAGGTGGTCTGAGACACCTTCACAGGACGCTTAGAGCTCAGTGTGAAAACTGTCACAGAAAGGTTGCAGGGACACAAACAGGACATATTTGGGTCTTTGAAACACTCTATGATCTTTCCAGGTAGTTAGGGTCCAGATACCAACCGTCTTTGCCTGGTTAGGAGAAAAGGGCTCTGTGGGACCTTTGGTTTTTATTCTCCAGGATGGAGGTGGGCATTAATTCCAAGAGCAAGCAATGGAGGATAACAGTGGCTCTGACCTAGGAATCTGGTCAGCAGGGCTGAGAGTTCCTGGAGGTCACTTGGTAGAGGCTCCCCAGCATGACCACTACCTGGATAAGTCACATGAAAGGTTTGTCAGGAAGTAAAATAGTGCAGTTTTGATGGTGTTTAGGTTTTACTCTAGCCTGCAGGACTGTCTGACCACTCACTCACTCCCGTACCCACGCACCCACCCACTCACATATCTATGAGTGCTTCATGTGTACCAGAGCTTGGGCTAGGCCCTGAGAATGCCAAGATTAAAAACAACTCTCCCTGCTCTTTAGGAGCCCATAGGCTGGCAGACAAACAACTACAATACATGGCAGCCCAAACAGCTGAGTAACATCTCGGGATGTTGGGAAGGCATCCTAAAGTGTCCAACACTATTCCCATCAGCCTCCAAACTAAAATCCATCTCCTTGTCTAGACAAGTCAAGGCCAACTGGCTACCAGGCTTTTTGTTGTTTTCCTGGCAAGATGCATAAAGAAAGCGATAGTGTTTGAAAGCCTCACTGGGGTAAAGCCATCATCCGAGGAATGAATAAATGGTGGGACATTTGAGTTAGATCTTGAAAGATGATTAGAGTTTACCAAGCAGAGAAATGGTAGAAGGCATTCTAGGGAGAAGAAATTGGGAATTGGTCTGGGCCCACCATGTTGTACTCTGTGTATGCCCTTAGTAATATGCTACTAAACACGTCTAAAACTTGCTTTCCTTATGTGCAAAATGTTGATAATACCTATCCGAATTGTTGTAGAGATACACAGTGATGTTTGTAAAGTACCTTAGCACTCTTCACATATAAGGTTTCATAATAAATAGCTACGGGGTTTATTATTATTATTATTAGTTATTTTGAGACAGAATCTTGCTCCGTTGCCCAGGCTGGAGTCCAGTGGTGCAATCCTGGCTCCCTGCAACCTTTGACTCCCGGATTCAAGCAATCATCCTGCCTCAGCTCCCCAAGTAGCTGGGATTACAGATGTGCACCACCACATCTGGCTAATTTTTGTGTTTTTAGTAGAGATGGAGTTCTTGAACCACTGACCTCAAGTGATCCGCCTGCCTCGGCCTCCCAAAGTGCTGAGATTACAGATATGAGTCACCATGCCCAGCCTATTATTGTTTTTTAGATTAATGTGATCTTCGTTGCTGGTTGCAAAACTATTGTTGAGTTTGGTGTTGAAAACATAAGGAGAGCCATTCTTCTAACTATTCATAGCCTTATGGTTTCTTGTCTTGACTTATTCCTGGAAGGACCGAGTGCTGTGTGATTGTGTCTGGTTCTGATTGTGAATTCACAGACTAATTCTTTCATTAAGCTTTGTACTCCACATTCACTGACTCATGAGACACGAGAAAAGAAATTCTTTGTGTGGACTTGAAAGATAGGGAGGGCACACTGAAGTTCTCACAGCTGATGTGCTGCTCTGTTCTACCGATGTGGTCTACCCTTGTGAAACTTTTCCCTTTGAATTAGACAAAGATCTTGGTTAAGGACCCACTCACACTGATCCGGAGGCAGAAATCTATTCAACTTAGTGGGCATTTAAAGAAATCTTTTATAGAACAAAATCTGCTTTGAGTGCTTAGCTGTCTGCTTTTTATAAAGCTAAAACAATATATATATATCTGTTAATCCTACCACTTTGGGGGAAAAAAAATGTATCTGTGACAAAAGCTGAAGTTTTCTTAAAACAAAAAAATGTATACTTGGGAGGCTGCCTTTCTCCCAGGTTATTTCATTAATAATAGTGACAACAGGCCAGGTGCGGTGGCTCATACCTATAACACCAGCACTTTGAGAGGCCGAGGCAGGAGGATCACTTGAGGTCAGGAGTTTGAGAGACCAGCCTGGCCAATGTGGTGAAACCCCGTCTCTACTAAAAATACAAAAGTTAGCCAGACATGGTGGCATACTCCTGTAATCCTAGCTACTCGGGAGGTGGAGGCAGCAGAATCTCTTGAACCCGGGAGACAGAGGTTTCAGTGAGCCAAGATTGCGCCACTGCACTCCAGCCTGAGTAACAGAGTGAAACTCCATCTCAAAAAAACAAAAAATAATAATGATAACAAAAGAGCTATGGCCATTGGGCACTTACTTAAACATTATAGTAGCTCATTTAATTAAACAATAGCCTAGCCAGACTGATAGCGTTATTTGTGCTTTACAGATGAGGAATTAGAGGCTTAGATAGGTGTACCTTGCCCAAGGTCATATAGCTAAGGAAGTATGGAAGAAAACTCGAAAACCTAGTGTGCTTCACTCCAGAGATTTTGCTTTTAGCTAGTAGGCTTTATGGCTTCCCTATTATCACGTTAGTATTTCTATTTCATTAGTCTCACTGTGTGTTGGGGGAGAATGTGGACTGCTCAGAAAAGCCTCGTGAGCTATTGGAGTTAAGTTATACCTGAGTTTTATTACATGGCTTCTGTCTTCTTCATCTCCTTAGCTATGGGGTGCTGCTTTGGGAGTTGCTGACTGGTGAGGTGCCCTTTCGAGGCATTGATGGCTTAGCAGTTGCATATGGAGTGGCCATGAACAAACTCGCCCTTCCTATTCCTTCTACATGCCCAGAACCTTTTGCCAAACTCATGGAAGGTAAGTAACCCCTGGCCTGAAACAAACTGGAGACACTTTGCTTTCTTATAAGCACTGGGTAGAGTTTGGCCAATTCTATGAGATCGGTTATTGAAAGAGGAGATAAAGTTTTAGTCACCTAAGGAGGAATCCTATGGGCAACTGGAAAGGCTTCTTCAAGATGACGTCCACACCCTGCTGCAAGCAGGTCACATCTCCAGGGACTACAGAAGTTAAATTAGTAACAAAAGCCTGCTATCCACTACTTCAGCATATTATTATCTAATGCAAAATCAGAAAATACAGCAACTTTTATGCTGGGACCTCTGAGTGCCTTTAAGAGAAGTGAAGAACATCTGAGGAGAAGGAACTCTAAAAGTCATCTAGTCAAACCCCATAATTTTGTAAGTAAGGAAACTAAAGCTAAGCGAAATCGAGTGGATGGGTGGCCGCCCCATTAGGGAGTGGCTGAGCTGCGATTAGGTAGAATTCACTTTCCCTGACTCCCACTAGAATGCTTTTCATCCTCTCCTCCTCATCACCCCATTGTGGCGGGAAAGGGCTAACTCATTTATGGGAAACTGAGGCCCAGGGCATAGTTCCCCATTGTTCGTTCTTGAATCAGGTAGTAGCATGGTAAATTGTGTTATGGTAATGCTTTGTACAAGAAAACTCTTTGGGTTCACTTTTCTTATTCTTAATTAACAGCCAGAATGGAATGAGTATTGAACTGCTGCATCTTATTTCCATTTTCACTCTTTATGGTTGTAATGGTGGGCAGCTTGGTTTACTTCCTGAGCCTTATTTGAGGTTGTATAAGATCTGATCTCTGTTTCTGGAAGAAGTAAGAGGTAGTTTTCTGGAAAGTGAGGCCATGTAATAGCCTAAGTCTTATATGTTTGCCTCTGTCCACTCATGCTCTCTGTGTATCCACTTGTTCTATTCAGACTGCTGGAACCCTGATCCCCACTCACGACCATCTTTCACGAATATCCTGGACCAGCTAACCACCATAGAGGAGTCTGGTTTCTTTGAAATGCCCAAGGACTCCTTCCACTGCCTGCAGGATGACTGGAAACATGAGATTCAGGAGATGTTTGACCAACTCAGGGCCAAAGAAAAAGGTAAAAAAAAATAAATAAATAAAACGAAAAGAAAAAAGATATGCGTTGAATTAGTAGACCTCATCCACTGGGGCCTCTGGACTGGGTCTGACTGACCACCCTGATTCTAGCATGCTCACCTTCCTGCTTGGTGTCTACTTAATTGTCCAAACCAGAGAAGAAGAATTACCAGTGGGATGTCATTACCCTGCCAGCTGGAAATATGAGAGGTTCTGGAAATATTTCTTGGTTCTATAATGGACTTCTAGAGGAAGGTTAACTTGATTCAGGGACACTTCAACCTTGAGGATAGTTATCAGAACATCCTTCCAGTGTCTTTTTGACATCAGAATCAGAAATAGAATATGGGCTAAAAATACCATAGGTCTGAAATTGTGTGTCATTTTTCATGTTTTTATGAAAAGTATTTCAAGCCCAAACCAACCAGGGAGTTCAGAGACTCCTACCCTACCAGAGATCTGCCTTTTTGTTTCAGTGGCCATTCCCTAAATGGCCCCTTTCTGTTCCCTCAGTGTGTCCCTAACAGTATACACACAGGTGAAGCCAGTCACATGCAGCTATATTGCTTATATAGGGGCAGGACTAAATCTAAGGGATGTAGTTAGGGGCAAGAGGGAAGTCTTTACAGATTTGGTTAATTTCTTTTTTCTCACTCTGCACTATGGGAATTTGGGAGGTTAATAGCCATATGATAATGATAGCTAAAATTGTTTATGGCTTTATGGTTTCCCACTTTTTCCATTTGAAAGGTTTGTTGAGACCTTTTCTGTCGGTTTTATCCAGAAGTCCTATGGCTCCTGCCATCAGTGTGTAGGGCAGGTGTTACTATTTTTTCCATCTCGGAGCTGAGGGTCGGCAATTTGCCTGAAGTAACAGAGTTAGTAAGTGGGGAAGCAGAATCTTGAATGTGGGTTGTCTGATTCCAAAAACCTATATTCTTTGTAATATTATATCAGTCCATTCTCACGCTGCTAATAAAAACATACCCAAGACTGGTTAATTTATAAAGGAAGGCGGTTTAATCGACTTACAGTTCCACAGGGCTGGAGAGGCCTCAGAAACTTACAGTCATGGTAGCAAACAGGTCCTTCTTCACATGATGGCAGGAAGAAATAAAAATAAGTGCCCAGTGAAGGGAGAAGCCCCTTATAAAACCATCAGATCTCGTGAGAACTAACTCACTATCACAAGAACAGGATTGGGGAAACCACCCCCATGATTCAATTGTCTCTACCTAGTCCCTCCCAGGACACATGGAGATTATGGGAACTACAATTCAAGATGAGATTTAGGTGAGGATACAGCCAAATCATATCAAATATCATTTTTGTTCCCTTACACAAATGACTTGTACATAATTTCTGGAGCTGATTTGAAGAGATTAAACTCTTTTTATGGAATATAGCAATTCTGAACACATTACTGTTTGCCAAGTCAATGAGCATTCTCTAGAAGAATGGAGTGAACTTACAGTGACTCTTTAGGGACCCTGGTGGGTGGACCTGCACTGACTGTTGAGCAGAATGATTATGAAAGACTGTTCCTCTCACTAAAGACTATTCCAGCTAGAAGAATCCCCGGAGTTGCTGGCCATTTTTTGTTTTGTTTTGTTTTGTTTTTGATTGCTGAGTCACTGACTCTTGGTTATCTTTCTTTTAATTGATGAAATTATAAGGGTACCAGCCAGTAAGAAAAATGAAGGTTGGATTTGTCAGTAAGTAGTTACTAGGAGTCAAACTCATTCTTATAAAAGCTAACATTTGTAGAGCATGTGCTGTGTGCCATGCTTTCTTATAATTTATATGAATTATCTTATTAATAAGGTAATAGTTGTCTGTTTCAATGATGTCAGTGCTATTAACTCCATATTACATGTGATGCCCATATTAACTTGCCCAAGGCCACACAGTAATGATGGTGAAGCTGGGACCTGAACAGGCAGTTTGTTCCAGAGTCCTTGCTCTTAGCCACCATGCTAGGATGTCTCTCTGTTATAAGGCTTGTTGTTTGGTAAATGAGAGTAAAATGTATAATGAGCTTTCTCTCTGGAGACATTCTTCTTAACTCGTTCTGTGTGGAAGATGTGATTTGCAAACTGTGCAACACAAATAGGCGTTGCACAAGTACAAGACACACCATGTTTGAGTGTCCTCCAGGTGAATGGTGTCATAGGCATATACGCCACAAATATCCTGATTTACCCTGTGATTCAGCTAATTCCTCAGGTTCGATCAACCTACTGCTTCTGAGTATTATTGTGAGAATGCATTGGTGTCATCTAGGATTTGCATTCCATTAAAGAGAGAGGCTTAGAGCTAAACATCCCTTAGACAAGAGCATGCAAGAGACAGGGACTTGGGAAGCTTGAAATTAGCTTTGACTTTTAAACTTTTACACATAACAGGAAAATAAACCAACTAGGAATATTTTTTTCTGCATCTTCCATGAATTTTTGTTCTCTTGGTAAGGAAAACAAAGTCATGGGACAGGGGAAGCAAAGGATTTGGAGACATTTATTTTTGTGAGGAAAATTTTTATTTTTTTTGAGGAAGAAGTAGTTCAGAAGTTCAAGTTCAACTCTTAGGAACTTATGATAAATCTGTGTTCCCATAAAGGATTGCATTCATAAAATCGCACTCTATCTCCTATTATTAGTTCTATTCATTCATTTATTGACTCAATAGTTATTCAACCACTGAGCACCTACCACATGCTAGACACTTTTCAGTGTGCTAATTCTTTTCTCATTTATTTTCTATCACTGGTTTTTTTTTTTTTTTTGGGAGACAGAGTTGCTCTGTTACCCAGGCTGGAGTGCAGTGGCGTGATCTTGGCTCACTGCAACCTCTGCCTCCTGGGTTCCAGTGATTCTCCTGCCTCAGCCTCCCAAGGAGCAGGACTTACAGGCACCTACCACCACGCCCAGCTAATTTTTGTATTTATAATAGAGATGGGGTTTCACCTTTTGGCCAGGCGGGTCTCAAATTTCCAACCTCAGGTGATCCACCCACCTCGGCCTCCCAAAGTGCTGAGATTACAGGCATGAGACACCACGCCCGGCCTTTCTGTCTGTCACTTTTATGGCTGTTTTGACATTCTCCTGGGGATGGAAGACAAGCTGAATGGGGAGTTTATAGCATCAGAACATTTTATTCATTTCTTGATCTCTTTCCTCTCTTCCAGTGTTCACCTGCTGCTCGGCTCCCCCAATATGGGTTCACATGCTTGTTTTCTAGCTCTAGGTTCCCTTTCTACACTATTTTGTTTTAATCTGGAAATGGTTACTTCTAGTGAGTATTTCATTGAGAAATTAGGTTTTGACCACGGAAGTGTTGCTGTGACTCCTTTATTGAAGAACTATCCTGCTTTTTAGACATGGCTCTCTCAAGTTCTACCCCACACCCCACTTTAATCCTAGGCCCAGGGTAACCAGCATGAACAGTTTAAATTCTAGATTTAAAAATTTTATAGACATGCTTTGTTTTCTTTCCTGTTTCCTGGTTCCATATCCCCTCCCTTCTTTCCAGGAATTCAGTGCTGGGCTCACTTATGAACTCATGCAGAAGGATAAAGGGGAGGTAGGTAAGAGGTTCTGCCATCTGATGTGGCTCCTACTTCCATTCTCAGAGCAGGACAGAGGGGACTGTTCTTGGTCACAAGAGGCAACTCCAAATGGGACTTGGTCCCAGTTCCACCCTCTAGCTTTCTGGCTTCACCTCTCCCGCTAGCAGTGTGACTGACTGTCCTTCAGGTTTTGCAGGGGCCCAGCCTACTCTAGGGTGACATCTCCTGTGCTCATTAATGGGTTGTTTCAGGGGAGTGTGATAAGAGTAGCAGCCGAATTTGGTTCTAGAGCAAGTGCCTGAAAATGACCTCAGGAAATGCTCTCTTTTCCCTTGCTGTACTTTCATGATTCTTCCAGGGCAAACCACTGCCCTTTAAGGTACGGTGCAAGTTGAAACCACATAGCTCAGTGGATTCATTCCCCAAGTGAACATAAAGATTTAGAAGACGTGTCTCACGTACCTTTTGAGCAGCCACCCTGGAAATATGTTTTTATTTGATTGTTAGGTGTTGCCTGGAGGATGATTTATGTATAGTAGATACATTTTAAGCTGGATTAAGTTGGCTCTGGTTTAAAAAACATCTTTTATGTAATAGAAAAATCTAGGCTGGGCACGGGGGCTCATGCCTGTAATCCGAGCACTTGGAGAGGCTGAGGCATGTGGATCACTTGAGGCCAGCAGTTCGAGACCAGCCTGGCCAACATAGTAAAATCTAATCTCTACTAAAAATACAAAAAATTAGCTAGGTTTGGTGGCACACGCCTGTAATCCCAGCTACTTGGGTGGCTGAGGCATGAAAACCATTTGAATCAAGGATGTGGAGGTTGTAGTGGGCTGAGATCACGCCACTGCACTCCAGCCTGGGTGACAGAATGAGGTGCTGTCTCTAAATAAATAAATAAATAAAGTAGAACCAAGTCTGTAAATAAATACATGATTATATTTTCTATTCAAACCTCTCTTTATATATTTAATCACAGGCAATTTTAATGAAGGAGGAAGGATTAACTAGAAACTGTCAGCCCCCATCTCTAGGGCTTGGCCTATGGCTTTAGCTTCTCTGGCTGTCCACTCAGTATGGCTGTTCTGAGCCTTCCTTTCCCCACCATTCAAGGTGACCTGGTGTATATTTACCAGCTGTTGAGTCCTCTTTCTCTCTACTGAGCATCAAAGGAGAGCTCTCCAGGGTGCCATGAGCCCTCTGGGAGCTCTCAGGCCTCTGTACTGAACATCCCAGTCTTTTCTCTGACGATTCTGCCCATCCTGCAGGAACTTCGCACCTGGGAGGAGGAGCTGACCCGGGCTGCACTGCAGCAGAAGAACCAGGAGGAACTGCTGCGGCGTCGGGAGCAGGAGCTGGCCGAGCGGGAGATTGACATCCTGGAACGGGAGCTCAACATCATTATCCACCAGCTGTGCCAGGAGAAGCCCCGGGTGAAGAAACGCAAGGGCAAGTTCAGGAAGAGCCGGCTGAAGCTCAAGGACGGCAACCGCATCAGCCTCCCTTCTGGTCAGTGGCCAGGGACTGGCTGGGAAGTGGGAGGAGGGCAAGGAGCTGGTGTGGCAGAGGGTTTGTGGGAGCCTGCAACTGTGCTTGGAAACATGATACCCTGGGGCTCAAAATCTAGCCTATTTGAAATGGGCCATTCTGTTCAGTGGAAATACTGGCGTGCTGAAAATCTACCCCACTCCAGGGAAATTGTTGCATGTGAGTGAACACAGAATATGAAGTGAGGACAACCTGGCAAGGTCCAGGCTGCTAGAAGCCTGGTGGCTCACAGGGGCACATCTCACCTTAGGCAAACCTGGAGAAGGAAGCATGAAGTTGGCGGGAAGCATTCCAGGGTGTGCATGTGTGAGACACAAGAAGTGTTGGCTCTGCAAAATAACTTGTCTCTAGGTTTCTTTTTTTTTTTGTTTTAAGACAGAGTTTTGCTCTTGTTGCCCAGGCTGGAGTGCAGTGGCAAGATCTTGGCTCACTACAACCTGCACCTCCTGGGTTCAAGCAATTATCCTGCCCCAGGCTCCCGAGTAGCTGAGATTGCATGCGTGCGCCACCACGCCTGGCTGATTTTTGTATTTTTAGTAGAGACAGGGTTTCACCATGTTGGCCAGGCTGGTCTCGAACTCCTGACCTCAAGTGGTCCACCCACCTTGGCCTCCCAAAGTGCTGGGATTACAGGTGTGAGCCACCGCACCCGGCTGAGGTTTCTTTAATTAGTTCTCTAATTGAGATTAGGTTGAGTGTAATAAGAATTTAAATGGTAAGATTAAACCAAGAGGCTTAGTGTATAAGAATTTACATGATAAGATTTACATATGGCCTTTCAGACACACACATCAGTTGAATAAAGGCACATTTATTGTACTACAGCCTTGGGGAAGATAGATATAAAGAAATATGAAACTATGAATTAGAATCTTTGTGGTGTGTAATGTATCCATGGAGGGAGCTGAATGCTAAAATGTGTGTTGATGTGGATTAAAATATTCATTGTGTTCTAAGTCTATAAGGTCCTAGAAAGCAGGCTTATTAGAAGTGTAAGGAACAAAGAAAGAATGGTCTAATAGGGGCAGGAGCAGATGATGTTAAGCACTAGCCTGGTGGCTTAAGTACACATAAGGGAACTCATTCCATGCAGTTGAGTGAATATGCTCATGAGCCGTGTTTGCTGGTTTCCTTGCTGCACATTTGTTTTTCCTTTCGGGCAGCATGGAGTCTTTAAGCGCCCCTTGAGCATCTAGCATGTGCCAGCATATTGTTGCATGCTGGGATGCAGATAGAAAAACTGTAGTTCCCACTCGCAGGGAGATCACAGTCTAATGGGGAGACATAGGTGCAAGCAGGCAGCTGTTTATTATACCTCTTCGATAGAAGAGGAGACTGAAACTCGGAAATTCAGAGCTGTAAGTTTTACATTCTTTTTTTTTTATTTTTTTTATTTTTTTAAGTCTGATCTTCATATCTTACAAGCCAAGGTTTTACATTCTTTATGCTGTACCATAACTTCCTTTGGAATGTATCAGAATTGGAGCCATTTGCTCCAGCTCCCTCACTGCCCTAGGTTCCCACAATGGCTAGTTGTTGATGCCCTGCTCTGTCTGCACTTAGTGAGGAGAATCAGTCTCCCTGCGTCAGTCCCTGAGTAAAGAGGACCAAATCTATCTGATAATAGATTATGTAAAACCAATCATTTTAAGTTTCCTAGAATAATCAACAATATCTCATGAGCTAAAAAGCTATTCTTAGTACATAATTGCTTGATCTATATTCATTATATAGACCGCTTTATGAAGCTCACTAATGAAGTTCACTTGCACAGTGAATTTTCCATCTTTTCATATATTCCTCTCCCCCATTCCCTTGGGAAAAGAGATGATTCTAAAAGAGAACGTTTCCCAGGTGAACAAAGAGCTTTTTAGGAAACTGGGGCCTGTCCCTCAAGGATGCTGAGGAATGTCAGATTTCTTATATGAATTTGCTTACAGGAAATTTTAATGCATACACGTGTTTGTCTTTCCCCAAGCAGATTTCCAGCACAAGTTCACAGTGCAGGCCTCCCCAACCATGGATAAAGGAAGAGTCTTATCAACAGCCGCTCCAGTCCTCCTGCAAGTCCCACCATCATTCCTCGTCTTCGAGCCATCCAGTGTGAGACTGTTTCCCAAATTAGCTGGGGCCAGAACACACCAGGGGCACCTGTCCCCTGCTCTGTCCAGCCACCGACTGGTCCAGGCTTGCTCCATCCATAACTTCTGCCACCTCTCCTCGACAATGTGTATATACATGCACATATGTACGCAAACCCTTAGCCCTCCCCCTTGTCTCTCTCCATTAACTTTACTACTGCCTCCTCTACCTTATAGTCACATATCAGCAAAGGGATTTGTGGGTACTAGTGGGATCTTCAGTGGTTCGCAAAGCAATTTAGAAACTGGTTTGTGATGTAGATCAGGTTGCTACCTGGCCTGAGAACCCAGCACACTCTTTGCCATAATTAGGGCATCATTGTTTTTCTTTTGTCCATGCTTCCCAAGGAAGGGTTTTTTTTTCAAAGTACAGACCCTAAGGAAACTTGCCAAAGACTTTATAATAGGCCAAATCTGGACCAGTTTTATCTTTGCTGCAGTATTTGCTTAAAAAAATATACTCACACATACATATAAGTGTATGTGTGTGTGTGAATATACACCTATATGTGACTGAATTCGTTTCCCTGATTTAAAGTCAGATTTTATTTAAAAATCCCAGATTTCTACCTTCCTTGAAAAATGAAATCAAATCAGTGGGTTTCTTTTTCCACGTGGCTGCAGTTGGCTCTATAGCAGCTTCCATATACTCCATATTTTGCCTCAGCCCCGTCAACTCTTTGTGTTTTGGTAACTATCTCACTTTGCTCATTGATGACATAAGCACAGTCCCTGGGGCTTGTGGGTCTCAACCCTTGCTCCCGAGGTATTAATGTCAGAAAAATATTCCTCCTCTCTTATCTCTCTTACTCTAGGCCTGTTCCTTCCCCTCTCCTACTCCTGACTTCCTTTTCCATAACCTTGAACTCCTCATTTTCTTCCTTCTCAGCCCTTTCTCTTTCCAAGAATTTCTGCATTTCCACACCTTCCTTACCCCTTGTCTTTTTTTCCCCCTTCACCTGCCTCCTTATTTGCTCACTATCCAATCCCACCCAACAAAACAAGTTCCTTAAGTCAGATCTGTTTGGAACTCTGGTGTCTGGCTGGCCTAAGCTCTAGCTTTTCATTGGATGTGTGAAAACTGAAGACGTGTTCTTTCCATGTTTAATACTTTGAGAGAGCTAAATGATTGGTGGCTGAGAACGCCATTACTTTCCTGGAAGGTTCCACTTGGGCACAGAGTTTTTGATAAGGTCTAACTTCCCTGCAGCTCCAAATGTGTGTCTGTGTGTCTGGTGGTGTAGAGGCTAGTTTGGGGGAGCCCTGTCTGTCCATTTTCTAGATCCTGTCCCAACCCTTGTTATTTACAGTGACACCAGGTGAAAGCAGCAAAACCTGGGGCAGGAGCTCAGTCATCCCAAAGGAGGAAGGGGAGGAGGAGGAGAAGAGGGCCCCAAAGAAGAAGGGGGCGGACGTGGGGGCCAGGAACGCTTGGTCAGAAGGAGCTTGCCTCAGGAGATGAAGGGTAAGTGCCAGATGACATGAAATTCTTTCTCACTTGAAGATGGATGCACCATTTAAACATATGATATGAAATATCTTTTTTTCTCTGTCATGTGTTTGAACACTTGCTGAGAAATCACAAGCTTCTTAATCTTTGCAACAGTTTTTCAACCTCCTTGTTCCTAGAACCTCCTAGGATAGGCAAGGAAAACTTTTTCCATAAAGAACCAGATAACACCTGTTTTAGGCTTGTGATTCCTATGGCCCTGTCCCAACTGTTTAGCTCCACTATTGGAGCACAGAAGTCACCGTAGACATGGGCGACATGTAAATGAACGAGCATGGCTATGTTCCAGTAAAACCTTAGGAAAGCAAGTGCCTGGCAGGGTTTAACCCACCACCTGTAGTTTGCCAACCTCTGAAGGTGTTCTACTCAGAGTGGCGAGTAGCCCAAGCATGAACCAAATGCAAAAAGTTTTGCCAGAGTGTTCTGCTTATGCTTGGCTCTTTCTTAAAGCATTCATGCAGAAGAAAGAGAAGAAAGAACGGAAGTTAACAGGACTCTCTTGCCTAGAGGCTCATCCTGAAGCAGGGGCAGGCAGCCCTGGTAGTGCAGTTGTATATAACTCCAGGGCTACCAGAACTTCTTTCTGGCCTTACCCCATTGCCACACTGCCATATATGACAGCCGCCTCTGGGCAGTGCACAAGGGGGCTGAGAGCTGTGAATGTGCCTGTGTTCCCACTTGCGGGCTTGAGGCCTAGGGGTCAGATTCTCCCCTGAGCCTCAGTTCTTCACAGGCCGTGCACTCATAGTGTAGTAGTGAAGATGTTTGACTCTGGCACCAGACTGCCCGGGTGTAAACCCTGGCTCCACCACACCTAGCTGTGTGACCTTACGTTTTCTCATTTATAAATGGGATAACATTATTACCTGTCTCATGGAGTTGAGGCAAGGATTAAATAAGTTCATCTTTGTGAGTGCAGAGAGGATGAGCTGGCCCATAGTGAACATATGTAAATGTTAGCTGTGATGACACTTACTGCTTCTCATGCAACTTTACATCATACCCAAAGAATGGATGGAACTATTTATACTTCATATTCTTGGCGTTAGAAGCTAGCACAGTGTTTCTTGATGTTTCCATTAAATAAGTGCAAGGATAGCCAGCAGTCTCCTCTGCGTTTTTTAGTGACTTTCTAAAGAGCTTCTCAGGTTGAATATTAGCATTACAAGTGCCCTGAACCTGCAAATGGCCTTGGTAGTCCTTTAAATACTAAGATTTCATGTCCAAAATCTGTTACTTTCCCATGTCAGATCTGAGCTGAAGGTAAAAATAACAGTTTGATTCATAAAGGATTGACTCTCTGAAGCTAGGCTTGGAAATCACTAGATACCTTTGAGCAGAAAGTTTAGATATGTAGGGCAAACTACCTCAGCTATGTAAGAATCCAGCAATGGAATCCATGAGGGACGGCAGATTCTTCCACTAAGTTTTAAGTGAGAGCTCTCCAGTTTGTCCTTTGAGCCCTGGGCTGGAGTGGGGTTGAGCTGGGTCTGAGAAACTCAGTCACCCTGAGTCTCTTGATATTTCTTTACATTAATGTGATTCCAGATAGAGTTCAGCAGGCTGGCTATGGATTTTAACAATTCCTATGGTTCTGCTTCATTTAAAGATTTTTTTTTTTTGTCTCGGTAGTAAGTTAACTTTATTTCACATTGCAAAATATTAGCTTTGTCTTTTTGTTTTTTTCCATTTTGTGGAGAACGGGGGTCTCACTGTATTGCCCAGGCAGGTCTCAAACTCCTGGGCTCAAGCTGTCCTCCCGCCTCTGCCTCCCTAAGAGCTGGGATTACAGGTGTGAGCCACAGCGCCTGGCAAATATTAACTTTGGAATTTTTTTCTTCCTCACAAACTTTTGAAGGAATGAAAAAACATATGACTTACTTTTTTCATGATTCTTAGTTCCTATTGAAGAAATAAAAGTATATTCTACCCAGACTTGAATGAAGACCTCTTTAATGTCAGAAATTTTGGGAACTTCTATGTGATAATATTTCTAGTTTTAGTGCCTTTTGACTGAAGAAAATATGTGATGACCAAAAGCCATTTTGAATTTAGTAATGTTAAGTGAGTTTTGCGTCCTCATTCTTTTAAAAAATAATACATATTTGTCCAAAACATACATACCTGTCTATAGACCACTTGGGTATCTATGGATTCACAGGCCACCTGCAACTATGCTGCAGCTGCCCACGGGTCTTTGTCCTGGGCCTGTCATGGCTTAAGCAGGACCATCTTGTTAAGATCCTTTCATGGTGTGGGCTTTGCAGCTGAACAGTGGGAAGGCAGCTGGCGATGTAGTGTGAGCACAGCCTTGGGTGTTGTGGTGTGGGAGAGGCTGAGCTGGATGTGCCCTCCATTGCCTGCTACTGATTCTCTTTATTCATTGAAGATCCCCCTCAGAGACGTGAGAAAGCTAATGGTTTAAGTACCCCATCAGAATCTCCACATTTCCACTTGGGGTGAGTCTCATCTTCACCCTTTCACCAACTGTCCTGGTAACAATCTCCCTTCCATTTCCTTGTTCTCAAGCATTCCCCATAGAATCAAGCCTCATTATTGCCAGGGTTGAACTGACTTTTTTGTTTTTGTTTTTGTTGTAAGCAGTACCATTGTGCACCTTGGGAAAATTCCTGTGTTGTTCTAGTTTTACCTTATTCTTCACTCCACTGACCACTCCAATTAGGATACTCCTGGCCCTCTTGGTTTTCGAGAGGCAATATGTAGCTATTTATCCTTTGGTCTTCAGCACTGGTTTTGACTTCACTCATCTGGATTTTCCTGGATCCGGAGCTGGAAGTGATGTTACAAGGGTCTCAGTTGGCAGCCCCAGGCTGTGGGTTTGGCAGCATGCTTGTCTCTTGCTCTATATTTTGGTTGAAACCGGTGGTGGTTGTGATGTCCTTTAATTTGCTTGTATTTCTGATAGCACTCGAAACAATTCCGAGGTCAGGGAAAACGCTGGTCCTCTGTCTCTCTCAAGATGGCTGGGACTTTGGGGAAAGTGGGCTTTAGTTGAATGATTCTTTCTAGCCTTAAAAAAAGAAAGCCACTCTGGTCGTAATCCCGATATTTCCAGGGTAACCATAGCCCACGGATTCCTCAGTCCTCCCTTTTACTGTTCTCTAGGGAAAAGACCAGTGCTTCTAGGCCTCTGGTTCCTGCCTCCTACAAGGGGGTTGGCAGGGTGCCCGGGCTGTATCCTCGGAGAGTTACCGGCTTTCCATATGAGCTGATTACAGGGATTTGAAAGCGAGCTCCTGTCCTCTGTCTCTCCATCCCCCAGACAAACCGAGGGCTCTGCTTCAGCACTGTGCACTACCCACATAGGTCTGTCCCACAGTGCACTGGGTTGGCGTGGCTTTGTTGGTTGATTTTTCATTTTGAAAAGGGGATGGCTTTGAAAGTTGCCTAAGCATGTCATAAAGCTTGGAAGGAGAGCCTGAGAAACGCTGTGCGTGGAGTAGCCTGGTCCACCTCTGCTAGCTTGGCTGCCCGGCGCTTGCCTGGCTTTGCAGGTCTTTGCATCACAGTAACTGTAATGCCACAATGTGTTGTGTTCAGTGTCTGCTTTGAGTGCTTCTCCCTTAAGATGGGCTCAGGCAAGACCCCTGCCAGCAGGACCATCCTTATTCTGTCTGCTTGCCAGCCTGCCCGCTAGTTCTTTCTACAGTTCCCTAGCAGCATGTGAGGGGGGTGGGTCATGTCACTGCCCTTTCTTCCCTGGAGCATGTACATTTCTGTTTGTGAAGCAGGTGGGCTTGGTAAGAGTCATTGCCTATATGTACTCCAAGGCTCTTTGGTAGAAGGAAGCAGGTAGGGAGCGACATCTCCATAGACCCATGGAGCTGAGGGTCAAGTAAGGAAGGTAACCAGTTCTAACAGTTTCCTCTTGTCCTCTGATTCAGCCTCAAGTCCCTGGTAGATGGATATAAGCAGTGGTCGTCCAGTGCCCCCAACCTGGTGAAGGGCCCGAGGAGTAGCCCGGCCCTGCCAGCGTTCACCAGCCTTATGGAGATGGGTAAGCATGGCTGTTGTCTTGGCTCTCTGTCTGCTCCCTCGGAGCGTTCTTGCCCAAGCTTCTAGGACCGTTTAAGGACCCCTAGCACTGCTTCATGGAGGCTGTCTCCCCTTCTACTCAACTCCTGCCCCCCACCCTATCTCTTCTTAGTTTGCTCTCTCCATTTCATTGAGTCTCCCCAAATTATCGTTTCCTCCTGCTGCTGTCATGGAGCCTGCCCTTGGAGTTAACTATCCCAAGGGACCAGTGGTAGTCTTCTTAGAGCGGTAAAGAAGGGTGAGGCCTTATGTCAGCCATTTACCGTATCTGGGTTTAGTTCCCCAGTGTGCCAGGTCCACAAAGCGGAGGATGGCAGTAAGGACACTGTAGCCTTCCTCCCAGGAAGCTCTTCCCCTGTTGCCCTGTGATGACTGAATGGGGGAGGTGCTTCTCCACGCTGCCTCTCAGACAGTAGATTACTGTTGTCTCTGTGGATTACCAAGGTCATAATACATCACTTGATAGAGCAGATTGGATGTCCTGCACCAGGGATTCTAATCCTTTGCAGAGACTGGTCCTAAGACAACTTGCTAGGCCATTGTTCTAGAAATCCAGAGGCCCTTTTAATTTTAAGGTACAAAAACTTTGGGAATGTTTCTGTTCTAGAGTGTTCAGTGTTCTAGAAACTCATACTGCACTTTGTGTTAAGGGCCTGGTATTAGGGTTCTCCAGAGGGAGAGACCCAATAGGAACCAAAAAGAAGTTTATTAGGGAGAATTGGCTCACACAATTACAAAGGCCAAGTCCCATGATAGGCCATCTGCAAGCTGGAGAATGAGAAAAGCCTGTAGTGTGGCTCCCTGGGAAGGCAGTAGAGTGGCTCAGTCCCAGTTCAAAAAGGTTGTTAAGGGAAACCAGCAGGGAAACCCCCCCCAGTCTGAGGCTTGAGAGCCCCTGAAAGGCCTCTGGTACAAGTCTGAGAGTCCAAAGGCTGAAGAACCTGGACTCTGATGTCCAACGGCAGGAGGAGAAAAAGTGCCCCTCTCCAGAAGGTAGAAAGAGAGAGAGGAAGGTAAGCAAGCTCAGCACCCGCCTTTTTTGCCTGCTTTGTTCTAGCCTTGCTGGCAGCCAGTTGGGTGGTGCCTACCGACATTGAAGGTGGGTCTTCCTCTCCCTGACCCCTGACTCACTTCTCAGTCTCCCCTGGAAACAGCCTCACAGACACACCCAGCAGCAGTGCTTCACCAGCCATGCAGGCATCCCTCAGTCCAGTCAAGTGGATACTCAAGTAACCATCATAGGTCCCTTATGAAAGAAGTGACCAATTAGCAGATCTGATTTTCTGCTCATAAGGAAATGGGCTCTGGAATGGAGAGTGGTTTCCCTATGTTGGGGGGGTGGATAAAGCCCTCTTGGTTCAGTGTTCAGTTCCATGTCCTGCTCATCACACCACTGGACCTTTGTGTTCCTGACACTAAGACAGGAGGCCTGGGGTTAGGGGAAAGGACCAGATTCTTTATACCTGCCACTTCATTTGCATTTCCTGTTTCTCTCCCACTCCTGTCATCTTCACAGAGGATGAGGACAGTGAAGGCCCGGAGAGTGGAGAGAGTCGTCTACAGCATTCACCCAACCAGTCCTACCTCTGTATCCCATTCCCTCGCGGAGAGGATGGGGATGGCCCCTCCAGTGATGGAATCCATGAGGAGCCCACCCCAGTCAACTCAGCCACCAGTACCCCTCAGCTGACACCAACCAACAGCCTCAAGCGGGGTGGTGCTCACCACCGCCGCTGCGAGGTGGCTCTGCTCGGCTGCGGGGCCGTTCTGGCAGCCACAGGCCTAGGGTTTGACTTGCTGGAAGCTGGCAAGTGCCAGCTGCTTCCCCTGGAGGAGCCTGAGCCACCAGCCCGGGAGGAGAAGAAAAGACGGGAGGGTCTTTTTCAGAGGTCCAGCCGTCCTCGTCGGAGCACCAGCCCCCCATCCCGAAAACTCTTCAAGAAGGAAGAGCCCATGCTGTTGCTAGGAGACCCCTCTGCCTCCCTGACGCTGCTCTCCCTCTCCTCCATCTCCGAGTGCAACTCCACACGCTCCCTGCTGCGCTCCGACAGCGATGAAATCGTCGTGTATGAGATGCCAGTCAGCCCAGTCGAGGCCCCTCCCCCTGACCCCGTGTACCCACAACCCCCTAGTCAATGTCCGAGTGGAGCGCTTCAAACGAGATCCTAACCAATCTCTGACTCCCACCCATGTCACCCTCACCGCCCCCTCGCAGCCCAGCAGTCACCGGAGGACTCCTTCTGATGGGGCCCTTAAGCCAGCAGCCCTCCTAGCCAGCAGGAGCCCCTCCAGCAATGGGTTGAGCCCCAGTCCTGGAGCAGGTGAGTCTCTTCCTCTTTTCTCTTTCCTTACTTTGTACCTCTCCGTTTGCAGGCCTTATTTTCTCTTTCCACCTCTGGATTTGAGTGAACGCCTCTCCTCCTCTTACTCAGCCAATCAAGAAATACGGTTTTGGGAGCAGGGAGGTGGCCAGGGCTGGCTGTCTTCTCTCTGACCTGTGCCGCAGGGGGTCTTCCCTGAGGATTGAGAGAAGACAGGCAGGTTCTAGGAAGAATCAGAAGACCTGGGACTCCTTTGGAATGTCCAGGCCCTGAGTCTTAGGGTAGGGTAGTGTTTTCAGGGCACAGGAAGGGCAGGAGTCTAGTTTTTCCCTGAGGAGGATGATGCATTTACCAGGAAGGAATCTTGCAGTGTAGCTGGGGAGGATATGTTCTACCACATAGCTGGGATTTTGCCTCTCATTATAGCATTAGTTCACACACTCAGAAGGCAGGCTTCCACCCATTCATCACACCTTTCAGCACTCACCCCTGACTCATACCTGCCTCTTCAGATGTGGAGATGTGTCCAGGTAAATTGCTATTCCTTGCATATGCCTGCCCTCTCCATCTGAGACCTGACACCTGGGCACACACACTCATCCCAGGTCTTTCTTGTCACCATCCCTTGCTCCCTGGGGAGACCTAAGCCTGTCTTGGAAACAGCCTCTAATCCAGTAGGGAAATGGGATAATCATATCCTTTCAATGAGATTTAAGTGTCAACAACAATTGTATTTAACCATTGGCTTGACCTGCCCTCCTGTTTTTTTGGTTATGCTCAGATATATGACCTCTTTGGGAACAGAAACCCTACCTGACTCAACTTTGGACTTCTGATACCTAGCTCTGTTCCCGTCACATGTTTATACCATGAATGAACAGTAAACAAAGAGATGAGCCCTTAAGTCAGGGGTCAGCAAGCTTTTTTGGTGAAGGGCCAGATAGTAAATATTTTAGGCTTTGGAGGCCATACAGTTTCTGTTGTAACTACTCAACTATGCTGTGGTAGTGGGAAAGCAGACACTGGATGCGGCTATGTTTCAATACAATTTTATTGTTTTCATTTTTTTCAAACAAAGTCTCACTCTGTCACCGAGGCTGGAGTGCAGTGGCATGATCACACCTCACTGTAGCCTTGACCTCCTGGGCTCAAGTATCCTCTTGCTTCAGCCTCCAAGTAGCTGGGACTACAGGCATGCACCACGATGCCCGGCTAATTTTGCAAAAAATGTTTGTAGAGATGGGGTTTCACCATGTTGCCCAGGCTGGTCTCGAACTCCTAGGCTTAAGTGATCCTCCTGCCTTGGCCTCCCAAAGTGCTGGGATTATAGGCATGTGCCACTATACCCCATCTAAAACTTCATTTATAAACACAGGTGGCCAGCTTGTGTGTCATTTGCTAACATCTGCCTTAAGTTGCTTCATTACAGATAAGACCCCCATATATCTATTATTATTACCAGATACAGGGATCATGGCCTTCTAGTTCACTATTGTGTCCCCAGTACCTCCCAGCCCACTGCATGGCACATAGTAGGTACTCCACAAATGTTTGCTGATTCATGTTCTCCTGAGTGCATAGGGATTTGGTAGTGCTGTGGGGGGAGTAGTGGATATCTAGCCTGGAAATATGGTGCATCCTCTGTTGCCTCTCCCTTTGTCTTTTTTTGACCAGGAATGTTGAAAACCCCCAGTCCCAGCCGAGACCCAGGTGAATTCCCCCGTCTCCCTGACCCCAATGTGGTCTTCCCCCCAACTCCAAGGCGCTGGAACACTCAGCAGGACTCTACCTTGGAGAGACCCAAGACTCTGGAGTTCTGCCTCGGCCGCGGCCTTCTGCCAACCGGCAACGGCTGGACCCTTGGTGGTTTGTGTCCCCCAGCCATGCCCGCAGCACCTCCCCAGCCAACAGCTCCAGCACAGAGACGCCCAGCAACCTGGACTCCTGCTTTGCTAGCAGTAGCAGCACTGTGGAGGAGCGGCCTGGACTTCCAGCCCTGCTCCCGTTCCAGGCAGGGCCACTGCCCCCTGCCGAGCGGACGCTCCTGGACCTGGACGCAGAAGGGCAGAGTCAGGACAGCACTGTGCCACTGTGCAGAGCGGAACTGAACACACACAGGCCTGCCCCTTACGAGATCCAGCAGGAGTTCTGGTCTTAGCGTGAAAAGGATCAGGGTGGGCAAGGGGGACAGCCGGAGGAGACGGGGGGGGGAGCTGGCAGGCACAGCCCTTTCTCAGTGTTGGACCCCCTGAGATCCAGCCCTACTTCTTGCACTGATAATGCACTTTGAAGATGGAAGGGACAGGGCCACTTCAGAGGGTCTCCTGCCCTGCAGGGTCTTTCTACCCATGTCCATTGGAGGGGCTGTGGCCATCAGTTCTGGCTGTGTAGGGGAGGGGAGGGGTGCGTGCATGTCCCCCATCCTCCACAGTCTTCCTTGCCTTTAGAGTGACCCTGCAGAGTCACTCAGCCAAATCTGTCTGCTGCTCCCTCTCCTCAGCCAGTTGGGTGTGCGCAGAGCTGTCCTGAGGTCCCTTTGTCTGCCCTGAGTTTGGCTTCCCAAACACCAGTATTGAATGTTCTATGATTGATTTTGCTCCTCCTCCGCTCTCCCCCCAACACCCAGCTATCAGAATCTGGCTTGGTTCGAGATGGGAGCTTTTCTGTGTCCTAAGCCCTTTCATGCCAGCAGGAAGACTGAAAGCGAGGTGGCCCAGTGTGGGGTCATAGGGCTTGATAGACCTGGCACTACCTATCTGCACTTCAAGTGCCCTACCTATTTATGTGAGCCCGCAGGTGGAAAGGGGAACTGCCCCAGTGAGAACAGGGGGGATAGGGGTGTTAGGAAAAATACAGTGAAGTTGCAGTGAAGAGGTTAATGGAGTATGTCCTTATTCTTTTTGGAAACACTCCAAGGGCAAACCAGCAACTGTTGAAGGTACCCATTTACCTGCTTGGGGTCAGGACCTGGTCAGACCAGGTTCAGATACAATCATATGCTCATCCCAGGAATAGTTTCTTAGGGGACTCGCTCACTGGTGCCAGTTCTAAGTCAGAGACAAAATTCCTGTTCCTTTTGTTGTCTAAACTTTATGTGTTATTCCCTTCCTTTGGTCTTCACTCTAATCCCTGGAGTTTGTGGGCTTTCGGTTATGTGTTTGGTTAGTAGATATCACCACAGTGCCCCAGAATAACATATGAAGGTGGGTCCTGGGCACTGAGAATTGGGAATTCACTCTCAATTGGGCCATCCATGTTGTGATGCCCTTGAAGTAAAATGGAGCCAGCAGGAGTACCTTCTGTACATGCATGTGGCAAAATGCTATTTATAGGGTGCCCAGGGAGCCACTGATGTATGATCACCTCTAGGTCCCTCATACTGGAAACTGACCAAGGCCTGTGCTGGGCTCTGGATGTGAGCTGGGTAGGAAGGATAGCAGAAGACAACCCTGACCTTTCTGGAAGTTGTTTCCTTAACTTGAAAGTTGAGCTTCCTCTAAAGTTTTCCATGGATGTCCTCGCCATGCCACTACTCTGAGGCCTCTTGCGTTATGTGTGAACAGTTGTCTTTATGTGGGAATGATGACTTGACTGGGAGTAGAGTCTCAAGGTCATTCCCCTCTTCCCTCGAGACTCTCTGAATGCTGCCCCACTGTCTTTTGTCTTGGCATATTTCTCTGGCAATGTTGGAGGTCACTCAGCAGGTTCCTTGTATTTGCTGCCTGGATGTGCAGCTGGCAACAGTGATGAATTGGTCACTGCGCTTTCTCTATAACTAGGATAGATGTCCTGCCTTGGGGGATGACGAAAGGGGTGATCTTGGTTTTCAAATTGTTCCTTGCTTTATGAGCCTATTAGCACTTTGGTTCAAGGGGCCCACCAAGTCTTGGACTGGGAGGCGCTACTGGCTTTGTTGGCCAAGGTTTCGTTATTGCTTCTCTTCTGTGTCCTTCTCTTTGTTCAGTGAAGCCAAGATGTAAAGGATTGTTTTTTGCTCCCATTCTCCTCCTCCTGGGCTAGGAGGGAAAAATGTGAATTTTACCAGAAGTTCTAGCCAACCTAGTGATTCTTCTTAATTCTTGATGGGGAGAAGTACGTAAAAAGTCAGTTCTGTGCCCTCCTTCCCCTGGGCCCTCCATAACCCTAGTCTAAGCCATGAACACATCTGTCTATACTCGGCTCTACTAAATAGCCCTCTTGCGGCCCTCCAAACCATGCTGGCTGTACACAGTGCTTTATGGTGTGAGGCAGAGATTTTTCCTTTGCTCGTTTTTAACTTTTGCCATTATGTTAGGTTGCAGCCATCTTTCCTGGAAAGATGTAGTGTAACTGCTGTAGTGTAGATTGAATGATGGCCACCCGCCATTGAGTGAGACGTTGAATGCCATCCTTACTTGTCCACTGTGGGGAAAGACAAAGGAAGCCTGGGCCTTTGCTAAGGAAATCATTGTACCTGAAAGAAGCAAAAGCAGGGTTATCTAACGATGCTGCTGTGAGCATCCACGAAGACGGAACAGTTACCATCTCACAACTCCTACACACCTGGTCTCTGATGTACCCCTACTGCCACCCTCTGTCTGTGGGACAAGGCTGGAGATGGGCTAAGGATCTGTATAGTAGCAGGTCTCAGTGGCTTTCTGTTTACTAGGGTTCCCGTGCTCTGTGGTCCTGCTGAGGAGCAGGCCCTGGAGCTGTGGATGAAGCCACTTGAGTGGCAGTAGCTGTCCCTGCTTTCCCCTGCCTTCCCTTTGCACAAAGACATACTCCTTCTGCTCTTGGCAGGTGCTCACTACCTGGAGGATGGTGGTAGGAGCAGATACTGCTCTCTGCCCCTGCTCCTCGGATCCTTCAGCTCCTACCGCTCATTCGGATTATCCCCTGTGGCCCCCCCGGGGATCGAGACTGCCGCCAGGAGGTTGAGTAGTTACCTCAGTTATCTGGAGGTTATTTCTGCGAGGCTTTGGTGGATACCTTTCACTTGGCATCCTGTGGCATCCCTAGGGTCTTCTGGTAACAATAATAGCAACAGTGGTATCTTACATTTGGACAACTCAGAATAGTGCTAACTTTTCCTCCTGACCTTTGCAAAATGACATCATTTTCCTTGTACATTTGATTCACTTGCTAGTAGAGAAGCGGAAATGCTTAAAGATGAAAATTCGAGTGAAGAGAAGTTGAAAAGTGGCTTGGACTAATTGCTGAGGCCGCCGGGCTCTGAGAACTGAACAGTTCGGCTGCATCCCCCATTCTGCTTTCGCTGTGTGGCCACAGGCTTGTCTCTTTAGCCCCTCTCAGATTTCCTTCCTTTAAAAGCAGTCATCACATGCTTCCCTCTCAAGGGCGTTGGGTGTATGTATCAGAGGTCAGTGAAGCACCGCAGCTCCTGGCCAGCTCCCAGAGGGACCTTCCTTCATCTCTACAGGGTGAGTTGCTGACGTTGAGACCTTTGCCTGGAGGGAACTTGCCTTTTGTCCTTTGGCTTCTGGAAGAGGAGTGATTTGGAGGTGGCTGAGCATGACTAATGGGGGCCCGTCAGGCCCATGCCCTTCTGCCGCATTTATGTAGCACCTGGTGTTGACAAGCATTCCTTCCTAATTCCCCCCACTTAACTTGTCGGACACAGTCTGCCAATGTCATCCTCACCATTTGTGTCTTACAGAGAAGGAAATGGGAGAGGAAGGTTGGTAGCAATGTCAGAGTGACAGTTGGCTGGCTCTGATTTCTTGGGGTCATCAGTCTATTTGTTTAAGCCTGGAATCATCCCAACTCCTGGAAGAATCTTTGGAAAAGGGTCCCCTTGCCCTTGGGACATGGGTCATGGTCACTAAGCCCCCTTCCCTCAGGCTGCTGTTGCTCAGAGACACAATGAGATACCCCTAGGACATCTAGACCTGACTTTTCAGGAACTTTTTTGCCTCTGTGGTCTCCACATGGGAGTCCTCCCCTCCCCTTCTCCTTCCCCTGTGTGAAGGAGACACCTCCCTAACGATTCTGACTCATCCAGCTCACTTTTAACAAAGCAAAGAGCAGAGGGCACTGAAGACTTGATGGCTGTGAAGGCACACCTTGGGTTGGAAACTGTGCTGGCAGGAGCCTGGTGATCAAAGCTGCCTGCTTCGTGGGTGTGTGAATTTGCACGTCTTTTCCCCTCTCTGGACTTGAAAAGCCTACTGTAAACTGGGGACGATATTATCTACTTTCGCTCCCAAAGCTAACTTTAAAATGTGTGGTCCTGGAGCCCTGAGACCTGCACAGAAGCTGCAGCCTTGCTAGATGGCTTCCCTTGGGCAGAGAAGTGTGCGTGTGTATGAAATATATGTACAGTTTTATGTTAAAAACCGTCAAATATCAGCTGTTTCTTATGGATCAACCTAATGGACCTGCCTTTCTCTTTGGCTTTAGGTCTGAGAATGACTTGTCTTTGTCAAGGTATGCTATTGTTAGAAACACATTACCAAATGCATCTCTTCTTTCAGATCAGCATTTTCCTAGACTAGGAATTCATATTAATGAAAATTCACATGTGAAAGGAAAACCCATTGCTACTTCTGGGGAGGACCTCAGTCCTGGGCTTCTCCCTGACATTGCTACCTGGATGCTCACCACTTCAGGTGCTGGTGTTGGAAGGCAGGAGGAGGAAGTAGAAATCCTGCTGCTTAAGGCTAAGTAACAGGGTTTAGGTGCCTAATTAGCAAGACCCAGCCCAGGATTTCTGGTTGGCTGTGCAGGCCAGGTGAGTCTCTTATGGACTTCCTCTCAGACTGCTGTTTCTCATTTTGTCCTGATGAGATATTGGTGGTCATGTCCACACCCTTCCTCATCCATTTCCCTTCTTGGGCCCTGGAAGTACCGTGGCCTCCCTAGTCTGTTCAGGGAGCCCTGGCTTTGCGCTTCAGCATGTTGGGCTCACTCCATGATCAGGAGCCAGTAGGACTGGTCCTTCCTGATTCTTACTGCCTGTGGTTCCCCCAACCCCTACAGGGAGCCTGCTTTGGGCCTTGAGCCGGAAAGAGAGAAGAGCCCTGGGGGCCAGCTGGTTATGGGAGCTGACTCTCTTTGTTAACCCTTGGAAACAGACCCGCCTTTCCCCTGACCCATCTTCCTACCTGTCTGGTTCTACCTGCCCTCCTTGAAAACATTCACCACCTAGTTTTACTAGGCTGATTGGCAGGTGTGGACTTGATAGGTGTCTATCGAGATAGGTATCTAACTAGTTAGGTGTCTCAGGATTGGACACCAGAATACAATTCCAGACGTGCACAGACAGGCTTCTCCTTCTGGGACATGTGGGGTAGATGCCTGGGCATTCTGAACCCAGAGGTCAGAGTAGTCACAAGCGGAGCCCTGGGGAGCGAAGGCCCCAGGGACATGGGGTTCCTTGCCCTGCGCTCACAAAGTCAAAAGCTAGGTTTCGGAAGTAGTATGCCGCCCGTTCCTGAGATCCTTCACACCTGGACACCTACCCAGACAAAGCCTGACTGAAAATTTTGATACTGCATTCATCATGGAATTTTTCAATAATTCTGATTTTTAAAAAACATTGCATTGCAATATGATTTATCTTGATTACTGAGGTTATTTTTCTATTTTTGGTGCCCCCTTAAATTTTGCACCAAGGCGAGGGCCTCACTTCACTCTAGACCCAGCTCTGCCTGCCCGTCACCTGGACCTGTGAGAGGGGCTTAGGTACCACTGTGAAATAGGTTTCGTGTTTTTTTCTTACCCTTCCCCTCAAGTCCTGAGTGAGGCAGCAGCTCTCTGGGAGTGCCCGAGTTTAAATAGGAGTGTAGACTTACAGCAATATCTGGGCGTTTTTAACTTTGAATCTACACCTGGGTGTGACATTTCCTTGGTGTTCTCTGCCTGCCTTTCCGGCTCTCTGCAGCTCTGAGGACACTTGTGGGTGTGTGTGCGCTCTGTGGAGAAGGGAAGTGATTATGGCAGAGAGGCTTCTTTAGATTCGCATCTTAAACCTTTTTGGAACATCTTTGAATTCCAGGAGAAGTGAATAAACTTCATTCATTCTCTCTTCCAGATTTCAGAAGAGACTGAAGCGAATGGAGGCTTTTTCACTCCCTGGCATGCCACGTTCCCTAGCTCTGTGCCTGCACAGTGAGTCTTCAGAATTTGGCTCATCACATCCTCTGCTAGCATCGTTTCCACCACCCTCATCATCCTCTGTCATCTTTATTTCATCCTTGTCATTTCTCCCTACCTCCAGTTCAGAAGCCATGCTGGCTGTGGCTCTTTCTTCATTACCATCAGGGTGAGGCATAGATGTATCCCGGCCTCGGTGTGGAGACTAGTAACAAATGATAAGAAATCATTAAATTTTTTCCATGTGGGGGAGTGCTATCCTAGCGATTCATATATAAATACTTTTTGACTCCTTACAATAATTCTGAGAGGTGGGTATTACCCCCATCTAAGGATGTGGAAACTGAGGCTCTGATAGTTGTGTAATTTGCCCAGGGTCACACAGCGAGGAAGCAAGTTGCTGATCTGCTTGGTTCCAAAGTCATCTCTTTTTTCCTCTGAGCACATTTCTAAGCCACTGCTAAGGCGCTCTGAGATAAAGTTGGCCTAGCTCAGGTCCACCTAGGTTTTCAGATTGCCCTTTGCCCAAGGAGGAGTTGTGTCCTTGGCTTGCCTGTCGTCTGCCTGTGATCGGACCTGCACCCAGGCTGGAGTGCAGGTCTCAGATGACATCCTCGATGCTGCTGGCTGCCTTCCTCTCCCTGTTGCCTCTCCAGTGACTCCAGAGGTTAGAAGCACACAGGAGTTGGACGTACCAATTCTGTAGCTCTTCTCCAAACACCACTGAAGGCCGTGAGCCTCTCTCCTCTGTTTCCAGGCTGCAGGTGCCCCACTGCTGCTCTTCATTCCAGCTTCTCCCCACTTTTCTCCCAGTCTCTTGAGCTTGGAAGCCTTACTGTAGCTCGTGTCTCCTCCCTGGGCGCTTGAAGTCAGGCTTTTGCCTTTCTGGCACATTGAGCCACATGCCCTTGATACCCAGTTGTAGCAAAGAAGGGAGGTGATGAATTTGCTCACTTTCCTGTCTGATTTCCCCTCACTACTCATCCTGCACATCGACTCACAACCACTCCCCCACCCCGACCCCCAGATATCTTATAGTCTAAGGCGATCTTATAGAGGATTAAGGAAAGGAGTTGGAGATGGGTTTTACTTAGTTCACAGAAAAGCTTTCTTTGGGATTTTCCTCCCCCTTAGGGCTTTTAAGTCTAGGTGAAGTGAAAGTTCACGTATGTGTTTGTTTGGTTCCTCTGTAATTAGCTACTAGTTTTTATCCCTAGACCTCCTCTGCTCCAGTGTCTTGCCCACGTGTCCTGTCCCATGTCCTTGAATTCCCATTTTGCTTTGGGATTTAAGTTATTGTATGTTGTCAACAATATTTAAAGACGAAAAAGTCCTGAAGGAAACTTATCAGATTCTTTCCTTTGGCTTTTTTTTTTTCTTTCAAGGTACTGTAAATTGTTAACTAGGGATGCCAAGCAGGCTTGGTTCAGTGGCTAAACCTCTTATTGTATTACAGTGTAATGCCGATCTCAGCCTGGTCCCAATGCCAGAGCACACAGAGACTTGAATAAAACTGTTATAACGATTACTTCTGGTTTGCTGTGGTCTTCACAAACTCATCCTTTTCTCTCTCTCTCTCTTTCTTTTTCTTTCTTTTTCCTTCCCTCCCTCCCTCCCTCCCTTCTTTCCTTCCTTCCTTCCTTTCTCCCTCCCACCCTCCTTCTTTCTTTTCTTTTCTTTTCTTTTACTCTTATTGCCCAGGCTGGAGTGCGGTGGCACAGTCTCGACTTGCTGCAACCTCCGCCTCCCAGGTTCCAGCAATTCTTCTGCCTCAGCCTCCTGAGTAGCTGGGATTACAGGCGCTCGTCACCACACCTGGCTAATTTTTTGTATTTTTAGTAGAGACAGGGTTCCATCATGTTGGCCAGGCTTGTCTCGAACTCCTGACCTCAGATGATCCACCTGTCTTGGCCTCCCAAAGTGCTGGGATTACAGGCATGAACCACTGTACCCAGCTGCTTTTTTCTTTTCTTTTTCTTCTTCTTCTTCTTTTTTTTTTTTTTTTTTTTTTAGAGATGGGGTCTTGCTATATTGCCCAGGCTGGAGTGCAGTGGCTATTCACTGGCACAATCTCACTGCTGGTCAGCACGGGAGTTTTTTGACTTGCTCTGTTTCTGACCTGGGCCGTTTCACCCCCTCCTTAGGCAACCTGGTGGTTCCCTGCTCCTGGGAGGTCACCACATTGATACCGAACTTAGTGCGGACAGCCGATCGGCATAGCGCACTACAACGCAGAACTCGGGGCTCAAGTGATCCTCCCACCTTAGCCTCCCGAGTAGCTGGGACTACAGGCACGTGCCACCACGACCAACCATTTTTTTCTTTTTAATTAAACTGAATGCTCAAGTAACTGGACTGTTTCCAGGGAGTTTTCATATGTAGGGAAAAAATAACTGGAGAAAGACAGAAATGCTGCAGAAAAGAGGAGGTGGGTGAGAAGCCTCTCTGAGGGTCTAAGAGCCTCCAGCAGGACCACTGGGGCCTTTGTGAATGATGGTGCGGAACAGTGCAGTCTCTGCTCACAGTTGACTTTCACACAGCTCGTGGATTTTGGCTTTCAGAGCCACTTGTGAGTGTGTGCTGTCTCCTCCTCCCTACCACTAACCATGCTGACATTCCTGGTGAAGTTGTGAATGGAGCTAAGAAGACAAACACATGGAGTTGTAGACATGTGAATAAGATTTACTGGCTATGAGTCACAGATGCCTTGTGGCTCTGATGCTCTTGATGGCACTCGTCAGCTGTGTGACCTTGGCAAGCCACTGAACCTCTCTGGGCCTCTTCTGGAGCAAGCTGATCACAAAGCAGCCTTTGTGCCCTCACTTTCCATGATTTTGTGTTAGGTGGGGGATGAGGATAAAGCAGACAGGATGAATCTTGTTTGAGGCCATTCTTCACTGCGTGAATCCTCTATTTCATCACTCAGCTATAGGTGGAAAAAATGACTTCTGAACTTAAATATTCAGACACCCTCACGCGTGAATGCTATGACATTTCATTTCTCTATGACCTCTTTGCTCTTTTCTCTAACACCTGGGGAAGGGTGATTCTGAGGTGAGGTTTTGTGCTGGATGCTTGGATTGTGAGGGCCACGCTGAGTTTCTGCTGAGCCTTCAGGTTAGTTTGACCAGGATCCAGATAAGCCCACTGGGCGAAGATGAAAAATTGACCAATCGCCTCACTGGTGCCATGTGGAAAGGTGCCATATACTGTTTTTGTTTTGTTTTGTCGAGACAGAGTCTCTGTTGCCCAGGCTGGAGTGGAATGGCAAGATGTTGGCTCACTACAAGCTCCACCTCCTGGGTTCAAGTGATTCTCATGCCTCAGCCTCCGCTACAGGCACATGCCACCATGCCCAGCTACTTTGTATTTTTAGTAGAGATGGGGTTTCACCATGTTGGCCAGGCTGGTCTCAAACTCCTGACCTCAGGTGATCTCCCCCACCTTAGCCTCCCAAAGTGCTGGGATTGCAGCCATGAGCCACGTTACCTGGCCAGGCAGCATATACTGTTAACGTGTATACAAATTGCTGCATGTTTCTGGAAAGCAGCTTGGCCATGTGGTATTAAGAACTGTAACACAGGCCTAGTAATCCCATTACTACTCAATAGTAATAAACACTTTCAGTGTGCCAACCGTTGCACTACAACCTATGTGATCTCATTTACAATATTTCAACATCTTTAAGAGTGGGTCTGTTATCATCTCCATTTTACATTAAAGAAAGGGCCAGAGGGTTGAGTAACATGCCCACGACCACACAATTGGCTCATAGTGGAGCTGAGATTTGTCTGATTTTGGCATCTGCGTTGTATCATAAGATGGAGTTGGATGCAGGCAAAGATTTATAAGTCATCCCAGTGTTATTTACAGGAGCACTCAAGAGACTGCAAATGACCCAGATAAGAATCTGGGTCTTCTCCACCATCTTCCTCACCCAGCAACATAGAATCTGAGACAGTGAGAGCAAGAAGGCTCTCTTTACAAATTACAAAACCGTCTAAATGCCCAACAACAGGAGGTGCTTAAACTCCGCTTCTTTTTAAGGCATTTTTTGAGTACCTTCCTGTGCCAGGTACCAGCTGGACACTAGAGATTGGCAGCTTCTTTAGGCAGGTTCTCAAAGACTATATGATCTGGTGGGAGAGACCAAAATATGAAGAAATCTTTAAAATAAGGTAGTCAGTGTCGTGATGGGGTGCTGAAGGAGCACCGTGGACCGGGTTTAGCCTGAGCTGGGGCTTCACTTCATGGAGGAAACAGAACCTCAGCCGAGTCCTGAGGAATCAAAGGCACCAAGGCAGGAGATGGTGAGATGCTCCCTCTCCTCTCAGGCAGCACAATTCTGTCTCTGCATTTTTTAAAAAGTGAACCTTGTGATACCTCACCCTGGGTTCCTAGCTCTGGTTTTATGGACCATGTGAAATACTCTGTGGCCATTAGATTATTCAAGAATAGGTTATTCGTGAAGTTAGATTACTCATGAATAATTAAGAAAATGTGAAAATGCTCATGATAAGCTAAATGGTAGGATACAAAACATTTCAAAAGCAATTTGATCTCCATTATATACAGAAAATGTATTTATATTTAAGAAAATACACATCTGATAGGCACAGGAAAAAGACTGGAAGAAAGTCAGTTATCTTTGTGGGGAGGTATCATAGATGATTTTAAAATGTTCTTTTAGAATTTATTAAACTTTTTTTTTTTTTAATTTTTTTTTTTTTAAAAGACGGGGTTTCACCATGTTGGTCAGGCTGGTCTTGAACTCCCGACCTCAGGTGATCCGCCCGCCTTGGCCTCCAAAGTGCTTGGATTACAGGCATGAGCCACCGCGCCCGGCCAATTTATTAAACTTTAAAAAAATGACTATAGGTTACTTTTCCATTCAGCAAAACAACAGGAAATGAAGTAGTTTGAGGATGCTTTCCCATCCTAACCACATTCCTTTGCAGATGCTCCAGAGGCCCAGGCCACTGGCTTCAAGGCTGTCCCCTGCCCTGAGCAGTATGACAAGGTGATTCCAGAAGCCCTGCTTATGGAAGGTAGAACTGGGGCCAACTCTCCTGGCCCCCCTCACCCCTTTCTTCACCCCTTTCCTCCAGTGGAGAGATGGTGCTGGAATGGTGAGCACCTGCAGACTGCTAGCGGAATCCAGTGAGGGCACATGAACACAGAACGTTCTAAGAAGGAGGTGCCGTGGGAGTCTCCTAGGGGCACAGCTAGTTAGGGATGTCAGGTCCCTGCACAGGCAAGCAGCATGTTCCTACAACACAAGTGCACACCCCTCTGTGAAAAGAGCTGTGCTGGGCCTAGGTCCACCACACCCTGTTTACTTGCCTGTGGAATGTGCTTCATTCAAGGCTGGGGATGATGTCCTAATCCTCGGAACCCTTGATCCCCACCCTATCTAGTCCAACTAGCTCAAGCTGGAGAACATGTTTTGCCATAAGGGGGTGGGGTGGAGGTGAGGGTGGGGTCTGCCACCCTGCCCCCTCCTCCTTTTAGTCATTGATCACACTGCTGCCATCCAACCAGGAGAGCCTGTTGTGGGGTCTCAGTGGGAGACACTGGACACTTCTTTGTGATGGAAGGACAATGGGGAGGCTTGAGAAAGATCAGCCCTAGGAAATGTGCTCATGGAACACAGGTTGGATCATGCCACACGCAATGTCTGCAGGAAAGGATCCACATTCTTGAGCACGGCCTTAAGGACCCCACCCGATCTGGCCCCAGGCTACCTTCCCAAACGCCCATCACAATTTCCCTGCTTCCAGTCCTTCCCCACCCTTAAGACTCGACAATTCTCTGCTTCCTGAAACACTTGATTTTCCAGGAATGGAGGCCTCCTGCTTGAGAGTGTATTATCCTCTTTATGAACTGACTTTCTGGCTATCTACCCAGGTGTCTAAGAAGACTGCAGCCTTTAGGTGGTCACCAAATTAAGTGGTCAGGCTGGGTGTGGTGGCTCATGCCTGTAATCCCAGCACTTTGGGAGGCCAAGGTGGGTGGATCACCTGAGGTCAGGAGTTCAAGACCAGCCTGGCCAACACGGTGAAACCCCATCTCTACTAAAAATACCCCCCCCAAAAAAAAAATTAGCCAGGCATGGTGGCACATGCCTGTAGTCCCAGCTATTTGGGAGGCTGAGACAGAATAATTGCTTGAACCTGGGAGGCAGAGGTTGCAGTGAGCTAAAATGGCACCACTGCACTACAGCCTGGGCGACAGAGAGAGTGAGACTCCATCTCAAAAAAAAAAAAGTTAAGGAGACAAGGCAAGATGGGAAAGAAGAATAGAGGGCAGATTTCGTCCTCTAGAAGATGACAGTCTCCCTGGTGAGACTGGACATGCTAGGATGCAGTGGAGAAGCGAACCAAGCACCATGGGACACCTGCAGATGGAGGGCTAGTAAGGAGTGGCCTGATAAAGGAGCACCAATTCCCACCTAGTTCTGTGCTTTACCCAACCTGAAAAGGAAAGACTCATCCCTCCGATCCTCTGACAGATGGTTATCGAGGGCCTGCTCTGGTCCCAGTTGCACTGTGACTGGCAAATTCCAGTTCCGTGTCAGACCAGACAGGTCAACAAGTGAGGCACTCTTAAGACAGTAAGATGCAGTGGGGGATGGCGCTGTGTGGAAAGGCATTCCCCATCTAAAAGCAAATACTTAACTCATGCTCAAACACATCATCTCTGGGTTTTAAAACCCCTGAGGGCGAATGAAACAAAGTAACTGCCACTTTTTTGGAATTTGCCATCTAGTGGGGAAAATCAGGTTAAGCCAACAATTAAAGCACTATGATAATCTCTATTTCAATATCTATCTGTCTATGTCTATCTCTGTCTTTATCCATGTCTATATTTCCTATATGGTGAGAGGAGAGAGACAGGCACACATAGGCAGAGAAGAGGTGAGAAGTACTGTCTAAGTTGAGACCTGGAAGATGAGTAAGACTTAAATAGTCCCGGGAGGTGGTGGTAATGGGGAAGCCAGGTGTTGGGGGCAGCACGTGAAGGGGATTTTATCCTCTGCCAGCTCACTTATCTTGCATTCCTTATCTCACAGAGCCCTTTGTTCTTGAAGCCTTTTCTTTATCATAAGCACTTGTGTTAGGAAATAACTGGTAGAGAAAAAAAGATTAATTTTTACACAGGTGGGAGATGAAGTGGGTGGTTCTGCCTGTGCTATTTGGTTTGCCCTGGGGTGAGGAAAAAAATGTGTCTCTCAGGACACATTCTATGGGGAATCAGAAAAGGGAATGGATAATAACACATAGGGTGAGAGGTTTAGGAGATAGATTTCAGGCACAGGGAATCTTTTCCTTGCTCTATCTCTGAGCAAATGATATTAAAGTCAGAATATAACAGCCCCTCCCTCCTTCCTCCTACAACCCACCTCAGGAGGTTTGTCCCAGTAAATGTAACAGTTTCCAATGTTTGGCCCGTGGATCCCTGGGGGATATGTGAGGTCAAACTATTTTCACAGTAACACTAAACCGTTGTTTATCTTTTTCCCTGTGTTGACGTCTGTACCCCAAAGCACGGCAGGTCTAACTCCTGGCATCTTGGCATGGGCAGAGACACCAAATGGGACAGCACTCCTTATATTCTCCATCACCAGGCACTCGAAGTAATGGAAATGCCAGTTTCACTGAAGAACGTCCTTGATAGAGCAGTAATTACCTAGTAACATGACTGTGTTAATTAAATCCTGACCCTTGCTTCAGTATATCTTTTTAACATTAATGTGAAGTCACATCAAGTACTTCTGCTGTTCATTGAAGTACAAGGTTGCCTGGAGGAAAAGCACATATGTGGTTGAGGTGTGAGCTGAACTAGCTGCCTTTTTTTCTTCTTTTTTAAATGAAACACCATTTTTACTTGAAAGAACACTTGTCAAGCAAACTATGGTTATTCAGGATCGAGTATTTCCCAGATATTTTCTCACAAGTGAACAAAGTTAGCCTGTCACTTCACTGAAAACAACTGTATTTATTGCCAACGATGAAATTCAAGCTTTCAATTGAAAATTAGAATTTTGGAAAAATTTGTGTAATTCATGAACTTGGCAGCCCCTCCCCTCCTCTTCCCTTTCCTTCCCTTCCTCTCTTTTCCTCCCCCTCCTTTCTTCCTTCCTGACAGAGTTTTACCCTGTCACCCAGGCTGGAGTGTAGTGGCATGATCATGGCTTGCTGCAGCCTTGATCTCCTGGGCTGAAGCAGTCCTCCTGCCTGAGCCTCTGAAGTGGCTGGGACTACAGGGACTACAGGCACAAGCCACTATGCCCAGCTAGTCTGTCCTTTCTAACTTTCTTTCTCTTTCTTTCTTTCTTTCTTCCTTCCTTTCTTTTCTTTCTTTCTTTTGTTCCATCTTTCTTTCTTTCTATGGGATCTTGCTAGGCTGTTCTCAAACTCCCGGCCTCAAGCAATCCACCCGCTTCAGCCTCCCCTGCTGGGATTACAGGCATGAGCCCTCACCACATCTGGCCTTGGCAGTTTCTTCAAAACTAAAGATTTTTTTAAGGAAATGGCTAACAGTATCAGTAAATGTGATTTTTTGATGGCATATAATGAAATGTGTCAACAGTGAAGATCTGTATAACTCAAGGAACCAATATTTCCCAAATGGCAGTGAATTCAAAAATCATACATTCAAAAATGCATTCAAAATCCAAGATAGAACAGCAGGTTTAAACATAACAGTACCAAAAGCTCATGGATGTGGTTTCAGATTCCCCATTCCAACTAACTTTCCCCTCCTCCACACCACCTCGGAGACAGAGTCTTGCTCTGTTGCCCTGGCTGGAATGCAGTGGTGTGGTCTTGGCTCACTGCAACCTCCATCTCCAGGTTCAAGCAATTCTCCTGCCTCACCCTCCTGAGTAGCTGGGACTACAGGTGTGTGCCTCCACACCCAGCTAATTTTTGTATTTTTAGTAGAGACGGGGTTTCACCATGTTGGCCAGGATGGTCTTGATCTCCTGACCTTATGATCTGCCTGCCTTAGCCTCCCAAAGTGCCAGGATTACTGGCGTGAGCCAGCATGCCCGGCCATCAACTAACTTTTAAGACACCATAACTTGTAGAGTTTTGGAATAGTATCAAAGAAGAATACCCACAATGATTTTAAAAGGCTATTAAAATACTGGTGTTTCTTTTCCAACTATATATCTGTGTGAGGCCAGATTTTCTTCATATGTTTCAACTAAAACAAGATATTGGAACAAACTGAACACAGAAGCAGATATGAAAATTTAGGTGTCTTTTAAGTCAGACGTTAAAAAAGAAGTGCAAAAATGTAAAATAATACTGACTTTTTTCATTAAAATTTATCCATGTTAAACATTTAATGGGCTTATTATATTTTACAATGGATCAATAAATGTTTTCCAAAATTTCTTGGTTTCATTTTTTCTTTTTTTTTTGAGTTGGAGTCGCCCAGGCTGGAGTGCCGTGGTGTGACATCAGCTCACTGCAACCTCTGCCTTTCGGGTCCCAGCAATTCTCCTGCCTCAATCTCCTGAGTAGCTAGGATTACAGGTGCCTGCCACTGCACCCTGCTAATTTTTGTATTTTTAGTAGAGATGGGGGTTTCACCATGTTGGCCAGGCTGTTCTCAAACTCCTGACCTCAAGTGATCCACCCACCTTGGCCCCTCAAAGTGATGGGATTACAGGCGTGAGCCACCGTGCCTGGCCAGTTTCATTTTTGAATAGGATAACTGTGATAGATATGACACATACTCAGGTGCTCTTTGGGGTCTTCAATCTTTTTTTTTTTTAATAGTTTTTTAAAGGGTACTGGAATACTTGAAACACCACCAGATGGCGCTGATGAGAATAAAGAACAAATTTTGTGTGCGTGTAAGAGAAAGAGAGTAGAAAAGAGAGGGAGAGAGAGAGGGGAAATATAAGAGTGGGATTGTAGTAGTGAGTTTTATGATGTAAAATTTCCTAATGGCAGTGATATTTGTAGTCTCTATAGGGGAAAAGTGACGGGCCCGGGAATCTAATCAATAGGTTTCTACAATCTAAATTAGATGAGTAGATTTATGCCAAATAATATGTTGGGCTTTTTTTTTTTTTTAACTTCCTTTAACAAAAGCTAAGCACATATTTTGGAGGAGCTCCCTGCAGCCTCGGAAACTCAACAGATTAAACTGAAAGAGTTCAGTCTTTTCCACTTTGTGTTGCTAATAAGATAACATGAGTCTCTGAGGCTTAAGAGTGAAATTTAGGCAGAGTCATTCCAGGAAAGAGTGCACCATAGAAACCTCACAGCCTGCAGCTTATCCTCATAGGTCCTTGGAAGGCCTATGTGGGGGAGGAGGAAGTTGGAGTGGAGGCTGATGAGGTGGGGACGGGAGAGGCTACCTTTGACATAGAGTTAGCTGGGTCTCTGGGTGACAAAATTGTATAAACAGCTGAGCTTTGTGTGAGGAACTATAAACAGGCATGGGAAAACTTGGAGCCAAATTTATTTTTCTTTCAAGGGCTGTCGGAAATAGCTGACAAAGGATAGAAGTTTTTATTGGCAATGCTCTTTTAAGGGCCACTAATAAGAAGAAAAGCAAGAGTCTGACCTGAAGGCTGGCTTCATAAGTGGGTTCATGAGCTGCCAAAGAAGTGGGTGGATTGGGGTATCATCCCTCCCTCCCCTGCAGGCGGGGGGAGTACTCACACATTCACAAATGCTTTTGGGGAACCCACTATCTCTGTGCTATGCACTATGCAAGGTGCTGGGGCTACAGCGGGGACTGAAATAGACGTGGTCCCTACCCCTCAAGAGGACTTGTTTGACAAAAGCAAAGTCAATACTGAAGAAATGTAAACATTTTCTTGCCAATGCCCCCACCCCCCACCCTGGCTCACAATTGATTTTTAAAGCGTTTCCTAGTCTACTCAGCTCATTCTCCAGTAAAACATTATCAGTGCAACTGGCCAAGTCAAAGGGCAGGTTTTCCACGTGAAGATGAAAGTCAGCATGATCCTGAAAGTGGCTCAGAAGGGTGGGGGTGCTGCTTAACCTTGACTGCCCTTCTCCATGCCCTTCCCCTTTCCTGCCCTTCTTCTTCCCACGAATAGTTACTGAATATCTACTAAGTGGTATGTGTTGAGACAACAAAGTTGAACAAGACATGCTTTGTCTCTAGCCCGGTATGTGGCACTTACACGTATGTAAATAACATTAAGAAGATAATTGCAAATTGTGGTTAGAGGTATGAAGATTGTAGGGGATGGGAATCAATTTGAGATAAAAATGGTCAGATAAAGTCACTCCAGGATTTCTCAGCTTTGGCACTACTGACATTTTGGGTCGGACAGTTCTTTGCTGTGGGGGACTATTCTGTGCATTGCAGAATGTTCAACAGCGTCCCTGGCCTCTGACCGCTGGATGCCAGTGGCACGCCCTGACTTCCATTTATGACAACCAAAAACACCTCCTAACGTTGCCAAGTGTCTCTTAAAGGGCAAAATTCCTCCCTTTTGAGAACCGCTAATTTAACCTGGGACTTAAAAAATGAGGAGCCCATCAAGAAAGGATTGCACTGAGGGTCTTGTAGGCCACAGTAAAGAATATGGGCTTTATGCTAAGTAGAAAGCAATCAACATTTTCCACTGAGGTGTCATTATCTGCTGTGAATTTTGAAGAGATCATTTGGGCTGCAGAGTGGAGGATGGATTAGCTGGAATAATAGAGAAAGTCAAAGCCGTCATAGCTGGCTGTTGCAATTGTCCACCCAAATCCAAGAAATGATGGTGGCCTCAGTTGGATGTTGATACTGGAGATGAGGAGAAGATTAATGTTCAACATTTTCCAAGAACATCCAGGTCTTGCCAGTGGATTTGATGTGGAGATTCCATCCCCAAGCACACCACCACAGTGTTCTCCTTGCTCCTTGGTGAAGTGGGAACATTTGCTCAAGGTTAGACTTCAAGCCTGAACCCCCATATCTGCTTGCTAGTAGCTCTCATTACCCTATGTAGCTGGGGTTAATGTTTGGTTTAAGAGGGTGTGTAGAAGTGAGTGCTCTGAGTTCATGGTGCTCTGTCCCCCGTGATTCTGGTTGATAGTGAGTGTCTCTTAAGCAATGGTTTCTGCTCATAAACCTGGAAGGGTAGAGAAAGCAGCACTGATTAATGAATGAAGGCCAATCATGGCTTGATCCCGATGCTTTACTTCCAGCTTTCAAAGCCACCAGTGATGCAAAATCCACTCAGCATCCCCAGTGCAGTTGAGAGGAATCTTGTGTTCCTCAGTAGGGATTAATGGAGGCATAGTTATCTGGAAGCTCAGAGTGGGAATAAGCAAAGCTGTTGATTTGCATGACACTTGGCCAGGAGCCTGTTGACAGAAGCCAGAGGGTAACTGACAGGCATTTAAAAACTGGGGACTGAGGCTGTTTGGTGAAAAGCAGTGTTCCCAGCAAAGTGGGTGAGCAGCAGGGACCAACTCTTAACAACATATTAGAGGCGCAAGTAAGGCCTGTTTGTGAGTTTGTTTTTAATTGCATAGAACATGGTTGCCAGGATTTTAAATTGTAGTGCTCTAAGCATGTAATTAAGCAAGAAGGCTTAGCTGGCACCAGTTGGGATCCCAAGTTGTTGATGTAGCTTATGATAATGATCTTCTGATATTAAAATTCAGAAGCTGAGTGTGTGTGGGTCCCTAGCCCTACTTGTATGTTTTTCTTCTGGGCTTCCAAGCTCCCAGTAAAAATAATCAGCTTCCTTCAGTGTGTTTTTTTTGTTGTTTATGTGAAAAACCCTGTCTAGGTCTCAGTCTGGCTTGTGGCAATGAGGTTCAGGTGAAGGGGTTTCTGCATCTGAAACAAAGGTCGATCATCTCAGCTCAGTCATGAGCCCTCCCAGTCACTGCAGATGCTCCGTGCAATCTCTTTTCCACATAAAATCACAGGATTTTAGAGCTGGGTGTGAACTGAGCAATTATCTTCTTATTTTCTGTATGAGAAATCTGAGGGCTGGAGTCACGAACTGACTTCCTCAAAGCCACTCAGCTGATGCGTGGCATCAAGAAATAACCAGGAGCCAGGCGTGGTGGCTCACACCACCATGCAATCCCAGCATGTTGGGAGGCCTAGGCAGGTGGATCACCTGAGGTCAGGAGTTCAAAACCAGCCTGGCCAACAGAGTGAAACCCGGTTTCTACTAAAAATACAAAATTAGCTGGGCACGGTGACGCACACCTGTAATCCCAGCTACTTGGGAGGCCGAGGCAGGAGAATTGCTTGAACCTGGGAGGTGGAGGTTGCAGCGAGCCGAGATTACGCCACTGCACCATTGCACTCCAGCCTGGGTGACAAGTGCAAAACTCTGTCTCAAAAAAAAAAAAAAAAAAAAAAGAAAGAAAAAAAAGAAAAAGAAAAAGAAACAAGCAGGCCTGGAACCCAGCACAGAGTCCCTTCTGATATAACCCTGAAGTCCCTCACTGAGCTCCAGAGCAGCCTCTCCCTCACCCTCGCTCCCCCACCTCCTTCCACATGAATTTGCAACCTCTTTGAAATCAGTGGCTTGGTTTCCCAGGCTTTCTGCCGGAAGTGTGATGGCAACCCTTTTGCAAAAGTTTCACAGAGAGAGAAGGGGAGCATCACAGCTCAGTAACCAAAATGCAGTGTGAAATGGTAGGAGACAGTTCACTCTTCAGGTCACCAGGGAGCCATTTCACCTTGGCAAAGGCAGCTTACTTAGTGGACCGTAATGGCCTGGAAGAGTTCCTGCCCCTCCTTGAAGTAAGCAATTTCCTCTGTTCAGCTCTGCCTGCACTGGCCCATTACATCCTAAAGATACCGTGCGTTTAGCTACTAATTATCTGGAGTGGGAGCCAGCCCTTTCAAGAGGTCCTCTTTGATCTTTCCTAGGAATATCCTGGGAGGTGGCTGGGCAGATGGAGGGGTTCTTGCTGGAGGAGGGAAAGGAAGGCACATAGAAGGTTCCAAGAGTGTACAGGAGTCAGGACTGGGTCTTTGGGGCCCCTGGCCACCTAATTCCCACCCCTGCATTCTGCCCACTTGGACTTCGCTGCTGCCTGGCAGGTAGAGGGCCTTAAAGAATCCCAGCTTGCTCCTCCCCCAGGCCAGTGAAGGAGGTGCTTCTAGTGGAGGTGGATAAAGGTAAAGAGCCTGAGGATCTTTGGGATGGAAAAGCTTTTGTGCTCATTCGAGGTCATGGATATCTTGAATGCCCTCCTTTCAAATGTTCTGTCCTACCCTCTTATAAGTTCATGTACTTATTGAAATTTATATTCTGATTCTTGGTTCCAAAGATAGAGACGTTATACTTATTTGGAAATCGAATTCTTCACCCCCTCCCTGGTATCAACGTTGGACCACCCAAAACCCTCTCTAGAAAGAACAGAATCAACTCTATTACACCAGCCGATCACCTAGGGAGCCCGCAATGGGGCTGAGCAAGGGCTTGGGAACCAGTTCTGAGTTGAAATCTCAGCTCCCAGCACCATAATTAAGGATGTTTTCTAACTTCAGCCCTCAGGGCTCCTCCCTGCACTCCTGTTTCAGAGCCTGCAGGCTCTCCTTCCAATACTTGGTGCTTGCCTCAAGGCCTTTGCACTCGAGCTTTCTTTTCTCTGGAATGCTCTTCCCTTTGAGAGCCACAAGCCTACCCTCTTCCCTTCTTCAGACCCTTGCTCAATGCCACTGAAGTGGTGTCATTTGGGGTAATACTGAGGTTTGTTGTCTCACACCAAGGAAATCAAGGACGCAGATGCACAGGAAGTGAGTTTAAGAGCAGAGGTTTAATAGGCAAAAGAAAGAGAATAGATCTCTCTGCTGCAGAGAGAAAGGGGCTCCTGAGTGTGTTTTCTGGTTCTGTGGTGCAAAGCAGGGAGTTTTCTAGGTGAGCTTGAGGAGGCAGTGTCTGATTTACATAGGGCCTTCGAGATTGGTAGGAGTAGGTCCACTATTTGCATAGCCCACAAAGAAGCTGGACATCCCCACCCTAATCTTTTATTATGCAGGTGAGGTCTCTACCTGGCTAGTGTGGGTTGCCTGCCTTTCTACTACACATATGGCGACAAAGAAAATGAAAGAGGAGGCTGGGCACGGTGGCTCACGCCTGTAATCCCAGCACTTTGGGAGGCCGAGGTGGGTGGATTGCCTGAGGTCAGGAGTTCGAGACCAGTATGGCTAACATGGTGAAACCCTGTCTCTACTAAAAATATAAAATTTGCTGGGCATGGTAGTGCATGCCTGTAATCCCAGCTACTCAGGAGGCTGAGGCAGGAGAATCGCTTGAATCCGGGAGGTGGAGGTTGCAGTGAGCTGAGATCATGACACTGCACTCACTCTAGTCTCGGTGACAGAGTGAGACTTTGTCTAAAAAAAAAAAAAAAAAAAAAGGAAGGCATGTTGGACACGCCTGGCCCCCAGGTAGCCTTTTCCTATCAGCACAGCTGCCAGCATTTACCTATGCAGGTTTCCAGCTTGCTTGTTTATGTCTGCAGACCGATTTTACAGGCGGCCCTTTGTTAGAAAAGAAATGATTTGGGGGCTGCTTTTGTTAAAAGGGAAGCCTTACCAAGGACTCTCTCACCCTCACTAACTGCCTAAATAATTTCTTTTTAGCTCTTGTATCATTATCATGTGGAGGCTTTCCATGACCACTCTCCCTAAAACTGCAACCCTGCCCTCCCTCTCTCCATCATCTCCCTTGCTTTATATCTCTCAATGACACTTACCTCCCCTCTGGCATTTCATATAATTCACTTTTACTTTTTGTTGATTGTCTGTCTGCCCCAACTACAATGAAAGCTCTATGAGGGCAGGGATTTTTGTTGCCTTTATTCATTGCCATATCCCCAGAGTCTGGAATGGAATCTAGCCCCTTGGAAGGAGCTTAACAGATATAAATGAATACATACATTTGAGCAAGTAACTTACCTCATTGAGCTCATGTCCTATCTCTCTTAAAAGGATGGCATCATGAAAATTAAATCCAACAATTGCTGTAGGCACAAATAATTGCCAACATATATTGAGTGCTTATTCAGTGCCAGCTTTTAAATGTGCTAAGTGCTTTACACGGATCACCTTATTAAGTCCCCACAAAAATCCTGTGAGGTGAGTATTCTTTTAATCTTCATCTTACAGGTGAGGAAACTGAGGCTTAGAAAAGTTGAGTCACCTATTCAGGGTCATGCAAAATTCAAATCCATATTTGTTTGAGCTCAGAACCAGTAGTCTTTTTTTTTTCTTTTCTTTATTATTTTAAATTTTGGGGTACATGTGCAAGATGTGCAGGTTTGTTACACAGGTAAACATGTGCCAAGGAGGTTTCCTGCATCTATCAACCCATCACCTAGGTACTAAGCCCAGCATGCATTCGCTATTTATCCTGATGCTCTCCCCTCCCTCATCACCCCCGACAGGCCTCAGTATGTGTTGCGAAACCAGTACTCTTGACCCCCGACAGCACATGGTTAGGGCCTTGTGTGTGGCCATAGCTTGACGAGTGCTAATTCTCTTCTCCCAGGCACATAGCACAGCAGACTTGCACTGTCTGTCTGACCTCTTCATTTGGGATCCTGTTCCTTCTACTGAAACCTTACATCTTGGAAGCATCTGCTGGTCTCAGGAGGCAGTGCGGTGTGATGGCAGTGTGGTGTGGCAATGAGATGGCAAGTTTATGAACTGGGTGATCTAGGTTCTGATACCTCCTTTGCCCCCCAACTTGCTGTGTGATCTTGGGCAATTGCTTTCGCTCCGTAGGCCAGGTTCTGATGGTGTGACGAGCACTGAGGTCCCTCCCAGCTTTAACAGCGTTGGGACTATTGGAGAACTCCACAGGGGTGTGTGGTATATGACTCATCTCAGAGGCTCTTGCACCCTCCCACCCCTCTGCTATGGCCTTGGCCCAGATCTGCTCATGAATGTAGTCCCTCCTACTTTGATGACTGCTGGGCTTTCCCCTCCCACACCTCTTGAGCTTGAATTTCAGGTTGCTGGATTTGAATGGGAGGTTGGAGGAGGTAACCATCTAGTGATTTTCTAATCCCTTCTCTAGGGGAAAGACCAAGAGAAAGAAAAGGAAGGCACAAGAGCCACTCCCACCCAACGTGGCACAGAGTCACTGCAGGAAATACAGTTCTCTTCGGGGAGCCCAGCACCCTGGAAACCTCAGGGACTGCTATAGCAAAGGACATCTGCCCAACAGGCTCTTTCCCATTCCCCAGACCTGCCTTCTGCCAAAAGGGTCTCAAGGATCCCCTTCTTTGCTGACTCTAAAACTGTCTCACTTGAATTTCAAGTTCTTTCGTTGTTATTTGTTTGAGACAGGGTCTCACTCTGTCACCTGGGCTGGAGTGCAGTGGCATAAGCATAGCTCACTGCAGTCTCAACCTCCCAGGCTCAGTTGATCTTCCCCCTTCAGCCTCTTGAGTAGCTAGGACTACAGGCACATGCCACCACTGCCAGGTAATTTTGGTATTTTTTTGTAGAGAGGTGGTTTCGTCACGTTGCCCAGGCTGGTCTCAAACTTCTGGGCTCAACTGAAGTTCCCACCTCAGCCTACCAATGTGGTGGGACTACAGGCATGAGCCACCATACCAGGAGTTTCAGGTTCTAAGCTGAGAAAACATTTTTCCCTCCCTGTGAAATGGAGGATGAATAAGCCAAGCTAGCCAATGGCTTGAGTTATTTTCCTCAATTCATTTATTCATTCATCCATTCATTCAACATTTATATGCTAGAATCTTTGCAAGAAACTAAAAGAGGAAATTAATTGGGTCCTGGCAAACTTTTGAGAATTTAATAAAGGGACTATTTTCAAAGGGGAGGGCCGAGTGCAGAGTGCAGAAAAACAAGGGCTAGTGATGTCGCCTGGGACCAGTAACATCAGAAAGATATTATCAGGCCTACGCTGAGGGGATGAAGGGAGAGAAAATTCCCAGAAGCCAGAAGCAATAAGCCAGGTGGAGAGGGCCACTGGGCAGAAGCTGTGCTTTGGTTGAAGGGCTCATCTAGCTAGTGAAATGATGACCTTGACCTTGACTTCACCCTCTCTCTCTCCAGCGGCTGAATTCCATTTATGTAGTTATTACAGGTCAGCCTCTTGGGGCTCACAGGAGGACAGAGAAGGGTAGGGAGGGGATATGGAAGAAAAAACGGATGATTTCTAGCACAGAAACCAGACACAGTCTCTGTCCCCAAGGAGCCTGCATACGGTTAGGGGAGCAGCAGTGCAGAGCTAAATTACAGTGTGATATATGCTTTATTAAAGATATGAACAAAGTATGCGAGGAGCGCAGGTGTTAGAAAATGAGCTGTCAGGGAGGGGTTAATGTGCCTGAAGGTGAGGGAGACAGTTGGTTCCAGGGAAGAGGATGCAGAGGAATTGGTTCTCAAGGCTGATTAGGCTTCTTTAAGGAGGTAATGTCTGAACTGAGATTTGCAATATCAACAGAAATTATCTGGGAGGAGTCCAAACATGGTGGAAAACATGTAAAAGCTGGAGTTGAAAGAGAGTATATAACTCTTTGGGAAACTGTAAGTGATGGAACAGAATAAAGAGTGTAAGGTGTTGTGGGGGCGGGTGGGCAGGAGATGAAGTGGAGTAGAAAAGAAGGACCCAGGGCATGAAGAATTATTTTGCCAGACTTAGGAATTTGAAAATGCTTCTAAGGTTAACAGTGAGTTTTTAAAAGGTTTTCGTCAGAGGAGAGATAGTATTGTGTTTATGTTTTGGAAAATCACTTTGATTGAAGGGAAAAGGGTGGGTTAAAGGCAGGTGGATTAGAAAGGATATTGTTTTTGTAATCTAAATGAGAGATGACAGCAGCCCCAGGTAAACTGGTAGATGAGGGGATGGAAAGAGGTATTAAGAAGTCAAACTGGATGGGATTTAGGGAGTGAATATAGGAATTAGGAAGACTTTAGTTCTGGGGGAGATGGTGATATGGTTCACTGAGATAAGGAGCTTACGAGGAGGAACAATGTGTGTGTGTGTGTGTGTGTGTGTGTGTGTGTATTGAGAAGGAGAGTGAATCATGATGGAGAAGACAGAGGGGATTGATAAATGATCCAGTTTAGAGCATACTGAATTGATGGTACTAGTAGGATAACCAAATGGACCTGTTAGTGTTTTTTCTTTCTCAGATGGGGTCTTGCTATGCTGCCCATTCTGGAGTGCAGTGGCTACAGGCATAGTCATAGTGCAATGCAACTTTGACCTCCTGACCTCAATCAGTCCTCCCTGCTCAGCCTCCTGAGAAGCTAGGATTACAGGTGCACACACCACGGCTGGCTTTGTTAGTGCTCTGGACAAGGTGTTCAGAAGAGGTCTAGGTGGGAGCTATAGATTTCAGAACCATCAGATGCAAATGATGATTGCAAGCAATGGAGTCCATGAGATCACCGTGGAAAGAGCTTCGAGTGAGGAGAATAGAACACTCTAGAATGCTGACTTTTAAAGAATGGCTGGAGGTAGAGGAACTCACTAAGGGGATGCAGGAGTGGCCTGAGAAGAAGGAAAAGAACTTAGAGAGAGTGGAGTCATAACCGCCAAAGAGAATATTGAGTTCTAAGAGGAAGCAAGAGGAGGAGTAACATGTCAAAACATTGCTGAGTGGCCCTGTGCACAGGAGTTAGTTAACAGTATGATTATCCTTTCTCTTTCAGAGTCTTTTACTCAGTTAGCTAAGAAGCATTTCCTGGGCATCTACAGTATGCTTATTATGGGTTAAATTGTGTTCCCTCAACAAATGTATAGGTTAAAGTCAGAACCTCCTGCATGGCAGAATGTGACTGTTTGGAGGTAGAGCCTTTCTCTGTCTGCTATAACACAACACCACAATCTGAGGGGCTGAAACGCCAGAAGTGTATTTTCTTCTCAGTTCTGGAGACTGGAAGTCCCAGATCGAGGAGTAGCAGGGTCAGTTTCTGAGGAAGGCTCTCTTCCTGCCTTGTAGACCCCCGCCTTCTCTCTGTGTCCTCACATAGTAGATGGAGAGTGAGTCATGTCTCTTCTTTTTTTATTTTTATTTTTCGAGACAAGGTGTGGCTCTGTCACCCAGGCTGGAGTGCAGTGGCGTAATCTCAGCTCATTGCAACCTCCACCTCCTGGGCTCAAGCGATCCTCCCACCTCAGCCTCCCAAGTAGCTGGGACTACAAGCATGTGCCACCATGCCCGATGAATTTTCGTATTTTTTGTAGAGATGGGGTTTTGCCACGTTGCCCAGGCTGGTCTGGAACTCATGAGCTCAAGCGATTCACCTGCCTTGGCCTCCCAAAGTGCTGGGATTACAGGCATGAACCACTGCGTCCAGCAGATGTCTCTTCTTATAAGGACACTAATCCTATCAGAGAAGGGTTTCACCCTGGTGACCTCATGGGACAAGAATGAATTCTCAAAGGCCCTATCTTCAAATGCCAGCAACATATGAATTTTAGTGGGGATACAAACATTCAGTACCTAACGTTTACCAATATTTATTCTCTGATCTGTGATAACAGAAGGTTCAGCTGGGCACTTTGCCATATAACTAAAGATACTTCTGGGCCAGGCGAAATGGCTCACACCTGTAACCCCAACATTTTGGGAGGCTGAGGCGGGAGGATTGCTTGAACCCAGGAGTTTGAGACCAGCCTGGGCAACACGATGAGACACTGTCTCTACGGAAAAAAAAAAAAAAGAAAGAAATTAGCCAGGCATGGTGGTGGTGGTGCACGCCTGTAGTCCCAGCTACTTGGGAGGCTGAATAGGAAGATCACTTGAGGCGGAACGATGGAACCACTGCACTCCAGCCTGGGTGACAGATCAAGACTCTGTTTCTTAAAAAATCAAAAAATAAATATACGTATATATTTATTTACTTTATATATATTTTATATATATATATATATGTATGCATATTCCCAGTCTCCTTTGTAGTTGGGTGTGATCATGTAACTAGGCTCTGGCCAACAGAACGTGAGTGGAAGTGCTGTGTATAGCACCCGCAACGGTACCCATACAAGGAGAAAGACCCCTTCTCCCCTTTCACCCTCTTTCCTTCTTGCTGCCTGGAAGTGCAGGCATGTGGTGCTGGGAGCTGGAACATCTTAGACCATGGGATGGAAACCTTGTGTTGAAGATGGCAGAACATAAAGCTAGAAAGAGCCTGTGCACAAGACACCACATGGGCACTCTCCCGGCCATGGACTGATTTTACGTGGACTATTACTTAAGAGAGAAACCCCTACCTTGTTTAATCCACTATTATTTTGTTCCTTATAATAACAAGCAAATGGCTATTCTAAAATATCTAGGATGGGGCTAAACCACGGTAGAATCTCCGGTTTGTACTGTACACGTGGGCCCCATCCTATTGTGCTGTTTTCATGTGCTAGGTATTGTGTTAGGTCTGTGTTTGTACTAGAATTCTTTTCTCTAATTCTCACAATGGTTCTGTAAGGTGGGCATTATTAGCTCTGTGTTCATGTTGAGGAAACTAGACTTCAGAGAAGTTATGCCATTTACCCCAAGGAGCTCTGTTAGTCGGTGACAGAGTCAGGGCTTGAATCTAGGTCAGTGGTTCTTAACCAGAGGCAATTTCACCCCCAGGAGACATGTGGCACTCTTGAGAAATTTTTGGTTTGTCACAAGTAGGGGTGGGGAGGGATGCACTCAAGAGTAGCAGGAATGCTGCTGAACATTTAATATGCACAGGAAAGGCCCCACAATAAGGAATTATCTGGCCCCAAATATCAACTGTGCTGAGGCTGAGAACACTTGAGGACCCGTCTACGAAAGCTCATGCTCCTTCCATTACACCAAAGTGGGAGATGGAAGTTAAAGAGGGAGTTATGAAAAAATGATACAGAATAATGTCATGAAAATAATAATAGAACGATGTCATGAAAAGTTATTTTAGGAAGCTAAACCTGGAGGGGTGAGAAGGATGAGCTGGAGATGGTTGAAACTGAAGCTAAGAAGACTATTATTGGAAGTCACAGGCTGGTCCAGGTGAGAGGCAGGAAGGACCTGGAGGGGTGGATGGCTGGGATCCATAAAGGGAAGAGAAGTTAAGTGCCAGTGGCAGGTAGAGGACGTGAGAGGCAGGGAGAAGTGAAGGCAGAAAGGCAGTGGTGACTGCTCTCCATGGGCATACTCTTCCTCCCCCCTCCTCCTCCTCACCTTCCTCCTCCTCTTCCTCTTTTACCCTCTTCCTCCTTCTCCTCCTCTTCCTCCCCTCCTCCTCCACTTCTTCCTCCTTTCCCTCCAACCCTCCCTCTTCCCCATCTTTTCCCCTGTAGCCTCCTGCCCCATTGGCATCTGCTTCTGTCTTCCTTCCTGCTAACCCCTTTCTCTAGCGGGAGTACTCTGTCTTTCGCTGACCCCCGGTTCTAGGCCATGGGTCCCACCCCCCATCAAATACAACATGGAAAAATCTTTGTTTCCTCAGCTTTGTTCACTGTGACCAGAAAGAGTAAGCTCCTACAGTGACAGCAACAGACTCTGACACATCTTTTCTATCTTACTTCTCTTTCCATGTCCTTTAAAACTTTTGGCCTTAAAAACTTTGGCCAGTGTGTAGGATTGTTACAGAGACAGACAAGCGGCTCATGAAAGAACCTCAGGGAATTTCTGACATGAGGGAAGAGGAAGGAAATCCTTTGTCTCACTTTTGTTGTTTCCTTTGGACTGTTTTCCCAAGGACACTGGCCTGCTGACTAGGCGTCCCCAGGGCCTGGGGGCTGGCCCTTCCCTTTCCTTGTCCCTGGTCTATGTCTGTCCTGGTAGCCTGGTGCCTGCTTCAGGGCTGGGAACTGGGGTTGCCAGGCATGCTCCGATCCCCACTGGCAGAGCACCCCGCGTCTTGGCCTCTACCCTCTACTTCCCTGCCCTTCTCTTCCCCAGGTCCTGGGTAGCCCTGTTGAAAGGCCAGTGGCATCTCATGTCTTCAGAAAAATTTAGTCAATAAAGAGGCTATATAATGAGCTGATTGCTTTCAGGGCTGACAGCTAAAGTCTGTGACAGTCAGTGTCAGCACTGAGTTAACCATCCAGAGGGAAGGTGAGCACCTTCAAGCTGATGCTGGGTTCCCAGCTACTCCCATTGGCTTGTGAGATGTGCTACGTCCATTTCATCTCTTCTCTCTCTTCAGCCTGTGTGCATTCCTCTCCTCTGGGCCCACTGCTCACCTGCTCTCATTCTGTTCTTTAGTATTCTGTTCTCTCTCCATCCCACACTGTCTTCAATGAGAGCCAGGACTTGGCAAATGGAGGGAAGTCCAAGTTCCCCTTTGGCTTCTGGCTCCCAGCGTCCCCTCTTGCTGTGCCCTTTGCTCGCTGTCTTTCCAAGATCCGCCTCCTCCATGCTTCTCCACCCATTGCATCACCACCTATTCCTAGGAAGGATTTGGACACCCGGTCATGTGTATCTTCAGCAGCCTCATGGCATGATGTTTTAGAACACCCATGCACTTGGGAACTTAGTAGCTTGGGTTGGAATCTGGGCCCTGTTCCTTACATGCAGCTTTGGATATGTTAACAAACGTCTCCATGGGCAAGTTTCCTTAATCTGTAAATTGTGGCTAACAGTATATATCTCATGAGATTGTGAGGATTAAATGAGTAATGCATGTAAATACTTTGGACAGTGCCTGGCACTTGAGGAGTTGTATAAAAATTAGGTATTACTACCATATGAATATAAATGAATGTGCTGTACCTCAATAAGGAGTTGGGTGGGTAGGAGAGGTCCCCTTCCGTGCCATGGCAAGCTCAATCAAGGGCCACCATGGGGTGACCAGGCTGTGGGAATGGCCAGATCAGTGCCTGCTGCCATCCGCTTGGCCAGGTGAATGTTGGTGATGACCAGAAAAGTCTAAGCCAAATGCTCAAATCAGCACAGTAGGCTTGAGACTTTGGAAGCCACTGTGGAGCAGGAGAGCACAGCTGAGATAGGGGATGAAAAGTGGGTTCTGCACAGGCAGGGCTGATGTCATTGCTACTGGCACTGGGGTGCACGGTGAGCCTCAGGCCAACGACGTGGGAGAATGGAAAGTGGCACTGCTGCAGAAGGGGCGTGTGCATGGCCAAAATGGAAGACGCGTTGCCTCCCCTAGGAACCTGCTGGCTGACTGGTAGGAGGGACCACAACATGTGGAGGGCTGATTGCTAATAAAAACCATTTTGTTGTCACCCCCCTCCATATTCTGTGCCCTTGTTAGGTCCTCAATGCAATTCATAGGCTTTTCTTTCCCTTCCCAGGAAAGGTTCCTTGGCAAAGCCTCTGTTCCCCCTACAGTCACACCCGAAGGTGTATGACTTACAGTCTTCTATGTATCTTCTCTGCTTTCTCTAAAAGGGAGAGAAGGAGAGATGGAAAGCTTTTTTTTTTTTTTTTTTTTTTTTTTAAGACAGGGTCTCACTCTGTCTCCTAGGCTGGAGTGCAGTGGCACGATCATTGCTCACTGCAGTCCCTGCCTCCTAGCTCAATCGATCCTCGCACCTCAGCCTCCTAAGTAACTGGCACTAACAGGCATGTGACTACCATGCTCAGCTAATTTTTGTGTTTTGTTTTGTTTTTGTTTTTGTTTTGTAGAGATGGGGTTTCTTCATGTTGCCCAGGCTAGCTCTGACTTTTTTTTTTTTTTATAAAGATGGGGTTTCACCATGATGGCCAGGCTGGTCTTGAACTCCTGACCTCAGGTGATCCAACCACCTTGGCCTCCCAAAGTGCTAGGATTACAGGCATGAGCCACCGCGCCCGGCCAAGCTCTGACTTTTATGAAAGAAACAGTATCACTACCCAGCGGGAAAACAGATGTTAGAGGTCCAAGATCTCCTTCTGGTGCTCCCTGGCTCAATGGTGGGGCTATCTTCCCAAGGGAGGAGTGGCAGATTGCACACAGGTTCCCCCGGCTCAACAGCTTTGGGGGCACCATTCATCCTGGGGCATCACTGACATCTGCAGTCCTAGGAGGAGGTGCACAGGGTGCAGATTTGCCTGGGAAGCCTGGCCTCAAGAGGGACTCTGCCTCCGGATCCCTTCCTCCCTGTTCTTGGCTCTCTTTTGTGAAGAGCTGTGGGTAGGGGAAGGTGACCATGGGGACTGAGAGCAATCAAATCGAAATGCAGGGCTAAGAGAGGCCATTGCTTGGGGAAGAAAGAGAAAATTCATAGCAGAGGGAAGAGCAGGCCCTAAGCATCCCCCCCACCATCTCCTCGGTCTCACCTTAAGCTTCCGAGGGCAGGATCCCCCCCTTGGAGATGATGCACCAACATAGCCACCTCCCCCACCAGTTCACTAGGAAGACAAATGCCTGAGCCAAAGCTGCCAAGAACCAATTCAGGATTATTTTTCTGGTAACTTTCACAGCATTGCCAAGCTAATGGAGGGATCCCAGGGATATATCTGATGCTGGGAGAAACAGGAAAAGCAGGAGCCCACAAGACCATCAGTCAGGTGTGTGTGCCTAGCACAGTGGCAATGCGCAATGTCCTGATATAGACCTTTGTGGTCCCCTTGGGCTCAGGAGGAACCATAATTCCAAATGATATAGTCACATGGCAGGGCAGGGCTGCAGCAGTAGTGACTCAGCAGGAAAAGAATTAGTTCCCGCAAGATCTAGCTTGAGGAATATCTGGGCCAGAGTGTAGTGGTTGGTCTGTTTGCTTTTATACTCTGCAACCCATTTATTAACAGAACTGTTGTGTTTTTCAATGTTAAGTGAAATGCTATGCAAAAGTATCCTCAAGCCAAGTCCCCTAGCTCCAGGGGTGATTATTAAAATACTGCCAGAAATTAATCCTTTTATGAGAGGATGTCGAGGAGGTCCTGGAGTCCGGGGGAAGGGACCTTGAGTGGTTCAGGGCAGTGCCGTTTACCAGCCTGGAAGAAAAGCACTTTAATACTTTCAACAACCTGTATTGATACACACGTGTTGGCTGAATGTCAGCCCTGCCTAGCCCTCACCTCAAAGTAAAGCTTAATTGTATAGGCATTCTGGTACTTACTCTTGACTGGATGTTGAAGAAATCCCATTCCTCATCTCCATATCCTTCATATGGTTCTTTCTCCAATGTGAATTTTACAAGACTCTGAAGTGTGAGAAATCTCTTTGCTCTGACCAGTCTTTTGGGCAAGGCCTCATGTGTCAATATGGGTGTATCAACTTCCTTTCCAGCTCAGTTCCAACTATTTTCTTTCATACAATACATGCTTTCCAAATGGAACGTCTTGCCATTTCTTTTCACACACACCCTAAGCGTTCATGTCTGTGAGCCTTTGCTCCTGCAGTTTCCTCTACCTCGGTGCCTTTTTCTTTTCTCCTTGTGTCCAACTCATGGTCAACCTTTAAGGCCTTTCCAAATGCCTCCTTTTCCATGAAAGTCTCCAACTATTCCTCTCTTCAGAAATGCTCTCTCTGTCCTGTGACATCTTAAAATAATTTGTAAAAATTTCAGCATGGCACTTATAATTTCATCATCATCAACGTCATCATCATTTGGTTGGGTTCATTGAGAATCTACTGTGTGCCATGAAAATATTCTGTGCTCTACTGTCTCATTTGCTTTTCTGTCTTGTAAAAATAGTGATATATGTATGCATGCTTTCTCCCTTTCTAGCTTACAGTAATAAAGCAAATGGAATTTGGAATCAAAAAGATTTGGGTTTGGACCCAGATTCCTTAATTTGGTTGTAAGAGTTTAGGCAAATTATTCAGGCCGCCCAAGCTTCAGCTTTCTTGTTGGTAAAACACCGATAATAACACTTACCTCACAAGGGGTAATTGTATTACATCAAATAAAAATAATTGCCAACATTTGTTCAGTGCATATTATATGCTAGGCAGTGCTCCAAGTACCAATTCTGTATTATTTAATAATTTAAATCCTCACAGTAATCCTCCGAAATAAGTAACAGTACCCTTACTTTAGAGAGGAGAATTTAAGACAAATAAGCCAGTCAGTGGAAGAGTTAGAATAAGAATTTTGACTTTAGAATTCTCACTTTTTTTTTAATTAAAAAAAATTTTTTTTTGAGACGGAGTCTCACTCTGTCGCCCAGGCTGGAGTGCAGTGGCGCTATCTTGGCTCACTGCAACCTCTGCCTCCCAGGTTCAAGCAATGCTCATGCCTCAGCCTCCTGAGTAGCTGGGATTGCTTACAGGTGCCTGCCACCACACCTGGCTAATTTTCGTTTTTTTGTAGTGATGAGGTTTCACCATTTGGCCAGGCTGGTCTCAAACTCCTGACCACAAGTGATTTGCCCTCCTTGACCTCCCAAAGTGCTGGGATTACAGGTGTGAGCCACCTTGCCTGGCCAGAATCCTCCCTTTAATCATTACCAACTACTCCTTCCTAGGGTGGATGATACCTGGCCTGGGCTAGATACTGTCTGAACAGTAGGTAGCCCAATATCTGGCAAGTATTTCAAAAGTGGCAGCTGTAATTCTTATTTCCATTCGTATTGCTCAGGGCTGGGGTCTATCCTGTGCATCTTTGTTTCTCCACAGCACCTCAGAACATGAAGAGCTTGCATTTGTTTAGCATTTTCCATGTGGCAGGGATTGTGCTAAGCCTCTAGCCCTAGCAAATGAATAAATGAGTGATTGAATAAATGAATGAATGAAAAGAGCAGACGAAACTCTTGAACAGTAGGCAAAGGACATCTGAAAAGAGGATTCATCCCTTCCAGGTTACTCAACAGGCAAGAAGATGACGGCGTGGAGGAGAGGCCTCCCAAGGACCTGAATAACTCCCAGTAGTCATCAGTATTTTCATTAATGACTCGAAAGACGGAGTGCAGAGTATGCTAATTAAATTGGTGAAGCCTGCGAGGCAGAATAGAAGCTGAGCACTTATGAGGGAAGCTGGAGCTTGCAGACAGTACTTGACAAAGTAGAGAGAATAAACAGAGTCAATAAACAGACCTTCAGGAGCTGCAGACTTCAAGTGGTGCCCAGGGATCAGCTGTTACTAATGGATTTGCCCCAAGAGATCTTTGACCCACTTTTCCTTGGTTTTCACCTGGCTTGATTACATCTTCGGAGCAAGCCTGCAGGAGGGGGGGTACACAGTTTCTTGGATGAGGGAACTGGTTTGGGCCTGGAAGCCTCATGGATGAAGTCCTCACTCCAAAGGCTAAGCTGTCCCTACACTCCTTCCTGGCCTGTTCCTTGCTCACCTTACTCATCTGCCTGGCTGTGTCTCCGTGGAGAGAAGGGGCTGGCTCCACCTGCTCCACAAAAGAACCAAGACTCAATAAAAACATAAAATGAGACAGTGTGATCTGGTGGGGAAGCTCCACCTCTGCCCTGCCAACCTCTAGGAGAAGACAAAGTCTCAGCAGTTTGGCAGTTACAGGAATGTGAGGTGTTAGAGTCCCAGCTTCACCCTTCTCAAGTTACGTGGAGTTAGGTAAGTCTTTTAACTTCTCTGAATCAAGCTCTTTTGGTTACAATTAAAAGATATTTGGTTTATCTGAATCAAAACAAGGCATTTAACTGGATGAATAAGCGGGGGGTGGGGGGGGGTCTTAAAACACTTGAGAACTGGACATTCAGCCAGGCCTTAGGGAGAAAGATCGGGGTAGATGAGCCGCTATGAACAGAGGCGTGGCCACTTTTTTCCTCATTCTTCTGCTATTGGGTTGCAGAGTTCTCTGTTTCTGCTTTTCTCAGCAAATCTGATTCTTCTTCATTTTGTTTTTGAGACGAAGCTTCACTCTTGTCCCCGAGGCCAGAGTACAATGGCACGATCTCTGCTGACTGCAACCTCTGCCTCCTGGGTTCAATTTTCCTGCCTCAGCTCCCCCGAGTAGTTGGGATTACAGGCGCCCACCACCACCCCCAGCTAATTTTTTGTATTTTTAGTAGAGACAGGGTTTCACCGTGTTGTACAGGCTGGTTTCGAACTCCTGACCTCAGGTGATCCTTGACAGAGCAGGAGCATCGCCATCTTGGACAAGCCCCTCATTCTAAAGTTCACCTTAATTAAAAACCCCTAAATCCAAAGGGCGTCAGCGGAAAGGATAAGGTTAGCACGACCATCAACCACAAATAATGTCTCTACTAAAAATACAAAAACTATGGCCAGGTGTGGTGCCAGGCGTGGTGCCAGGCGTGGTAGCTCATGCCTGTAATCCCAGCATTTTGGGAGGCTGAGGCGAGCAGACCACCTGAGGTCAGGAGTTTGAGAACAGCCTGGTCAACATGGTGAAACCTCATTTCTACTAAAAATACAAAAATTAGCCAGGCATGGTGGCGCATGGTAGCCTGTAATCCCAGCTACTTGGGAGGCTGAGGCCGGAGAATCACTTGAACCTGGGAAGTGTAGGTTGCAGTGAGCCAAGATCGCGCCATTGCACTCCAGCCTAGGCAATAGAGGGAGATTCCATCTCAAAAAAGCCACTTTTGTTATCGAAGATATTTATATCTCTGGACTTGGCTCCATTAGAGTCCTCATTCTTTCAAACTGAGCCTCCTATAAATCAAGAGAGATAGGTGAATTGCATTTGTCCAAAATGGCATGATGACAGAGAGGATGCCGTACAGCTAGACTAGCAGGCCTGGGCTAGGAAAGCTCATCACACTTCTGTCAACAGGCTTCACTTCTGAGCCCCAGCTGGAGATGCTCATCTTGGAGGCAAGGAGTGAGTCTGCAGAATGAGGAGCACGGGAAGGTGAACCCAGCAGTTTAGTTTCCTTGTTCCTAGTTGCCTTTCCTCTCATGTTTCTTGTGAGTTGCCTTTCAGAAAACAGCTCAGGGCTATTAGCCCCAGGGGCTGCATGCGTGACAGAGGCAGGGGGAAACTTTCCTGGGGACGAGGGCCTGTCTGTATTTTGGGTGCCACCAGGTTATTCTCCTTTTATTAGCTCTTTTTGAGGCATCTGTCTGATGGGAGGAGCCGTAGAGAATTTGAGGTCTCCTAGGTCTGGACAAAGAGTAGCCTCTTTGTGACAACACAGGCCCTGCCAGCCATCTTGAAACCAGCTTGGGAGTTGCTCCTTCAAGCCAGTTATGTGAATGCCCCAATTCTCCCTTCTATACTCCTGAACTGGTCATCATGGCCCTTAAGACTGAGAACCAAATAAAAAAGTCATAAGCCCCTCAATCATCTGAATGGATTCCCTATTGGCCAAGGGGACCCCAGAGAAACCTTAAAAAATGAGTTCCCAGCCAGGATGGGATGGAAGGTCAGACATGCCTCCTTATACGCCCTCCCTTTGCAGTTTAGACACAACTGACCAGCACTAATGTTAAAATAGAGACCATAAGACTGATTAAACACAGATCCTTTGTGGTAATAAGATACCAAGTAATAGGCCAGGTGCAGTGGCTTACACCTGTAAGCCCAGTACTTTGGGAGGCTGAGGCAGGTGGATCACCTAAGGTCAGGAGTTTGAGACCAGCCTGGCCAACATGGTGAAACCCAGTCTCTACTAAAAATATAAAATTAGCCAGGCATGGTGGCATGCACCTGTAATCCTAGCTACTTGGGAGACTGAGGCAAGAGAATTGCTTGAATCCAGGAGGCGGAGGTTACAATGAACTGAGATTGCACCGCTGCACTGCAGCCTGGGAGACAGAGCAGACTCTGTCTTAAAAAAAAAAAAAAAAAAAGGCCGGGCATGGTAGCTCACGCCTGTAATCCTGGCACTATGGGAGGCCGACACAGATCACGAGGTCAAGAGATCGAGACCATCCTGGCCAACGTGGTGAAACCCCGTCTCTACTAAAAATACAGAAATCAGCTGGGTGTAGTGGCACTTGCCTATAATCCCAGCTATTCAGGTGGCTGAGGCAGGAGAATCGCTTGAACCCGGGAGGCGGAGGTTGCAGTGAGCTGAGATCATGCCACTGCACTCCAGCCTGGGCGACAGAGCAAGACTCTTGTTTCAAAAAAAAAAAAAAAAAAAGGATACCATGTTATAAACAGGATCCAAGGCCATGCCAGGCAAGGGTGAAGTCATGCACCCCTACATTTAAAGAATAAACTATGTCCCAACTGCTACGAGGGTTTTCTTCTTCTCTAGTAATCGAACACTGGCCTGGAGATAAGCAATGCTGAAACAATTGTAGCTTGTCCACTGCCAGATGCTAATAGACCCGCCCTGTTCCACAAGAAAAAATTACAGCTTTGATTAGACAAGAGGCTAACTTGAGTAACTTTCTCCTGATAAGTGCCCACTCACCAAGGACTGGTTCTGGCATTTACAGCGCCTGTGCACTTGAGTGACATCATGTCCCTGCTTCACCTTTTGACACATAGGGCCTAACTGCAATGCATTTAAATGGTAAGTATCCACCCCAAAAATGAACATGGGACACATGTAAAATGCATGTTTGTTCAGTACGCGTGCAGTAGGTCCCCCTTCATGAATATTTATAGTTCATCCTATAATCTGTTGAATATGTATACTTAGGCAAATTTATCCTTCAGCATAAATTTCTGTTCCAACTCCTCCTCCCTTTAAGTGCCTGCTAACAGTCTCTGCCAAAGGCTACACTTTCCAGCTTGTCAGGCTGGCCACCTGCAGGCTGCAAACCTGTACTAGAAATAAAGCCTCCTCTTCAGACTTAGAGATCTCATGATTTTAAAGCTGACAAGATCGTATTTCCTGAATGGCCCCTGAATCGGTGACATGGGCTTGCTAGTGATGCTGTATGGGTGTCTTGGAGGAAGATTCACATACAATATAGTTGTTTTTTTCCCCCAGCTGAGATTCAGTGAACAAACTGTGTCAGAATTACAGCTCACTTAAGGATTTTGCTTTATGATGCAAAAGCTGTGTTGTTTAGACAACAATGAGACGGCTGAAATGCAAAGAGAGAGCAGTGGAGGCTGAGGAAAGGAGAGGTTTTCCTTACGGCAACTTCAGGCCATCCGTCTGCCCTCGTCTTAAGCTTGTGCAGAAGTAGGTGAAGCCGAAATGGCTCTAGCTATCCAGCTTATTTTCTTTGCCCTTAATTTTTACTCAAACTGTTTTTTTTTTGTGACACAGGGGCTCACTCTGTTGCCAAGGTCGGAGTGCTGTGGTGCAATCACAGCTCACTGTAGCCCCGACATCCCAGGCTCAAACAATCCTCCCACCTCAGCGTGCTGAGTAGCTGGGACTACCAGCATGTGCCACCATGCCCAGCTATTTTTTCTTTAACTTTTAGTAGAGATGGAGTTTCGCCATGTTGCCCAGCCTGATCTTGAATTCCTGGGCTCAAGCGATCCTTCCACCTTGGCCTCCCAAAGTGCTGAGATTACAGGCAGGAGCTACTGCTCTGGGCCTATTGTAACTCTTTCCCCTGGCTATTAACTGTTGAGATCTCACTGGGTTGTAAACACTATTATATGCCGATCATCAAGGGTGAAAAAATGAGTAAGACACATGGTCCTACTGGGCATAATAGCGTGTGCCTGTAATCTCAGTTGTGTGGGGACGCTGAGGCAGGAGGATTGGTTGAGCTCAGGAGTTCAAGACCAGCCTGTGCAACATAGGGAGACCCCATCTCAAAGAAGAAGAAGACACAGGGTCCTGCCCTTGAACTTTTGCCTAATGTGGGAGACAAACATGTGAACTAATAACTAGATGCTCAACCCTTCGTTGAATAGCCAGGGATTACCTTTTAAAAATTCAAGCTGGCTGTTCTTAGAATAAGCTAATTCTTATTCAGGTCACTGCTCAAACATTTTGTGGATGAGAAACTGTCTTTTATTTTTCTGGCAAGATGCCATACTGGTTAAAAAACTTTGTTTAGGCCCGGCATGGTGGCTTACACCTGTAATCCCAGCACTTTGGGAGGCCAAGGCAGGTGGATCACAAGGTCAGGTGATTAAGGCCATCCTCGATCCTAACATGGTGAAACTCCATCTCTACTAAAAATACAAAAAATTAGCTGGGCGTGGTGGCACGCACCTGTAGTCCCAGCTACTTGGGAGGCTGAGGCAGGAGAATTGCTTGAACCTGGCAGGCGAAGGTTGCAGTGAGCCTAGGTCATGCCACTGCACACCAGCCTGGGCAACAGAGCAGGACTCTGTCTAAAAAGGAAAAAAAACCAAAAACTTCGTTTAAATACTTACCATACTCTTATCCCACACTTGCCTATGTAAAAGTTCAAAATTTCCCCCTCTGAAAGCCCATGCTAACACCCCACTCTTGCTCTTTGTTCTTTTAAGTAGTCCCTTACCAGTCAAGTGGTTTTGGTTCCCACCTTAAGATCATGGTATGTCTCAGTAGATGATAAAGAACTGTTTGCTCCAGCTCTTATTCTTGGCCTATACGCATGATCACAGCTTCCCAGAACATCCTAGGTTCCTCTTCCTCAGCCTTCTACATTCCATTCTGGTCTGGTCTGGTCTGGTCTACATTATTCTTTTTTTGAGACAAGGTCTCACTTTGTTGCCCAGGCTGAGTACAACTCACTGCAGCCTCGACCTCCTGGGCTTAAGCAATTGTCCTCTCAGCCGTTTGAGTAACTGGAACTACAGGCATGCACCACATCCAGTTAATTAAAAATATATATATTTTAAAACAGGGTCTCACTATGCTGCCCAGGCTGGTCTCGAATTCCAAGCAATCCTCCCAACTCAGCCTCCCAAAGTGTTGGGATTACAGGCATGAGCCACTGCACCCAGCTGGCACTATTTCTATTTTTTTTTAGATGGGGTTTCATTATGTTGCCCAGATTGGTCTTGACGCCCGAGCTCAAGCAATCCTGCCTCCTCCTTCCAAGTAGCTAGGATTACAGGAACATGGCTATCACACCAGTGAGACCATGTGTCTCCCTCACTTTTGCATCCTTGATGACAGACATGTAATAGTGTTCATAACCTACTGATCTCTCAACAATTCGTAGCCAGGGGAAAGAGTTTACAATACAGATCAAGGGCAAGGAAAAGAAGCACACCTAGAATACTCTTCTATTCCGAGGTGCAAAGCCATCAGCCAATTCTAGACCCCTTGAGCTGCCTGAAATTCACCTGGAAGCTGATTTTGCTACTGTCTTCTTGCTTGTTTGCTCTTAGAACAGCAGCTGTAACTTCCCATAACTCAGACAAGTCAAGGGATTGAAAAGTGAGGCAAGAAAACTGAGCTGCACAGAAACAATGTGTAGAGCTGCCAGATTATGAACTAGACCAACATGTGACCTTCCCAGCAAAGCTCAAGATTCTGGTTCCCATGCCTGATAGGGCTCCAGAGGTCAGAGGCCAGAGCCCAGTCACTATGCAGCAATTCCAGAAGGAGAAACTGTTTTGGGGCCAAAGGTGCCAGTGGGAGGGTAAAGGAAACGCCTCCACCTTATTCCCTTATAACAACCACCTTTTGGTTGGAAGTTGTAGCTTTTCTTTTGTTTAGACAGTAAGTGGTAGAATTTTTATATTTACTTTTAGATTATCTAATTAAAGGAAAAATCAACTCATATGGTCAGGAGAGGAGAGAAGACACATATTATGGTTTTTAAAATCCAACTGTCTTTTCTTAGAATTGAATGAAAGGCAGGAAAGGAGGCCAGGAGTTTTGCAGGGAAATCCCTTCAATGTGCCTCTTTCTTTTCCATTGCTTCATCAGCAAACATTTATTATGATATGTACATTACAATATGCAAGAATAGGTCCTTCTGCCCTAAATTCCTTCCTTCTCCTCCTTCCCTTTACAGCTTGGTCCTAATCAACAACCATTTATTCTTTAGACCTCAGCTCCCTGATACTTTTCTCTCTTGAATAGTGATAAGGCTTAAAATGCAAACGGTCCCCAAATCCTCAAGTATGTGGAGGTATTATTAATCATTTGGAGATTTTTCGCTGAAGCCACTTTTGATGTGGAAGGGAAGGAGGGTAGAGACAGGGGGTTCCCGAAGTGAGCAGGAGGAGGGGGCTGTAAGGTGGTCCCATGGAGGGTAGCAGGGAGGTTTAGGAAGGGGAGGATGGAGATCTCACAGATTCATTTGGCCAACATCTCGATTTCTGAGGATGCTTGAAATTTAAGTCAGATTTTTATCCTGGAGATTCAGAACCTGACATGGTTTCATTCCGGGTGAAGGAGGGATGAAAGTAGTCAGAGCGGGTTAGTACCAGAGACAATTTAGGCTGAGAAGAGGATGCTCAAGGCCTTAACCTCCCAGGGAAAATGGAGTGCTCACCATCTTGGGAAAGTTTCCCACATCACAGTGGGCCAAGAACGTGGGCTTTAGAGAAGGATAGCCTGGGTTCACACCTTGGTCTTTCCACTTATTAGTTGTAAGACTTTGGGCAATTTATTTGATCCCTCTGAGTCTCAAATCTCTCATCAATAAAATAGAGGTTAGAATAATAATAACTACCTCATAAAGTGACATTTACAAACCCAATAAGGATAGCAAAAAACAGTTCTGGCACACAGTAGTCAACAGATGTTTTCTATTATAGGATTGGGTTATTCTGTAGGGAGGAAAATGGGGAACTAAATGGTAGGGTTGGGGCTATGGATTATAAGGGATGGATTGAGGTTATGCAAAGAAAGACTTAGAGTTTAGTCAGGGGTGGGTGATTGGAGGCAGAGGCGGTGTGTGGAGTCCTGACCTTGGTCCTCGAGATTTTCAGAATGGTGACATGCCAAAAGCCTTAGTGACACTGAAGAATACTGTGGCTTATTTATAAACAATATGTAGCTAGATAAAGGAAGGGTCAGAAGGAGTATGTGGATATGGGGCTGGGGATTAGCTGACTCTGCAGGCTGTCTGCCTGTGCTCAGGAGTCAGGCCACTCTATTCCCTCCTGCTTAGTGTGGTCCACAGACCAGCTGCATAGCACCACCTGGGATCTTGTTAGGCAGAGCCTTGGGCTCTGCTCCAGTTCTGCTGAATCAGAATCTGCATTATAACAAGATTCCCGGGGTGATTCATGCATATATTTAAGCTTGGGGGAGATGTGTGAGCTGCAGAGATTTAAAAACTCTTTACAGCAGGACAGAATGCCATCAGGTGATGCTAAGAACCTTCTTACATTCTAATTTTAAACTATACTTTAGTGCGCTCATCCTTGAATAAAATCTTTGTATATGGACCAACAGCAGGAGGAAACCATATCACCAATGTGCCTTTGACATATTTAACCTTGTTGACCCTGACTCACATGTGTACACACACACACACACACACACACACACACACACACACTATAACATCAGCACTATTCAGCATGAGTTTTGGTTACCAGACACAATTCCTGTGTTAATGCTTCACTAGACATTCCCTAATGCATAATTTCTATTAATCATCTTATTAAAAATTCCCCTATTGCCACCTGCCAGGGGATGCAGGAAATCAATTCAAGCAACCTTCAGCAGTCCTGAAGGGAGACTTTAAGCACTCTGTGCAAAGAATCCAATCCCAGAAGGACTGAGAGCCGGGTTAAAGAGTCTCTTGCTGTGTCCAGCATGGTTCCTTGAATACATTATTGCTCTGTGTGTCAGTTTCTCTTCTGCAAAATGAGCCACATGATTGACAAGGAGGGTTTTAGCTTATTGAACACACTCTCCCTTTCTCCTTCTGTTTTACCCTTCCTTTTTCTGGGTTCTAAAGAGACCCCAGGTTCTTTTAACTAGATGCTGGTGTCAACCTGAGAAGGTATAGGTTTAGACTCAGGCTAAAACAGTGAGGCTTAGAGGCTCAAAGGTAGTTTGGTTGCAGGAAGTGAAAAGGGAAGAGAAGAAGCTAAAGGGTTTAGCCCTTCTGTAAGCTCAATGCCAGCTCAGATGATACCCGAGAGTCCTAAATTATCTCATGTTCAAAGGTTTACAGTTCAGTCCACTGTGGATGAGGTATTAGTACCTTGCTTACACTGAATTACATGCCAAATGGGCCACTGGTATGCCTTTTTAATTTCTTCATTTCCTTATCACAGATGTTTCTATAAAATGCTAGTCTAACAAGAACCTATAATCATGCCCGATGGTCAGATACCCAGTCCCCATTGTTCTTATTCCACCCCTTCATCTTTTCTCAAGCCCTTCTGCATGGACCAGAAGGATCAATTCTGTATAGAGTTATCTAGGATATCCTACCATGTATTTATAGAACATTAGGACTGTAAAGGACTTTATACTTCAGTAATTCCCAAATATCAGTTTATGAACCAGTGCTGGAATTCTAGCTTTAAAAAAAAGGTTTCCTAGACCCCATCATGTATATTTTTTAAAACGCTGGCTGGCTGATTCCGAGACTCTGACAGATTTCTGACTCGCCTTCACCCATTTATAGATGAATATAAGGCCTGCCACAAGCTCAAGGTCTCACAACCAGGGATGGCAGATCCAGGCTCAGGCTTCCTCAGGCATAGGTCAGGTGCTTACCTGCATTTCGAAGCCCACATGTGTGTCAAAGAAGCAGAAGCCCTGAAATGCTGAATCAAAAGTAATCAAAAAGTAAACATTTAAGGAACATTTTGATAAGGTGGCCTTGACTTTACCATAGTTCTCCCCTGAAAGAGGGGAAGACGAATGTCTTTCATACATCCTTTCCCCCACCCCTACCCCCAGTCTGCACTTGGCCTGTACCCAAAGCCTCACTGCTCTGAGCTTGGGGGAGTGAGGGAACGGACAATGTCTCTCCATGATTGCACAATTTGTTACTTCTAAATCTAGGAAAATGATTTGCCTTATAGGCTGCCAGATTCCATTTAAGACTTATCAAAACAAAGCAAAGCAAACATAAAACCAGACCAAACAAGAGCTTTTGCTCAAGACTTCTCAGATGGCCTTGGAAACCTTTGCAGTCCTCTCTTGTAGGCAATTGTTTCTATGCAAGTGACTCTCGGACCTTCCTCTGAGCCCTTCCCCCTCCCCCAGCACACATCCCACTAGGATGTCCTGTCATCACCTCCCTCTTCACTGCATCCTAACAGAACACAGCCCTCTCCATCCACATGGGTTATCTCCAGGTGCCTCCTTTGGGCTGGTGCTTTCTCAATGCTTCTCATTTCCTAAGGTTGAAAATTGAAGGGAGGCTTCTAGTTAAGCACCCTGGACTCCATCGTTGGTCTTATCTTATGTTGGATTAAGGACAGAAGGAATTATTAAGTCTGTAGGTGGCATAAAGTTAGGGAAATTAGCAGATATGGTTGGCAGAATCAAGACCAAAATGTTCACAAGAAGCTATGAGGAAATATAGAAAGCAATATGATTATATTTAATGGGAATAAAATTGTATTGCATTAAGATAAAAAAGTTACAATACTGTATTTTTCCACTTATGTGAATGTCAAGAACAATTTTGTTTTTGCAAAATGAATCTATAGGGCTAGAAATCAGAATAGCCGTCGTCTCTAGGAGTTTGAAGAAGAGATTGACTAGAACGGGGCGTGAGAGAAGTTTCTAGGGTGATGATGATGTCCTATATTGTGATTGGTGTATTGTTACCGGAGCCTATTCACTTATTAACTAATGCTTGAGATCTGTGCATTTTATGGCACATAATTATAACTCAATAATATATGAGGTTTCTCTGGAGTTATTTTATATTGTATTATTCTTTAAAAAGTAATGGTACAAGTAGTAGATGGGGCCACAAGCATGCTACATTCCAACTGTGAAACGATTGGATAAAAAAGCAAGGGAGTTTGCAGTCCAGAGGTAGGGAAATGATGATGGTCCCCTGCTCTCTGTGCTGGTCAGCACAGTTCTGTGTGTCATATTTAAAGAGAGACATGAGGCCAGGCACAGTGGCTCATGCCTTTAATCCCAGAGTTTTGGGAACCCCAAGTGGGAGGCCTGTTGAGCCCAAGAATTTGAGACCAGCCTGGGCAATACAGTGAGACTCCCATCTCAACAAAAAATAAAAATAATTAGCTGGATGTGGTGGTGCATACCTGTGGTCCCAGCTACTCCAGAGGCTGAGTGGGGAGAATCCTTTGAGCCCAGGAGTTTGAGGCTGCAATGAACCATAACTGTGTCACTGCACTCCAGCCTGGGCAACCTCATCACACAAAAAATGAAAGACACTAATAGACTGAAAAATAAAGCTCAGAGCTGAAAAACCTGTTAGGAGAGGACTTGAAGGAACTGAGAACACATAGGCTGAAAAACTAGAAGACTGTAAAGGCAGCTCAGATGACTGACTGACTGTCCTTAAATATCTCGAACAATGTTACGTTGAGAAGACTGTCTTTCCCTGGGCGGGGCCAAGGAGATTGTGGGTAAAAGCTACTGAAAGACAGATTCAGCCTGATATAAGAAGGTCCATTCTAAAAGGCAGAATAAACTAAATATGGAATGGGCTGTCTTTGACACAGGACTCCCTGGAAGTGTTCAGGCTGTGGCTAGAGAGCCAACTGTTGAGGATATCATAAGGTTTTAATTGAAGATCTATATTTCCTGAGAATATGCTATGTGCCAGGCCCTCTGCTAAAAGCCAGAGACAATCAACACCATAAGACATGGCAAAACAAATGAACAAATATATAAAACAAAAGCCAGAGACAAAATGAATGATCTGATTATTACCCAATAATTACCTAGTACCAAATAATGCTTACTTTGTACCAGACACCATCCAAAGCAGTTTACATACATTATGACATTCCATTCTTAAAATAGTTATGAGGGAATGGTATTATTACATCCCTATTTTCATAAATGAGACACACCACTCATACATGTTGAAGTCTAAGATTGAACCTGAGAAAGGGTGTGTGCCCCAGCACAGGGCCCTAAGTGGAGGCTCACCGCATAGACCATTGAGCCTTCTTCTCCCCCTAAGGCTCTCTGTCATGCAGACTGCAGTCTTGACTCTGTCTTGATTCAGCAGCAGAGGCTACAGAAGGCTCTGGGGGTGGGCGCACTGGATATTCCATGAAGGAGCTGGATTAAAGAACTAGTCAGCTCCACCGATCTGGTAACTGTTGGTGGGGGATCTTCCTGAAGGCTATACAACTTTGCTGCCCCATATGGTAGCCACTAGCCATGTGTGACCGTTGAATGATTGCAATGTGGCTAATCCAAAAGGAGATGTGCTGAAAGTAGAAATCATACATTGGGGCCGGGCACGGTGGTTCACACCTGTAATCCCAGCACTTTGGAAGGCCGAGGCAGGCGGATCATGAGGTCAGGAGTTCGAGTCTAGCCTGACCAACGTGGTGAAACCCCGTCTCTACTAAAAATACAAAAATTAGCTGGGTGTGGTGGTGCACGCCTGTAATCCCAGCTGCTTGGGCTGAGGCAGGAGAATTGCTTAAACCTGGAAGGCAGAGGTTGCATTGAGCCGAGATCATACCACTGCACTCCATCCTGGGTGACAGAGCAAGACTCCATCTCAAAAAGAAAAAAAAAGAAAAAGAAAAAAACAAGAAATTACACATTGGTTTATGAAGAAAAGAATGTAAAATGTATCATTTGTAATTTGTATATTAAGGATATGCTGAAATGGTAATATTCTAGGTATATTGGGTTAAATAAAATATTTTAATAGTTTTATTAAAATATGATGTACCATTGAAGATATACACTCCTTTATACTTTTAGCATATTTACAGAGTTATGCATCCATCACCACAATCAAGTTTAGAACATTTTCATTACCTCAAGAAGGAGCCCTGCACCCCTTAGCTACCACTTCCCAATCCTCTCATCTCCCTGACCCCTTCTGCTAGGCAACCACTAATCTGCTTTCCGTCTCTATGGATTTGTCTACTCCGGAGATTTCATGTGAATGGAATCATAAAATATGTGATACTTTGTGCCTGGCTTCTTTCACTTAGCATAATGTTTTCAAGGTTGGTCATGTTGTAGCATCTATCAGTACTTCATTCCTTTTTATTGTGTGTAATATCCTGTTGTATGGATACATACGCCATGTTTTATTTATTCATTCATTATCAATGTTGATGGGCATTTTGGTTTTTTTTCCACTCTTTGACTTTTATGAATAATGCTGCTATGAACATTAGTGTATAGGTTTTTGGGTGAACACATATATTCAGTTCTTTTGGGTATAGACTCAGGAGTGAAATTGCTGGGTCACAGGGTAACTATGACTAACTATTTGAGGAACTGCCAGACTCTTCCACAGTAGCTGCATCATATTGTGTTACCACCAGCAGTGTATGAGAGTTTCAGTTTCTACATCCTCACCAGTACTTGTTACCTGTCTTACTCATGAGAGCCATCCTAATGGGTGTGAGGTGGTCCTGCATTGTGGTTTTGATTTGCATTTCTTTAATGTCTAGTGATGTTGATTATCTGTTATTGTGTTTATTGGCCATTTACATATCTTCTTTGGAGAAATATCCCTCAGATCCTTTGCCCATTTAAAAATTGGATTGTCTTTTCATTATTGAGTTGTAGTAGTTCCTTATATATATTCTAGACACAAATTCCTTATCAGATATAAGATTACACACATTTTCTCTCATTCTGTGAGTGGCCATTTCATGATGGTGTCCTTTGAAGCACAAATATTTTTAGTTTTAATAGATATAAGGTCTAGTTTATCTACTTTTTCTTTTGATGCTTGTGCTTTTAGTGTCATATCTAAGAAACTGTAAGGTCTTTTAGGCTGACTGACAGCACCATGGACTACACCATGGTAACATCTGTAATCTGCATGTATACTCCAGATGAGTTCCTGGAACTAAAAAGTCTGAAGTAACTGGAAAACCATAAAAGGAGAAGAAATAATCAACCCCTGTGGCACCTAACTAACTTTGAGACATTCTTCTATTGTTCCTTATTCCCGCCTCAACTGATAAGGCAATTGGACTTTGTAACTGACCTTGGTCAACTTTGTGACTCCAGACCCTAAGACCCCCTCCCAGCTTGCAAAAACCACCCTGAACTGTAACTTCTGTAACTTTCCACTCCCTACTCCAAACCTGTACAACCAACTCCCATCCCACTGCCCTGTGCTGACTCCTTTTTGGACTCAGCCTGCCCATACCTGGGTGAATAAACAGCTATGTTGCTCACACAAAGCCTGTTGAGGGGATCTCTTCATTCAGAGTGTGCATTTAACAGAAACCATCAACTAATCCAAGGTCATGAAGATTTATACCTATGCTTTCATCTAAAAATTTTATAATTTTAGCTCCTACATTTAGGTCTTTGATCCATTTTGAGTAAATTTTTATATGTAGGGGTCTAACTCTATTCCTTGGCATGTGGCTATCCAGTTGTCCCAGTACCATTTATTGAAAATACTATTTTTCCTCCATTGAACTATCTTGGTACCCTTGTAGAAAATCAATTTACCATAAATACTAGGGTTTATTTCTGGGTCGTCATTTCTGTTCCATTGATCTATTTATTGTCTGTCTTTGTGCCAGTACCATACTATCTTGATTACTGTAGCTTTATCATAAGTTTTGAAATCAGGGAGTGTGGGTCCTCCTACTTTGTTCTTTTTCTATATTATTTTGGCTATTCTGATTCTCTTGAATTTCCATTTGAAGTTTTGAATCAGTTTGTCATTTTCTGCAATGAAAATCAGTTGGAATTTTATAGAGACTATGTTGAATCTGTAGATTAATTTGAGGAGTATTGCCATCTTAACAATATTAAGTCTTCCAATTCATAAACATGGGGGTATCTTTCCATTTATCTTAGGTTTCATTAATTTCTTCCAACAATCTTTTGTAGTCTTCAGAGTGACAGTTTTGCACTTCTTTTGCTATTTATTTCTGGGTATTTTGTTTGTTTGGTTGGTTTTTGAGAGACAAAGTCTTGCTCTGTCACCCAGGCTGCAGTGCAGTGGTGCTATCTCAGCTCATAGCAACCTTCGCCTCCTGGGTTCAAGTGATTCTCCTGCCTCAGCTAACCACGCAGCTGGGACTACAGATGTGTGCCACCATGCCCAGATAATTTTTGTATTTTTTAGTAGAGACGGGGTTTCTCTATATGTTGGCCAGGCTGGTCTCGAACTCCTGACCTCAGGTGATCTGCCCACCTCAGCCTTCCCAAATGCTGGTATTACAGGCATGAGCCACTGTGCCTGGGTTATTCCTGAGTATTTTATTCTTTTAAAAATTTTATTTTGAAGAGACAGGGTCTCGCTCTCTCTCCTAGGCTGGAGGACAGTGGTGTGATGGTACCTCACCACAGCTTCAAACTCCTGGGCTCAAGCGATGTTCCTGCCTCAGCCTCCCAAGTAGCTAGGGCTACAGGAATGTACCACCATGCCAGGTTTATTCCTGAATATTTTATTCCTCCGGGTTTTTCCTTAGTTTTATTTTTGCTTAAAATGTATTATTGAAAGAAATATTCTATATTTCTTTTTACTTTTTAAAATGTGACTATTAGAAAATTTAAAATTATGTAAGTGGTTCACATTACATTTCTAATGGGTAACACTGCTCTAGAATAAAAAGGCAGATTAGAGAAAACAAAGGAACCTAAAATAATGGGATATATTCAATGTACTCATGACATTATGCCCCTGGAGCTACATGTGTGAGCTAAACTTGGTCTAGAATTTTCCCTGTTATAGAAATCACAAATCTTGAAGAGTTCTGACTGCAGTCAGAGAAAACATGCCTAGCCACGTGTTCCTAGTCGACATGGAGGGGGCTTTAATCAGACATAGCCTGCAGGGTCTTCTGTGATTTCTCTGCCATTTGGGCTTCCAGAGGTAGTAAAAGTTATACTGCTGGAGCCCTAGGCATGAAAACCAGAAAAAAGGTAAGAAGACGGCGAATGTGATGGTTCTCTCAAATTTCACATTATATCCAGGAAAAGGAGTAATGGAGTACTGCCATAGGCACTAGTCTGAAGCTTACTCATCTCTTATCGCTCCTGCCCCACCCAGTTGGCTCCCCCTCGAGAAATTCTTCCCCGGATCCTCTGGAGTTGGAATAGATTCCCTCTTCTATGTGTTCCCATGTTTTTTTTTTTTTTTTAGACAGGGTCTTGCTCTGTTGCTCAGGTTGGAGTGCAGTGGTGTGATCTTGGCTCACTACAACTACCTCCTGGGCTCAGATGATCCTCACATCTCAGCCTCCCAGGTAGCTGGGATTACAGACATGCACCATCACGCCTGGCTAATTTTTTGTAGTGACAGTTTTGCCCTGTTGCCCAGGCTTGTCTCAAACTCCTGGGCTCAAGCGATCTGTCTGCCTTGGCCTCCTAAAGTGCTGGGATTATTGGCGTGAGCCACTGCATGGAGCCTCCATGACGTTTTCTATGACATTTCCTACACAGAACAGACACTGTTCATTTACTTTTCTTTCTTCCCTATACACTGTAAGCCCCTCAAGCAGAAACAACACCTTGTTACCAGTGAACCGTCTAATGAAGTGACTGGAATAAGTACTGAGTGCGGGAGTGAATAAATGAGTACTATGCTCCTTCTTTCTTTAGATAAGAACAATTTTGTTGGGCTCTGTGGCTCACACCTGTAATCCTAGCACTTTGGGAGGCTGAGGGGGGTGGATCGCCTGAGGTCGGAGTTCGAGACCAGCCTGACCGACATGGAGAAACTCTGTCTCTACTGAAAACACAAAATTAGCCTGGCTTGGTGGCACACACCTGCAATCCCAGCTACTCGGGAGGCTGAGGCAGGAGAATCGCTTGAACCTGGGAGGCAGAGGTTGCAGTGAGCCGAGATTGCGCCATTGCACCCCAGCCTGGGCAACAAGAGAGAAACTCTATCTCAAAAGAAGGGAACACTTTTATAGCATATATAAATGTACATATACATATATGTGTGTATATATATATTTTGTAAGTGTATTTTGGTTTAGTGAAAAGAGTATTTTATTGTCAGGAAACTGACCTGAGTTCTAGTTCTGACTTTGCTACTTACTAGCTGAGTGACCTTGAATAAATCTCTTAACCTTCTCTGGACTTGATCTTTCATCTGAAAGAAAAGAGGGTTGAACAACTGAGCTTCGAGCTTCTGTCCAGCCCTAATATTCTGTAAGACATGGAAAACAAGGCAAGTCTAGGGTTCAAATGTAGGCTCCCTTTCAGACAAGCAACTCAACAGAGCAGCCGAAATGCCTAGCCTTCCCAGGGGCCTCCACTGCCTCCCCCCTCCTCCGTGTCTTAGCAAATATTAATAGTCAAGGGCCTCGTTGAATGTGGTTTTTAATAGAATCCAATTTCAGTCCATTTAGAGTGGGACTTTTCATGCTGACTTGGTAATTTGAACTATGCCACTCCTGATGGACTGAATGCATTTTCCCTGCCTCCGCGGCCTGCCCTGGGCTGCTGTGGAGAGAGAGTGCTGGTATTGGAACCAGGGAGTGGGGCATCTTAAAGCAGCTGCGGATCAGCTATTTGACCTCATAACCAGTCTTGTCTTTCCCCGGCCTGAGGCATGTGATGAGGATATCAAGGGCACTGGAAGGGGAGTCGGCAGTGGCCATTCTATTTCCTGGCAATTGCTGTCTCCTTGCAGCTCAGAGGCTGCTAGCCTCCAATGGACTGTCAGGAAGAAAACAGTGTTCATCGTTGGATGTGACTGGAAGACAGTTGATTCCTAGAACCATCAGAATTATTCCAACTGATTGCTGTGGAGTCTCTTGAAGCCTGGAGTGGCATGGGGTAGAGTAAGAATCTTCCTCTTTCTACTCCCCCACTTCCAAGTACTTGTCCTGTTTGATCAGAGAGTAACCTAAGGGCCTGTTGGAAGGTTCCCTTCCTTCTACAGTGCAGAGAGGGGGAATGTGCAAGGTGAACAAACATGTATTAGCAGCTGCACTATAAACTAGGAAACTGAGGCCAGGGAGAGTGGGGGGAAAGGAAATAAATGTTTATTCTGGGCTTACTCTGTTCCAATCACTGAGCTGGGAGACACTTATTTCTTAATCCTCCCAACACCCTTTTAAGTGATAAAACATTCTCCCCCAGCCTGGCCAACATGGTGAAAGCCCGTCTCTACTAAAAATATAATTAGCTGGGCGTGGTGGTGTGCACCTGTAATCCCAGCTACTTGGGAGGTGAGGCGGGAGAACTGCTTGAACCCGGGAGGCGGAGGTTGTAGTGACCCAAGATGGCACCACTGCACTCTAGCCTGGGCAACAGAGCAAGACTCTGTCTTGAAAAACAACAACAAAACATTCTCCCCATGCACAGGTGAGGAAAGTGAGGGTCAGAAAAGTTAAACAACTGCACCAGGGTCTCACAGCTAGCAGATGCTAAAGCTGGTATTCAAACAAAACTCCATCTATCCACTGTAAAATGTCACATGATTTGAAACAGTGGGTCAGCGTGCTCTGAAGTTTGTCTGCTGGGCCTTCACCTGGCTGGTTACCCTCATGGCGTTCAAAAAACTATAGAATCCTGAACATTATCCCTGTGGAATCTGATTCAATGGATCTAAACTAGAGCCTGAGATTATATATTTTTAAAAAGCTCTTCCAAGTGATTTTGATGTCTTAGAAAGCACAGGGCTGGTGCACATGGCTTCTCTTCTGACCCAAATCTCGTAGGACATCTTCATTTCTCAGAAGCACAGATCTAGTTCAGCCCTGCATTTACCTCAAGTAACATTTGCCACTGATCCCATTATTCATTCATTCCAGGCTCAATGCTCAACGCTTTCTGAGTACCTGCAATGTGCCAGGCACGGTGCTCAACATTCTGGTTGCAAAGATGAATACACCACAGTGCCTGCCTTGAGGCACACCCAGGGTGTGCGGGAGATAAGTGTAAACTAGAAATTCCAATGTGTTGTAGCAAAAGCTAGGCTGAGATAGGCTTGTGTTGCTTTAAGAACTCAGACTAAAGGACCAAGGAAGGCTTTCTAGCAGTGATCCCGAGTTAAGGCCGACAGGAGTTAACAAGGCAAAGACAGGACTGAAGGGCTAAGGAAAAGCCAGTGAGGCAGAGGGAAGCAACAGTGTGGGAAGGCCCAGAGACCCAGCACAATGGTTCAGGGCAGCACAAGAAGCTGTGCAGCGGTGAAATGTAGGGTACTTTGGGAAGAGCGCCAGGAAGTGAGCCTGGAAAAATCAATGGAGACAAAATATGAAAGACCGTGTGTGTTGTTAAGGAGTTTGGACTTTATCCTAAAAGTGACGAGGCACCACTAAAGATTTTTAAGTTGTGGAGTGACATGGTCAGATTGTGTTTTGGAAGAGTCACTCTGATAGAAATAAGAGAATGAACTGTAGGCAGGAGAAGCTGGCAACAGAAGAACGAATTAATTGCAGAATTAAGAATTTATGTATGTCAAAAAGCACCATAAACAAAATTTGAAAGCAAAGCACTTAGACAGCATATTTGCAGCATTTCTTGACAAAAATAATATTCTTAATAAAATTACAAATCGATAATAAACATACCAATATCAAATAAATAGAAAATTCACAAAGGAAGTACAAATGGTCAATAAGCATATGAAAATGTTATTCGCAAATAATCAAAGAAAGTTAAAATAACATTGACATACTATTATCCCAGCTATCAAATTGGTAAAGATTTGATAAGTGATGATTCCTAGTGTTAGGGGTACAGGGAACAGGGTACTCTCTAGGCTCCAAATAGGTTTTGGTACAAACTTTCTGGAAGGTGGTTGGCAACACGTATCAAAATTCGTAAAAATAGCCAAGCAAATCTGTTCTTGGAGTTCATCGGAAGGAAATAGTCATAGACATGTGCAAAATTTAGCTACAAGAATGTCAGTTGCAACACTATTTACATTAAAGATTGGGAACAAATGAAATAATCACTATTTGGGGATTGATGATTGAAAAAAAGCGTCCATCTATATAATGAAGATGCTGTTGAGAAAGTTTGAAATGCAGAAAATGTTCATGATATTATTAAGTGAACAGAAGGAGCAAAACATAAGTGTTCAATATGCTGCCATTTGTGTGTGATAAAGGAATATATACATATGTTTGACAATGTGTAAGCATCTCCAGAAAGATGAGAGGGAAACTAGATGCTGGCAGACAGGGTGGGAAGAATATTTGCTTCCGACTACACAGCAGTTTGTACTTTTTGAAGTTTGTATCTGTGTCTATATCACACATTCTAAAATATAAATACGCATTTTAAAAGTTATTAAAGGGTATATTCGGTGTAATCAAGTTTTTGTTTAAAAAAAACCCCACAGCTGTGTGTGTGCATGTGTACATTTACACCAAAAAGAACTGAAAGGTATATTCAAAAGAATACACATTTGTCTTGGTTGGTTAAGCGTATGGATTGGATTTTGTCCTTTTTTTTTCTAAAACTTCTACAATACACATGTGATGCTTTCACAATAATTAAAAAGCGTTAGTTTCCCCCCCCCCCCCTAAAGAGTCCATTGCAAAAGTCCAGGCAGGAGATGACAGTGCAGGTCAGATGCATGATTAGTACTCGAGCTATATATAGGTCAGCAGTGACATCCACAAAGTATGTAATTAAATCACAGTTCTTGTTTTGGGGAGGGATGAGGAGAAGGAAGCCGAAGATTTGGTAGAGAGGATGAACCTGTTTTTGTGCTCTAAAGCCTTTGTTGGACAAATGCACAGAAAATTCAGCCCTACCACCCCAAACATCAACCAATATCCCAGGCAGCTTTTTTCTTTGGGATTATTTAACTTCAGGTCACAGTGAATGGAGTTCCAATAAGCCTCTATATCTAAGTCACCAAACAAGCAGATGGCCTGGATGCTTGTTCTATGAGGTTCTGAGAGGCTGTCCTCATTTCTTTCTGGTTTTCAATCTTTCTACCTTGGATGGCTGCAATCACATCCCCAGTGGTCCAGCTCTGCCCCAGCACACTCATGTAAACAAGACCTTTCTCCTGCCTCCGCATAGGGAATAATTACTTGGAGTCCTTCTGATACATACTGACCAAAGGAAGACCCTGGCAGTTTGAACTGGTTCTCTAGACGACTCCTGCCCTCCTCTTCATCCTTGTATTGGCTAACTCACAAATGTTCTAAGTTGGAGGCTTGGGAATGGAGGTGGGAGTCGGGAGGTTTGAACACATGCACGTGTGGGGCCATAGGGTAGTTTTGGGTTAGGGTCACGTAAAGCCAGCTTGGAGGAAGAGAAAGAGAGCAGAACATAGTAGGGCTTGGAAAGAATGTGGCAGCTGAAACAGCTTCTTCCTTTTCCTCTTCTCCAGAGAGTGAATTCTGGGTGAGTAATGGCAGGCCCCTCAATATTTCTAGCACCTTCCTGTAGCCCCCGTTGAAAGCTTTTGGGGAACTATGTGAATGTAACTTATGCTGCTGTCTTCTGGGCCCCTTGGCTGATTGAATCCTGCTGTGGTGGGCCCTCTGCTTAAATAAATAACCCATATTTAACTTTGTGTTTCCTTTCAGTCTCAATTGTGACCCTTTCCCAATGCTGGGGATGGGTGGTAAACGCTAGGTGAGCTGTTGCGACACATGCTGGCTCCATCAGCAAGTAGAATGAGCAATACACAGACATAACTGTTGGACCTCAGCTGCCTTTTTCTGACCTGTCACTGCTCTGACCACTAGGGATTCTGGTCTCTGGTCTTTTTGGGGCCTTGAGTAAATACATAAGGAGGCCATGTACCATCACTGACGTCACGAACACTTTTCAGGTTAATACATATTGTCCTGTTCTCAAATGGTTATAATTGCCCAATATTACACTTATAGAGAGGCAACTAAGTATAGCATAGTTACTAGCCAGAGCCCTGGAGTCAGACAGGCCTGGTTCACATCCTGGCTATGCCACTAAAGGCCATGCAACCTTGGGATAATTAATTTATCTGGTTTTCAATATTCTTACCCATCAAACAGGAACAGTATCTCAGCGTAACTGCATGAAAGAAATGAGATTATACATGTAAAGATCTGAAGATAGTGCATTTAATAAATCCTAACTATTCACATTATTGCATCTGTATATATTTTAATTTTGTACAACATTGTCTTTTTCACTAGTCACACAAAAAATACATGAAAGTGCTCTGATAATTTTAAAGCATCATATAAATTAAAGGTGTCATTGGTAATAATCTCATACGCATTTCTTAACCCTTCCATCTCCTTGAAGACTGAGACGACATCCCACGTCCCACAGCATATTGCACAATGATGGGCAAACAGTACGCCCCAGTAAATGTTTCTTGCTTGACTGAAGCAACATGGCGTAGCATAACGAGCACAGACATCAGGAGACTAGGCTGGGATGAAATTAGTTTAAGGCAGGAGAGCCAGTCTGCAGTCATCATTTATTCATTCAACAAATATTTGTTGAACACATTCTATGTGCTAGATAATTGAGTTCAGATAATTTCATCAAAAGACTGTACAAGTTCTGACAAAGCCACACCCCTGGGCGGTCTCCACAATCCCAGCCCACTCTTAAAAGCACAAAGGCTGCAGCCACCATTGTCTGCCAGTGGACAAATGGCCAATTGCTTTGAGGGAAGCCCCATCCTGTCTGGCTGTAAGTAGTTCTGATTGAGGGTTGGAGGAGAGAGTAAAAGTGAGGGAATGGGCTGCTTCCAACAGAAATGACAGGAACTACTACCTGTTAATTTATTTTTATTTATACTGAATCGGTCCACAGTTCAATCCCCTTGCCTATACGATGCTCTTTCCCCTGGCTGTCGTCTTTCCCCTCCCTGTCACCTACGCAGTCACCCTGCCCCAAACCTTGGCCCACTTCACTCTGCCCTTCTGCGGTCACAGCTGCCTGTTGGGTGGGAATCTGGGGGAATGGTATGTGTGGTCACCAGAGGGCACCGAGAGTGGGCTTCAGTGGCATGTGAATCCTGGCAGAGTCTCGGATCCCCCAAGGGGGAGAGGAGAAAGCACAAGCCGAGACAACGAGAGGGGGAAGGAGGCAGGGGCTGAGGTGGCTGGTGGTGGGTGGGCCGGTGGGAACTCCAGTGTACACATTCACAGACTCCGTGTCGGCTTCACCAGTGCTTCTGCTGTTTGTCTCGTCCTTGGATTTCTAACCATTGCCTTGAGATGCTCTGGCTCTGGTCTGTGAGGAAGGTGTGGAAGGATCCAGCCCCTGGGCTGTGTGCCTGCTGCCTGTGGGAAGATACACCTGCCAGACTCCGCCTCGGTCAGAAGCACTGGCCAGTCAAAGCCACAACAGCATCCCAGCCAGTGAGACTCCTCTCCAGCTGTCCCAGCAGAAGTCGGGCCCCTCTCAGTCGCTGACCTGCTAGCAGAGAGGATGTCTCCATTGTCTGGGCGACTTACCAGATTCCAAATTTGCATCTCTCCTTCTTTTCACATTGGGAGGAGACAAAGAGTTGGGGTGCAACAGGAGGAAAAAGGAGGAGCCAGAAGAAGTGGGGAAAAACGGACAGAACCCAGGAACGGGCTCTCTGCCAGGGCGTGCCTGGAAGTCCCTGGTCAGGCGTGGGCGCAGCTCTGGAGCTGCTTCCTGGTTACATGGCTTCTTTCTCTCTCTGGGAGCATCGGCTGAGCTTCATCTCTGTCAGTTGGATATACCGAATCACGTTGGTGTCTGTGAGGAGAGAAACAAACCATAGGGAACACCAGGCAAGCGCAACTATCACATGTATGCAGAATCAGCAAAGGCTGTGTCTGCAGACGGCGAACAGGCCAGGCTCACTCAGCCAAGCTCCCTTTTGCTATCCATGGTGGCTGAGAGGGCAACCAGATGTCGGCCCTGTCCTTCACTGCCTCCCTTTGGCAAATGTGGACAGGTTGGCATGACTAAGGGGATAGGAGAGAGAACGGGTGGGGAGAGGAGAGATAATTTCTCTCCATTTTCTATGCAGCAGCATAGCCCAGTGATTTCCCAGCCGGTGGAGTTAGTTTAGTGAGATTCCAGTTTGAGGTTAACATCAGGCAAGTTGCCAACTTCTCTGAGTCTCCTGTCCCATCTGCAGGAAACAACCTCCTTTTTTTTTTTTTTTTTTTTTTTTTGAGATGCAGTCTTGTTCTGTCACCCAGGCTGGAGTGTAGTGGTGCCTCAGCCTCCTGAGTAGCTGGGATTACAAGTACATGCCACTGCGCCTGGCTAATTCTTGTATTTTTAGTAGAGACGGGGTTTCATCATATTGGCCAGGCTGATCTTGAACTCCTGACCTCAGGTGATCTGCCCACCTCAGCCTCCCAAAGTGCTGGGATTACAGGTGTGAGCCACTGCACCTGGGCAACAACCTCCATTTTTGAATGCCAACTTTGTGCCAGGTTTCTAACCTTCATGATCTCATTTCATCCTCACTACAATCCTGCAAGGTATATATCCTCCTCCTCACTGTGACAAAATGGAATAGAGACCTAGGGAGATTAAGTAAGATGCCCAAGGAGACACATAGTAAATGGTGTGTCTGGCTGCAAAGCCTGCCTCTCCTAAGGACTGTAATACCTGCCTCATGAAATTGCTCTGAAGACCAAAATAGCTAAGTCTGTAAGTGCTTAAAACAATGATCAATAAATATTAGTCTAATGTAATTTTTTTAAAAAACTTGAAGCGTTTAAAATGACTTTGCTTCATCGTCTTATTTTTGTCCTTGTAAGTAGGATCAGACTACCACCTCACCAAAAGTGGGGCATTTCTTCCCAGTTCCTGTAATTAAATTAGTGAGGAGGGCATGGCATGGAACAGCTGCTAAGTTCCATATACACCAGAACATAAGAGTGACAGGGCTGCCTGGAAATAGTTACTTCTGGAAGTAGAAATGAATACTAAATCATGCTAAAAAATGCCAGGCGTATCCTCCAGAACAGTGCTGGCAGATAGCAGTGCTCCAGAAAATTCTGTTGAATGAGTCCAATTCTTAGTCTTCACACTGCTTACAGTATAATTGGTGGAACACAATTTATATACAGAAAATAAATCAACAACAAGGTGTTCTTTAAAAAGATAAAAAAGTATACATTTGGACATTTGTAAATTGATCCTAAAGTTCTTTAAAGACTTTTGAAAGGAGGATTGCATTGAAAAAAAAAAGGCTGGGTGTGGCAGCTCATGCCTATAGTCTCAGCACTTTAGGAGGCTGAGGGGAGAGGATTGCTTGAGCCCACGAGTTCAAGACTAGCCCTGGCAACATAGCAAGACTTCATCTATACGCAAAATAAAAAACATTAGCCAGGCATGGTGGTGCATGCCTGTAGTCCCAGCTACTGGGGAGTTTGAGGTGGAAAGATCATTTTAGCCAGAGTGGAGGAGGTTGTTGTGAGCTGAGATCGCACCACTGCACTCCAGCCTGGTCGACAGAGCGAGACTTGTCTCAAAAAAAGAAAAATTAACCATATAAACAACAATAAGAGCAACATCAAGTCAAAATTGTTGTTTAAATGTTTCTTCCTCAGAGAGGCTCTTTCTGACCACTTGGTTTAAAATAGCTCTCCCTTTACTCTTTTTTTTTTTTTTTTTTTTTTGAGAGAGGGTCTTGATCTGTCACCCAGGCTGGAGTGCAATGGTGTGATCTCGGCTCACTGTAGCCTCCACCTTCCAGGCTCAAGTGATCCTTCTGCCTCAGCCTCTGGAGTAGCTGGGCTTACAGGTGCCTGCTACCACATCCAGCTAATTTTTGTATTTTTAGTAGAGATGGGTTTCACCATGTTGGCCAGACTGGTCTTGAACTTCTGAGCTCAAGTGGTCTGCCCGCCTCGGCCTCCCAGAGTGCTGGAATTACAGGCATAAGCCCCTGCGCCCGGCCCCTGTTTACTCTTAATCCCTTTATTCTGCTTTATTTTCTTCACAGCGTTTATTACTACTAAATATTTGATTTGTTTACTGTCTGTTTGCTTGTTTACCAGGTGACTTCTAGCCATCCCTTGGTGGACAGCCCCTCTCCCCTGGGTTCTGTCCCCTCTCCACACTTCTTTCCCCCACTTAACAATAGACAGTGAACCATTATAATAGAAGCTCTTTGAAGGCAATGACTTTCTTTTGTTCACTACTATGTACCTAGCAACATTGTACCCCCTCAATAAATATCTGTGGAATGAATGAATGAATGACTGGGCGGGCGAATGTGATGTAAGTGAATAGTATAGATAACACATGCCCTAAGGAGTATGATTTGACTGGAGAAGTCAGAGCATGCTTTCTGAAAGATGCTGGGCTTGGCATCAAAAATGCCTGTTTGTATTCTGTGTCTCAGCCAGTTGTAAGCTCCTTATGGGAGGGACCATGTCTTTTCATCTATTCCCTTGGTGCTCAGCACAAATCTTGGCACATAGTATGAATTCAATATGTATTTATTGAATAAGTGAAGAGAGCTGGATTTTGAGTTGAAAAAGATGAGGAATTCTATACTCTATATGAAGAGAAGAGGTACCTGTGCTCCTGGAACTCAAACTCTAGGCAAATACATGGGATATATGCTCCTCTTACTTAGGTCTTATTATATATCTGATCCCTAATTTTGCCATCTCTGTCCCTGCCTGGCTCTCCCAGCCAAGAAAACTGTCTGCTGCAATGGGAAGGCTCCAGGAGCCACCGGAGTGGGGGACTAAGTAAGAAAACAGCTATTTCTGCCTTACCTGTTGGTTGTTGGGTCCTTGCTTCTTTCAGGTAGTAGAGTGCTTTGTCGTAGTCCCCAAGGTGGTAGAAGGCCACACCAGACCGATAAAGGGCCTTGAAGTTCTCCCCTTCCTTCTTCAAGACTTTGAGGCAATATTCCTTGACTCGTTCATAGTTTACCAGCTCAGCCTGGAGTAGGCAGGCTATGGCGGAAGGGAGGGAAAATGCCATCAACACAACAGCGGCCGGCTCTGCATGTCTCCCTTGAGTTCTTTCTCTCCAGAGGTTTAGCAGGGTTGGGGTTTTCCACTGGGGTTTACGTCATGGAATTTGTCTTCTAATAACCCTAGGCTCCCCAACCAGTTTCATCAATAACAAGCCATGTTAACAAGCCTTGAGCAAGTCACTTCACCTTGTGTTATGGGTTGAATTATGCCTGACCCTCCACCACCCAAAGATATGTTATAGTCCTAACCTCCAGTATCCAGACCTTATTTGGAGATAGGGTCTTTACAAAGGTGATCACGTCTTATCATAGTCATGAGATCATTAGAGTAGGGCCTAATCCAGTGTGACTAGTATCCTTATAAAAACGGGGAATATGGACACAAAGACAGACACACACAGAGGAAAGACAACGTGATAAAACATGGGGAGGAGATAGCCATCCACAAGCCAAGGAGTGCCTGAGGCTACCAGAACCTCGCAGAGAGGAATGGAAGATTCTTCCTCATATCCCTCAGAATAACAACCCACTAACACCTTGATTTTGGACTCCTAGCCCATGGAACTGTGAGACCATACATTTCTGTTATCTCCAGGCACCCAGTTTGTGGAACTTTGTTATGGGCACGTTGAATACAGTGAGTGCCAAATTTCTCTTCAAAGAATCAGTATGCCAATATGGCTTGTACTCCTGCTCTCTTTAAAATAGCCAATCAGAATTAGCTTAGACTGTGTAGTCCAACCTTAGCCAATAGTAGGAGCAACCTGTGTCAGGGATAGAACTCCTTCCCCTCCCCCTGTTCAGGTATGCTCTCGCCATTGCTCCATCTGTGAGATGCACCCTTCTATAGAAGTAAAAATTGCCTTGCTGAGAAAATTTATGTTCAAGTGCTACTTCCTTTGCGGCATCGAAAATTTGCTTCTAACAGACAGAATTTGCTTCTGGTAGCCTTAGGAATAAGCTACCAGAGGCAATCATCAACTTCATCATCATCTTTATCATCATTGTCATCATCATCATCATGATCATGGCCAATATTTGTTGAGTGCTTACCTTGTACAGATGCTGGTCTCATTGTTTTATATGTATTACTGATATAATCCTCAGAATACTCTGATGTGGATACTATTATTGTTTCAATTTTATAGGTGAGGAAGCTGAGGCCCAGAGAGCTCAAGAAATTTCTCAAGGCCACATAACATGAAAGAGGCAGAGATGAGATTTAAACTGAAGCTGTCTGGCTCCAGAATCCAAGTCCTTCTTTATCTAGTTGTTGGAGGGATTATATAAAATAATGGCCATAAAGTACTTAACGTGGGCTTGGCACATAGCAAGCATGAAAAAAAAAGTTAGTTAACATTCTTAGAATGTTAACTAACCAGTACCAGTAACATCTGCCTCTGACTTCCCTCAAGTTCCCTTTCATATATATTTGTCACTGCGGTTCCTGAGAGAAGGGGCTTTCTGGTAGGCTAGTGACCAGCTCATACAGGGCACATGTCTGGACATGAGAGATCTAGGTGCCCAGGCCAGAGGAAGCTATGGCAGGCAGGTCCCATGGTGCAGCGCCTTCCCCATCCCGCAAACAGTCATCTTTAAGTAAACCATCTCCCTTTGAAGCTTTCTCTCACCAGCTCTGAGCCACAGGGAGCCACAGGGCTGGGACTAGGGCGAGGACATTCCTGGAGCATGACTGAATGACCTTGAAGAATGACTGAAATTTCGTGCCCTAGGCACCTCACTCTAATCCCAGCTCTGCTGAGTCACCTCGCCTCCATTTAACCACTCAAATATCTAGTAGGCACAGATCAAGGGCAAAGTATGTTGTATACTTTGGAGGGATTACAAAAAAAGAGACAGAGGAAAAAGGCACCTGTCTTCTTCAAAGCAAATAAAAACAGAGACTTAGAAGGCAAAACTACTGCTTCTGTCCACAACCCGGCTGGGTGGCTGGGGGAGAATGCTGATGCTCTGTTCCTTCTTTGTGCCCAGACTTTTCCCACACTGAAAGAAGACACCTCAGGATAGAGACAAGTCACTGATTTCAATCTTGAGGGGTCTAACTTCAGTCCTTCTGACCCCTTAAATAACTTTCCAGGTATCAGAATTGCTGAGATTTTTAGGAGACCAGACTTTTCTAGGAGCATTTGGGACCAAAAAACTCCATTCTTTCACAGAATGAGGAGAACTACACAGACTCTCAAGTTGACGGTATGAGGACCAGGAAGTAAAAGAGAATCAGCCCAGATCTAGAAACTGACCTGTCAGGTTTCACTGGCTGCAGGGGCAGAAAGCCAAGTCAACAGGAGCAACAGGCTGCTAACCACCCTGCGGGGTAGCTTTTGTTCACCCAAAATCTTCGGGTGCGCCAGGGGGTCCTTCTGATAAGCTGATGCTATAAGCCCCCCTCCCCCTCTCCCTCCCCCTCCATGGTGGGGTCTTAGGCCCTTCTGTCCTCTTCCTCACCCCCATGTTGTTGGAGCCTGTGCTGGTGCTTATACAGCTGTACAGAGAGAGGGGTTTCTGTAAAAAGGTTCCTGGATATGAACCTCGTTGACACATACATGTGTGCAACTTGGCTCCCAGGTGCTCCCAGAGCTAAAAGATGTCCTGTCCACAGCTTTCACAAGCCCTGCCTGATGTCCTCTCTGACCGGGCCCAGCAGCCCTCTTCCCGTCTAACCCTCCCTCTTCAAACAGACACTTCTGTTTGCTGACCCCGGCAGTCTAGGAAATGGACCTTTGTTTCTTTTAAAAATGTTTTAAAAATTTTTTGAATGCATAAAATGGTGGTGATGGGGGGCGGGAGGGAAGCAAAGAGGCCTGGAAATCGGAAAGCCTCCCACTTCCCACAAAGGGTCAAAGGAACCATAGCAATCAATTTCTGGCACTTATTTGTCGAAAATATTTCTAGTTCCCCCTGCAGATCCGGTGGGAACTGGGATACCTGGCTGTGGACCAGGGTTCAGACCTCGGAGAAGGCAGGGCTAGGCTAGTTATAGGGTATGGAGCCTCAGCTGACAGCAGAGGCAGGGCCCAGGAAGATGGAGGAATGGTCTGTCGTCCGGAGAAATGCTGCGCCAAGAGGTGGAATATGGATAAGAAGTTGGGGTGCCAGGCCAGGACTTTGCTTTTGAGATGGAGTTTCACTCTATCTCCCAGGCCGGAGGGCAGTGGCAGTTCACTGCAACCTCGGCCTCCTGAGTTCAAGCAATTTTCCTGTCTCAGACTCCTGAGTAGCTGGGACTACAGGTGTTTACCACCACACCTAGCTAATTTTTGTAGTTTTAGTAGAGACAGGATTTCACCATATTGGTCAGGCTAGTCTCAACCTCCTGACCTCAGGTGATCTGCCCACCTCAGCCTCCCAAAATGCTGGGATTACACGTGTGAGCCATAGTGCCTGGCCCAGGCCAGAACTCAAGGGAATTCAGGGGTGGAGGGTGTGAGAGCCAGGCTGGAAGCTGGCCCCAGTCTCTACCTGCAAGTTATTTTAGGCACCTCTCTGCTTTGGGTGGGTGGCTACTGGTACATCTAACAAGCCCATGGGATAGGTAAGATGGGATGATGGCAGGCACGTGTGAAGGCTGAGGACATTAAGAAGAGGTGGACTGGCTGCTTCCTGATTGCTCCATCCCTGCCCCTGTGGCCATTAGCCAGGACCTGGGGTTGCAGTGAGTGGACCTCAGGATAAGTGGCATCATTCCACAGTGTGTCCTCCTCATGGTTATTAATCCCTTCTCTGGTGTCAGAGGTGCTAAATACTTCACATACACTATGTCTTTTAATCCTCCCATCAACTCCATGAAACGGGTTCTATTTTTAAGCTTCTTTTACAGATGATGAAGCCGAGTTCCAGAGAAATGAAGTAACTTGCTGAAGGTCACTCAGCTGGAAGGTGGTAGAATTAGGATATCAGCCCACTTCTGTCAGGCTTCCAAGACCGTGCACTTGACCTCTGGGGTGTCTGTGGGCCTGCATTTGAAGCTGTCGGAAACCCACACAGCCCCTGGGGGAGAAAGACAGATCATCTGTGGAAACTCCCTTCTGCTGTGTTCCAAAGCTAACAAGCAAAAATTGATGCCTAACTGCTGGGCACTAGGCAGGGCAGTAGGATCAGGTGATGAGCTGACAGCCCCTCACACCATCCTCCTAGGGCTAACAGACAGGCAGGGAGGGCAGAGGTCACGTTATCTCAAATATTCACGTGTGGGCTAAGTGTTATGAAGGACAAAGGTAGAGGAGGAACACACCCAGGCAGGAGGGGCCTTACCTTCATCTAAAGGATTGTGGGAAGCCTTCTTGGAAGAAGTGGTATTTCAGCTGGGATCTAAAGATTCTTTCTCAGCCTTAGCACTATTTGACATTTTGGACTGGATGATTTTCTGTGACACGAGGATGTCTTGAGTCTTTCAGGATGCTTAGCAGCTTCCCTAGCCTCTTCTCACTACATGCTAGTTGTGACAACCAAAAAAATGTCTCTGGACATTGCTAGTATCCCCTGGGTGGCGGGGTGGGGGTTAAATCACCCATGTTTGGGAATCACTGATCTGGGTGAAATGGAGATGTTTTCTAGGCAGATCCCAGAGAAAGAGAGCCAGCGAGAGGGAAATGGCCTATTTGAGAAACTTTGGGAAGCCATGCATGCCATGTGGGAGCAGAGAGCCAGAGGGGAAGGCTAAAGAGGGTGAAGTTGGAAAATAAAGAAACCAGGACACAGAGACCCTTCTGGTCCATGTAGAGGATCTGGGACTTCATTGTGAGGCAAGAGTGGATTTGGACGATGAAATGATGGTGACTTGGGTGACGAGAGTGGAGGCAGACAAGCAGGAGAAACCCACGTTTGCGAGTTAGAGCCCTTATCCGGGAGATCTTTATGGTCATTTTGGATTTCCTGATTGTCAAGAAGTGTTTCTCCATGTTGTGGTGACCTGATCTCTGTTTGAATTAAGGTTTATTGTGTCACAGTTTCTGTACTCTGCCATTTGGTATGCATCTGTATCTTAAAGAGTACTGAACTAGAAATCATAAGAGCTGGATTCTAGTCCCGTCTTTGCCACTAGCCAACATTATGAAAATCACTTTCCCTTTCTGGGCCTCTGCAAAACGAGGAACCTAAATTTCAGTAAATAATCTCTACCGTATCTTCAGCTCTACAGCCTGTGAATATGAATGTTTGCCACTTAATAGAAGGACAAAACTGTTTCACTGGTTCCCCTTGAAAAGGATTTCCATTCTCCCTATTGATCAAGGTCAGGTATCTTCTGTTGGGGAGGACAATCAGAACCGGTAAAGCAGTGATCAAGAGGGCTTTTTTAAGACAACAATTCCATTCCTGCTGTGTAGATTTTTTTTTTTTTTTTGGCATAGAGATTGGACTATGTTCTGATGTGGGTCTTCCTAAGGCATGCACTGGGGTGAGATCTTCCCTGAAGGCCTGAAGGGAGTAAACTTCCCACCATCAGTCATCTTGAGCAGAGGAGGCTGTTGAGTTGGGAAGGCAGGTTCTGGACTGATTGCCGAAGGAACCTGGCCTGGGCTCTGTGGATATACTTGGATTGAAAGATGCAGTCACTTGGCAGCAGAAGAGGTGCAGGTGGGAGACACATGGCGAAGGGCCTGGGCCCTCAGACAACCATGTCTGGAAGCTCCTTTGAAAGAAACGTTATTAACTTTCTGGCCTTTGGGTCTTCAGAAAAGGCTGAATAAATGCAGTGGCCTGGAATCAGCCAAACTGTGGAGAATTAAGACAAGTCTCTATCAAGGCGTGGGAAGAAGTGCTAGAAGAGAAACAGCCTTCCTTGAGCCAAACAGGGTGATGGCAGAGGTGGCCAGTGCAACTTACAAGAGAAAGGCAAATCTGGGGGGACAAGAATTGGAGCTGCAGATCTCCAACTGCCCCTCCCAAGTACAGATTCCTCTTCCACTGCCAGCCTTAGGCAGTTGGGGTGTGATCTTACGAAAAGGACTGGAAGGCCTTCTTAGCCCCATGAAGGGGTCTGTGGTTAGCAAACATGAGAGACTCAGCTTTCAGGGAGCCGCCTTGCACACTCATGCATACAGACAGAAAATCCTAAGTGTGACGTTCCCCACAGCAACCACACTGAGACCTCAGGCTGAAGCATGTCAAGTTCTCCACGCTGTGGCACCTGTCTTGTTTTTTGTGTTTCCTGGTGCATGCAGGGCAAAATGCCACCCACTATGAAAGGAAGAATAGTTCATGCAATCACCGGTTTTCTTCTTATAGCTGACTCACTATAGTTTGCTTTTACCTGCTGAACAGAAGGGAAACAAGGGCTAAATGGAAGGAAGACCAGACCCATCTGGGGCCAGGAGTGAGAAGGAAGAACCCACTCTACAAGGCTGCCTCACTGTTTTGGGTTGCACTGTATCCATCTGTACAGGATATGTTATAGTCCTCACTCTCAGTACCTAAGAATGTGACTTTATTTGGAGATAGGGTCTTTGCAGAGAAGATCAAGTTAGAATGAAATCGTTAGAACAGGCCCTAATCCAAATGACTAGTGTCCTTATAAAAAGGAGAAATTTGGACACAGAGACAGATACACAGAGTGGAAAGATGATGCAATAAGATCTAGGAAGACGGCCATCTACAAAGCCAACGAGTGCCTGGCCTACCAGAAGTTAGGAGAGAGGCCTGGAAGATTCTTGCTCACACCCTCAGAGGGAACCAACCCTGCTAATAGCTTGATTTTTGATGTCTAGCCTCCAGAATGACAAGACAGTGAATTTCTGTTATTTTAAGCCACCCAGTGTGCGATAATTTATTACAGCAGCTCTAGGAAATGAATATACCTTGCTATGACTGTTTCTTAGAAAACTATTTAGGCCTGGTGTGATGGCTCATGCCTGTAATCCCAGCACTTTGGGAGGCTGAGACGGGTGGATCCAGCCTGGCCAACATGGCGAAACCCCATCTCTATTAAAAATATAAAAATTAGCTGGGCACGGTGGTGTGGGCCTGTAATCCCAGCTCCTCAAGAGGCTGAGGCAGGAGAATCACTTGAATCCGGGAAGCAGAGGTTGCAGTGAGCCAAGACTGCGCCATTGTACTCCAGCCTGGGCGACAGAGAGAGACTTTGTCTCAAAAAAAGAAAACTATTCATAGAACTTATTTAACATAGAGATTCACAGACTCCAAGCCCAGCAACTCAGGTTCCGAAGGGCTTGGGTGGAGCCCTGTAATCTACATTTTTAGTAAGTCCCCAGTGAGCTCCTGCAGGTGAGCCTCCTCACCTACTGAGAGCGTACTGACATTCTAGCATTAGAGATATGTGTTTCTTTTCTTTTTCTTTCTTTCTTATTTTTGATATGGAGTCTCGCTCTGCTGCCAGGCTGGAGTACAGTGGTGTGATCTCAGCTCACTGCAAACTCTGTCTCCCAGATTCAAGCGATTCTCCTGCCTCAGCCTCCTGAGTAGCTGGGACTACAGGTGTGGGCCACCATGCCCAGCTAATTTTTGTATTTTTAGTAGAGACGAGGTTTCACCATGTTGGTCAGGATGGTCTCAATCTCTTGACCTCGTGATCCGCCCGCCTCGGCCTCCCAAAGTAATGGGATTATAGACGTGAGCCACTGTGCCCGGCTGATATGTGTTTACTAAGAACCACCCAGTTGGTTAAACCATAGAGTCCAGGACAGCCATGGGGAGCTCCAGGACTACCCACAAGGGCAGACAGGTGTCAGATGGCCAAGTCCTAGAGCTGGAAATCTGCACATGTGGGCAAATAATTGTTCTCCATTATGCTGTCAACTTCTGACATTTGGATACTTCTCTTCTTAGTGATTTGAAATACTTCCCTGGAGAATAAGAACCCTGGCCCAGGAGATGGGGAAAAGGAGCAGAAAAATGAGTTGCTCCAGGATGAACTCAAGAGAATCTGGCCCTGCACCAGTGGACAGTATCCATTCATCCTCCCAGAAGGGCAATAACAGGAAGAGCAGGTCATCTTTATTAAGCATGAATGGGACAGGCGCTGCTCTAAGCATTAACTCATTTAATGTTGACAACAATCTATGAGGTAGATTCTAGTATTTTGCTAATTTTTCAGAGAGGAAAATGGAGGCCCTAGGAAGTTGAATCACTTGCCCAAGGTCACAATGCTAGTAAGTGTCAGAGACAGGATTTGAACCTGGGTCATCTGGCACCTGAGACTGTGCTTTTGACCATTACACACACTGCCCTCTTAGGATGCTTACCTGACTATAATGATTCTAACTCAGTTCTTTCTTTAGACATATTTGAGGCATAGGTGCTGCCTCCTGTGGGGGTTAAGTGTGAGACCTTAATTGTGCCAAACTGTTCTCACTTTATATGTAAATACTTCTCATCTGGAAACTTCCTATATAACCCTCCAGAACCTTCTCTCCCACTAGTTCCTTTGCATTCAGAGAGAAAAACAAAAAACAAGGAAATAAAACCAAGTGCAAAGTTTCCCCTCCTGTTGCTGCTGCTGCTTTTTTTTTCTAAGTTCTAAAACCACCAGCATCTCCAATTCCATTGAGAGTCTACTGTTATCCTAATAGGGCTGACATGACACGTTTCTGGTTTCTTCCTGAAACAACACCTATCTTTGCTTAGCTAGTGCTTACAAAGCTAACCCCCCGATTATTATTTTTTACTTGAAACTTTTACTGTGATAATCATAGATTCACCTACAGTTGTAAGAAACGCTACAAAGAAACTCCCTATACCCTTTATCCATTTTCCCTTGGTGGTAACATCTTGTAAGTTGATAGTACAACATATTGGCTATGATATCGACACTGATACAATCTACAGATCTTATTCAGGTTTCCCTAGCTTCTCTTGTACTCAGTATGTATGTGTGTGGTGTTTAGTTATATACAATTTTGTCATGTGTAAGTTGCTCTATCCTCATCTCCCTCCTGTCTCACCTCCTCTTTAACCCCTGACAACTGCTATCCTGTTCTCTATTTCTAAAATTGTGTCATTTCAGAAATATTATATAAATGGAATCACATAGCATGAAATCCTTTGGAAGGGGCTTTTTACACTCAGCATAATTCCCTTGCAATGCATCCAAGGTGTTGCATGCACCAATAGTTCATCCTTTTTCATTGTGCTGTAGTATTCCATGGTATGGGGTGTACTACATACAGTTTGTTTACTCATTCATCTGTTGAAAGATATCTGCACTGTCTCCAGTTTTTGGTTATTATAAATAAAATTGATAGGAATAGTCAGGTATAGCTTTTATTTCTCTAAGATAAGGGCTCAAGAGTGCAATTCCTGGATCTTAAGAGAAAGAATTCAATTTCTTGTCATCAACTATGATGTTGGCTTTATTATTATTTTTTTGTAGATGCTTTTAACTGAGATCGGGAAATTTCTATTTCTAACTTGTGAAGAAATTATTATTTTTTAAACATCTGTGAATTATAGTACACCCTTGCCTAATGGTAATGCTTTGCAGAACCTGTTTGGGAGTCTCTCTAATGCACTCAGATCTACAAGTATGATCATCAGATGAGCCCTTTCGTTTTACAAAGAATAAAATTAGTTTTCATAGCCACATTCCCAAGGCAGGATCATTACAGTTGTTTATGAAATGTAGCTCCCTTGCTCTTTCAGACAAGCATCTCTAGAACATCTTTAAATTCTCACACAGCACCTATCACAGTGGTTATGCTCAATTGGCAGCAAGACCTAACATATATATGGTGTTTTATAACTCATTTGACCTTCATGGAGACTCTGGGAAATAGGTATAATTAGCTCTCCTTCCAGGAGCTGAGGCTTGGGGAAGTTAAGCGACTTGTTGAGCCCACTCGGCTCTTACAGGGAAGGAGCCAGTGTTACTTAACCCCAAATCCCATATTGGTTCCAATCCAACAGAGCTGGTGGTAATGGTGGAAACCTGGACTAGCTGATCTCTGAAGATCTTTTTCAAGTCTGAGGACTGAGAAGGCTGGCTCAGAGTTAGCTTCCTACAGGTGGCCGTTTCTTTGTTCACCTGTTTCTCCTGCCTGCTGCCCCGAGAGTCTCCCTCTACTGCTGCTGCTACTCCCACTACCAGGAGCTGTTTGGCTTTATCTAGGGGGCTAAGATCTCCTTTGATTCCATTCGCATTAATTTCTGGCCTTCCACTTTTCCAATCTAGTATGTGTTTGCACTAGATTCAAACAAACCATGTCAAGTGTGTCTTTTCTTTGTTTTAGCAACACTGTCTGAAGATCTCTCCTTTTCACCATCACCGAGCTGCTCCCTTGAATCCCTGATTCTTCACATATGCCCCAGCTTTGGGATCACTACCAGAGCTGCTGCTTCCCACTCATCACTACACAGTTTCGGGTAGGCACTCTTAGTAAACTTAGTCAACAAGGATTCACTCATCATGGCCTGTGCCCAGGGCTTCACAAGGAAAATGGAAAGCATTCAAGAGTTATATCTTCAAGGAGTTTATATTCTTTTTAATTACCCTCTGTTAGCAAAAATAGCTGTCAAAGAGGCAGGCAAAAGAGCTAAGGTGGAAGGCCACTATAAAATCCTATAAACTGAGGCCAGGCACGGTGGCTCACACCTGTAATCCCAGCACTTTGGGAAGCTGAGGCCAGCAGATCATGAGGTCAGGAGATAGAGACCATCCTGGCTAACACGGTGAAACTCCATCTCCAAGAAAAATACAAAACATTAGCCTGGCGTGGTGGTGAGCGCCTATAGTCCCAGCTACTCAAGAGGCTGAGGCAGGAGAATTGCTTGAACCTGGGAGGCAGAGGTTGCAGTGAGCCAAGATCGTGCCACTGCACTCCAGCCTGGGCGACAGAGTGAGACTCCGTTTCAAAAAATAAAATAAAATGAAATAAAAAGTCCTATAAGCTGAAAGCTTATGTTGACAGTCCTTTAAGGAATACTGGAATCTGCCCAAGGGAGTTGTAATGCCAAAGCTTGAGGTCAGCTCACCCCTTTGGCAGCAATCTGGGTGCTACGGCAGAACATTTCTGTTATCCCACCCATGGCCCCTTACTGTCACTCTTGCCTTTGGTGTGGTAGACAAAGAGGGAGAAGGCGGTTGTGAAAAGATGGTAGCAGAACTTTGGAGGCGTCAGATTGGCCATTTGGAATAAGAGGATGGGTATATTCCCAGAAATATTCAGAAGAAACCCATCGCCCCATATTATCTTTTTCTTCTCAGCTCTGGCCAAGTACACATGTCACGTCAACTGGCAGAAACTCTAAGCCAGGATAAGGGAACATTTTAGAAGCCAAAGCTCTATCCTGTTCTCTTTTTGGACATTAAGGAATGTCTCCCCCGTTCCGATCCCCTCTCCTGCCCCAGCGACATCTCCCTTATTCCTACTGCCTCTCCCACCATCCTTCCCTCCTGCCATCAGATGTGTTTGGGGGATCGGATAATTAACAGGCATGTGTATAACAGAAAGAACACTTCTGTGGCAGCACTGTGTTGTTATCACAGAATGCTGGAAATAACCTAAGTATCCATCAGTAGATTAGTTAAATAAATAATGGGACATTGGTGCAATGGAACATTACACGCCATTACAATCATGCTGTAGAAAAATAATGACATTGAAAAATATTTTCAATGGAAAACACTGGTGGAAAAAAATGAAGGTTGCTAACGTTTGTGCAGCATTAACCTACATGTTGTGAAAAATAAATGTGTGTGTGTGTGTGTGTGTGTGGCGTGTGTGTGTGTGTGTGAAGATTTTTTTTTCCTTTTAAAAGTTCTGCTCCTTCTGTATGGGTGCAGAATTTGTAACCGCTAAAGCAGAGTTTCTCTAAGGGAAGAAATTATCTTTTGGGAGGAGATTGGCTTCATCAACTGCTTCAGGTGGGGAAGGTGAGGCTTAGAGGTCAGTAGTAGGCACACAGGTAGATGAAAAGATGCCCAAGCTGCTTTGCATATGAAATGAAGGGAATCCGAGAGTGGGAAACCTAAGAAGCTGAGAGGAGCTGGAGGGGGAGACAGAGTCCAAGTAGCATGGCGGGGGAGCTGGAACCTGCCAAAAAAAGGGTGAGTGGTCCGTTTGAAATTCCTGGTAGTCTGATGGCCAAATGAGTTTTAGGAGAAAGAATTTCTGATATTCAGTTTTTGAGATGTAAACTCCTTCTGTATCCCATAACCTTCGGTAAAGTCTAGTGAAATACATCTGGGTGTAGGGGTGCTGTGGAATTTGAAAAGGAAGTAGCAGCAGCAGGAAGTTGAGTGGTCCCTTGGTTGTCATGCAAACAGAGAGCAGCATCCTGTGGGAGTGGAGGGGAGAAAAGACAGGAGGTCCCTGCAGTGGCCCCAGCCCACATGAGAACAACCCCTTCTTTCCTAAATACACCAGGAAAGGTAGACCTGAAGGAAGTTGGCTGATGTTTTACATATAGATGATTATATACCCACAGGGAAGAAAAGATGGCAAGGAAATAAACTAAAACAGGTTAAGAATTGTCATCTTGGGATGGTAAATGACAGTTTTATCTTCTTCTTTGTAATTTTTTTTTTTCTTTTTTTTTTTTTGAGATGGAGTCTCACTGTGTTTCCCAGGCGAGGCTGGAGTGCAGTGGCGAGATCTCAGCTCACTACAATCTCCACCTCCCAGGTTCAGGCGAGCTTCCTGCCTCAGCCTCCCGAGTAGCTAGGACTACAGGTGTGTGCCACTATACCCGGCTAATTTTTGTATTTTAGTAGAGAGGGGGTTGCACCATATTGACCAAGCTGTTCTCAAACACCCAACTTCAAGGGATCCGCTGCCTTAGCCTTCCAAAGTGCTGGGATTATAGGTATGAGCCACCTAGCCTGGGCTGCTTCTGTGTAATTTCTTATATTTTCAATGTTAAAAAGTTTAGCCTAAAGCTGCCTCCTTACATATTCTAAGTTCAGCCTAAAGATGTCTTTGTACATAGTGAACCATGGTGAACTGAAAACTAGCTGGGTGTGTAAACAGTCTGTAACCTACTCTTATGCCAATCAACTGAGTTTTAGCCAATCGAAGGCAACCAACTGTTCAAACTGAGTCCAAATAAGGCAAATGCAGAGCTCTTAACACTCAGCTGTTTCTGTACCTTGCTTCCATTTTCTTGAATAGTGGCTTTCCTTTTTCTGTTTTGTAAATTGTCTTCCACCATGTAGCTGCACTGAAGTCTCTCTGAGCCTATTTGGGATTGGGAGGCTGCCCGATTCACGAGTCATTCTTTGCTCAATTAAACTTTGCTAAATTTAATTTGTCTAAGGTTTTTCTTTTAATATCAATAACTTCTGCAATTATGATGCTTTACTTGTGTAATTAGAAACTATTTTTTTGTTGTTTTTTTTGGAGATGGAGTCTTGCTCTGTCACTCAAGCTGGAGTGCAGTGGTGCGATCTTGGCTCACTGCAACTGCTGCCTCCCGGGTTCAAGTGATTCTTCTGCCTCAGCCTCCCAAGTAGCTGGGACTACAGGCATGCGCCATCACACGTGGCTAATTTTTGTATTTTTAGTAGAGACAGGGTTTCACCATGTTGGCCAGGTTGGTCTCAAACTCCTGACCTCAAGTGATCCACCCACCTTGGCCTCCCAAAATGCTGGGATTACAGGTGGGAGCCGCCATGCCCAGCTAGAAGTTATTTTTAAAAAGTCACTTCTGACCATTATCATCCCTTCAGAGATAGCTGGGGGATAAGGGGGAGAAGAACTTGGGAGGAGAGGTGTGAAAAGGGATTCAGAAGGATTTCTTAGGCAGAAAGCACTGCCTGTTCATGGGGCATTGTCCTGGGGAGGCTTAGGGTCATGAGGGGACCCTGGGTATTTTGGTGGAGGAGAACCTGTGAGCGGACCCAAGGGTCACACCTGCTAGTGCTCTCACTCTGAAGATGCCTCATTAAGCCAAGGACTTTCTTCATCCTACCCCAATAAGGAAGCTCAGTAAGCTGGCATCTACCTGATGCACAAGAGGGTGGGCGGGGCAAGCCTGAGGCTGCCAGCCCCATAGCTTCTCTCTCGGATGTCTCCTTCTCCCACGAGCCTCTGCCATCCTCTGTTTCTCTTCCCACCAGAAAGCTTTCTTGCTTGTTAAGCTCCCCTGGGGACTTAAATGATCACAGCATGTATCTTCTCTTCCCGGCAGGCAAATCCTTATTTTCTGCTGTCAGACTCTCAACTGGTCTGACTTGTGAGAGTGCCTGAAGTTCTCTCCCTGCTGTTTCATTTCAAAGACAGGGTCAGGGGGAATCCTGGGGCAAAGTGTGAAAAGTGGCAGAGAACAGGCACTGTCTCACTGAGCCTTATTCACTTACAGAATCTGAGGCTGGAGATGACATGTGCCTAGAACCCACAGTTTCTAAGTGTTTCTTAGACTGACCCAAATCCTGAGAAGCTGGAAGGGGGACAGACCCCTGACCCAAGGGCTCCTGGTCAGGTTGGAGCTCTGCAGTCTTTCAGTTAACTGATGAGTTACTTGTTCACTCAGCCTCCCTAGATCAGGAATGCACCAGGCATGGTGGTAGGAAATGTCCACACCAAAGGCTGTTGGCTTATACCTTCTCACCTCCCCTGTCTTGCAGACACTTTGGGAGATGAAACTCTTCCCCCTGACCCGTTTTGTCCTCACCTTTTTGTTCACTTGCTTCCCATGTTCCCCCATAGCCTTCTTTGCTGCATTCTTTTGCCCTCCCTTTCCCTATATTTTCCTCTGTCTTCATACATACTAGAGTAGGAGTTAGATTCAAATATCAACTAACATCTATTAAGCATCTCTTATGAACCAGGCATGGTGCTAGGCATGTGTGCAAGTATCATTAAATTTAATCACCATAACAATCCTGTGTGGTACATTACTATTACTCCCATGCTGTCATGGAAACAGAAGCCACAGTGGTTGGGTCCTGTCCAAGGTTAATGGAGGAATAAGTAGGGAAGCCAGGATTCAGATGCAGATTTCACTAAGTAAAGACCTGTTTCCATTATGCCACATTGCCCCTCAGGTTTTCTGAGGTCTAGGTTGCTACCTGTCTTTTTGTCTGTGTTCTATCTTCCTTGCCATCCTCATGGGCACAAGTGGGATACCCCCCTCTCTGTATAGGCATCAGAGTCCACTCAAGATTCCAATGGCCCTGTGGTCTCCACACCCTGGAGGTACAGATCCATTAGAGAAAGGAGTGCGGTTCTGACTGGACATAAGCAACAGGCCTAGAATCACATCCCCAGATGCTCAGATCCAGTTCAGAATCCCCAGGGCTTGCCAGGCTACAGCCATGGGTGGCCACTCTCTGAGATGCTATAACTTAGCCAGCAACTGTTCTCTCAAACTCTTGCCAGTCTGTTTATCAAGAGCTTTTGTTTTGTTTTGTTTTCACTGCTACCAGTACTTCCTGGCCTAATATAGTCAGCATTGCCAGGTTTCTGATGCTGAATGGCTGCTTGATTAGTTGAATTTGGGGATAATCTAGGGAGATACAGCAGCAATGAGTACTATTTGGTGCCATCAACTTAGATTCCAGGGCCCAGATAATGTTTTATATAGGCTTCAATTCCTACCCATATTTCTCTCAGAAATCCAGTGTTTGCATCATCCAAGGAGGCTCCGACGTCCCTCTGGTTTACCCCCAGATTTGCAAGGGTTGCCTTGGAAATCTCAGTTGAGATCTTTTAATACTTATTTGTCAGCACATACCAGTAAGCTGGAATAAAGAGAGCTTGTCTCTTGTTTCCTTCCCCAAATGTGACAGAAAGATCAAGGCAGGGAGGGGGTTGCTAGAAGCTCTTTGAAATCCTGCATAGTTCAATGCTTCTGAAAGAAAGCTTGGTGGAAAGCTGATTTAACTGCCAGTGTTTACAGATGGGGAAACTGAGGCTCAGTAGGATGTGACTTGCTCAAAGTCACAGAACAAGTTAGCAGCAGAGCCTGGACTAAAATCCTGGCCCCTACTCCATGTTTAAAAAAAAAAAAACAGAAAGTGTTTAGATTTGGGCTGTGAAGAGCCATAGCAAGCGTCCAGTAAAGATCCAGTGAATGAGTGAGCTTCCTTCTGTGTGCTTCAGCTGTGCTGGCTGAGCCTCCAACACGTGGGATTTCTAGACTCAGGAGCTAACAAGAACCTTGAATGCTGAGCACCTATGGTAATCCTTCTGTCATGCCTTTCTCGACACCAGAGACCTATTACTAATGTTCAGGACTAGCCTTCAAATTTCTACTTTGATTTCTCAAGACCTCTTAACTGGAATTCACACACTCTAAAGCAAGGGAGGAAGGCAAGAGGAGAGACATGGGTGGGGCTTCTGCAGTCTCTATGTTCATTAAAATTATTACTCATGGGGTTTCTCACTCCCCACTGTCCATACAAATTCAGGTCATCTTCCTAGTGACATGGGAGGACCTAGGGAAACGATGACCTGGTTTCAGAACACAGGACACTTTCCCTTTAACCACCCACGATGGCCATAGAATGGGAGTCCTAATCACACAAGGCATAGTCACAGTAAAAGGATGTCTAACCACCAGAAGAAAAGACTAGAAGATGGGCAAGAGAGTTACCCTAAAAATGTCAAGGCTTATCCTTGCTACAGGGATCATATATACTCTATGTTGCTTCAAAGAGTAGAATATTGGTGGACTAAAATAAATTTCAGTGAGGTAAGCTTTAGTATCTAAGGAAGAAACCCCTAAAGTCGGAGGTGGTAGGGTGAATGGCTAAGACTGCAGGCTTTGGAATTACAGACACGGTGGATGAGACATCCCAGTTTGCCACATACCACTATGTGACCATGGGCAAGTGACGTAACTGTTCCAAGGTTGTCTTTTCTGTCTCACAGAGTTGTACAGATCAAATGAAAGTATATATATGTAAGTTCATGTAAGGCGGGGACCTTGTCCTTCATGTCAACTGCTGTATACCCAGCCCCCATGCCTGGGGTCTGGTGTTGTATAGTAAGTGCTCAATAAACATTAATGGAATGATTGAATTTATTGGATCCTTAACATGAGACAGATGCTAGGACAAGCACTTTCGTTCATTTTAAACGCAATTGTGGAACATCTCTGATGTACTGGGCTTATCATGGTAATCCTTTCTGTCATTACCGATACCATTATTATTACAGTTGTTTTGGTGGTGGTGGTGTCAAAAAGTTTGTTTCAGGTGGTGGTGAGTATCCCCATCGTTGGAAACGCCTAGCTCCTGCGGGATGACAAGCTGGTAGTATTGGCAAGGGGGATCCATGTACCTATGTAGGATTTGGGGTCATATCCAAATCCAAAATAAAAATTCTAATTTTACAGAAATCTTGAGCTTGCTAGTACCACTTCATACTTTCGGTGGGGATATAACATTGTATGTGTATATAAGATAATGAGCTTTACAGTACTAATGAATAATTCCAAGGTCATATAAATGCCACAAGGAAGGCTAAAGTCCTTTAATCTCTGTAGCATTATCTTTGGCTTTTTTATGTCTGGAACCATTGTCCAAGCTAGATCTGAGAGTTGCTGCTCCATGCCTGGGGCTGGGCCACACTAATCATCTGCGTGAAATGGAAAATTTTGTTCCAGATATGGACATCTGCCTTCCCAAAGGGGCTTAGGAAATCTCTAGTTGGTTGATGGAAACATTCAGTTATCACCCTAGCTGTCTGGAGTAGGCACAGTCTGGTGGTGAAAGACAACAGCTGTAAGGAGAGGACTTCCTTATAGTGAATCTGGAGGTCACTCACAACACAGCTTTCGGCTGCTCCACATCTTGGCCTTCCTGTCTGCTCTGCAGCTGAGTCTCCTTGCCTTGGAGGGGGCACTTGCATGTATTTTGGCTTTAGGGACTCCGATTTCAAGATGGCCTAAAAAATTCCTGGCTAAAAGCCACCTGACTGATTTCCCTTGGAGGTGGACTAAAGAGCTTCCAAATCCACTTTAGGAACTCAGCCCAAAGTCTAAATTCAGAATGTTCTTCCCAGTACCTTCCTTGAAAGCATTCTGCAAGTTTCAGTTCTCACTTGCTTCCTTGGAAGAAGGTATTACAAGCCCCATTTACATGACCCTTAAGATTTATTGGTCAAGGTGCTACCTAAGGAACAGCCTCAGGTCAACAACAGCTTAGCCAGTCAAGCTCTCCCATCTGGATGGCAAGATCTTGGCTGAGCATCTTATCATGAGGCCTATATTCTTTTCCCTTCCTTGGACCAGTCCTTACCCTAGGAATCCATCCTCTGACTACAAGGTTACTGCTTGTCTCTAGTCCCTGACCTCGTTTTCACCAGCGAGTTTTTGCATTTGTAATTCATCCATCTTTACACCAACTTTTGTTGAATACCCTTTGTTCTTAGACTCTGCCTCAGAGTCTGTATCCAATTTTGTTCACCTCAGATGTATCCATCCAGCCATCTTCTGGTGTCCCATTGAGGGCTGGCTTTAAGGATAGGCAACTTGTACCATTGCATAGAGCCCCACACTCAGAAGGGCCCTGTATTTCCTTTAATACTCTGCTATTGCCTTCTTGAAATTATTTTTTATTTTATTTTATTTTGAGACAGAGTCTTATTCTGTCATCCAGGTTAGAGTGTAGTGAGGCAATCTCGGCTCACTGAAACCTCCGCTCCTGGGTTTAAGCACTTCTCCTGCCTCAGCCTCCCAAGTAGCTGGGATTACAGGTGCCACCACCACACCTGGCTACTTTTTGTATTTTTAGTAGAGACGGGGTTTCACCCTGTTGGCTAGGCTGGTCTCAAACTCCTGACCTCAAGTGATCCACCCACCTCGGTCTCCCAAAGTGTTGGGATTACAGACATGAGTCACTGTGCCCAGCCGCCTTCTTGAAATTCTTAATCACTGTATCTTTAAACTTGCGTTTTGTAAGTGAAGTCTGATGGTACAACACAGCATGAGCAGGGACAGAGGAGATGGGCACAATACCACTCTTTGCTGCCCCATTTGCATATAGCATTCACAATGCTCCATGAGCAAAGAATTCTAGGAACCTCATTGATGCGTGAGAGTTCATCAAGACTTAATTATGCCCATAACTAAGTGAACAAGCTGACAGTCCCAAAGGGCCATGCTTTCCATTCAAATTAGAAATGGCTTCAAATGTAGAAAAAAAACGTTCTCAGAAACACGGATAATCTAGGAACCCTATCATATCCTTTCCTGCCTGTGTTGCTTCCTCCTATTAGCCAATCACTTATGCTGAAAAGGATGACACAGAAGGAAAGGGTAGGGTAACATACAGCCCCTTTTCCTTTCCTAGCTCATCTGAAAGCCTGGTAGAAAGTGTGCATATGAAGTATGCATATAAAGTACACATATAAAAAAGTGAAATAAAAATAGTTCAGTTTGTTTGCTGCAGCATTTCCACTGTTCTAGTAAGAATAAATACATATGCATGTATGAGCTACAGAAGTATAAATTGTATAATTTTTATAATCCCTCATATAAGTAAAGTGCTTTTATAAGTTCATTTAAAACTGGCATCACACAATATAAATAGTAAAATCAGGCCGGGCATGGTGGCTCACGCCTGTAATCTCAGCACTTTGGGAGGCTGAAGTGGACGGATCATGAAGTCAGGAGTTCGAGACCAGTCTGGCCAAAGACCAGTCTGGCCAGTAAGGTAAAACTCCGTCTCTACTGAAAATACAAAAATTAGCCGGGTGTGGTGGCACGTGCCTGTAATCCCAGCTACTCGAGAGGCTGAGGCAGGAGAATTGCTTGAACCCAGGAATCAGAGGTTGCAGTGAACCGAAGATTGTGCCATTGCACTTCAGCCTGGGTGACAGAGTGAGACACCAACGCAAAGAAAAAAAAAAGAATAGTAAAATCTATGCTAACGATTACATTTAAAATTTTTTTTATTTGCAATGACATTAAATAGCAAATACAAAACACCATGTCAAGAGAGAGAATGAGGAAAAGAAGAAAGCTTTATCTTTTAGGATCTTTAACGACACTTCCTCCCTGCTTTTTGAACAGAGTCCTACATTTTATTTCGCGCTGGGCCCAGCAAATTATGTGGCTGGCTCTGATCCCATTGCTTTAAGACATGTCCACAAGCACTGAAAAGCTTGTTTCAAAGCAGCAGCATCCCAGGCCTTTTCCCAGTGTGACTGACTTCCTTCTAGGCATTGCCACATCCCTATCCTGAGGCTTCAACTGGGATCAGTGGATATTAGCTACCCCGTTGGTAAGATAAACAAAAATCTCCTAAACATAGCTGTAAGCAGATGGGAAAATGGAGGTAAAGTGAAATGGCAGTGGTTCATCCAAGGTCACAACATATCCCAGGGACAGAGGCACAAGCTCCTAGTCTTCAGGTCCAATGCCATGGTTTGTTGATTTCCATTTCTGCTGCTGGCATTTGAGCCTCAAACATCATTTGAAGATACCAACAAAGTCATCGTGTGTTGTATCCCTTTGATCACACTTCAGCTAGGGCCCCCACAGCCCCACAGGAACAGATGTAGGGCAAAAGTCTCTGCCCTTCAAAGGGTTCAGCACAGAACATTCCAAGACCCCAGGGGGAGTCCTGTGTCTTATTCAATGTCAAGAAGAGTCCACCAACAGGCCAATACATGCTTCCTTTGTGGCCTCTGTAAAGATCAGATTCCTATGTCTCCCCAGGAAGGTCAGGGTATCTTCTCTAATCATTGTATCAGAATCATTGGCAATTCTGAAGAAACAGAATGCTCCCCCACCTCTTTCTTTGAATTTCTTGGAAAATAAAATATGCAAAAATCACATCCAGGGGTCCTGTACAAGTGGCCAGATCCCTTCCAACCAAAAGGAAATCCCAGCCAGAAGAGACCACAACCTGGAGCACTTTGCAAATTGCCTGCACACCCTTCATATGTCCAAATAGGTCATCCAAATAGGTTTTTAGACGGACATCTCTTAGCACATTCTAGCTGCCCCCTTGCTATTCTTTTGGAGGCTTCCATGTGGAATACAGCATTCACTGAGACTAGATTTATTCCAGAAGCCTCATAACCACCTCTTGTTTAGAGCAGCGATGCCCTTAGCAACATAGCTTAATTCTCCCTGGACTTCTGGGTTAGTAGTCCAAGCTCCTCCTAAACCCCAGTCCTCTCTCTCTATGCACAGCTTTGTGTAGAAGGAGGACAGACAGATCCTTGATTAAATATATTCAGACTGCCCCAGACCTGGAGCTTGATGGGCTACTCAGCTGGTGCTGCAGCCCTGGTGGAAGGGTCAGCTGCCATTCTTCCAGAATAAACCTCCAGTTGCTAGTCTCCTTCCTTTCAGCAGGCATACAGGGGAAAGATATCTCATGGGCCATGCTGCACTGTTCTGCTCTAACAACACCACCAGTGATCATCTTTCCTTCCTTTCTAGACAATAAGGACTATAAATACACATGTAAAATTTTTCTGTTGCCATTTAAAATAATCTTCATGAAACTATTTTCATGAAATGTAAAAAAGCTTCTGACATAAGTAAATGGGATTAAAAGCAGGATACCTGATTGTAGACACAGGAGGACCTCAGCTTCATAAACTCTTTACATTTATTCACAGAAAAAAATACAGGAAGGAAAGACACCACAATGGGTTAACTGGATTAGAGGTAATTGTGTATTTTCTTCTTTAAATGTTTTAGTATTTTACAAAAGAAAATACATATTATATGCATCGATTATTTTGCAATCTAACAAGAAAGGATATTTTCCTATTAGCTGGGACTTATGAAATAGTCATCACTGATTTTATACATAGCCCTGAAGGAAACAAACACAAGGCTTCTACTTCTCCTCAAAGTGACTTTTAAGTGGAACAATCCTCCTAGCTGAATTTTCTAGACAGGATACAGATTTTGGCTTTGACAAAACTGCTTTGCTTGTAATCTGTTTATTTCTTGTGTGAAACTTGACATTTGCAAGTAGCCCCATTAGAACCTTGAATCAAAGTACTCTACTCTATTTCTTTCTCCTGGTTACCAGGCCTGAGAACTCCCAAAGGAATTTCCGAAGTACAAGGCTTTGGAGCCCACGTAAAACTGGGCTCAAGGGAGACAGAGGCCCAATGGATGCTGACTTTGTGCATCAAAGTATGATGACAGGAACATTGCCTTTGAAGAAGAATGGCTCTGGAGCCTTGAGCTTTTTCTCTGCAAAACTGATTATCACATTTCTTTTATATAATGAAGATTTAAAGAGACAATGTATGGAGGATGCCTAACAGCGTACACAATTAATTATTAATATAAGTGGTGGGCACTGGAGAAGGCGGCAGAGGGGGAACATCTGCTATTGCTACTTTCCATTCTCTCACTGTTGAAGTTTTCCAGTGTGTGAGGTGAGGATGGGAGTGGCAGAGCTGTCTAGATTTCAGTCCCACCCTAACTGGGCTGGCCCTGACTAAGGACACATCTTTGATTTCACCATGGAAATGTAACCACGTCTGGGGTGGAGGGCAGGCAGTGCTAGCCACTGGCTGGCAGCCCTAGAATGTCCATGGATAATACTGACTAAATATAAGACTCCATTACCACTCCAAAATCACCGCATTAGCAATCCACAGTGCTTCCTCCTCCACTCCTGGCTGCTCTGCCGTTTAACTATTCATGGGGCAGCAGCCAGTATGCCAAAGACTTATGGGAACTAAAGGACTCAAGCTGTATCTTATAATGGATTGAAAGAGTCCATTTTTGCTGTACAACAATTTTATCTGCTGCTATTACTGCTAGTATCGCTATTAGCACCACCATTCCTCCAACTGCTGCTACTGCGACTCTATTAATCCTTTAAGTTTGTAAACTACTTTTTACAAAGTGCCTCTGTAACCTGGGTTTTTCCTAATCAAAGATGAAACTGGGCATGGCATTATGGGAAGACAGAGGTAGGCTGGTACTAGGAACCTCAGAGGGAACAGAGAGATCTGCATTTAAGAATAGAGCAGAATTGCCAGTATTTATTTTCACTCCCCCACTGCCTGGGCCTCAGACACATTCACCATCTCTTGCCACACCCAGTCACTTCCACCCCTACCCTGCTTTAACTGCCCATAGACAGTTTCGGCAACCTCACACATTAGGAACTAGGAGGAACTGCCCTTTATTTAATCGGAGGTTGACCACGCCAAAATCTCACCAAATGGGGCAAGAGAAGAGGAGAGAATGCTTTTCAAATTTCCTTTGCCAACCTCTCCCACCTTCTCACAGGAAGGCCTTGGCAAGAGCCAGACTCTTCCTTTTTTAGAGACTTTAAATTTTCCTGCGCCTAAATTAAAAATTTTAAAAATGCCTGATTTTGGCCCTTATCCCCAAAGTTGGATAAGGCATGTACTGGAATTCCTTACTGCTGGAATGTACACCTTCTTTGCCTAAGAGAAGGGCCCCCTTTTCCTTCACCCCTAGCAGCCAACTGGCATGGGGGCTGATGCTACACATAGCGAGAAATGAACAGGGAGGAGAGTGAGAACGCAGCCTAGTTCAAACCCAGCCATGAAACAGGTTTCATTTGAGACTGTGGTCTTCACCTGGCAACCGGGGAGCCCTAGCATAGCTCAGAGAGAAGAAAGTGGCATTCTGGAATCCATTTTGCTCAAGATGCTGAAGGCATGGTGTCTAACTCCCCTTTGCTACTGGGGCCAAAAAACTTGGGGAAGACCTTACCTACAGGGAGGCAGTTAGTTGGGGGAAAGGCGAGGACCAGTCCTTGGTGCCAGTGCTACCTGAGGAGAGTGGACAGGTGCGTGGCCTCCCTTGGGACCCACCCGCAGGAAAAAGCTGGGCTAGTGGTGGGTGCGGGGGTCCACCCCGGGTGCTACTTCCGCATTTTGGACCCAGGTCCACTGGTGAGCAGTAGCAGCAGCAGCCATCGCCAGGCCAGCTGGGTCCCCCTTCTATCTATCCAGTCATTTCTAGGTGAGATTTACGATGTATGCAACCGAAGGGACAAGAGATGACTATGGCCTTTGGAAGGTATAATCCTGAAAGTCACACTTTTTCCAAAGCGCCTCCCTCCCGGGTTCTTCTCCCCAGAGCAGCACAGTCACAGCAGGGGAATCTGCACCGCGGGCGCGACGCAGTGGTTCGCGGAGGGACCGGGGACCAAGGGGCGGGGGGCGGAGGGCAGGGGGCGCAAGGCGGCTCACCTGCCAGGCTGTTGTAACAGTCGATCTCGATGGCTTCCACCGTCTTGCTCTGCTCCTCCGAGAGGCGGCCGGGTTTGGGGGCCCCGGCAGGGGAGGCCGTGCGCGAGTCGCGCTCCCGTTCCCCGGGGGGCGGCAGTAGCCCCTTCAGCTCCAGCAACGCCCGGTGGTATTTGCCGATGGCTTCACGGAATTTCTTGTCCTTGTAGCACTGCGCCCCTTGGCTTTTGAACTCGTGCGCTCGCCGGATGAGCTCGGCCGGCTCGGCCGCCGCCCCTACCTGGCCCCTCGCCGGGGCTCCGCCGCCGCCTCCCGGGACGCTCAGCGGCGGCGGTGGCCGCTGCCCCTCTCCGGCCGCAGGCGGGCTCGGGTTCCCCCTTGGCCCCGGCCGCCGAACCCTTTCTCTCCATTCGGCCGCCGCCCAGGCGCCTGGTGCGCGCCGCGATCTGCCTGCCGCTGCCGCCGCCGCCGCCGCCGCCGCCGCGCCTTCCCGGGTTTAAAAGCCGCGGGCGCCGGCTCCGCGCCTCGCAGGCTTGGTGGCGGCCGTGACACCCCGCGGCGGTCTGGCTCCCCCGCACTCCCATTCTCCCCGCTGCTGCCAGGGGCTGCTCCGCCGCCGCCGCCGCCGCCGCCTGGGACGCCGGCCCCTCCCCCCACCTCCCCGCTCCGCGCCGCCCGCTCCCGCCCTCCTCCCTCCGCAACCTGCCGGCGGCGGGGCGTGTGCTCGTGGGCACGGGGCTAGCGCTGCTGGGGACCGCGGCCCTGAGTGGGGTGGCGGGGATGGTCGCTGACCCGGAAGAAGCTTGGCTCGCCCGAAGGAGGGGAGGATTAATGACAAAGACGGCCCCGCTCTTTCCCTTTCAATCCCGCTCTCCGAGGCACGCCGAGTCTGAAAGGGAGGGGGTAGGTGTAGGGGAAGGGGAGTGTGTGTGTGTGTGTGTGTGTGTGTGTGTGTATGTGTAGGGATGGGGGCGGCGGCGACGAAACGCGTGCAGAAATAGATTTCTTAAAAACTACAAGGAAAGGTGCGGCGGGGAACAAGGGGCGCAGGCGCAAGCCGTGGCTTCTAGTTCTTTGCAGTAAGATGTTAATATTTTTAAGGGGGCAGGGCCTCCTTTTTGTGGATCCAGGTTGTCGCTGAGGTATGTCTCGGTGTGTGTGGCGGCCGGGGCGTCCAGAACGCGGCGTGCTGTACAGCGTGTGGGGCGCCGTATTCTGGGAGCCTGTGTGTGCGTACGCTGTGTGTGCGCAGCTGTGCAGAATGAATCACAGACATCAGAGATGGAGCACCTGTTACTGTGGGTCATCGGCTTGGCGTGCGTCTAGTCTAGTTTCCATTTACAGGACAGTTCTGTGCCCTTCCTCAGGAGGTCCCATTCCTTCATTCTTTTAGTCAATTCTGAGTGTCAGCTGTTTACTGGGAATTTGCTAAGGCTAAGAGGCAAAGAGAGGGAAGTCATTCCCCTGCCCTCAAGAAACTCCCAGTCTAGAGGCGAAGATACGCCACCCACCGGTGGAGTCGCTGGACCAGGTACAAATGGTGCCAGTCACTGGGGGAGGAACAAAAGTCCTGCGCAGCCCTGAGGAGGGGGAGGGAGAGGTCGCTTTTTGAGTAGTGGTAGATCAGGAGGCTTTATGGAGGAGACAGCATTTGAGGACCTTGAAGGTTGGGTAGGATTTGGCCTGAGGAAATAGAAGAAAGTGGGATAGCCAGAGTGAGGAAATCCAGCAGAAGTCCTGATGTTTGAAATCTCAGGTGTGTTTAGGGCACAGAGGTTTGATTTTACGTCCTAATGAGAAGTAGTGGGAAATGATTGGGTTGGATTATGGAGGCTTTTGGAGGAAGAGTTTGGATTTGATTTTGTGGGCAATGGAGAAGCCTGACATATTTTTTTAGTGCCCTCCCCTCTATGATGTTAAGGAAAAAATATTCTAGACCACAGGTTGTCAGAGTGCTGTTCCCAGACCTGCAGTGTCAGCATCACCTGGGAAACAGTTAGAAATCCAAATCCCAGGATCCTACTCCAGACCTACAAAATCAGAAACTCTGGGGGTGGATCCCAGTTAACCAGTATATTGATTCAGATATGCTGCTTTAAAACCTTGCTACTCAAAGTGTAGACCTTGGGCCACTATCATCAGCATCACAGGAGAATCTGTCAGAAATGCAGAATCTGCAAAATCCCACACCTATTGAACCAGAAGCTGCATTTTAACGAGCATACTAGGTGATTTGTTGATTTGTTTACCTATTAAAGTGTGAGAAACACTGCTCTAGAGATTTTGGAAAATACAGTAAAAAGAATCCCCAGTCTAGATCCAGTTGTATTCTTTGTTAATATTTTGATGGAATTCCTACCGGTTGTTTTCTAGGCATCTGTATTTGTACAAAGTGCTCTTTTAGCAAACATAAGTGGTATGGAACAATATACACAATTTGTTTACTGCTTTTTTTTTTTTTTTTTTTTTTTGAGTTAGGGTATTTCTCTGTCACCCGGACTGGAGTGCAGTGGCATGATAATTGCTCACTGCAGCCTCAAACTCCTGGACTAAAGGGATCCTCTCGTCTCTCACCTTAGTCTCCTGAGCAGTTGTGACTATAGGTGCACACCATCATCCCTGGTTAATTATATTTTGTAGAGACACGGTCTTGCGATGTTCCCCAGGCTTGCTTCCCGTGCTTTTTACTTTACATTATATGTAATTAATTATTCTTTTAAAGCCTCATTTTTGAAAGCTGTACATTATTCCACTGTAAGTAGCTGGGTGCAGTGGCTCATGCCTGTAATCTCAGCACTTTGGGAAGTGGGTGGATCACCTGAGACCAGGAGTTCAAGACCAGCCTGGCCAACATGGTGAAACCCCATATCTACTAAAAATACACAAATCAGCTGGGCAAGGTAGTAGGTGCCTGTAATCTTGGCTACTTGGGAGGCTAAGCAGGAGAATCACTTGAACCTGGGAGACACGTTTGCAGTGAGCCGAGATCACACCATTGCACTCTAACCTGGGCCATATGAGGAGACTCCATCTCAAAAAAAAAAAAATTCCATGGTAAGGTCTATTATAGTGTACTTAAGCATTCTTCTAGAGTCAGACAGATTTTGCTATTATAAACAATACTGAGATAAAAATAATAGATACCACCTACATATGTATTTACATTGTGCCAGGCATTGGGTTAAGCACTTTACATGTAATAATCCATTGAAATCTCATAATAACTTAGTGTAATCAGTATTATTGTTATCCTCATTTTAGATACCAAGTCACAGAGATTATACTGCTAATGAGTAGTGGAGCTGGGACTTAAACCCAAGAAATCTGGCGCCAGAATCTATGCTCTTAACTATCTTTATACTTAATTTTTTGTCCTATTCTTTCTTTCTTTTTCTTTTTTTTTTTCTTTTTTGAGACAGAGTCTCGCTCTATCACCAGGCTGGAGTGCAGTGGCGTGATCCCGGCTGACTGCAACTTCTGTTTTCCGGTTTCAAACAATTCTCCTGCCTCAGCCTCCCGAGTAGCTGGGACTACAGACACACGCCACGACGCCCGGCTAATTTTTTGTACTTTTTAGTAGAGACGGGGTTTCACCATGTTGGCCAGGATGGTCTCGATCTCTTGACCTCGTGATCCACCCGCCTTGGCCTCCCAAAGTGCTGGGATTACAGGCATGAGCCACCGCGCCCGGCCTGTCCTATTCTTTCTTACAAAAAGTATTTCAAGTTTTAATAAACTCTTGAAACACATTGTCAGTTTGCTTTTCAGAAACGTTGTACTGACTTATGCTCCCATCAGCAATGTGCTAGTTTCACTGCCTAGTTGCCAACATCAAGGGTGAGCTCTTAAAAAATTTTTTCTGATTTGATAAATTAAAAATGCATATAGAATTAACTGAGATAACTCTATAAAGGTGAACATTTTTCACATATACACTTGTCATTTATAGAGAACCGAGGCCTTTTAGTTGGACATAATTTTAGCATGCTAAATTGTACATTATGTTTTATATTTCTTTACTTTCCTAAATGCTTTGACAACTTTCATCTCATTTGATCCTCACATTATCCCCAGAGAGGGTAGATGATTCTCTGCTCACACAGTGTGCTTGCAGTGGTATCTTACAAGTGAAACATTGTATAAGTTCAGTGGTTAAGAGATTCTAGACTCAGACAAGTGTTAGCTGGAATTCTATCTTTACTGTTTCCTGGGCAAATTATTCAACTTCTGAAAACTTCAAATTTCCTCATTCATGAAATGGGAATACTACTTACTTGATAGGGTTGTTGTGAAGCACATCATAAGTGCTCAACAGATGGCAACTTTAATTATTGCTCATTAAGTCCTGTCATTATTGGATTCCGTAAGAATGTTGTGACAGAACTCCAGTTAATCCATAAATTTTAGCCAACCGCAGGCCCTTTTTACTTTAAGGTATTGCATCACGTAGAGCAAAGAGAAAAAACTGGAGGCTAGGCACTCTGAAGTGTTGTTGTTGCCAGTCCTTAAAATAACTTAGATAGGACAGGCTACAGGAGGCAAATATTGGATAAAGATCCAGGCCTGGGATTTGGCTCCTGTCAGAAATAAGACATGAATTGGATCACAGTGGTGACAACCATTTAAAGGTAAGAAATACTGACATGCCAAATTGCTTTTTATTTTCCCACTGTGTGCTGGCTTAATGGTGCAGTACCTCACTCTTAGATTTTGGGTTTGAGGACAAGACTATGAGAAACACGTAACCTATGCAGTACTGCCCTGTGTATGAAGCAGAACGCAACACAAGAGGTTAGTAGTACCTCCAATAAAGGCAAGCATGAATGAGGAAGGGAGGGAATATTAGGAGCGGCAGCATAGAGTGAGAGGAGAATTACTATTCCCATCTGTCCCGCTCCCACAGAGTTGTGTGTGTGTGTCTAGAAGTGTTCTGTTTGCTTGTTGTCAGTATGCTTCTGTCTCTGTTTAAACCACTCATTGGTGAACGTGTTTTGGCTTCCCAGAAATGCTTTTCTCCCTTCGAATGGAATTAAATAAATGCCAACAAGAATTTCTTAAACATTCTTTCATTAACCATTGGCCATATGCAGAACACTATTTTAGGAAGTGAGAAAAGACCCAAGTGACAGAAAATTTGAGGATGAACTTAAGAGTCAGAAACTCACTGCTTCTCCACATGATTATAGCAGCACAGTTCACAATTGCAAAGATAGGGAAGCAATCTATGTGCCCATTGACTAATGAGTGGATAAATAAAATGTGATATAATATACACCATGGAATACTGCTAGGCTATTAAAAGAAACAAAATAATGTCTTTTGCAGCAACTTCGATGGAGCTGGAGGCCATTACTCTGAGTGACATAAGAGTGGAAAACCAAATGTTCTCATATATAAGTGGGAGCTAAGCTTTGAGTACACAAAGGCATACAGAGTGGTATAATGGACTTTAGAGATTCAGAAGGGGCAGAGTGGGGAGGACCAAGGGATAAAAAATCTATACATTAGGTACAATGTACACTACTTGGATGATGGTGCACTAAAAATCTCAGAATTCACCACTATGTAATTCTTGTAACAAAAAAATCACTAGTGCCCCAAAAGCTATTAAAATAAAAAAATACAAAAAATATAAAAAAGAGTATCAGTGCTTCTCAAACTTTAATGTATATATGAATTGTTTGGAGAGCTTATTAAAATGTAGTTTTCTGACTCCATTAGTTTAGGCTAGGGCCCAAGATTATGTTTCTAACAAGCTGTCAGGTGCTGCTGATATTGCTGGTCCATGGCCCACATTCTGAGGAGCAAGTGTTTAGAGGGAAGGGAGGTTCAATAACTTCCCTTCTTTCCTAATATTCACCTTTTCCTGGAGAGGAGTAGTTTACAGATTGGCCAGATTCTAGGGAATGAATTGATCTATGTTTAACATGTACAGAGGTATGAACCTCCATTCAGCTTTCTCTTAATGCAGCAGGAATAGGTAAGCTGAATCAGGGGCCTTCCCTTGGGATCTGGCCATGTTTTCTCTTCCTCAAATGCATAGGTAAGTGTACATTTTTTGTTTGCATCTTGTCTAACGTGGCAGGATGAAAAGTGAGTAGGTTTTGGTATGTCATGGGGAGAGGAAGGCCCTTGTAAGCCTTTAGTATAGACTCTAACTTTGTTTTGTTTGTGGTTTGTTTGTTGGAGACTGAGTCTTGCTCTGTTGCCCAGGTTGGAGTGCAGTGGCATGATCTTCGCTCACTTCAACCTCTGCCTCTCCCAGTTCAAGCAATTCTCATGCCTCAGCCTACCGACTAGCTGGGACTACAGATGCATGCCACCATGCACAGCTAATTTTTGTACTTTTAGTAGAGACGGGGGTTCACTATGTTGGCCAGGCTGGTCTCGATCTTCTGACCTCAATTGATCTGCCCACCGCGGCCTCCCAAAGTGCTGGGATTACAGCCGCACTCAGCCTCTAACTTTGGTTTTAAAGGCAAGTTTTACATTAAGAAATTGGGCATTTATTCAGGTAACTATAAAGTGGGATATTAATTTCTCATCTGTCAGTGGCACGAGCATGTATGGATTCTTCATGAACCTCACGAAGGAGAAAGATGACTGGGCCACACAGCAAGTTTTTAGTACTCATGGTACTTTGGCCCAATGTCATCAAACCTATCTCTTGTTTCCTAACAAGCTAGCCTTGAACACACACCAGTGAATCCTGTGGATGCTCACACCACTGGCAGAATAACTCATTACTGCTGAGATAATGCTGGAAGACTTCCTAGAGAAGTGTGTGGAATGGTTTTGAAGGAAAGACCTTTGCACGGTAAACGTTAGAAGGTACAACATTCCTTTACAGGCTTTAGGCATTGTGTCTGCCCCCAGGTCTGGATCTTGTTTCTGCCTCTTGGAGTCCTTGACTCTTCTGCTACCCACTGGTCTTGGAAGATTGGAGCCCCCTTCTCTCCACACTCACTCTGGAGCTTGCATACTTTCTAAACAGATGGCTTGTGCTGCTTTGTCTCTTCCTTCAGCTCAATTTCTTGAGCATATGTGAGACATGTATTTGAATATCTTTTGTACTAAGCTAAGCTCTTCGGGGTTTGGTCACATGACAACCAAATCAAAGCTATTTTGGGGACGTTTTTCTAATTGCATCAAATTTTACAATTTACCTGACAAAATTATAGCATTTTCATTATCAGATGTTATCCATATTCAAATCTTCAAATATCCCTCCGTGGGAAAGCAGGAGATTTTTGAGTTTTCATGTCCAGATGTAGCTAATGTGATATTCATATTTTCATTCATTCTACCTTCTGCCCGCAACCCCAGCCCAACAACAAATTTCTCTATGATTTCAGAGCTTGGTTCAGCCTGACGTTATTTAGAAAAATAAGGCCTCTCTACCTATCTGTACTGTCTCCTACCACGCAATCCATTCTCTGACTGCCTTATCTCCAATATCAACTGAAGCCCTCCTTGGGGCCATGATATCATTTATTTGGATCAGCTACCAGCCTTCCTTAGGACACTCTTCTTTCCCCTATTCGATGTGGTTGGGTGGAACTGTCAATCATGGTGTCCTCTAGCTCTCTGCATTGCCCCGTCACCCCCCCACTTGCTAGTACCTATTCCAGTCTTGAGCCCATCATGTTACTCTATCTTCCTACACCATAGTGATTGCTTTAAGGGAGGAGCACAAGGACCAAATAGAGACAATCAGAGTTTTCTCTGAGATTTATATATAGACATTAGAAGACAGAAATTCTTTTTTCTATTCTTTTATACTCACTAAAACATAGTTTATGGCCAGGCGCGGTGGTTCATGCCTGTAATCCCAGCACTTTTGGAGGCCAAGGCGGGCGGATCATGAGGTCAGGAGTTGGAGACCAGCCTGGCCAACATGGTGAAACCCATCTCTACTAAAAATACAACAATTAGCCATGCACTGTGGTGGGTGCCTGTAATCTCAGCTATGCTGGAGGCTGAGGCAGGAGAATTGTTTGAACCAGGGAGGCGGAGGTCACGATGAGCCGAGTTGCTACTGCACTCTAGCCTGGGTGACAGAGTAAGACTCTGTCTCAAAACAAACAAACATAGTTTATTAATTTATTCTTAACTTTGTATGATGGACAAATTTAAACATATAAAAAAAAGACTAGCAGAATGAATCTTTAAGAACCCATCACCAAGCTTACACAGTTATCAACAACCAATATTTCTTGCTATATGTTCAGTTTTCCAGATGTGCTATTCTTGTCTCTGTGCCTTTGTACTTACCATTTCCTATGTGTTTCATGTTTCTGTATTTCTTATTTTCTTGCTCTTAGAAGTCACCCAGATTTGCCAAAAGACCTGGCACAAATGTCACTTCCACTATGAAGTCCCATTGACTTTTATATATAAGGCTGGTGTTCCTTCTGTTATGCTCTGGTAGCTCCTTTTTCATGCTTTTATACTGCATAGCACTTATTTATTCAACATCCATTCAACAAACTTCTAAACTTGTATTGAACTATTTCACTGTTTTAGGTGTTGGGGATCAATGAATAAAAAAGGCAAAAATTGTCACCTTTGTAGAATGAGGGGAGACTGAAAATAAACATCATAAATAAGCAAATTACGTGGGTTGTTAGAACGTGATAATTGCAGTGGGAAAAGAGTTTAAGTGGAATTGGGTGTGTGTATCTGTCTTCACATTTTTAATAAGGAAAATAAGATAAGCCACACTCATTACACTGCATAATGGTTATCTGTTTGCTTTTCTGTCTCCACAACTAGACTGTAGCTATTTGAAAGCAGGGGTTGTGTCTTATTCTTTTTGCAGCCAAGCACCTAGTATATATGTTAGCAGGCATTTTGTAATCATTGTGGAATAAATGGAAAAAACAGAAGAGTACAAGACACCAACTCTAAAGACTCTTGGTGTCAAGGAAGGGTTTTTGTTTTTGTTTTGTTTGTTTTTTAGATGGGATTTTACCCTATCACCCCAGGCTGCAGTGCAGGGGTGCCATCACTGCAACCTTTGCCTCCTGGGTTCAAGTGGTCCTCCCACCTCAGCATCCCGAGTAGTTGTGATTACAGGCATGTGCCAGTACACCTGGCTAATTTTTGTATTTTTAGTAGAGATGGGGTTTTGTCATGTTGGCCAGGCTGGTCTCAAAGTGACCTGCCTGCCTCGGCCTCCCAAAGTGCTGGGATTACGGGCATGAGCCATTGCGCCTGGTCTTCTAAATTCATTCATTCATTCTTTTTTTTTTTTTTTTTTTAAGGATAGTACAGGTACATGGGAAAAAATTCAAACAGTACTTGATATAATGGAATATATATTTAAAATACTACGTTTTCCTTCTCCCGGGGCTCCAGCCTTCCAAAATCCTTCCCAATGGCATCCACTGTTATTTGTTTTTTATGTACCACTCCAGAGTTAGAGATTATCTGTCTCTCTAGCTTTCAATGTAATATATCTTCAATTACAAATATTGTCTTGGAAATCACTATATTTCAGTATATGAACTGCTACATTTTAAGACATAGCTGTATAGTATGTGTATGAGTACATCAGAATGTTTTTCATCAGGCCCCAGTTGATGGGTATTTAAGTAGTAACAAAGATGTTTTGGTGAACCACGTAACTAATTCAAAAGTGAGGTTGCAGTGTGAATCTGATGCATCACATCTTTCATATTTAACTAAGTCAGTAGCTTACCTGTCAGGGAGAAGGCTAGCCTCCACACCTCTGTGTATATCATTTGATTTCACCCCATACCCATGAGGTTGTTATTATGAGGCTCAACTTAGAAGAAGCCTGAGGTTTTCAGAGGCTCGGTAATTTTGTCCAAGGTAACACAGCTTGAAAACAGGTCTACCTGACTCCAAAGGCCATGCTTTTTGGCTTCCTTAGAATTTTGGTATTCCTGCAATAAAGAGAATCTCTGTGCAATGCCTGGTGGATGTTCCTGGATAATCTTTGATTCTTTCCAATCCAAAGATGCTCCAACACTGTGCCACCCCCTGCTGTCCATTCCCTGTCTTTTTGTGTTAGCTTTATGTCCTAGGAGGTTGACCTCTCCACCAACTGGGCTCTTTGCCCTCTCAGTGAGGGTTAGCTTTGGCAAAAGGGAGGCACCAACATGAGACTGGAGGATGAAAGAAAAGAGATTAACATTTTTTTTCCCACTTCCTCCCTGCTTTGGCACCAGGGTTTCGGCAGTGGTCAATTTGTATCACTATTATAACTGGGGGGAGGGGGACTTCCTCCTTGGGTCTACCTCTTAGTGGATTCTGGTAACACAATTTCCCTCCCCTCCCCCCGCTCCCTTTCCTTTCCTTCCCATTTTCTTTTTCTTTCTTTTTTTGCCTAAATGTCTTCCCTCTCTTGCTAGTCTCTGGATACTTCAACATTCTTTCTTGGTTTCTTTAACCATGCCCACACTTCTATAAATAGTCTTTGTATTAAAAGTCTCTTCAGATGAACCATTCATTAGTTAGATTTTGTCTTCTGTCATAATCCTATTATAAATATATTTTAAGATATAATCCCTTACAGGAGAATTTTAAAGACCTGATGCTATAAGGTTCAATGAAATTAATCTCTAATGATAAATTTCAGGCTAATTAAGGGTAATTGGAACTTTGTCCTCTCAGATTCTATCTACTTGGCAGCAGCCTATCTGGCCAAGTGCTAAGATCAGCTCTGCTGCTGGCTGTATGTAGATTTTTTTGGTCATTGTCTTGTTCCTCATAATTTTATATGAAACTCTGACACGGTAACCTTGGGTTTCCATTAGCAGGCATTTAACATTTTAGCAGTCTTTTTTTGAATCCCCCAACCCCGGCAATCACACTACTTTTTTTCCTACAGAATTGTTAGAGAGATATATTAGTTATCTGTAGCTGTGTAACACATTACCCCAAAACTTAGCAGCTTAAAAAATCATTTCTTGTTTTCCAACAATCTCACAGTTCTTGTGGGAGTCTCTTAGTTATATGGTTCCGGCTAAAGTTATTTTAAGATGCTGCAGTCCAGCTGTTGGCCAGGACTAACGTTATCTGAAGGCTCCACTGGAAGAGATTCCAGCTCCAGGCTTAGTCACATAATTGTTGGCAAAGCCTCTGTTCCTTGCTGGCTATTGGCTGAACATCTTGGCATCTTGATGATCTTCTGCATCATAGGCCTGAGTGTCCTCACAACATGGTACCCAGCTTCCCCCAGAAAAAGAGATCTAAGAGAGCCGTAATCTTTTAAAACCAAGTCTTGGAGGTGACATGTCACCACTTCTGATGTACAGTTGACCTTTGAAGAATTGGGGGAGTGGGGTTAGGTGTGCCAACCCTGGTACAGTCAAAAATCCTCGTATAATGTTTGACTACCCCAAAACTTAACTAAGAGACTACTGTTGACTGGCAGCTTTATGATAGCACATAAACAGTTGATTAACACATATTCTGTGTTACATGTTTTATAGACTATATTCTTAAGCTACAGAAAAGAGAATGTTATTAAGAAAATCGTAATTCATTAAGTAGAAGTAGATTATCACAAAGGCTTTCATCCTTACCATCTTCATACTGAGTAATCTGAGGAGGAGGAAGACGAAGAGGTGTTGGTCTTGCCGTCTTGGGTGGCAGAGGAGGAAGTGGTGGAGGAGGTGGAAGGGACTAGAGAGAGGCAGACACACTTGGTGTCACTCTGTGGAAATACATCATAATTTTTATCTGACTTTTTTGCTTTTCTGTTTCCCTAAAAATGTTTCCCTGTGGCTCCAAATCCTTCTTCCACCATTTGCTTTAGTTTCAGTGCCTATATCATGGAAGGGTCCATGTGGTGAAAGAAGTCGAAGACAGTCTTGAGTAATTGGAAACCTGCCAGATTTTTTAATGTCAATTCATCTTCTGGCCCTTCTGCTTCTACTGTGTCTTCTTCCTCATCATCTAGCACTGGTTTGGAAGCACTCAGCTCCATCAAGTCATCTTTTATTAATTCCTCTGGTTTGGTATTAATAGCTCTTGAATTTCTCTGAGATCCATATCTTGAAACTCTTTATCCCTTGCCTTTTTTTTTTTTCCCCATATTCACTGTCTCTTTTCATGATTTCCTTGATTGGCTCTGTTGTAAATCTCATGAAGTCATGCACAGCATCTGGACACAGTTTACTCCAGCAGAAACTTATTGTTCCAGGCTTGGTAACTTTCACCACTTTTTCTGTAAGACTGATGACATGTGCAATGGTGTAATTCTTCTAGCCTCATGACGTTCTCTCTATTGGGGGTTTCTTCCCCAGCATTAACAATCCTTTCCATAGAGTACCATATTTAATAAGCTTTAAAGATACTTATGACCCCCTTTTCTAGAGGCTGAATTAACAACATCGTGTGTGAGGGCAAGTAGGCCACTTCAACACCTTTAGTGTTGAACCCATAGGGTTCTGAGTGGCCAGGGGCATTGTCCAATATCAAAAGAACTTTAAAAGGCAATCAGATTACTGGCACGGTGCTTTCTGACTTCAGGGACAAAGCATCAGTGGACCCAATCCAGAAAAGTGTTCTCATTGTCCAGTCCTCCTTATCAACCAAAAGACTGGCAGCTGGTGTTATCCTTTTGTTACAAGGCTCAGGGGTTAACATGTTTATAGGTAAGAGCAGTCATGATTATAAACCCATCTGCATTTCCATAAAACAGTAGAGTTAGCTTATCCCTTCCTACCTTAAATTCTTGTGCTCACTTCTCTTCCATAGTAATAAATGTCCTTCGTGGCATTTTATTTTTAAATAGGGCACTTTTATCTGCATTAAAAACCTGTTCAGCCAGATATCCTTTCTCCTCAATGATTTTCTTAATGGCATCTGGGAGCTCATCTGCTGCTTCTTGGTCGGCAGAAGCTGCTGCTTCTATCTTGACCTTCTTTTAAGCTAAACACCTCTTTGTAAAATTATCAAACCATCTTTTGCTGACATTAAATTCTCCGCCTTTAGATCCTTCACCCTCCTTTTGATTTAAGTTGTCATATAATGACTGCACTTTTTTCTTGAATCATATTAGAGTTGATAGGTACACCTTTCTTATAGTAACCCTGCCCCCACATAAAAACTGCATTTTTTTTTCTTTCTTTTTTTTTTTTTTTTTGAGACAGAGTCTCATCTGTCACTCAGGCTGGAGTGCAGTGGCACAATCTTGGCTCACTGCAACTTCCATCTCCCAGGTTCAAGCAATTCTCTTGCCTCAGCCTCACAAGTAGTTGAGATTACAGGCGCATGCCACCACACCCAGCTAATTTTTGTATTTTTAGTAGACATGGGGTTTGTCATGTTGGCCAGGCTGGACTCAAACTCCTGGCCTCAAGTGATCTGCCCACCTTGGCCTCCCAAAGTGCTGGGATTACAGGCATGAGCCACCGTGTTCGGCCTAAAAGCTGCATTTTAAATATGAGACAAAAAGATATTTCACCAAAAGTGCAGGGTTTTGCATCTGCTGGTGTAGCTGCAGTGGTGGCTTTGCACATTTGCTTCTCCCCCCACCCCCCCCTTTTTTTAACAGTGTTCCTTATGCTGAATTTTTATTGTAAAATGGCGGGTAATCGCAGCTGCACACCTCAGTCTACCATGCATATCAAGCAATTTAACTTTTTCCTGTAATGTCATGACTTTTCTCTTGTTCTCAGGAGCACTTTTAGCATCATTAGTATCACTTCATATAGATCCTATAATGTTGTTCAGTGTTTATGATACTGCACTAAGCAAGATGAAAAATACTTAAGAACCAGAAGAGTCACTTTTTATTGTGATGCATAATTTACTGAAGGAGGAACTGCTCAAAGAGAGATGATTAGAGTGTTTTAAGTGACTACTCATAACACTTGAGCTCACTGCAATAATGAGAGAAGATGGCTACAAAACTATTACAGTAGTGTGGTTTGTACTGTTAATTTTACCCATTTATGATTTCATATGGTATTTTTACATTTCTTTACATTTCTCACCACTAAGAATGGTGCCATGCACAGTCTATAAGTGTTTATGTGCATTTTGATAAATTTTAACTTTTAATAATTTGTATATATTTTATAGTAGTAAATGGTAGTAAATGATAATATGGTGTTTACATATACTTATGGATTCATGACAGACCTTTTTTAAATATTTCTAGGCTATGTAATTTGTCTGCAGTTTTTGTAGATCTCCAAAAAATTTTCCAATATACTTACTGAAAAATATCTGCATATACGTGGATCCATGCAGTTTATTATAATTTATTTTCATTTTTATTTTTTGAGTGGTTCTATCTTGGCTCACTGCTGCCTCCTCCTCCTGGGCTCAAGCAGTCCTTCCACCTCAGCCTCCCAAGTATCTGGGACTACAGGTGTGTGCCACCACTAATTTTTGTGGAAGTTTTTTGTTTTGTAGAGATGGGGTTTTGCCATGTTGCTGAGGCTAGTCTCAACTCTTGGGCTCAAGTGATCGCCTACCACAGCCTTCCAAAGTGCTAGGATTACAGGTGTGAGCCGCCACACCTGATCTCTATGCAGTTTAAACCTGTCTTGTTCAAGGGTCAACTGTATTTTATTGGTTACACCAACTAAATCTGATGCAAGTGGTAGACCACATAGCTTGTGAACACCAGGAGGTGAGAAATACTGAGGAGACATTTTAGAGGCTGGCTACCTAAAAGTGAAGGAAGCGTTGTATTTTTTATTGCACCTAGCCACATGCTAGAGCCTAAGAAGCCATTTGTGTAATATCAAAAGAAAAAATAAAGTAAGTTGACCATTGATCACAATAATGTATACAAGTACACATTTTTATTACAAAGGTCAAGACATTGAAAGGAATTTAGAGCTCAAAGTTCTTTAGGTTTTTCAATTTTCTGTAAATTTAACTTCCTACTTTTAAAGTATAGGAACATTTTTAAGATGTTAAAATATCACTGGCTCCTGGAACATTTCTTTGAAGCTACTCTGATGATAGGAAGGGTACAAAAGATTGTGCTGTCAATCACTACCTTAAGGTTCCTTAGTTGTTTTTTTTTTTTTGAGATGGAGTCTTGCTCTTGTCACCCAGGCTAGAGTGCAATGGTGCGATCTCGGCTCGTTGCGACCTCTGCCTCCTGGGTTCAAAAGATTCTCCTGCCTCAGCCTCCCAAGTAGCTGGGATTACAGGTACCAGCCACCATGCCTGGCTAATTTTTGTATTTTTAGTAGAGATGGGATTTCACCATATTGGCCAGACTAGTCTCAAACTCCTGACCTTAAGTGATCTACCTGCCTCTGCCTCTCAAAGTGCTGGGATTACAGGTGTGAGCCACCACGCCCGGCCAGGTTCCTTAGTTTTTAATCTTCCGGAGGAAGGATTTGTGTGCTGCTTTGACAGTAATGCTAGTGACAGAATCTGGTGGTAGTGGTGCAGACCGCAGGGTCCAGTGACTGCCAGAGGTAACATGCTGCCTACACTGTGGATTTATTTAGTTGTATGATTTGAGGCTCTTTTCCTGCTTATGCAGCCTTGAGTCTAGTTATGTAGCCTACATGGTGATTCTGAGAGCTACTCCATAGCCTTTTTTTCTTGTAGTATTTTACTTATTTATGTTTGCAAACTTATGGGAATATTTATATAATGTATGTCATGGATTCTGCAGGTGCTATACCAGGGAAAGTGGAACACAATTTAGATTTGAAGTGGATTCATTGTTATGCTAACAACTGTAGGTTATTATTTTTTTTTAATTGTAGTAAAACAGAGCTAAATTTACCATCTGAAGCCATTTTTTTTTTTTTTAAGATGAAGTCTCACTCTGTTGCCCAGGCTGGAGTGCAGTGGTGTGATCTTGGCCCACTGCAACTTCCGCCTCTGGGTTCAAGTGATTCTCCCACTTCAGCCTCCTGAGTAGCTGGGATTACAGAAGTGCACCACCATGTCTGGCTAATTTTTGCATTTTTAGTAGAGATGGGGTTTCACCATGTTGACCAGGCTGGTCTTGAACTCCTGACCTCAGGTGATCCACCCACCTCGGCCTTCCCAAGTGCTGGAATTACAGGTGCAAGCCACTGTGCCTGGCCCTGAAACCATTTTTTTTTTTTTTTTTTAGATGGAGTCTTGCTCTGTTGCCAGGCTGGAGTGCTGTGGCGCAATCTTGGCTCACTGCAACCTCCGCCTCCTGGGTTCAAGTGATTCTCTTGCCTCAGCCTGCTGAGTAGTTGGGACTACAGGTGCGCACGCCAAGCTAATTTTTGTATTTTTAGTAGACATGGGGTTTCACCATGTTGGCCAGGATTTTTAAGTGTAGTTTAGTGGCATTAAGTACATTCACATTGTTGTGCAACCATTACCACCATTCATCCCCAGAACCCTTTCCATCTTACAAAACTGAAACTCTGTACCCACTAAACACTAACTCCCTCCTCCCCCTAGACCTTCATAGTGTTTGTAAAAACTTGTGGTAAAAAATGCATGACGTAAAATTTACCATTTTAACTATTTTTAAGGGTATGGGTCAGCAGTATTACATATAATTGCTTTGTTGTGAAACAAATCTCCAGAACTTTTTCATCTTGCAAATCTGAAACTCTATACCCATTAAAAAACAACCACATTTTCCCTTCTTCCGGCCTCTGGCAACCACCATTCTGCTTTCCGTTTTTATGTATTTGACTACTCTAGATACCTCATATAAGTGGAATCATATTGTATTTGCCTTTTTTGTGTGTGTTACTGGCTTGTTTCGCTTAATAAAATGTCCTCAAGTTTCATTCATTTTGCAGCATGTGACAGGATTCACTTCCGTTTTATATTAATAGCTGAATAATATTTCATTGTATGTAATACTTTTGCTTATCTGTTCATCTGTTGATGGACATTTGGATTGCTTTCACCTTTTGGCTATTATAAATAGTGCTGCTGTGAACATGGTATACAAATAGCATTTCAAGACCTTGCTTTCAGTGGTTTTGGATTTGTACCCAGAAGCTGGAGTGTTGGATCATATGAGTTTTATTTTTAATTTGGTGAGGAAAATCCATACTGTTTACCATAGTGGTTGCACCATTTTACAATCCACCAACAGTGCACAAGTGTTCCAATTTCTTCACATCCTTATCAACATTTGTTATTTTCTGAGTTTTGTTGTTGTTGTTGTTTGGTTTTTTTGGTGACCAGTCATTGTAATGGGTGGTCAGTAATACCTCATTATGGTTTTGATTTGCATTTCTCAGATAAATAGTGATGTTGAGCATCTTTTCATATGCTTGCTGGTCATTTTTATATCATCTTTAGAGAAATATCTATTCAAGTCCTTTGCCCATTTTTAAGTTGAGTTATTTGATTTTGTTGTTGAGTTGTAGGAGTTCTTTATATATTCTGGATATTAAGCCCTAATTAGATAATATGATTTGCAAATATTTCATCTCATTTTATAGATGTCCTTTTCACTACGTTGATTCTGACCTTTGATGCACAAAAGTTAAGTTTTATGTAGTCCCAACTGTCTATTTTTGCTTTTGTTGTCTGTGCTTTGGGGGTCATATTTCAGAAATCATTGCCAAGACTAATGTTAAGAGATTTCCCCTATGTTTTCGTCTAAGAATTTTATAGTTTTAGATCTCATGTTCAAATCTTTAATCCATTTTGAGTTAATTTTTGCATATAGTGTGAAACAGGTTTCCAACTTCATTCTTTTGGATGTGGATATCCAGTTTTCCCATTACCATTTGTTGAAGACTCTGACTCAATGACTTTACATGACCTGTCTTCAAGTTTGCTGACTATTTCTTTTTTCTGATCAAGTCTGCTGTTGGATCCTTCTACTAATTTTTTTAGTACAGTTATCATATTTTTCAGCTCCAGAATTTGCTTGGTTCTTTTTTTATAATTTCTATCTCCTTGTTGATATTCTCATTTGGTTCATGCATCATATCCTTGATTTTATTTAGTTGCCTGTCAGTGTTTTTTATCTTTTTGATATCATCTTTATGATAGTGTTTGTTACCTTTTTTAAAGCATCTTTATGATAGTCATTTTAAATTCCTTTTCAGGCAACTTCTGGATCACATTTCTTCAGAATTGATTTCTGAAGTTTTATTTGATCATTTGGGCCACATTTCTCTGTTTCTTTGGATGTCTTACAATGTTTTGCTAGAACTTGGGCATTTGAAGACCTTTTCCAGTCTTTGGCTTCATAGAGGAAAAGACCTTCACCGATCAGCCCTGCTGGAGGATTTAGGGCCTCTCAAACCTTTTCTGATCTCTTACTCCTTCTGGTGTCTGCTTGTGGAACTGCAACTGTAACCTGCTACTCACCTCTGTTTTTGGTGACTTCCAAATACTTGACCTGGTCCTGTCAGCATTGATTTCTGTTAGGTGAGACGGAAACTAATCCCTTGGGCAGCCCCCAGATAAGCCAGAACATTGAATGCATGGCTCGTTATTTTGTTGACTCCCAAGTTGCTCAGGTTTATGCCACATAAAGGAAAGGACACAGATGGGCATGCCAGATGCTGCAAAATTGTCTGTCCATCTTGCCAGAGTCCTTCTTGGTTTTACAATCACCTGGGTGCTGTAGCTTCTCAACCTGTCTCCAGAGTTCTCACAGAGTTATTCTGGTCTGTATATTGTTAACTCAGTTGGGTTAACAATAACTATGGGGAAAGGAGGGCCTGTATCTTCCTATTCCGCCATCTTGCTGACAACACTCCCTCCCACTAAAGTCTTTTTTTTTTTTTTTTTTTTTGAGACAGAGCCTCACTCCATCACCAGGCACCAGGCTGGAGTGCAGTGGCACGACCTCGGCTCACTGCAACCTCCACCTCCTGGGTTTAAGCAATTCTCCTGCCTCAGCCTCCCAGGTAGCTGGGACTACAGGCGCACGCCACCACGACTAGCTAATTTTTTTTTTTTTTTTTTTTTTTTTTTGTATTTTTAGTAGAGACAGGGTTTCACCATCTTGGTCAGGATGGTCTCGATCTCTCGACCTCGTGATCCCCCGCCTCAGCCTCCCAAAGTGCTGGGATTACAGGCGTGGGCTACTGCGCCCGGCTCCCACTAAAGTCTTTTAAACAATTCCCTTTGGATTTGAGTACCTGAGTGATATAATGTGGTTCCTTTGATGTCCTAATGTTGAAACTAGGATGTCATCAAGGTTTGATGTGTGAAAGGGGCATTTCAGACGCAGCAATAGAGACCTCTTTCTGAACAGGTGGCTATTTCCATGGGCCTCACATCACACTCTTGACTACCACAAATGTTTGAATTGTGTGGGATCACTCTGGTTGCCCTGTGATAATTATGGAATATGGGTTCATAATCATGGAGCTCCTGAATATGGCCAGATTTCCCTTCCCTTCTCTTTTACCCAAGATCTTTTCAGATCTGCAGAATTGCATCTGAACTTCTGCAGATTCTGGTAGTGCTGCAACAGTCTGTCACCAGCCAAACTAAGCATCCACTATTTATTTCCTGTTCTTGTATTCTGCCCCAGCCCTTCCATATGTAGAGATGCTGAGACTTTGTTGGTAAACTCAGGACTAGAGTGTGGGCCTAGGAGGAAGGTATTTGGCACAAGGGTGGGTAGGACAGAGAGAAAAAATTAGGATGAACATACAGCTTCATTTCCTCTTAACTTTCTTACGTGAACCTAATCTTACACTAGGAATGTAAATACCTGCCCTGTCAAAACCAGAAATTCAGGGTGTTCTAAACTCCTCCAGTAAATAAAAGTTTAGGCTCACTGGTGGGGATTAAAGAGGCTGTTTAAGGATAATATTCAGAGAAATATAAAAGCACATATTATACCACAGACAGAATTTACTAACAGTTTCCCTTCTTTCTTACCTTTTTCCTTTTTCTCTTCTTCAAGTCTTTCTTTACTTTCTATTTGCCAGCAACCAAGTTCATTGTAGTTGATAGATATATTCAATCTTTATTAAGTATTTTTCTGTGCTAAGAAGTAAAGAGACTGTATTGTTTTAAGTTGGCTGTTACTTAAGTTACAAAATGAATTCCCTCTCTTATTCTACATACTAAATTGGCTCTGATAATGCTACTACCTTGTAATATGGATTCATAAACAGAGCTCCTGAATACGGCTAGATTTCCTTTCCATTTCTATTACAAAGTAGGAATGCTACTACTTTATAGCATTATCAGAGCCAACTCAGTATGCGGAAGAAGGGGAGGGAAGGTCTAAAGAAAAATTCAGAATCTGAATCGTTAGATCTAAATTGTGGGGCTGAAAGAGCAGTTCAAAGTTGCTGTGGGAATTGGGGCCTATCAGACTGTTAGAGGGAAAGTACAATAAAAGAGGCCAAGTGTTCATTTTGTAATCTAACCTATTAGCTTAGAGACTTTGGGGAGTACCATGCTCAGGATTTATTTAAATTTTTTTTAAAAAAACTGTGATTACCTCCTTTACCAATCCTCTTTCAGTTAAAAAAACAAAGCCAGAGAAAGGTAAAATATTTTTTGTTTTGTTTTTTTTTCCCGATATATCTGGGGTTTGGAATTCTTCTGAGCACTAAGAAGGAAATCTAGCCACCCTAATGTTTCTGTGAGCCAAAAGAAGAGCCAATAGAATACTGCTTGGTGAAGCAGAGGCTGTCAATGGCAAAGGTGGCTTCTGCTGTATGGAAAGGTGCTAGATTCTTCCAGAATCTAGCTGGGGAAAGTGGGGTGACTCAGCCCTTTTCCTGTACCTATAGGGTTGAAAAATAAACCTTTGTGCCTCATTTTGGCCCTGAGCCAACCTGTAGTGTTTCACCTGCCCCTTCCTCCTCAGCTACTTCCAATGCTGAGGCCAGACAAAGAACGCGTTGAACCAAGTTGAATACAAAGTTTCTAAACTCAAATATCCTAATATTATAAAGTCTATATATCATTCAAAACCATAATTTTAACAGTATATCTTACGTGAGATAAAATGTGATAAGCCACCATGGTACAGGAACAAAATCACGGAATCTTTGAATAGATGGTGAGGGTTGGGTAAGAGAAGAAGGTCCTTAGAGGTCACCTAGGCCAAAGTGTGGCGATTACAGTGAAGTCTCTGAAGTTCGACTTTTCATATTCAAATCCTAGCTCTGCCACCTGTCACTTGTGTGCATTCAGCAGGTGACAGCTTCTCTAGGCTTCAGGTTCCTTGTCTTAAAAATGGGGACATTGGCCAAGTGTAGTGGTTCAATTCTGTAATCCTGGCACTTTGGGTGGCCGAGGTTGACAGATTGCTTAAGCTCAGGAGTTTGAGGCCAGCCTGGGCAACATGATGAAACCCCATCTCTACAAAAAAATACAAAAAAAATTAGCCAGGTATGGTGGCTTGTGCCTGTAGTCCCAGCTATTTGGTGGTGGTAGGGGGAGGCGGGGGAGATGGTGCTGATGCAGGAGGATCACTGGAGCCCGGGAGGTCAAGGCTGCAGTATTCCGTGTTTGGGCCACTGTACTGCAGCCTGGGTGACAAAGTGAGATCCTGTCGGAAAAAAAAAAATGGGGGATAATAGTATACTTACTTTATAAAACTGTTGGGAGGATTAAATGCTAAAATCTTGCCAAGTGTTTTCATTGAATTTCTAGGGCATAGTAAATACTCCACACAAGTTAGTTATTGTTGAGATAAGTATCATCACTGACACAAGTAAAAGATGAAAAATAGGAGCCAGGATAACATTGTTGTTAGAGCATTGGTTCTGTGACCTTGGGAACACTATTTAGCCTCTCTAAGCCCCGGTATGCTCTCATAGCGTTGTTGTGAGGCTTACATGAAACAATATTGTCTCCAGTTTATTATCAGCCCAACGTCAGTGGTTACTATTTAGTCAAAACTGAGACATAGACAGATTTACTGTCAAACTAGAGAAACACTGTAGTGTTCCCTAAAAATGGAAGTGGGGGCAGGGGAATGTAGAAGATATGGTGTTGAAGGAATCCCACTAAAGTTTTGTGGTCAACCTCACTTACGTTTAGGCAAATGCTTACCATCATTCTAGTCTAGGCTGGGCTCTTCTTCCCTGGAAGAATGCCTAATTTTGTACAGTGATGAATTAACATTAGAGAAGGGAGTTCACTGGACTATTTTTGTGTCTGTGGCAGCTGCAAAGAAAGGAGAGGTTAGGGCATTACTCTATTTCAAACACTTAAAAAGTCAGTTGCTGTTGTTTCCAAAAACCAAGATAACCTTCATTACCACTCTCTCTAGGTCACTTCTTTCAAATGTAGCCCAGTGTAGCGGTTACAGTGAGGACTCCGTGATATAGTGAGCTGACTGGAATGAAAAGCATAGAAGAGCTTGGCAGATAGGACTTTCTTCGTAATAAACACCAGGTTTTGGGTCACTCACGCTCTCAGACTACTCTGCTTCTTCCCTCATGGCTCTGATTACAACATGGTTTATCAGTGTTTTTGTCTGTATACCTCACTAGACTGAAATGTCCAGACTATGTCTATCTTATTCACTGCTATTTCTCCATCACCTAGCACAGAGATCAGCAAAGGAAGTTACATTGTAAATATTTTTTGAATGAATGAATAAATAATAACACAAAAATATCCTTTTATATTGCAGCGCTTTTAAGGTTAAATCAGTCACATTTAGTGATGTTAACATGTAATCAGAAATGAAAAGATCCTGAAGTTCTCTCTTGATCTGCATAGTCCATCATTGGGAATTATCATCCCATCACATGCTCCAGTGCATGTAGCCTATAGACAAGAGGGAGTGAACCAAGTGCATGATGCATGAGTCTTGAAATGCTGGTTATAACAACAGCTTGAGATGTCAAAAGTTTTCATTTTATACAGATTCGTGAACCTAAAAAGTCACTGAGATTCTCATGAGAATACTTAGAAATGACATTTGACCCACTATTTTGCATTGACTAACCAAGAAATATTTATGGAATATGTCATAGTATGTGTTGCACCATATTCTGAACATCAGACAAAAATCCTGGCCTTTGAGCTTTTATACACACACACACACATACTCACACACTCTCCTTTATTTTATTAAAATTTAAATTTATTGTATTAATTTACATATTGTTATTATACATATTTCTGAGGTTTAATTTGATGTTTCAATACCTATTTATGTTGTAGAATGATACAATTAGAGTAGTTAATGCATCCATCACCTTATGTACTTATCATTTCTTTGTGGTGAGATCATTCAAAAGCCTCTCTTCTAGCTATTTTATAATATGCAATATTTTACTGTTAACCACAGTCACCCTACTGTGCAATAGATGATCAGAACTTATTCCTCCCATCTAATCGTAACTTTACTCATTGACCCACCTATTCTATCCTCCCTTCCTCATTTCTCTCTTCAGTATGTGTTAACCACTGTTCTGTTCTCTGTTTCTATGATATCACTTTTTTTTTTAGATTTCACATATGAACCATGCAGTACTTGTCTTTCTATGTCTGGCTTATTTCATTCCAGGTTCATCTATGTCATCACAGATGACAAGATTTCATTCTTTTTGTGGCTGAATAATATTCCATTGTGTCTGTATACCACATTTTCTTTAGTCATTCATTTGTTGTTGGACATTTAGGTTGATTCCACCACATCTTGTAGAATTTGGCTGTGACTCCATCTGGCCCTGGGAGGGTTTTTTGTTGTTGTTGTTGTTAGAATTTTTAAATTACTGATTCAATTTTATTACTCATTATTGGTCTGTTCACGGTTTCTATTTCTTCCTGGTTCAATGCTGGAGGGTTGTATGTTTCTAGTAATGTATCCATTTCCTCTAGGTTTTCTAGTTGATGTACGTAGAGGGGTTCATAGTACTCTCTGATGATTTTTTGTATTTCTGGGGTATCAGTTTTAATACCAATTTTCACATTTCTGGTTGCAATTATTTGAATCTTCTCTTGTTTTTTTCTTATTTAACTAGAAGTCTATCAATTTTGCCTATCCTTTCAAAACACCAACTTTTTGTTTTGTTTATCTTTTGTGTCATATTTTTGGTCTTCGTTTCATTTAGTTCCTCTCTCATCTTTATTTTTTCTTCCACTAGCTTTGGTTTTGGATTGTTCCTGTTTTTCCACTTCCTTGAGATGTGGCATTAGGTTACTAATTTGAGATCTTTCTATCTTTTTTTTTTTTTTTTTTGAGACGGAGTTTCGCTCTTGTTACCCAGGCTGGAGGGCAATGGCACGATCTCGGCTCACCGCAACCTCTGCCTCCTGGGTTCAAGCAATTCTCCTGCCTCAGCCTCCCAAGTAGCTGGGATTACAGGTGCACACCACCATGCCCAGATAATTTTTTTTGTATTTTTAGTAGAGACAGGGTTTCACCATGTTGACCAGGATGGTCTCGATCTCTTGACCTCGTGATCCACTCGCCTCGGCCTCCCAAAGTACGGGGATTATAGGCGTGAGCCACTGCGCCCAGCCCAAGATCTTTCTACCTTTTGATATAGGCATTTAATGCTATCAGCTTTCCACTTAACATTGCTTTTCCTTCATCCCAGAGGTTTTGGTATATTGTATTTTTTTTTTAAGATAAAAAAAATTCTCAATTTCATTGTTTATCCAAAAGTCATTCAGGAGCAAGTTGTTTAGCTTCCAAGTTTGTGTAGTTTGGAAAGTTCGTCTTGGTATTGATTTCTAGTTTTATTCTACTGTGATCTAAGAAGATACTTGATATGATTTAGATTTTTTTTTTTTTTTTGGCCATGCTAATCTTCTCTGTATCGTTCCAATTTTAGTATATGTGCTGCCGAAGCGAGCACTGATTTAGGTTTTTAAAAAATTTTAGTGATACTTGCATTGTGGCCAAACATATAGTCAATTTGGGAAAATGTTCCATGTGGAGATAAGAATGCATATTCTACGGTTGTTGGAAGGATGTTCTTTAGATGTCTGTTAGGTACATTTGGTCTGGAGTCCAGTTGAAGTCCAGAATTTCTTCATTGATTTTTCTGCCTTAGTGATCTGTCTATGCTGTCAGTAGGATGTTAAAGTCCTCCACTATTATTGATATTCTGTCGAAGCAGCACAAAATGGATTAAGATACCCCCAATGTCCAAACACAGGGAAATGCTTGCAAAATTTTGAATATGTCAGGATGCTTTATGCTCACATATTTTTCTTTCTCTTCCTTTCTCCTTTCTTCTTCTCTCTTAAATGTCATTTTGCATATGAAACCATTGCTGGAAATCCCACCTCATTATTTTCTAGGTAGAATATTTTAATGACTATAGTAATTATATAATAATAAATATTCACAATGATTATTTTTTGAACAAATAAATAAATGGGTATGCCCCTCATTCACTAGTAGAAAATTTTTTTTTTTTGGCAGGAGTGGTGGCTCAAGCCTGTAATTCCAGCACTTTGGAAGGCCAAGGTGGGAGAATTCCTTGAGTCCAAGAGTTGAGACCAGCCTGGGCAACATAGTGAGAATACATCTCTACAGTTTTTTTTTTTTTAAGTGAGCGAGGCATGGTGGCTCATGCCTGTAGTCCCAGCTACTCAGGAGGCTGAAGTGGGAGGATTGCTTGAGCCTGGGAGGTTGTGGCTGCTTCAAGCCATGATTATGCCACTGCACTCTAACCTAGGTGACAAAAAGAGACATTGTCTCAGGAAAAAAAAAAAGGAGGAAAAGTTGTTTGTTTTTAAACTACACTCCTGTCCAGGAGAGCTTGTTCCTTCCTAATGGGTTTCAATTACCACCTCTACACAATTAACTTCCAAAGAAGTTTCAGTTCTATATCTCTCATTGCTTGCCAGATATTCTGGTGGGAGAAATAAACCAGAGGCAGGGATAGTAATCAGGAGTCCATTACAATAATCTAAGTGAGAGGTACTAAGAATGAAAATTAGGGACATGTTTAAGAGATTTCTGAACTATGAGTTGCCTCCAAGGCAGATGGGGAGACTCTTGTCAGTGCTCTGAATTGCACAGTATGTGCTGCTGCCTACTTTTCTTGTGGTGCAGACTGACACAGTGAATGATAACAGGACTGAGGAAAGTCAAATATTTTCAGAGCCCCATTCTTTTTTCCTTTCTTTTTCTTTTCAAAGTCTGATGGGTGGGGAATCAGCAGAGTTAGGAAATGAAAAAGAAAATTTCAGTTTATCTTTTCTGTACCCAAGCACTGGGTCTGATGTGTGGTCTTTGCTTCCCAGATGTATAACATCAAGATAGCCAATACCCCTAGAATTGCCTGACATTAAAGCAGAACGTTTCCTTTATGCTCTTTATTCACAATGTGTGGCTTTTGGCAGGTTGGCATACTGGGCACCTGAATCCACCCCATTTATTACCAGATATGGAATACTCTTGGAGTGTGGTTCCAGGACTCAGTCCCATGTGTGATCTTTCAGGCCCTACCACAGGCAATTACAAGGTATTACCTGGCAGGCCTCATGGGAGAAGCTGCTCTCCCCACATCTGACTTGTTGTATAATCACTGCATTGTAGTTTTCTGGAGGGAGTTACAGTTGATGACGTAAGCCCCTTTGGGCTGCAATGCTAGTATGCATAACTGCATCCCCAGCTCAGGCACCTCCATTCAGAAGCCTCTTGACTGCCTGAGACACTTCCCAGGCAGCTCTGCTGAGACCTTGTTACTGTGGGCCTTGGTGAGACAGTTTTATCCACTTTGACTCCAGACCTTTTCACTCCTAGCCCATCCCCCACTCCCCCTTTCTTTCCATGGCCCTACAAGTCCATAAAAAGCAGGAATCTTTTGTTTGGAGCTCCTTGGTAGTGAAATGATTTCCCCTACCTGTGCTGCCATTTGACCATTGCCTGGCACTGTTCCATTGGGAAAAAACACTAGGGAGCTAGTGCGTTTCTCTTTTGACTCTTGCCTGCACAGTCACAGCAAATGAATTGTTACTTTCAGTTTGGCTTGTTGTCCTAATTGGGCACCTCAACACATGGTAGCTTGGCACACATCTGTTTGGTTTCCCTGTCTTTTAAGTAGGAATAAGAATATTCCATTCCAGCCCTCTTCTGTTATGGGCTCTGTGCTCTTTGAAATGAGAACTTTTATTATTATTGTTATTATTACTTTGAGACGGGGTCTTGCTTTGTCACCCAAACTGGAGTGCAGTGGCGCAATCACAGCTCACTGCAGTCTTGACCTCCCCAGGCTCAGGCGATCCTCCCACCAGATTCCGGAGTAGCTAGGACTACAGGTGCATGCCACCATGCCCGGCTAATTTACATATATATATATTGTGTGTGTGTGTGTGTATACACACATACATATATGTGTGTGTACATATATATAGTGTGTGTATCTATATATATATATATATAAGAGAGAGAGAGTATATATGTGTATATATATGTATATATTGTAGAGATGGGGTTTTGGCATGCTGCCTAGACTGGTCTCCAATTCCTGGGATCAAGGGATCTGCCCACCTTGATTTCCCGGAGTGCTGGGATTACAGGCATGAGTCACCACACCCAAGCTGAGAACTTTTATTGAATATACCATATATTCTACTTTTTCTTTTCATTTTAGTAAGATTCAAATATTTCAAGAAAAGGAGAATGAATAATTCAGAGGTACATTAGATTACATTTGATAGCATACCAAAACCTCTAAAATGAAACAAATATTTTTCTTGGCACACAGAATAATGTGATTAATTTAGCCAGATGGAGAATGATTATGTATTAGCTACATGTAAATGAGATATGAGACACTAAGCAATGACCCACTTCATAACTTTAAATTGTACAGATGAGAGTCTTTGCCCCATGGTCGTTTAATTATTTTCTTGGAAGACATTACACATCTTCATTCAGAAACTTAATGAATTTTACAATTACTCTTTCCTCTGAAGTCACAAGTGATGATTCCCCATCTGGATTAGTAAAGAACTCACAGCAAGAAAAACCACTGAAGTGTGAAAAACTCAGGACAGCATTCTTTTGCTGACCACTTACCACTTTTGCACATACCCAGAAGCCCACTGAAGCGCTTGTACCTGTGTGCCTGGGGAAGGTGGGGAGAATATTTCTTCTTTTACCCCTCCAACATCTGTATCTTTATTATTTTGATAGTTCCTGCCTTAGTTTAGTTCACCATGACCTCTTGTTTGGATTATTAGGAAGTATTCCTTAATATGCATCCAGTCCACCCTCCACACTGACATCTGAGTTCTCATTCTCCAATGTAAGCCTTCATTGACTAGCCAGTGCCTTTAGGATCAAGTTAAAATTCCTACGTGCAGAAGAGCCCTAACAAACGGGGCCCAAGTGTCCCTTCCAGTCTCATCTTCCAGCACTGTCACATTGTATGTACAAGGCACCATGTATTTTCTCCTCTTGGAAGAAAAACCCTCCCACTTCTGTGACCCTTTACCAGCTCCCCGCTCTCTTCTAGCCAGAAAAAAGTGCCCATTCCCTTTCCTCTACCAGGAAAATCATACTTAACTTTCAGTACCTAGTTCAAATTTCAGTTCTGTGTTCAGTATGTTAGAGGCAGAACAGCAAAATGGGAAGAGTAAGGATTCTGGACACTTGTGCTCTTCCATTGATCATGTTTGTAAGATTGCGTGACTTGTTTAACTTCCCAAAGTTTCTGTTTCCTTATATGTAAGTTGGTGATTTAATAGTAACTACTGCATCAGGTTGTTGGGAAGATTAAATGTGACAGTGTTTCTAAAGCACTTAGGTCTGTGCCTGGCAGTTCATAAATACTTAATATGTAAACATTAACTACTATTCTAGTTTTGCTGACATTTTCTTCAGCCTAGTTGTATTTTAGCTTAACTGACTTTAGGAAACTTAATTAAATTAATTAATTTATTTTTGAGACAGGGTCTTACTATATTGCCCAGGCTGGGGTGCAGTGACTGTTGATAGGCACCATCTCACTACTGATCAGCACGGGAGTTTTGACAGAGGTTTCCAACCTGGGGCAGTTCACTCCTCCTCAGGCAACCTGATAGTCCCCTGCTCACAAGGGGTCACCCTACTGATGCCAGACTTAGGGCAGACACCCAGTGGAGCTTCAGGCACTACAGCCTAGAACTCCTGGGCTCAAGCAATCCTCCCTTCAATCTCCCAAGTAATTGGGACTACGGGCATGTGCCACCACACTCAGTTAAAATGGCTTTTATACCTAGAATTATATTAGCCTGGGTGAATTGAATAACCAAGGTAACAACAGTAATACCACCTCTAGTTCATTTATTCCTTAATATTTACCACAGCTGTATGTCATGGAGTGTGGTTGAACAAGTTATATTGAACTGTCATGTAGCAGTGACTCTTGTAAGTATAACTCTATCAAGAACTATTAATCCAGGCTCAAGCTTTTTTATTTTGGGAATTTTGAGAGTCTTGTCAGGTATTTCGAGTGCTCTGCTTTAACAATAAGCAACATGAACATCACCAAATAATTTAAAGACTCTATCTGTTCTGTGAAAGGGCAAAGCAGGCTGGGCGCGGTGGCTCACACCTGTAATCCCAACACTTTGGGAGGCCGAGGCGGGCAGATCATAAGGTCAAGAGATCGAGACCACCCTGGTCAACATGGAGAAACCCCGTCTCTACTAAAAATACAAAAAAATTAGCTGGGCGTGGTGGCGCGCACCTGTAGTCCCACCTACTTGGGAGGCTGAGGCAGGAGAACTGCTTGAACCCGGGCGGCAGAGATTGCAGTGAGCTGAGGTCATGCCACTGCACTCCAGCCTGGCGCCTGGTGACGGAGTGAGACTCTGTCTCAAAAAAAAAAAAAAAAAAAAAAAAAGTGAGGCAAAGCAGCCCTTAAGTGCCAAAGGTGAGGAAAAACCAAAGGAGGAAGTAGACAAATCCACTTTGTTGGTTTTGGGTAATTTATTGTGCGGAACTTACAGACAGAAGTGTGGTTTTGGGCATACGTGAGATAGGTAGATCTCTACATCTCAAGCCCCCAGACCCAGGGCTTATATCTTGAGAAGAAAACATACGTGCTCTGGAAGGAATGTGTAGGCAGCTTTGGGCATCACAGCCTGTGATTTCTGTGACAACAAGGGTTGCTTTGGAGGAAACCTACAATAAATAGATGCTTCTACATGAAGAGTAATACATCAGCTAGCCATTTTGGAGGCATTCCCAAACTCAGGTTTAGTTAGAAGACACATCGCTTTTAAAATAAAGTTACCCTTGTCCCCATAATAGCTTTGTAAAATCTTTCTACCTATATTTGCTATGCCTGTATGGAGAAAAATACTTTCATTGAATTTATACATACAGGCTTATTTTTGTTACCACTTCAAACTTACTCATTCTAATTTCACATCTAATTTACTTCAATTTCAACTATACCTCAAAGTTAAATTTGTTTTCATTCTGTATCAAAATATACAGTGATCACTATGATTTTCAATCTTGCTTTTGAGATCTGACAAATTCTTATATGTGAATACAGTTTTCTGGTAAGAGGAATAATAGATTTGCAACAAAAATTATAATTACTTGTTTCATCTTTGAGTGTATATATGTGTACATATATGTCTTATTCATCTAAAATACAAACTTAAGCATGTTAAGAATAGAAGCATTTCCCATTATTCTACACCTCCATGGGGGCTTTAGAGCTGACTGATATTCTGTAAACTTATAACATCTCTTACATCATTTTTCACTTTGTATTACAATATTGAATTATATGGCCATTCTGTACCCACCCACAACTGACAGCTGAATGCATAAATAAATGAAGACTGAAAAGACGAATTGTTTGTTTGAGTGATTTGTCCATGAATCAGACAAATATTTTCAGGTTTGTACATAGCATATTTTTTAAAAAGCCCTGATGTTAACACATATACAGTATGGTTTTACATTGTTTACATGGATTTACTGTATATCTAAAAATTATATACATTGGTACTCTTCATTTGCATTTAACTTGAAGATAACTTAGCACAAACTGGAGACAAGAAAAGACACTGTATTATAAAGTCTATTATTTTCAATTTTTTTTTCCCTGCTGTTAAGGTTTATTTGGCTGATAGTGAAGTTTTAAAATCTTTTCTTTTTTTTTTTTTTTTTGAGTTGGAGTCTTGCTCTGTCACCCAGGCTGGAGTGCCATGGTGCCATCTTGTTCACTGCAACCTCCACCTCCCAGGTTCAAGCAGTTCTGCTTCAGCCTCCTGAGTAGCTGGGATTACAGGCGTATGCCACCATATTCAACTGATTTTTTAAAAAAATTTTAGTAGAGATGGGATTTCAACATATTGGCCAGGCTGGTCTCGAATTCCTGACCTCAGGTGATCCACCAGCCTCGGCCTCCCGTTTTGGGATTATAGGTTGAGCCACTGTGCCCAGCCTAAAATCTTCTTTTAATCCTGATCTGTGAAATGACATTGAATCTTACTCTTGACCACCCACAGAAATGTAAAGAATTAGCTCACTTTATGTGTCAAAATCACATAAAGCCATACTCACATGGACAGACACTGGTAGGGAGAGGGTCACTTTCATCTGGCAGGAAATTGAACAAAAACCCAGAAATTTTCTTCTTATTAATAAATATCTGGTAAATATTCTTATATAAATATACACTATACCTGAGCGTATGAAAATAACATATTTCTTTATGTCCACATATTGTAGGTTTAGAAATAAATGTAAACTTCAGGAAAACTCAATAGGAGATAATTACTAGAGAATACAAACAACACAATTACTAGAAGACAAGCCTGGTATCAGGGTTACCAGGTGACCAATCCCAGGGAAAGTAACATGAAAGTGAATTGGAATATAGAGTCATCCATATAGAGTCATCCAATTAGCCAAATGCCTGGGCAGCGAGGTGTCTGAGAAGAAGTGGAATTGAACATGCTATTTTATGGTGGCTTAAGAAAATTTCCTAACCAGTCAGCAGAGAGATGATGAAGAGAAGGCGACTATTTGCTGACATGTGACTTCCTGTTTCCTGCCTTCTCCCTACCCACCTGTTTGTCTCCAACTAAAATTTTGTTAATCATCAATTGTCAGCATCTACAGAATAATAAACCTTTTTTTCAAGTTTTTTTTTTTTTTACATATTCTAACCTTGCTTGCACATGAGTAGAATTTTCCAGATAAATGTGTGTTTGTGTGTATGCGTGTGTGCATGCACATTTGCTCTCCTGTGTACTGGGTTAAGGGTGTGAGTGAGGATAGACAATAGTATTCCAAGTTTCCAGGTAGAACCATGGCCAAAGACCCGGAGACATAAACATCTCCTACAGTCCGGGGATCTGTGGGAAGCTCAGTGTGGCAGGGGTTCAGTGTGTGCAGTGGTGATTTGGGGTTGAGAGATAATGCTGAAAAGTAGGTTGGGGCCCACTTCCATTTCATGCTGTAGGCTGAAAATAGAGTCGGTAAAGCTTTTAGAGCAAGAAAACACTATTTATAGAAAAATTACCCTGGCAACAACGTTCAGGCAAGACAGAATGAGTATTGGGATGAAAAGAATAGCAGTGGAGATGCAGAGGAGAAGCCCGATTCAAGAGAGTGCCTGAGAAGAATGACTTGGCACTAGATTAGTGTGGAAGGTAAGGAAGAGGGAGTGGCAAGTTTGCTAAGCTAAGATCAAGAATACAGGTAGGAGTGAATCTCTTGTACTTCAAAACAGAACAGCAAGTTGGAGCTATCCAGTATGCAGTTACAAATATGTTCCTGGGGCTCAGGAGAGAGTTCTAGATTAGGCTGCTTTGTCAGCCATGATAACATAGATTAAACTGCAGCCACAGTGTGAATTAAATTATCCAGAGAGGAGAGTGAAAAGCAGGAAGATAGGAAAGATAGGAAGATCTGAGTATTAGGGGTCTTATAGGTAAAACAGAGGAAGAGAAACCAGTGCAAGGAATAGAAAAGAAATAGTCTGAGAGGTGGCAAAAATTCCAGTGGAGGGTAGTGCCCTGGAGACCGAGAAAAGACAGTATTGAGAAGCTGGGGTGTCTAACACTGCCAGATTCTGTACCCAGCACTTAAAGGATGCATTGTCTCCTTAAGCACATATGATCATATAAGGCATGAAGCAAATCTAAACAAAATTTAAAGAACAGGTATTACGTAGAGCATGTCCTTGAGAACAATGCAATTGAGTTAGAAGTTAACAGGCTGGGTGGGGGGTGGGTGGATCACCTGAGGCCAGGAGTTTGAGACCAGCCTGCCCAATATGGTGAAACCCCCTGTCTACTAAAAATACAAAAATTAGCCGAGCATGGTGGTGTGCACCTGTAATCCTAGCTACTGGGAGGCTGAGGCAGGAGAATCACAATGGAGTGAGACTCTGTCTCAAAAAAAAAAGTTAATAACAAAAAGATAAATTTTTAAATTCCATATACCTGGGAATTTAAAAACTCATAAATCAAAGAAAAAATCAAATCAAAACTTAAACACTTAGAACTAAATGATAATGAAAATACTTTACATCAAAAATTAAGGTATGCAATTGAAGTGTTTCTTTGGGGGAAAATTTGTAGCCTTACATGCTTACTTAAGAAATGAATAGAAGGCCCGGAGCAGTGGCTCAGGCCTGTAATCCTAGCACTTGGGGAGGCTGAGGGGGGGCGGATCACTTGAGGTTGGGAGTTAGAAACCAGCCTGGCCAACATGGTGAAATCCCGTCTCTACTAAAAATACAAAAAAATTGGCTGGGCGTGGTGGTGGACGCCTGTAATCCCAGAGGCTGAGACAGGAGAATTGCTTGAACCCCGGAGGCGGAGGTTGCAGTGAGCCAATATTGCAACAGAGGCAGATTTTGTCTCAAATAAATAAATAAATAAAAATAAAAACCAAAGATTAATTAATGTTCATCTCAATAAGTTAGAAAAAGAAAACAGAATAAAGCCAAAGGAAATAGAAAGAATAAAAGTATGAACAAAAATATGAACAGAAATAAGTGAAACAGAAAATATACAATAAATGAATTAAGATAAATGTTCATTCTTTAAAAATAGAATCAAATTAGATAAATCTTTGGTGACATTCATACATTAAAAAAAGAAGAAACAAATGTGATTAAAAGGGAGACATGGGCATAGATATAGTCCAGATTAAAGGACAATATGAGACTATGTTGAACTATTTTATTACTGATAAGGTCCCGGAATTACTACTTTCTTCCCTGCATTTTTCTTCAGGAAACCGTCTAATCCTCTACCCACAGGTTCTTAAGTGTAAAGCAAGAACTTCCAGCAGATTTCCAAGATATTGCCACAGCCACCTCCTTTTCAGGGTTTGCTGGGATTGTTACGTCAGATACAGCAGTTTGACATTGAGTTCCTACCTGATGTATTGAGTTGACAGTCAAGGATCTTCCTTGGGATACTTCTCTTTGCTCTGCTTCAGAATTAACCAAGCATCTCAGGGGCATACTCAACCCAAAGAGTGTGGGGGTTGTTAAATATCTTCTAATGCCATACTGGAGTATGATTATCTCATTTGTCTTTGTTATTGCTTTTTGATGCCTCCTGGAGTCTTAAAGTTGGCGCTGTGTAATCTCATGAGCCCTTGACAACTAACCTGCAATGAGAGGAAAATCCACAAAGGTTCTCTGAGGGAAGATGATTCTGATTGGACCAAGCTTATTTGTACTCTTAAGTTTAGGATTCTAGTGTTAAAGCTTAGTGATTAAGATTTTTTTGGTTTATGATTACAGCCACTTCCTAAGGTGAACAGCTGCTTTCGAAATTACTGCCTCAGGTCAGGTTTTGGCATTTGCCTTACGGGGTTGTGAAATCACAAAAAAAATTGATACCATACCTCTCCCTGGACCACTGGGGCCAATCTCAGAGTTTCCAAGGTAACTTTTCCAAAAGAATTCCTCAGAATTTCTAAGGCAATTTTCTGCCCTGTCTTATATAATGAAGTAGCTGGACTTTCCCTCACTAAATAAGAAGGAAAAACACCTCACACATTTGTCATTTGCTAAAATACTTTCCTAGTAGGGAAGGAGCCCCAGACATCTGAGATCAACTTCCCCTTTGACTATCACACTGCGTTTCAATAGAAGAAAAGGCTGACCGACTGGCGCCTCCTGTTTCACCTTCCTGTAGGTGGCAGGCTTGGTCTTGGGGAAACTCTCTGGAAGGCACTATTTTTACTTAAAACAAGATCAAACCAGAAACCTTTTCACATGTGAGTCCTAAAACTGTAAACCGGAACCCTTTCATATGTGATTCCTAAAACTGTAAACGGAAACCCTTTTCATATGTGATTCCTGAAGGTGTAAACCAAGACCCTTTTCATATGTTATTTCTGAAGCTATAAACCTAAGATTCTTCCATGTGTAATATCTAAAGTATAGGCCTATGTAAAGGCAGAACCTTCCTTTGTTAGATGAGATGAATTTGGACAGATCATTTCCTCAGCTCCTGGCTGTAATGTACTAACTCTTTCCTTCTGTATTTGGTGTTCAGTGTTCGGGAGATCCGTTTCCCGCGGCCTTTCCTGCTACATTTTGACACCAAACAAAATATAACCATGTTGTTTTTGTTTAGAATGTTAGTATAAATAAAGTTGATGCGAATTTTGCATTATTCTAACATCAGGAGAGATTTTAGGAATTTTCTTATAATGTCCCATAAATTAATCTCCATTAACAATCTCATAGTTCATTTCTTATTGAATTAATGAAGTTTATTATTTTTCTGAGGGCCACCATATCATCCAGTCATTTATAGATGAATTTGTTCATTCAACAAATATTTGTTGAACACCTACTATATAAAAAACACCCTGCAGGAGACTAAGTAAGTAACACTAGGAAAACACAGACATGACCATGTCCTCACAGAGTTTACAGTCTAGAGAATTTCTTTTTTAGAAAAGAGTCTGAATTCGGGCCCTGCAATCATAGAGGTATTCCTATAAGGAAAGGCACACATTTGTATAGGTACAGAGTGGGATGACATGACCTGTGTAAATTTAGAATAATGGAGAGAATGTTAAAGAAAGCAAAACACAGTAATGAGGATCATGGCATCAGGTATTTAAAGGGAGCTTGTGTGAAGAAAAGCTGTTTATCTAGATGGCGATCCTATGGAGAAAGATGAGTATCCATGAGTATCATTTCATCTTTAACCAATCAGAAATCATTCCCACTTCCTTACTGAAGATCTTTTTTTTTTTTCCTCTCTTTCACTTGCATTCTCACACTTACATTCCATCTAAGTCTCCAAACCACAAAGCTTCAAAAAGTCACACTGTATATAGGGGAGGCAGGTACACATTTTAACATATCCTACAGAAGATAGATTACATCAGTATTACTGATTTTATGGAGGAGATAATACATAGCAAAATTTTTCATGTGTGTGTGTTTTAATTCAATAAAATCTTATTTCTTGCTCTGGATCCAGTTTAGGTCAGCAAGGTGGTTCAGCAACTGCGGTCAGTCATTCAGAGACCCCACCCCCAACTCCCCCTCACCACCACCACTTTTAATTCATGACCTTAGGTTTTTCTGGCATCTAGCTGGTGAATACAGAGAGAGAAGGTGAATACGGAACCAGTGTTTTTCACTACCTTGGCCTGGAGGTAACATTTATCACTTCCATTCACAGTCCTTTGATGAGAACTGGCTATATAGCTCCATCCAGGTGGAAGGGGGGGTGGAATATATAGCATAGCTGTATACCCAAGTAGATAATAAGTTTGGCGAGAAGCTAGCTCATCTGCCTCAGTCAGTCTCCTCATTTAAAAATGGGAGTAATAGCTACTGCCTCACAAAGTTGTTTTGAGGGAACAAAGTGCTTAGCACAGTGCCTCATCCATAGTAAGTGGCTCAATAAGCACAGCAAGTACTTTGGACATCCATAAACAAATTTCCAGTCAGAACTAATACCTTTGTGGCATTCTACTCTTTCAAATCTTTTAAGAGCTTCCTATTTTCTTTGAATAAAAAATAAATTATTGACCAGACTCTCTATCATCTGGCCCCTGCCTTCATTCCCAATCTCCTTTTTACCAACATTCATCCTTCACTCATACAATCCAGCTTACACTGGCCTTTCTATGTTTCTGAGACCACCCTGTTTCTCACTGTAGATTCCATGGTCCCCTCTGCCTGAAATGCTTGTGCCCCAGCTGTTCACATGAGTGATTCACTCTCATCTTCCAGGTCTCAACTCAGGTATCACTTCCTCAGAGGCCTGTCCTGACTGTCCTATCCAAAGTGGCTTCCTCCCTATCTCGTCTTCTCTTGTTTTTGTTACCGCAATCTGTAATACTCTTCTTTTTTATTTATATTTCTTTATTAATTGAAACAATTAATATAAGAGAAATAGAGATGGGGTCTCACTATGTTGACGAGACTGGTCTCCAGCTCCTAGGTTCAAGGGATCCTTCCATCTTGGCCTCCCAAAGTGCTAGGATTACAGGCGTGAGGCTGTAATGTTCTTCTCTATTTGTTTACTTGTTCATGGTCTTTCTTTTCCATCAGAGCTGTTGGCTCCCTGAAGCCCGGGGCTTTGTCTGTTTACTGACTTATCTTCTAAAATGAGAGCTGAGCAAAGCATATAGTAGGCATTAAATACTTGACCGACTGATGAATGGATGAAGAATTTTAAGACAAACTGGAGATATTCTCTTTGGGTCTTTTACATTGTCTAACAACATACTTACATTTCCCTATTATTATTTCCATATTCCCTTCTAGGTAGTGTTCTAGCTCTATCCTTCCCTCTCAGCCAAGCTTCTTCAAAGCACAGTTTACATCCAATGCCACCTCCTTTTACTCCTGAACATATCTTCCTCTGGCTTCTGCCCCTTCCTACCATTCCACAGAAATTATTCTTGTTATGGGCATCCAATTTACCAAATCCAATGCCTGCTTCTTGGCCGTTACCCTACCTCACTTGTTTCCTTGATGCTGCTGAGTACTCCTTCTTCCCAAAACTCTTCTGCTTTGACTTCATATTCCTAAAGATACCAGTGTATAGCAGTGGTTTTCAACTAGGAATAGTTTTGCTGGGAGGGGGTGCTATTGGCATCTAGTTGGTAGAAGCCTGGACTGCTACTAAACATACATTCATTTTCAGCAAAGAATGATCTGGCCTAAAATATTCATAGTGCAAAGGCTAAGATATCCTGGTTAACAGGATGTTTTGCAGATACTTCATGAACAACATGGTCATGATCAGAAATAAATCACTACCTCTTTTCTCACCTACTCACTTATTACTTGTTATTCCTAATCTGATTAATGGCACTTGTCTTATAAACCAGTATCTTGAAAATCATTTTTAATTCTTCTCTCTCCCTTATCAAGCCCATTTATTAGTCACTAATTCCCTTTTGATTCTATCACCTAAATATCTTTAATCCTCTCTTTCTTTCCCCTCAGCTACCACTGCTTTTTGCAAGAATCCCCTAAATGGACTCCCTGCTTTGAGTTTTATAAACACCTCCAACTCATCCTCCTTAAGTAATCTTTCTAAAATGGAAGCTTGATCACATTTATCCTATTGCCTACAAGATAAAGGTTTACCTTCCAGGTCTCATTTATCATGCATACCATGTGTTTTATTATCTACAGATGTGTGTTCTGTCACTATTCTTCCTAATCACCTTCTAGCCTAAACAAAACAGCAAGAAACAAATTAGAAAAACAAAACAAAAACTTTGATGTATCTATCACACTTCTTTCTATTGGACACAATACTCCTCCTTTTTGCAATGTCCTCCCACTAGGGTCCCAACCAGGCCCTCCTGAAAATTTGCTTCCTGAAAAATTCTCTCAAAATCTGCTCTGTGCATGCACATACTTCTGTTGGGACACCTATTTTACACATACCATCTCAGGCAGAAAATCCCCAAACTGAAATGTACAGGCCATGCACTTTTATTCTACTGAGGTTTAAAAATTTTGAATTCCTTATCTATGAGGTTGAAAATCCCAATTAAATTCATGATCTTTCCCTCTTGCCCCTGCGTTGTGGTTAAATTCTTGGGGAGTCTTCACAGTACCTAAGTTTCGGAAAAGATGTAGGCACCCACCCTCATTCCTCCTTCAGATTTTGGTATCCTCTTCCCAGTATGTGTGTGTGTTGTTTGCACATTTTTCTATCGTTTTGCTTTTAGAGCCACACTGGAGCTTGAGAATCTGAGGCTTTCTGTAGCTTCCCCGTACACAGAATCATTCCCTCTTTGGAGTCTTGCTACCTACTCCAGACTACTTGGAATGCAGACATTTGCTATTACTCTGGGACCCAGGGGTATTCCCTTTCTCTTAATCTTATTAATATTTCACTTCAGAAGCATTTCCTGTCTTGTGAAATTTTTCTCAGAGGCTTAATTGGTTTAGATTGTTAATGGATTTAGTCACATAAAAGCCAAGGACTCCCAAATTCTCTATGTTGAGTCCTGTCCCATCCCAATACCTGAGGCAGGGTGAAAAATATAAATGACCATCGTTCCTAAATCTAACAGCTCAATGGATACACCCGAGGAGCTTTAAAAATTGAGACCCTCCCCACGCACAATTCTACAGCATCAGAATTTGTGTTTTTTTTGACGATCATAGAAGATCAACACAGAATTCTTCCTGTACTCTGTCTTCTAATTTTTTTTCCCGGTAATCCTCCCTCGCCTTCTCTTTCTTTGGCCCTTCCCTCCCCTCCCAGTCTTTCCCAGTACACCTGCATTACCCTATCAGCGCCCCGCCCCCCCCGCCCCGCGTTTCCCGCCCCGCCCCCCCCGCCCCGCGTTTCCCGCCCCGCCCCCCCGCCCCCGCGTTTCCCGCCCCGCGTTTCCCGCCTCCCCCGCCTCTCTCCGTTTCCGCCCCCTCCTCTTCTGCTCGTACCTCCCAGCCCTGCCCCTCTCCTGCCCGCCCCGCCCCCTCTTCCGCTCTACGTTCCTCCTCACCCTTGCGCACTCTCTTCAACCCGCTGCTTCCGGCGGCCTAGGCTTACGTTTACTTTGCGCCGGAAAGAGAACCTGTGAAGGCTTTCGGAATTATGGCGGCGGTGGATATTCGAGGTATATTGTATTGCTATACTTTGTCTCTTGATTGTCTGTGGACTAGTTTGGGATGTTATAGCTCGCAGACTCAAGGTTGAGGTTCCTTTGTGTTAGGTCTCAAGCTTTTCTCAGGATTTTTTGTGGACGACCTAAGGCTGTGATCTAGCTAAACGTTGACGAGTTTTTCCAAGTTCTTGGAGCGTCTCTTGGAAGCGTAGGAGAGAAGGGGTTGGAAGAAGCTCTGGGCTTTGAGTCTTCAGAGCTGGAGTATTGTTCTACACGCATATGTCTGCAACAACAGAGCTATTCTGTTGGGGTGAAGGAATGGCCTTTGGGCAGAGAAGGGAGTGGGATAATGAGCCAACTTGATTTGATTCATGTCTTGGGACTTGGCATAGTGACTGCCTAATACGATCGCGCCCCATGGGTACCTGGGCATGAATCCCAAATGTTTTCTGTTGTAAGGTTTATTTTTGAGTCGATAATACTTTACATCGAACATCCATCAATTATTACGGGCAGGGGTCGTATCTTTTCACAGTTGAACTGTAGAGTTACTCAAATATTTAATCAATCAGTGAATAAACATATGGAGATGCCACTCATTAATTACTGCTTGATCTTGGGGAGCATGTATATAGTACTTGATTTTTAAAGGGAAGTGTTTGAGATGCCATGCCTTTTTCTTCTCTCTTTCTTTTCTCTTTTTTTTTGAGACAGTTTCGCTCTTGTTACCTAGGTTGGAGTGTGATGGCACGATCTTGGCTCACCGCAACCTCCATCTCCCGGGTTCAAGCGATTCGCTTGCCTTAGCCTCCCAAGTAGCTGGGATTACAGGTGTGCGCCACCATGCCGGGCTAATTTTATATTTTTAGTAGAGACGGGTTTCTCCATGTTGGTCAGGCTGATCTCGAACTCCCGACCTCAGGTGATCTACCCGCCTCGGCCTCCCAAAGTGCTGGCTCACGCCACCGCGCCCGACCTGAGGCGCCTTCTTCTATATTAACTGGATTGGGGTCTAGCACATTTATTACAAACATTCTCATTTACAGTTATCCAGTGATCTTCAACACTTCTGGATCACGATTTTACATACCTTTCTTTCATTATAAGTGGGAGTTTCAAATGCCTAATTTCATCCTTGCCGATTGTTAGAATATTGTTAGACTGCTTGGGCTATGTCAACATGTTGCCTTGCTACAAAATAAAAAAGAGAAAAATTTAGTTTATCAGACTATTTTCAAATATTTAGTTTGTATAATTTTTACTTACAATTTAGATTTGTTGGGATCATGGTAAAGACTCTGAGAGTGCGTTTGGTGTGTTAAAGGAACAGCAAGGAGGCCGGTGTGGCTGGAGGGAAGTTAAAGAGGATGTGGGAAGGAGATGAGGTCAGAAAGATGTTGAAAGCCATGATAAGGTCTTTGGCTTTTCCTCTGAGTAAAATGGAGAGCCATTGGAGGGTGTCCATCAGAGGAATGATGTGATATGATTTTTATTAAGGAATACATTGGCTGCTGGGAACAGTGTAAGAGGGCAAGGGTAGAATTAGGGAAACCAGTTAGGAGGCCATTTCGATAATGCATGGAGGTTTGGACATAGCTTGGACTAAAGTGGTAACAACAGAGATGGTAGAAAGTGGTTAGAATCTGCCTAACTTGGTAGTGTATTCTTTTTATGGGGCTGGGTTCACAGATAATCTCCAAGTGCAACAGATAATTTCATTTTCATAGCGGTAGACCATAACTCTTACCTCGGCTCTTACCTAACTCGAACCTCTTAACCATTTTCTAGAAGAATATTCTTGGATACTTGAGTTCATAAATGGATTGAGAAAAATCACTGACCAATGTAGTACTTGTACTTGGTCTTCCATCATGAATTAATCAACATTTGCTGGTTATTTTGAATCAGGTCCTGTATTGGTTCCTGATGAGTAAGACACAGCCCCAGTTCTCTAAAAACTCATAATTTAATGGGAAGATGCTGATGCTTCTAGGTTATGATAATAAAAGTGTATAAGGATTGCTATGAGAACATAGAGAAAGAAGCCACCACCAACACCATCATCATCCCAAGTAGTATTTATTGGGTTATTACAATGTGCTAAGCATTTTACATATGTAACCTTAGTATGTAGATACTATTATGATCCCATTTTGTAGATGAGGAAACGAAGGCACAAGGAGATTAACTCGCTAAAGTTTTATTTCCTTGTGCCATTCTGCTATGTGGTGGATAATTGTGGGCAGTGGAGTGAGAATCTAGTGTAGCTAGATTGTGAAATGCCATATTAAGGAATTTGGATCTTAATCTTTTGGACAGTAAGTGTGCACCACCGTTCTTGCAGTAAGATGTGACATAATTTGATTATTTTGCAAGCATAGCATTATTAAGGCCAAATAGGATTGAGGGGAAGACCTAGAGGCAGGGAGCCCGATAGGAAGCTGTTGTCCAAGTGACATTTGGAAGATTAAATAAATAACAGTGGCAATAGGGATGAAGAAGAGGAAATGTATTTTATGAGACTGCATCCTCTCTAGAACGGCACTTTTTGTTCTGTGGTCTTCAAATTTATAGTATGACCTCTGGCTTCTCTCACAAGTTCTTACTATCTCTGTAGTGGGCATTTTCATTTTGAGCCAGTATAGTGTGTACGACTGTGATCTTTAAAGCTAGGCTACCTGGATTCAAATCTCAGCTCCAGCATTTAGTAGCTCTGTGACCTTGGACAAGTTACTTAGCCTTCCCATGCTTTAGATTCTTCATCTATAAAATAGTAATATACTACCAAACTCTTTGAGTTATTATGTGGTAAAATGATTAGAACAGGGCCAGGCACAAAGTCAGTGTTCAAAAATGACAAATAGGATTATTTCCATTTGCATTGGTTTTATATGTCATATATGTCTCATTTTTCCTCTTTGAATTAGTTTACTAGACACGGAAAATAGGTTAGAAAATGCTGATGAAGAGTTTTGTAAGTATGGAAACAGCTTGATAAAGAAAACTTACAGGGAGAATTTACTGAAGTCACATGGAGCAGGTGACATTTAAGATTCCTTCTAATTCTGAGAGTCTGATTCCATACTTAAACTCAATCTATCCAAGACACATTCATTATCATCATGTCCCTAAGTGAATCTATTAACTCTCCATAATTGTTTGTAGGTAGGATCTATAATTACACATGTATTTGTTTTTGTGGATTATTCCACCTCTGCTGAACTTATCTATGTTGTTAACACTATTATCAATAATTGATTATGGCACCATATAGACATAGTGTCCTGTGAAAACAAACCGAAACTGTCCTTCTAGAAATAATATAATCATGCCTAAGGAAATAAATGTATAAGTAGTTTTACTGTAAATAAACCTATGCTAATAATTGCACTGCAGTATTTAAAGCTGAGAATGATGGTTGTCTTTAGCTGCTTTTCATTACAAAGACTCTTTCCAAAATCTTATTTCCTGGTCTGTTGTATATTTGGTTATTGCATGATCCAGTTATGATGGACCATCTAAATGGTCTGTACTAATTATTTGGTTATTAACATACTTTATCTGTCTCCTCCTGTATAGCACATAAAGTACACTTTACCTTTATATAATTTTTCTCAGTTGAGTCATTTTGCTCAAAACTGCCTGTCACCTTGAATTAGGTCTGACTTCTTGAAGATGCCGGAGGTAATAATAGTGTAAGAGAGACTGAAGGTTTTCAACAAGTACTGTATAGGCATTTTGATGTTCGTTATTTACACCTAGTGGTGTTCAGTATAGTCAGTGGTGTGAAACATCATCAAAGCCATTAGCCAATAAAAGCTCATTTATTAAAAGTATCTAGCTCTATTTATCATGTCTTTTTAAAAGCTATGATTTAATTCTACTCTAAATATGAAACCGTGTGGCTGTAGTTAAGGGCATTCTACTTCCTGTTTATCCCTTAGCTTTTGCATCATTATCATCTCATCTACAGTAATAGCTTCCTAACTTCTCTATCCCTAGTTGAGAGATCTTAAACAAGTGGCTATGGATGTGTTCTCTTGGGCATACATGTTACTTGAAAATTTTGAATTCCTTGCCAGCATATAAGGATTTCCAATTAAATCCTTTCTAAATTTTAAATCTTACTACTTCTTCACCTAATGAAATTATTCTCTAAAGATATAATATACTTTATATTTACATTCTCTCTGTATATACATTCTCTCTGCTTAGAATTACTTTGCTCTTTTCTCTATGTAAGTTTCTATTTATTCTTTAACATATTATGCTAAAAACCACCTTCTCACCCCATGAAAAATCATTTTCATTTCCTCAGGTAAATTATTCTGCTCCTTCCTGTATAGTCTCATAACACATTTCTTCATATCTTTTTTCTTTTTTTTTTTTTGTTTGAGACTGAGTCTCGCTCTGTTGCCCAGGCAGGAGTGCAATGGCGTGATCTCAGCTCACTACATCTCTGCCTCCCGGGGCCAAGCAATTCTCCTGCTGCTTCAGCCTCCCAAGTAGCTGGGATTACAGGCATCTGCCACCATGCCCCGCTAATTTTTTATGTTTTTAGTAGAGACGGGGTTTCACCATGTCTTTACTATAACGCTTACATCATGTTATTGCTTTCTTGAATGATCTCTTCTGTTACATCATGAGAGTGTGTTGGTCAGGATCCATGTCATCCTTATATTCCTAGTGCCTACTACATTAGATGTATGATAGATGTTTGTTGGATTGAATTCTTTCTTTTTTTCTAATCCTTTATCGTTTTGTTTTCTTTCCTGTAGACAATCTGCTGGGAATTTCCTGGGTTGACAGCTCTTGGATCCCTATTTTGAACAGTGGTAGTGTCTTGGATTACTTTTCAGAAAGAAGTAATCCTTTTTATGACAGAACATGTAATAATGAAGTGGTCAAAATGCAGAGGCTGACATTAGAACACTTGAAGTAAGTTATTTTAAGAAGGTAGCATTTTTACCAAATACAAGGTTTGCAATGAACAAACAGTTCTTTCAAGCTGTGGATCATGAAGTGCAGGGTAGAACTTTTAGAAGAAAAACTGGAGTTTTGTTTGGGTTTGTACAAATTTGACATGCAAGGTGATTATTAGTATTCACTTTTAACAGAGGTCTTTTCTGTATAACTTTATAATGTTTACTTAAAATGTAACAAGTTTTGATTTCGATCTGATGAGTGATTTTGGCAATGCTACTGTTATTCTCAACCAGGGGAACTGTAATAATTGTCTCTTTTATATCTATTTTATATTATAAAAGTATTTGAAACAACTGTTGATATAATTTTCCTATTGTCAGCTAAATATTGAGGAGGGGCTTATAAAATTAAATTCTGTCGTATTTTAAATGGCTTTTGTTATGGGGCAAATACAGCTATTGGGACAACTTATTGTTGCTTTTAAACGTAATCTGTCAGGTAAAAAAATTTTGTCGGGGTGAGGAAAAAGTTTTTGCTGTTTTCTAGTTTGGTAGTGTATATAGTTGAGTCTTCATGGTTATTTTTATATTTTATATGTATTTGTAGATTTAGTCAGGAAGCATCATGGCATTTTGGTTGCCTTTTGGAAACAGACACTCTTCGGTGTACTTTCCTGACTGAAAATACTCAGATTTAAATTTATAACACATTTTTGTACAGAAATTTTGTTGTTTAAAAACAAACCTTACTTTATCTATATGCCCACTGTCTGGGAAAATAGCCGGTTTTACTCAACAGCCAGATTATAACACCAAACATAGGCAGTTTTAATCCTATTTAAAGTGTTGCCAAATTTTTATATAATAATTTGAATGTCATATGAAATTATTGTAGGGCATTTATAGATCTTTGGATATCTGTGTTCTGTTTTCAGTCAGATGGTTGGAATCGAATACATCCTTTTACATGCTCAAGAGCCCATTCTTTTCATCATTCGAAAGCAACAGCGGCAGTCCCCTGCCCAAGGTAAAATGTGTAAACTTTAGGCATTGTTTTCTTTTTCAAATACCATGATTTATTTCCTTCCTGACCTAACTTGTTTTTTTGATTGGTTTCTGTTTGGGAGGGGGGTCCCCAGGACCACATACATGTTCAGTACCATGCTGGAGGACTCACCAGACTTAGCATATGGTTGTACTTACAGCTACGATTTGTTATGGCAACACAGTAAGGGTACGCAGCCAGATTAGTACTGGAAAAGACATGTCAGTAGGGTGTGTAGGAATCCATATGCAAGTTGCCTACGCTTTCCCTCTTGGCTTGTGAAGGGCCACACTGAGTGTGCCCTCCATCCAGCAGTGAAATGCAGCTGCATTCAATATGTCTGCTCAGGGAAGTCCATCTGAGACTCTGAGCCAGGGATTTGTAATGAGGGCTGGTAGCCTGGACATCCTCTGCCTACCAAATTTTTAGATTCTCTAAAAGAAATCTGGTGTCCACTGTAATCACATTGTACAAGTCATCTGCAGAGGCTGGTACAACAGGTATAACTATCACGTAAGAAATGTTTGAAAAGCCAAGTTCCACTAGTTTATAGTTGGATACCAGGACTCTTTCAACATGCCCAAGGACAACTCTTCAAGCACTAACAGTCAGAACAACTCACCGCATCAAAGCTACCTCACAGTTGGGATACCAACTGAACATCAAGCATCCCAAGTAACTTTTCTTTTTTTTGACCTCTGGACTTTTTATTGGCCTCCTGCTTCTCAAAGAATACACTGCTTCTGATGGCTTAATGACTCAGAGCTTTGGTGCTGTTGCTCTCAGATACCACTCTGCCGTCCACTACCTGACAGGTGGTGGTTTTTTGGATGATTTGCATGGAATTGCTGCTGTCCATGGCATCACCAAGATTGAAGTCCTTGCTGTCTTCCAGCAGGCGGCAGTAGGTGGCGATCTCAGCCTCCAGCTTGACCTTGATGTTCAGCAGAGCCTCGTACTCCTGGGCCTGGCGCTGCCCCTCTGCCCAGGTCTGTGCCAGCTCTGACTCCATGTGCAGCAGGATCCTATTGAGCTGCTCCATCTCCACGGCATAGCGGGCCTCCACCTCCCTCAGGCTGTTCTCCAAGCTGGACTTCAGATTTCTCATTGAGTCCAGGTTGATCTCTAAGGACTGGACTATATGTCTCAGCTTCGTGAGCATCACCTCAGCAACTCCAACCTCGGCAGACTGTGTGGTGACCACTATGGTGCTCTCCTCAATCTGCTGAGAACAGCACTTTTCTAGTTCCTCTTGGTTCTTCAGAGTCTTTGTATTGGGCCTGGATGTCTGCCATGGTCTTGGCGAGGTCTTGAGATTTGGGGACATCTGCCTCCATGATCAACCTAGAGCTGGCAATCTGGGTTTGTAGGCCTTTTACTTCCTGTTCATGGTTCTTCCTCATGAAGAGCAACTCCTCCTTGATAGCCTCAATCTCTGTCTCCAGCTGCAGCCGAATGACATTGGTGTCATCAGTGACCTTGTGGAGCCCATGGATGTCGTTCTCCACAGACTGGCGCATGGCCAGCTCTGTCACATACTTGACTCCAAAGTCGTCAGCAGCAAGACGTGCATTGTCGATTTGTAGAATGATGCGGGCATTGCCCACAGTATTTAAGATCTGAGCCCTCAGGTCCTTGATGGTCTTGAAGTAATGGCCCCAGTCTGTGATCTGGGTCCCCTTCTTCTGGATTTTGCTTTCCAGCCTCCAGTTCTCGGTCTCTAGGCTCCTCACTCTGTAGGAGGCCAGGCTTTGAACCAGTTAGGTTCAGGCTTGCATGATCTCCTTCTCGTTCTGAATGCCTCCATTCCTGCCAGACTTCGGCCATCCCCATGGCCAGGCCCCCGCACCCCAAGTTGCTCTGGAAGCTGGTGGAGCGGGACATGGAGATCCAGGAACCGGTGCCACCGGTGCCTGCATATATGCTGGTTGTGCTGCTGACCAACCAGGCACTTTAGCTGGGTTCCTGGGTGGAGCCCAGGGACCACTAGTTGGTAGAGAAGGTGGAGCAAGTGGTGAAGCTCATGATGTCCAGGGAGGAGAGTGAGAGGACAGGACTCAGGCTTTGCTGACAACTACAATTAACTTTTCTTTTCATCTCAGTCTACTGAGTTAATTCTGTTACAAAATGCATGGTAGATGCAATCATACCAAATTAATAGAGGATCAATTGAAAATTCTCATTGATGGATCCAACTAAAAGCCTTACTTGGGTTATACCACCTACTGAAAACTTGGTTTAGAAACAATATTGAAGAATATAGAGTCCAGATTTGGTTTTGAATCAAAGAGCTAGACACCTTTTACAACAACCAGAAATCGAAGACATTTAGAATCAAGCCAAGACCATGAATAAAGTCATACTGAAGAGAAGATTTAAGATAGGGGAGCCAGATGGATGTTATTCCAGCTACATCTCTCAATTATACCCTCATTAAGACATTTATGAAGAACCTTTAACTTGGCATTGATTTCAGAGAATGACTTGGTAAAGAAGTTGTGATTCCAGAATCCAAATTTAGTTTCAAAATCAAAGATCTAGAGTCCCTGCCCAGAGTAAAAGAGAACATTAGAACTAAGGCAAGACTAGGGACAAGACAAGATTTCCATGGTGAGAGGATTCAAGGTAAGGAAATTACACAAGACGGCACTAGCCTCACTAGCAGCTGTCTTATTCCTTAGGACGCAGCACTGGGGCCACAAAAGCAAGCTCATTGCATTTGATATCTTTACACTGGACCCCAAGTCTGTCTTGCTCCAGTGTCTTACTCCTTTAAGTAAAGTTGACTGACAACAGTATTGGCATCATTTGGGAACTTGTTAGAAATACACTCTGCCTACTGAATAAGAATCTAATTTTTACAACGTCCCCAGGTAATTCAGATGCACGTTAAAGTTTGAGAAGCACTGCTGGAGGGCAACAGTGGGCATATTTTTTCTGAAAAGGGCCAGTGACTAAATACTTGGGGTTTGTGGGCCTCATAGTCTCTGTGACAACTACTCAATTATTGCCAGAGCAGTCATAGATAATATGTAAACGATTGGACGTGGCTGTTTTCTAGTACAGCTTTACCAAAACAGTAACTGCTAAACCCCGCCTTATGGGAAAATATCAGATTTTAGTTGTTTTTATGAGAGTCTGTTTGGCAATTTGTGTCCATATCCGTATTCATAAACCTTTTTTCCTACTGTTTTAGTTATCCCACTAGCTGATTACTATATCATTGCTGGAGTGATCTATCAGGCACCAGACTTGGGATCAGTTATAAACTCTAGAGTGGTAAGTGGTCTTCACATTCTTTAAGCACTAAAGAAAACTTTTAATTAGCTACCTTGCTTCCAATAATCAAATGAGCTCCTCTGCCTTGTGTAAGTTGCTATAAAGTGTTGACTATTAGAATGTCTTGAACTTTGGTTACTGTGAGCCAAGTCAGTGCTCAAAGTATATTTCATAGTTCCAATTATATAGTAACTTAGATTCTGTCTTTGCATATGTGACATTTTGTGAGTATTTATTTTGGAAATTTTGGTTAACCTAATGAGAAATTTAGAATTTATTTTTCCTTTTACAAGCTTACTGCAGTGCATGGTATTCAGTCAGCTTTTGATGAAGCTATGTCATACTGTCGATATCATCCTTCCAAAGGGTATTGGTGGCACTTCAAAGATCATGAAGAGCAAGGTAAGTAGAACACCCAGACCCTCCTAAAACACTTTTGATCCTCTGAGAATGAAGCTGTTTTCTTTAGGAAAATGGCTGTTGATCTTTTCTAGGTGTGTATCACTTTTTCGTGGGATGATGACTTTGTTGCAGCTGAGATTCATGTAAGTAGATATGGTAATCATAGCTTTCACATAGGAACAGATACAAGTTTAGTCTGTTAGGTAACTGGTAGTCTTTGTTAAGACGATTCAAGGTTTTAAAATACTTGGGGCCAGGCGTGGTGGCTCACTCTTGTAATCCCAGCACTTAGTAATGCCAAGGCAGGCAGATCACCTGAGCCCAGGAGTTCAAGATCATCCTAGGCAACATGGTGAAACCTGGTCTCTTAAAAAAAAAAAAAAAAAAGACATAGGAGAGACAGTGATGTGGAATGAGCAAAGATGATATTCCCTAGTTATCTGACTGCTGAGTTATCTTGGAATCTGGAACTTGTTATTCCTCCAGTCTTCAAAGTGGAGGAGTTGAGAGAGACTGCCTTTTAGAGCCCTATCTCCAGATGGCCAGTCTGTTTTCTGATCCTTCCATCTCATCACCTCTTGTGGCTCCAGGTCCTCTAAGTTTCCATCTCATCTGCTACTGTGTTCATCACATTTTACTGTTCAGCTACCTCCAGAAATGTTCCTGTAATGGCATACTTGTATTTTGCATTTCCTTTTCTGAGAAATAGCAACTCAGAATAAATTCCTGAAGGAAACATGGCCTTTGTATAGAATTCAGACCTGTATCCTCTTCTTAATAGTAGGTATAAGGAGGAACATTTGATAAAGGAAAGTTTGCCTTTGTTGACTAAAATTGGCCCAATGGCTATTTTCCCCTACCATAACCAAATGTCTGGAGTAACACTTATCTGAAACCCTTTGCTTAGAGACAGTTTCCCAATACACCTCCCTCCCAAGGGCAAATCCCACATGTGATTAACTTCAAAATTTCTCTTTCAGGTTCTTTTCTTTTTTGTCTTCGTGATTTTCTGTTTCATTATGTTTTTTCGGTGAATTACAGTCTTAATAATTGAATATGGTAGATTGAGTTTTTGAAGCCTGCATTTTTTTATTTGTTCTTAGTAGGTTTTGTGGGAAGAGACCATTTAATACACTTAAAATATACAAAGGTAAGGCTGGGTGTGGTGGCTCACGCCTGTAATCCCAGCGCTTTGGGAGGCTGAGTGGGCAGATCACGAGGTCAGGAGTTCGAGACCAGCCTGGCCAACATGGTGAAACCCTGTTTGTATTTTGTAAAAATACAATATATTAGCTGGGTGTGGTGGCAGGCATCTGTAATCCAGCTTCTTGGGAGGCTAAGGCAGGAGGATTGCTTGAGCCCGGGAGGCGGATGTTGTGGTGAACCGAGAATCCACCACAGCACTGCAGCCTGGGCAATGAGACTCTGTCTCAAAAAAAAAAAAAAAAATACAAAGGTAATTTCAGACCAATACTTTGGATTGTGATCTAGGTAATTATGAAAAACTTTAGCTTTAAAACTCTTAAGTTTGTGTATGCTTATGTACCAAAACTGAAGTAGCTTTAAAAGATGTGTATCACCTTAAATGGTAGAATTTAACTTCAGTTAAGAAGGAGAGTTACACCACTTCTGTATATATGCTGTGTTTACCTGATTTGGGGAATTATCTTTGGTATAGCAGGCATTAAAAATAATGAAGTTTATGTATGTTCATGGTGGATAAAGATTTGTAAAATATGAGACACCAAACTAAGTAGGCAATGTTTTGATTCGGACTTCATATTTTAATAGATAAAGTCAGACCTAAAGCCAAAAGGAAAGAAGAACCAAGCTCTATTTTTCAGAGACAACGTGTGGATGCTTTACTTGTAGACCTCAGACAAAAATTTCCACCCAGATTTGTACAGGTAATGAAAATATGTGTGGTTAATCTTAACTTCTTTTGTATGGCATACATAGTTATTTTTAATTGAGAACTGTTTCAGATGTGACCTAAAATTATTGATTTTCCTCATTAGTTAAAAAATCTCTGTATCAAAGAAAAGATTTTGAAAGACTTAATGGAAGAAATGGGTAAATGGAATGGAATTAACACTGTTTTGTGTTTATTACTGAATCTTCACAAACTTTGAGGACTGCATATAGATAATATTCTCATTAAAAAGGTTGCTGAAGGTGTCACAAGTGGTAGCAAAGCTAGAATATGAAACTCATGCTCTTTTTACTCTACGTGCCACCTTCCAGGCTGATGTAGTAGATATCTGAACAACGTAAATGATAGAATAACAGAAAGAACAGAACATCTGAGGTAGAGTGTTTGGCATAATAAATAGAGGAGGCAGGAGTGATTAATAGAGATACACCACATTGGGGCTTTAAGTTATACAAATTCCACTGTGTGATTTGGAGGGGCAGGGAGATTTCTAACAACAATAGCAAATCCACCTGCCATTCTACTAAATGAGCTTTTGGAGTGAAGTAGGTTTGTAATGTAATTGATGAATATGCTGTTCTTATGGCTAGTCTCAGTTCTTAAGGACCTTTACAGGGTGTACACACAAAATTATATGCCCTGTGTTTGTTAGGAGCTCTTTAAGGGGATTTTCCAAGGGAAATTTTAAACTAAATGAAATTTTTCATGAGATGACTTTAGAACAGGCCTCCCCTTCTCTCTTCCCTGACTCTGCTGTAGTGAGAGATAGGTGCTATTGGAATTGTGATGTGGTGGTGAAGAGAGCAGAAGACACAAGATGGAACTCAGAACAGGAAAGCCAGTTTAGAGGAATCTCATGAATTGCACTTGAAGATGGAACATTGTCTGTTGAATAAATAAATGAATTATAGCTGTGTGTAGGGTGATGAGTGATATCTACAAAATGTAAGAAGTTAGGTGTAGTTGAGCATTCATTTGGTGAGTACATAATGTATGCTAGGTAGGCCAAGGGAAGACACGTAGACATGCTCTGTCCAGTATGGTAGCCACGAAGCACATGTGACTATTAGCATTTGAAACACAGCTAGTCCAGAGATGGAGTTGTGATGTAAGCGCAGTATGCATACTGGATTTCAGACTTGTATGAAAAAGAATGTATGTAAAATATCTCAGTAGTTTAAAAATACTGATTATATGTTGAAATAATATTTTAGATATATTTGGTTAAATAAATGTTTATTTTTAAAAATGTGACAAGAAAATTAAAAATTACACATATAGCTTACATTTGTGGCTCACATTTCTTTTGAGCAGTCCTGATCTAGAAAATGGTAATAGAACATGCAAAACCAGAAACATGAGTTAGTGAACATGTGTTCAGAAACCAGAAAAATCCTCTGAGGGTTTACTCTTTGTGTTTGTGAGGGGAAGAAACACAGTGAATTACAGTCTTAATAATTGAATATGGTAGATGAGACTTAAAAGGTGGATTAAGGTCAGCTGAGAAGGATTTCGTATGCCATGCAAAGGAGTTGGGATTTAATCCTATAGGCCTGTGTTTCTTCTCTATTTTAAACTTATAACCCATTACCTCTCTCGTAAATGTAACAGGGCTCCAGATGCATTCAGAGTTATTTGAAGTTTTAAAATAATAGCTATCATAACCAAAGACCGGCCAAACCAGGGGAAATTTTATATACTCTTTTTCAAGTATATGCTCTCTAGGAGTGTATTCTCACTGAAATCTCTGCTACCTCATCTTCAAGTGACTAGCTGAGAATTATTGCTGATGGCAATAAGGACGCATTGGATGTTTTAAAGTAGTTGGCAAGGGAGTAATATAGTCAGTTTTGTGTTTTAGAAGATAACTAACGACAGTATGGTGGGAATGCTTAGGAAATCACATATAAAGTTTGGATTCAGGGCACTTAGATTGTGGAAAGCTTGAATTAATTCTGTGGCCATAGGATACAGAGGAGACAGCTTTAGGAGGTATTTCAGAGTTAGGATTGCTTTAATTTGGTGATTAGATTTTGAGAGATTGGACAAAGGGTGATTCTGGGGTTTCAGGCCTAAAATTAGACTAGGTATTGTTAACTAAAATTCAGAATACAGGGAAATACACAGATTTTGGTTTAAATACAGTTGTTAGGGGTTTGGTTTTCATTGACCAACCTACAGAACATTGAGTAACTTCCCATTGTATTTGAGTTCTGAGGTACTCCAGTGAAAGACAACTTTTTTTTTTTTTCCTGGGTAGGGATGCTGCCTTGAATCTTATTTGCTTTTCTATTCTGGTGAGCTAGGCTAGACATTGTAGAAAGCTCAAAGACTCTCTTCATTCTTAAAATAAAAACCCTTGGCTGGGCATGGTGGCTCACGCCTGTAATCCCAGCACTTTGGGAGGCTGAGGCAGGCAGATCACAAGGTCAAGAGATCAAGACCATCCTGGCCAACATGGTGAAACCCCGTCTCTGCTAAACATACAAAAATTAGTCAGGCATGGTGGCATGCATCTGTAGTTCCAGCTACTCAGGAGGCTGAGGCAGGAGAATGCGGAGGTTACAGTGAGCCGAGACCACGCCACTGCACTGCAGCCTGGGTGACAGAGTGAGACTCCATCTCAGAAAAAAAATAAATAAAAAACCAAAACCTCTTTAGAAAAGCACAGTAATTTTAAAAACATGAAAGCAGAGGGAATAATTAAAAATGAAACCCCATATACCCTTTAGCCTGCCGCAACAGTTATCAAAAATGGCCAAGCTTGTTTTATCTCTTCTTCCCCTACTTTCTCCCAGTTATTTTTAAGCAGACTGTAGATTTCATATCATTTCAGTGAGTTTTTTTACCTTTTTTTTTTTTTTAAAGGTTTAGCCACATTCATACTTACATCATCATATTCCTGAACTCCACATTTCTTTGACCATCCAAGGGCCAAAAACCAGCTCCCCAAAGATAGAGTATGTTCAGCTCTGTGTAACATAACTAGGAGAAAGATGGCTTTCTTTAGAACTATTAATAATCTTTTTTGCTTTTCCTACCAAATTTTTTCCAGCCTCTGATCTAGAGAAAAAATAATCTGCTTGAAGTCTCCCAGAACTTCTTTTAGCTCATATGAACTCTTCTTTTCTTTACCCATTGTGTCCTCCAGAACTATTTGTAGTTCGGATAGGGATACAGCAGGTATTCCTACTTATCAATTTTATTGAGCAGTTGGGCTTGTGGTATCCAGGGATGTTGCCCCTGTAACGGGTTGCTCAGGAGATTATTAGAGAAGTCCTGCCTGCTTCTTTGAAGCTCCTTTTTTCATATTTTAATTGTTGTTACTGCTGGAAGTTGCGCTAATACCGATGTGATGAGAGTTTTGGTCCTCAGAGCCTTTTATGGGGACTGTCTTTTTTATTGATGTTTTCAGAAGCTGCTAGAATACCATAGGATATTACTTCAACTAGGATTATCTAAACGAAAGCCACCTGATTAAATTTGCTCCAAGAGGCACCCTTGCTATATATCTCCATCTCAAACCATGTTCTACTAATCTGGCAGGATTTACTAGAAAAGATTAGACAGTGTATTATGTTGGGTAAATAATGACATTATTCGAATATCCAAATATAGTTCAATGTCCAGTATAGCTTAAATGATTCAGTGCTGGCAGTAGAAAAATTTCCCCTTTCAATTTTTTTACTCTCCTCAATGTTCCTCCCTATCCTTTCCTGTTTTAAAGAAAAATGATTTGTTTCCTCAGAATTACTTTGGACATGTTTAAGTACTGATATTTTCACAAGATAATGTGATATGTGGCTTTGTTGAGGGTTCTCATGAAGACTCCCATAGTTGGAGATTGCTAGCAGGATTCAAAGGACTCAGCATGTAGTTGTACTCAGAGCTAAGATTTATTGCTGTAATGTAGTAAGGATATATAGCCAGATCATAAGGGAAAAAGACACAGCAGAGTCTGGAAGAATCCATGTACAGGCTTTCTTATACTTCCTCCTTCCCTTAAGAGATTACACAGAGTGCACTCTTTTCTCAACAGTGAAAATGCAGCAATGTGTGTGTGATAATTCTGCCCAGGGAAATCCATTAGAGACCCGGTACCCAAGGCGTTTTTATGGAGTTGGGGGTGAGGCTCTTCATGTAGGTACCCTCTAACTAGCACATACCAAAATTTCACAACCTTTGAAGAAAGCTGGTATTTAGCCTAAATCACATTGTTTGTAGAGTCTAGGCACAGTGAGTCCCTGTTATCAGGGAATAGTGGGAAACCTCCAAAAATCCAAAGTTTCTAGACACTAGCCAAGGGCCAGCCTTGCGAGCAGGCTTTTCTAAGTATAGCAGCCTCAGGCCTTCTATGGTAACCCTTTTATTGCATAGTGGGTAATAATATGAAGCTCAGTTTTGGTCTTGTTAAGTGTAAAGTTTCCCAGGACTTGCAGTTGGAGTAGGGTAGTTGACAGTTGTCAGCAAGAACCTGGAACGTGTAATATCAGAAAATTTTGTAGTTATTAGGTATGGGAATAGGTAAGAAAGCTTAGACAGGGCATGTAAATCCAGAAAGATTCAGCAAACGGAGGCATTAGAAGTGAAATGAGAGAACTTTTTTCTTCTCAGATGATGTGGAAGTAATAAGGTGTTTTAAATGTATGTGTATGTGTGTGTGTGTGTGTGTGTGTGTGTGTAAAGTTATAATAAGTTTGAAGGTAGGTGGTAAGGAAGTTGGTGATGTTGGCATCCTCATTTTTTTGTTGTTTTTAAACATGGGAGACAGTGTCATTGGATGAGAATGAGGGGGATAGGTTGTGAACCTTGAAGAAGAAGACTAGATTGTTTTAGAGCATTTAACTTGGAGAATGGGGCAAAGGAGATGACAGAGCTTAATCAAGTGTGAAAGAATTGCTGTGCAGAGTGAAGGATCTGACCTTGTTTCTGACCTCTAATGCTCTTATCTTTTTTTTCTATAGATTGGTTTTTAATAATACACTCATCAGAAATCTCTTTTCCCTCCAAATTTCCCTTGCCTGCCAACTTTAAAAGTCCTGGTTCATCCATACTTCATTGTCCCTTCCCATAATTCATATCCCCAAAGAAAATAAGACTTTGGAGTATTAAAAGACTTCATTATTTCTTCCCATTGGATTCTACTGAATTGCTTTTTATAAAGCATTGTAGCCTGGGTCCACACAAGGCTACAATGTTAAATGTTCACATGTTTTTATGGTTGGTTGACTATCTTGTTCTAGTTTTTGATTTGTGTCTTTTCTGGAATGGGAAATAAGAAGTAGAAAATGATAAATTTATAGTATCTAAATAGAACTTTTTCTTCACAAAGTTGTTTGAAATGTAATTTGGATGAAGTTTTCATTTTATTAATATGAAATCAAGAAGAAACTTTGCCAATTTGACCTGTTTTCTTCTTTTTCCTCTTCCTCTCCCCTCCCTGTTTTCCAAAAAATCATAGCAAAAGTCTGGAGAAAAGCCTGTTCCAGGTATGGTTCATCTAATATTCTTATTAAGCTTGAAATAAGATCAAACAGCCTGTAAATCAGTAACAACTACAGCATGTGAAATGAGCTATGGTTATTTTGTCCTTCTAGAGCAGGGGGTGTCCAGTCTTTTGGCTTCCCAGGGCCCTCACTGGAAGGAGAATTATCTTGGGCCACACATAAAATAACACTAATGATAGCTGATGAGCTAAAACAAACAAAAGTCGTAATATTTTAAGAAAGTTTACAGATTTCGGTTGGGCCACATTCAAAGCCATCCTGGGCCACAGGTTGGATCTTGTTCTGGAGTTTCCCATTGTAATTTTTTACTCCTAATCTTTGAGATCTGCTGAACTGTCAGCAGGTGGTGCCATTGTGGTAGTGTTTGTGGTAGTGAAAAGATGAATGGGGAGGGAAAGAGTAGGTATTGAGGTGTGAGGAAGCCAGTGCGATTCAAGGTTTTTTCCGTCAAATCTGTGTGTATTTTTACACAGTGTTTTCTGTTACATTATTGAAAATAGGCATTGAACCATCATGGTACTGGGTTAGAATAATTATATATCTTGTTTTTATGTACTGTCTTACTTAAATGCTATGTAGTTTTGTCTAATATTACTAATTTCCTTGAGTTATCAGGTTGTTAGGTTTGTAACTAGGTTCTTGTATACATCTACCTAGGGAAACAGCTAGATCTAGAACTTGAGATAAGCAATTAAAAATGAATTTGAAAATGTGAATCATTCCTATTAACCGTTGCTTGAATTTATCTCATCCCTCTACCCATATCCCCCTTCGAAAAAAATCTCCTTTTGATATCTAGTGGATCAGACAAAGAAAGAGGCAGAACCTGTACCAGAAACTGTAAAATCTGAGGAGAAGGAGACCACAAAGAATGTACAACAGACAGTGAGTGCTAAAGCCCCCCCCAGAAAAACGGATGAGACTTCAGTGAGTATTAGACAAAAGAGAAGCCTGCAGGACTCCTCATGCCAGTTATCGTACCTCAGTACTGTGGCTCTTGAGCTTTAAGGTACTTTATTGTAATCATCTTATTTGTGTGGAATGATCTTATTCTTTAAGAAAGGATATTAGGCTGGGTGTGGTAGTTCACACCTGTAATGGCAGCACTTTGGGAGGCTGAGGTGGGTGGATTACCTGAGGTCAGGAGTTCGAGACCAGCCTGACCAATATAGCAAAACCCTGTCTCTACTAAGAATACAAAAAGTAGCTGGGCATGGTAGTGGGTGCCTGTAGTCCCAGCTACTCAGGAGTCTAAGACAAGAGAATTGTTTGAACCTGGGAGGTGGAAGTTGCAGTGAGCCGAGAATCACGTCATTGCACTCCAGCCTGGGCGACAGAGCGAGACTTCATCTCAAAGAGAAAGGATATTATTCCCATCATGATTTCTAGTGAATATTTGTTATATATCTTCTGTAACCTTTCCTCTCCTGGACTTGCCTGGTCTACCCACTCACATGTTTACTGGTAGATACATTTAAAAGCAAAATAAAGATATTTGTATATATTGCTTCATTATGACTTTTTTCTTTATCATGACTGATATTTTTCAGATGCCCTTCAAAGACACAAAGGATGTTAAAGTAGTAACTAAGTATATTTCCTTTTGTTAGTTATGTATTCCTCGGTATTCAGTTACTGACATTTTGAAAGATGACAAAAAGGAAAAACCTCACTCACCAATACCAAAACCCTATAAATACTGTAACAGCTTTGTGAATTTTAATCTTACTCTGTGTAGATAATTTTTTTTCAATAAAGAAAAGGAATGTATTTTTTTTTAACAGCTATAGAGGCTGAGAAGTCCATCATTGAGTGGCTCCATCTGGTGAGGGCCTTCTTGCTGGTAGGAAGTCTGCAGAGTCCCTAGGGGGCACAGGGTATCTCATGACAAGGGGGCTGAGTGTGCTTGCTGCATGTAGATGCTTTGAAAACTGTACTTTAATCACTGCTTTCATACAATTTTACTTTATTATATCTATTGTAAGCTTTTTCCCATGTTTACATAGTTTTTATAGACTGTTTTAGTGTCTGAATGATTATATCTCAGTTTTCTTTCTGTGTTACACTTGGGATTTTTCCCAATTTATATTGTTTTAAATAAGACTGCAGTGATTATATCTTTGTATAATGCCTTTTCAATATTTGGTATTTATTTAGGATAGAGTTCCAGAAGTGACATCACTAGAGTCTCTGCATTTTTATTGCTCTTAGTCCATATTGCTAAGTTGTCCCCTCAAAAGATTAGACTAGTCATCAAACAGCAAAGTATGAAATACGTATCAGATTTTCCAGAATTGCTATCACTGAATTTTGTCATTTATGTTTTTTGTGTTAATTAAGTAGCAAAAGTGGTGTTTTAGTATTTAAAGTGGTTGAACAATTTTTCATCTTTCTGCTTTTATGAAATGTCTGATTTTATGTATTGTGAGAAATTTTTGTCTTTCAACTTTTTATCTTGACATAATTTCAGGCATACAGAAAAGTTGTAAGAATAGTACAGATAATTCCTAAATATACCTAGTTCATCTATTAATATTTTTCTGTATTTTAGTCTTTACTTTTCTTTCTCTCTTCTGTCTCTAACTCTTGCTCTCCTGTCACTTGCTGTTTCTCTTTCCACCCTCTCTATCTTATTAATGTTTCACCAGTGGTGTCAATAATGTCGTTTACAGCAGAAGAAAATTCTGAGTTATGGGTTGCATTTAGTTGTTGTCTTTTCAGTCTACTGTAACCTAGAATAGTTCTTTAATCTTGCTTCTTTTTATAACCTTGATATTTGAAGAGTTGAAGCCATTCGTTTTGTAGAACGTCTGTCAATTTGGGTCTGTTTGATACATTCTCATGATGAAATTCACCTCATGCATTTTTGTGAGGAATGCCATAGAAAAGATGCCTATGGAGGCACATGCTGTCAATTTGCTCCTTTTCTGGTGATGTTAACATTGATCACTTGGTTAAGGTAGTATCTGTAAGGTTACTCCACTGTAAAGTTCTTTTTCCTTTTGTAAGTTACAAGTATATTGTGGGGAATATTTTGAGGCTCTGAGTATCCTGTTATTTCTCAAACTTTTACCCACTGGCTAGCCTTCACTGATATGTCTTGCCTGAATCATTTATTACTCTGATTGTTGCCAAAATAGTAATTTTCTGATTTCATTGTTCTATGTTATTAGTTAGCTTTCTGGTATAAATAAGAACTTTCATTTTGCCTCCCCCGCCCTTTAAAAATATCATTGTGGACCCCTGGATTCTTATTTTATTCAATGGGTACATTTCTTTACTATCATTCATATTGATGCCCAAATCATCCTAAATTGGGCCAGTGGGAGCCCCTTCAAGCTGATCCTGTGTCTTTTTGATATGACTTCATCATACATTGAGTGTTTTCTTTCCTCTTTAGCACAAAAAGATATTCCAGGCTCATTTCAACCCTGGAGCCAGGCACTTCTATTTCTTTGAGTAGAGAATAGCATTTGGAAATCAAGGTCTGTGTGCTGGGTATGTTCATTGCTACCAGGGTGTCATTGCTTCTAGGCGCTTTCAACTGACAGTCAGGAAATACATATATGCATATGTATATAAGTGAATACACATACATCCATACACATCCATGTCTATCTGTTTGTTTATTCTACCTATATTAAAAGCTACCATCAGTTCATGCTGATACCTCCAATTTTAGTCCATCACGACAAAGTTCACCTTGTTCTCTTCCATATTGGCAAATCTTCTGTGTTGATGACAATTCTGGTTCCCATGATCCACAATGTATTAACTTATTTGCCTAACCCTAGAATAACAACATAGGTTTTTTTTTTTTTTTTTGAGACAGGGTCTCGCTGTGTTGCTCAGGCTAGAGTGCAGTAGTGCAATCACAGCTCACTGCAACTTTGAACTCTTGGACTCGAGTGATCCTCCCACCACAGTCTCCTGAGTAGCTGGAACAATAGGTGTACACCACCATGTCTGGCTAATTTGAAAACTTTTTTGTAGAGACTGAGTCTTGCTTCGTTGCCCAGGCTGGTCTCAAACCCCTGGACTCAAGCCATCCTCCCACCTCAGCCACCAAAATGTTGGGATTATAGGCATAAGCCACTGCACTTGGCTAACAATGAAGTTTTGAAATTGCAGAGGGACCTATACTTTTGCAAAAAGAGGCCTCTAGGCCAGGCGCCATGGCTCACACCAGCATTTTGGGAAGCCGAGATGGGTGGATCACTTGAGGTCAAGCATTTGAGACCAGCCTGGCCAGCATGGTGAAACCCAGTCTCTACTAAAAACACAGAAATTAGCTGAGTGTGGTTGCATGGGCCTGTAGTCCCAGCTACTCTGCAGGCTGAGGCAGGAGAATCACTTGAACCCAGGAGGCGGAGGTTGCTTGCAGTGAGCCAAGATCATTCCACTGCACTCCAGCCTGGGCAACAGAGTGAGACTCCATCTCAAAACACAAACAAACAAAAAACACCCCTATTTAGTTCAGTATTTGCTTGAGGCAGGACACATAGTTCAGTACTGTGTCAAAAAATTACTTGGGCTGGGTTAATTCTTTTTCCTTTTTCAGTGTGGTTATGTTACTCATTTAATAGATGGTTCAGCCTATTTGTTTTTATTTTGAATTTTATTTTGCTCCCCCCCCCCCCATTCTTAATGATTTCTTTTTGTCTTATTTTGGGATATATGAAATGTTAACATGGTTCCAAATGTCAGTACTGTCTGAAAGTTTCTCCCCCACACCTACCCATTACTTCTTTCCACTCATTTTAATTTACCTTCTTAAGGTAATCAATTATGCTCTAGTTTACTGTCTTTTTTTCTCCCACAAATGAGTAGACATTTTATTCTCTTATATAAAAGACAGCATATTATATAAGCTCTTTAACTTTGCTTAATTTGCTTTTTAAGTATTTTTTATTTTTTTCAGCAAAGCTCTTTTTCTTTCAACTACACTGTAAATTACCACATACCGAACAGTACACACAGTAATGGAGTAAAACTCATTGTAACCGTGTAACTTATGAGGGTTAAGAAATTGAACTTTGCTAGTATCCCAAAAACTCCTTTATGTTTCCTTCTAATTTTAACGCTTAATCAGCTTCATCCTCACTTTATGATAATCATTTGTTGTCTTTACAGTTAAACTCTATAACCATGCATCCCTAAAAATGTTTAGATTGCCTGTTTTTAAAATTTAATATAATTGGTTCAGTGTGTGCATTTAATGTATGGCTTCTTTTTTATCTGTAAAGTTCATCAAAGTTGTATCATTTGTAGTTATTTTAATTTCTGTGTAGTATTATATTGCATAAATATATTACAACTTTAGAATTCATTCTAATGGTGATAGACATTTGTATTGTTCATAGTTTTGGGCTGTTAAAATTGCTTTTGTGAATATTCTATTTTTATGAACTTCTAATATGAAATTTCAGGAATATTCTAATTTTATGAATATTATATTGCTTTTTGGTATATGTTATGGGCTGAATTGTGTCCCCTTCTTCTCCAAACAAGGTATATAGAAATCTTAACCCCCAGTACTTTAGAATGTGACCTCATTTGAAAACAGAGTTTGCAGATGTTATAGGTTAAGATGAGGCCATACTGGAGTAGGGTGGGCCTCTTACCTGATATGACTGGTGTCTTATAAAAAGAAAGCTGTGTGAAGAGACAAAAGGAGAATGCCATGTGAAGATGGAGGATCGTAGTGATGCATCTACAAGCCAAGGTATGCCACTTGGCCAGTCACCAGAAGCTAAGAGGCAAAGAAGGATTCCCCTACAGGTTTCACAGGAAGCATAGCCCATAGCCCTGCTGACCCTTTGATTTTGGATTTTCAGCCTCCAGAATTTTGAGACAACAAATTTGTTGTTTAAGCTAATTTTACTGTTTTATTCAAATTGCTGGCTCATATACCTGCCTTTATTCAACTTTAGTTGATGATGTGAAAATACTTAACCAAAATGGTTATATCAGTTTAGCCAGCAGGTTATAAAGCTCCAGTTGTTCTACACCTTTGTTGACCCTTGATACTGTCAAGGAAAAATTTAGTGATGGGGTGTTCAGTGGTATCTTTTCGGGGCTGCAATTTACATTTTCTAGTAATTGGTGGTGAACATTTTTTCATATGATTTGACTACTTGGATACTCATTTTTGTGTTTTCAGGTCTTTTGCCCATTTTTTTTCTATTGGTTCATCAATGTGAAGTACATTCATGTGGTACTTCCACTTCACCATTATTCATCTCCAGAACTTTGTTACCATTCGAAATAGAAACTCTGTACCATTAAACAGTAGCTCCGCTTTCCTTTTTTCTTGTAGCAGCTGGCAACCACCATTCTACTTTCTGACATTGACTAGGTATCTCATATAAATGGAATCATATAGTATTTGTCCTTTGACTTAGTATTAGTATGATGTCTTCAAGTTTCATTCGTGTCGTAGCATGTGTCAGAATTTCCTTTTTAAGGCTGAGTAATATTTCAGTGTCTGTGTGTGTCTGCAAACATCTTGTTTATTCATCTTTCAGTGGACATTTGAGTTTTTTCCACCTTTTGGCTGTTGTGAATAATGCTTCTATGAACACTGATGTACGAATGTCTGTTTGAGTCCCTGCTTCCAGTTCTTTTGTGTATGTATTAAGAAGTGGTAATTCTGTTTTTAACTTTTTGAGAAACCACCATCTGTTTTCAATGACAGCTGTATCATTTTACATTTCAACCAGCAATCCCTGAGGGTTCCAATTTCTCCACATCCTTACCAATTCTTAGGTATCCTAATGGGTGCAAGCTGGGATGACACTGGTTTCTTAGTATCACTAGTCACCTGATATTATTGGTAGAAAGTAGATCATTCTACCAATGATGACTAGTGATATTAAGATTTTCATGTTCTTATTGGCTATTCATTTAGCTTTTTTTGAAACATGGTCTATTCTAGTGCTCTGAACATTTATTTTTTTTAATTATTTAGACTGGATGTGTATATTTTTTGTTTATTTTTATTGACTTGTCAAATATCGATTGTAGGTCTGTGGTTTTATTTCAGGGGTCTCTATTCTGTTCCATTGGTCTATATATCTGTTTTTTGTTGTTGTTGTTTTTTTTAACCAGTACCATGCTATTTTGGTTACTGTAACCTTGTAGTATAGTTTGAAGTCAGGTAATGTGATGCCTCTGACTTTATCCTTTTTGTTTAGGATTGTCTTGGCCAATCCATGAGCATGGAATGCATTTCCATTTATTTGTGTCATCTACGATTTCTTTCAGCAACGTTTTGTGGTTCTCTTTATAGAGATCTTTCACCTTCTTGATTGGATGTATTCTTAGGTATTTTGTTTTGTGCCTCTTGTAAATGGAATTGCATTATTGGTTTGGTTTGTAGCTTGAACATTATCGGTGCATAGAAATGCTACAGATTTTTGTATGCTGATTTTGTGTCCTGAGACTTTGCTTAAATTATTTATTATGTCTAGGAGTCTTTGGCAGAATCCTTAGGGTTTTCTGGGTATAGAATCAGTTGTCACTGAAGAGAGATATTTTTGACTTCCTTTTTTTTCCTATTTGTATGCCTTTTAATTTTTTATCTTGCCTGATTGCTCTGGCTAGGACTCTCTCAACAGACACTTCCAAAAAGACATATGAGCAGCCAGCAAACAAAAAAATGCTTAACATTACTGATCATCAGAGAAATGCAAATTAAAACCTCTGTGAGATGCCATCTCACGCCAGTCAGAATGGCTATTATTAAAAAGTCAAAAAACAGATATTGGCAAAGATGTGGAGAAAAGGGGACACCTTACACACTGTTGGTGGGAATGTAAAATTTCTGCACCTTTGGAAAGCAGTTTGGAGGTTTTGCAAAGATCTGAAAATGGAACTACCATTTGACCCTCTACTAAGTATCCTCCCAAAGGAAAGTAGAACATTCTACCAAAAAGACACCTGCCCTTGTATGTTTATTGAAGCACTATTAACAACAGTAAAGACATAGAATCAATCAAGGTGCCCATCAACAGTGGATTGGATTTTAAAAAGTCTGCATGTACACCATGGAATACTTTGCAGCCATAAAAATGAATTAAATCATGTCCTTTGCAGCAACATGAATGCAGCTGGAGGGCATCATCCTAAGCAAATTAACACAGAAATGGAAAGCCAAATACCACATATTCTCACAAGTGGAAGCAATACATTGGGTACACATAGACACAAAGATGGGAACAGTAAATACTTAAGATTCCAAAAGCGGGGGAGGGAGGGAGGGAGGCAAGGATTGAAAAACTTACCAAGTACTATGTTCACTACTTCGGCAACAGCATCCTTAGAAGTCCAAACCTCAGCATCACACAATATACCTATGTAACAAACCTGCATGTGCACCTCCTGAATCTAAAATTTAAAAAGAGGCATCTGTTCATGTCCTTTGCCCACTTTTAATGGAGTTACTTGTTTTATTCTTGTTGATTTATTTAAAATCCTTGTAGATTCTGGATATTAGTCCTTTGTTGGATGCATAGTTTGCAAATAATTTCTCCCAGTCTGTAGGTTGTCTGTTTGTTCTGTTGTTTCTTTTGCTATGTAGATGCTTTAGTTCGAGTAAGTCTCATTTGTCTACTTTTTGTTTTTGTTGCATTGCCTTTGAGGTCTTAGTCATAAGTTCTTTGTCTAGGCCAAGGTCCAGAGTTTTCCTTACGTTTTCTTCTAGGATTTTTATAGTTTGAGGTTTTCCATTTAAGTCTTCAGTGCATCCTGAGCTAGTTTTTGTATATGGTGAGAGTCAGAGGCCCAATTTCATTCTTCTGCATATGCCTAGTCAGTTTTTCCTGCACCATTTGTTGAACAGGGTATCCTTTCCCCAGTGTTTATTTTTGTTGACTTTGTCAAACATCATTTTAAAAATTGGTATTTTTTTTTGTGGTTTTGAGTTGTAGAAGTTCTTTTATATATTCTAGATGTGAATTCAGTATTAATTTTATGATGCACAAAGATTTTCTCCTATTCTGTATGAGTTGTTTTTCTCTCTGTTGATAGTGTCCTTTGATGTACAAGAAAATTTAATTTTTATAACGTCCAGTTTGTTTCTTCTATTGCCTGTGCTTTTGGTGTCATCCAAGAAACTGCCAAATCCAGTGTCATTAAGTGCTTCCCCTATTTTCTTCTGAGTGTTTTCCAGTTTAAGCTCTTACATTTAGTTCTTTGATCCATTTTGAGTTAATTTTTAAGTACACTGTAAAGTAAGGGTCCAGCTCGTTCTTTTGCATGTGGATATCCAGTTTTCCCAACTCCATTTGCGGAAAAGACTATTTCTCCGTTGAATAGTTTTGGCACCCTTATCAAAAATCATTGACCTTGTGTTTGAAAGACTCTATTATATTCCTTTAGTCCATATGTCTGTGTGTATACCAGTACTATTACCATTTTTGATTGCAGTAGTTTTGTAGTAAGTTTTGAAATCAGGATGTGTGAGAACTCCAACTTTGTTATGTTTCAAATGAATTTTAGAGGTTATAGTTCTGCAACCATTTTTTAAGAGTTGAAAGTAGTTTTTTCATATATTTGTTCTGTTTGTTCTAGTGTTCTAGTTCTTAATGGTGTAAGGGCACTTTTGGTACCAGTTACTCCACTATGGCAGAAAGTGGAAATCTAGTAGTTTTCAATTTTATCAAACATATTTTATATGTACTCTTTTGGGAGGAGCATCTGTTGAGATAACAGATGATACTTCTCTTTTCTTCTGATAATATGATGGATTATGCTGTTTGCATTTTCATCCAAATGTTAACCAATTTTGTGTTTCAGGAATAAACCCTACTTTTTCATGATATTATCTGTATTATCTTTTTTATGTACTATTGAGGTTAATTTGCTGAGATTTGGTTTAGGATTTTATACTTAATATTATGTGTAAGGTTAGCCTGTAGTATTCTCTTTCCTGTAAGTTCTTATTTTGTTTTAGTAACAAGGTTATGTCATCATATGAGTTGGGAAATAATCTCTTCTATGAAAGAGTTTGCATACCAAACAGTGCAATTCCTGGAAGAGTTTCTAATATCTTTATGCCTTTGAATGCCTGTTCTTGTACCTAGGCTTTCTTATCCTTACTCTTGCCTTCCTTCTTCCTGCTTATTCTTCACAGTCCAGCTCAGGATACATCTCTGGGAAACATTTCCTGAGTTTCCTGGTCTCACTGGGTTGTGAGTCCCCCCCTCTGTCTATTGTGAAGGCAGCTTAATTCTGTCACTTTTCCTAGTGGGAAAACTTTAGCAAGTCATCCTATTATTTATTTTTGCAAGTGCTTCAGTGGCATGCTTAACACAGGGCACTGCTAGAGCTGCAGCAAAGCTTATTCTCCTTCCCCCTCGTGTCCCTCTTCAACCCTCTCCACCACTTCCATGTGCCAGGTGCATAGAGCAATTCAGAGAGCAGAGTAACAGAAGGAGGTCAGAACTATATAGTTTTTTTGAAAAGTGACTAAAATAACTAAAATAACTTTGAAAAGTGACTCACATAGAGATTAAAGGCTTTATTCAATTGAATTACATCAGGGAGTACTTGAAGACCGGGTGATGTCACAAGGGAAGCATGGTAAAGGTTTTTACAAGATGGAAACACTTTGAGTAGCTGTCCTTGTCCTTTCAATTTTAGCATTAGTTTTCACCTTAACCAAAACAGTAGATGGTGGCTGTTCATATTTTCTTGTCCCTTCTTTGAAGTCTAATAACCAGCAGAACAATAATTCTGTGAACTCTTTCCAAACCTTGTGGGGTTTTGGATAGCCATAGGCTGTGCAAGGTATATAGTTTTTTTTAAAGGGTTGGAGAGAGGGCACTGTGTGGGGTTGCTCATGCCTGTAATCTTAGCATTTTGGGAGGCCAAGGTGGGAGGAATGCTTGAGCCCAGGACTTTGAGACCAGCTTGAGCAACATAGAGAGACCCCCCACCTTCATAACATTAATTTTGTTTTAGCTTTTTTTAAAAAAGAAGAATAAAGAAAAAGGGACAAAAGTGGAAGTCAGGGAGGACCCAGAGCACTTGCTAAATGTTTGTTTTAAATCTTTTGCACCTTCATCCCAGAAGGGTCTGAGACCTTCTCAGGTCAACCTTGCTACACATATCCATTCAGTTACCATTGCGTTGGGGTGGTTCCAAGTGGCTCCCAAGTGAATCCCCCTAGTTTCTCCATATAATCCTCCTTTCCTCTTTGGGGGCTCAGCAGCCTTACCTCCCTTTGCTATTCAGGGTCAATTTCTCCTGTCAAATGACTTCTTTTTACCTGCTGGTCTTTGAACAGAAGATGTCCCAGATGCCCTGAGGGCAGCTTGCAGGTCTATGGAACTTTTGCTGGGTCCTCTGGCAAAGATGCATTCTGTTTGTGGACCAAGACCTGCCTAGAGAACAGATAGTTGCAGGGAAAAGCAGATCAATGGATCATCAAGTGTGATGGTAAGTGAGGCCACCCAGCTTCTCTTCCTTGGTTCTTGGTCCCATATGTTCTTCTATTGGATATACAACACCACATAGGAATCTCTGACTTAATATACACACTGCATTGTGAAGGCTGGCACTCAGTTCTTTCAGAATATTGTTTCTGAGCTAGCACTCTGGCTCTGCCTTCTGCTGGCCATTCTAAGCACTCTGGAAGAATAGATGCTACTAAATATTTGATACACGATAGAAACAATATAATTCATTGCTATGTACCATTCCTGCTTCTCATATACTAAGGAGTAAATGAATCCTCTGTTCATATGCTAAGTTGCGTGAGATTCCATGCTTAAGATCCTACAATCCACCTGGCAGAGACACAACAAAAAAAGGAAAATAAAAAAAGATCCTACAATCCATATGCCATCAGTAGTGATGCCAGCTCAAGCTCTGCAGACAGTATTATAACTAGAATACGTATATTTTCTTGTGTGAACTAATGGCTGGTCCTCCCAGGATAAAAGGGACACAAAGTAGTCAATGTCCCACTAATTTTCTGTTTGGTTTCCTTGAAGAGTAGTGCCTTCCCAGGACCTCAGCCTTGATCTGTGTCACTGGCAAGTTGGACATTTCATGGCAGCAGTGTCTTGATTAGCTCCCTTGGCAAGTGGAGTCCATGCTATTCAGCCCAATGTACCTCTACCTCTGCCATCATGACTACCTGTTTTTTGCCCCTTGGGGGCACTCACATCATAGAGATCCTCTCAAGAATGTGAAGACGTAAAATAATGGCTAAAACAGAAAGCTGTTATACTTTTAGAAAAAGAACAATAAATTTGTGAATTGATTGATCCACAAAAGGATCTAAGCTAGGGACAGTGAATTCCAGGGAAGTCACTAGGAGATATATTGGTAGGGAGTGTCAAGGAGGAGTTATAAAGCTAGTGGGAGATAAGAATTACTTTATTTGTACAGGTCTACTGTAGCAACAATTTCCAATCCTGGGATAGCGTTATTTTCTTGTCCTGGCACAGGGAAGGCATCTTTCTCCATGGAAGCTTTATGGCTTGCTATATGCAGGAAAAGGCAGGTCAGATAGTCACTTCTGGAACTACAGTTTCCAAAGTGCTTTGAGCTTGAAATAATCAATATACTAATTTGGCATATTTTGAAGCAACACACTTTTAACTGCTTTATTTCCTCTGTCTGAAACTTTCCTAACAGTTTCAAATTAAAAGCTGAGTTGGTATTTGTAGAGAAAAGAGTTTTGTTAGCAGCTGAGTGGCAAGGGATCTGCAAAGGGAAAGAAGAACACAGTTTAGAAGAAGAATGAATAAGCAGAAAGGAACAAATCTAAGCACATTTACCCATACTCCATTCAACCAGTCTCTTATCCCTGGCAATAGGTCAGACCAATTGAATGGTTTAGCCTCGTTTATATGATGAAGAGTGTTTGTCTTGTCTTCCAAAAAGTTCAGATTAAATTTTATTTGTCCCTAGTAATTTACATATACTTCATTAAAGCAGCATTCCTCATCAGTGATTGCACAAGCTCCACCTTGTTGGGCTGTCATTGTATCCAGGACATGTTTATTCCGAAGTACAACAGAGGCTAAACTGTTAACTTCAGTTTGGAGTCTTCTCAGTGCTTGCATAGTAATATTGACTCCTGCTCTTTTGCTATGGAAATATTGAGAATTGCCCTTCCATAAGTTTCAAAGCCTGGGAAAATGGATCTCAGCATGGAAAAGAATTTAGAATTGTGATATATAAGTGAATTTTCTATAGCATCTCATCTAGTACACTTGTGTGGCACTACTTTATGAACAACAGAGCCCAAATTTTTAATTTGGCTAGCATTGAAGGAGGAGTTCCTGGTGACAAAGGCGTTAGGTATCTGAGTCCTCATCATTTTGACTGTGTAAGTGAGAACACTTTACCTTGTCACCACACAGGATAAAATGACCAGTGTGGTTCACAAATAACATCAGAGTGAAATTTGTGGCCCAACAGATTGGGGCTTGTTGTGCCTCGTCTTCTGTCCTATTGGCATCTGTGTATCTATGTCTGTCTGTGTCAGTCCATAGGAGTAGAACAGATTGCACAATATCAATTTAGTTTGGTTTTGGCGGCTATAGGGCTTGATTTTGTCACCTGGCCAAGTTATTCCACATTTTTGGAATATTCACCATGCTATCTCCATGTAATCTTTGGTGCCTGTCAATCTAGTGAGAGGAGCAAGTGAGCAAATCCAAGTTGCTCAGGGCTGACTTCTGGGCCATCCATAACATCTGGTGATGTGGCAAGTGTTTGGACCATAAGAGTCAGTGTCAGGACCATTTATGACCTTCGGGAATGGCTTTACGTGTGCCATCTGTGGAATGAAATCAGAGTTTGATTGTACTACTGCCTTGGGAAGTTACCTATGAAAGGTCCTGCATTATCTCTGCTTTCAATACATAGGGAAAAATTCCCTTCTAATGTCTTTACGTAAACAAAGGTCAGTTTTCAAGGTTTTATAGATGTGTCCAATCAACTCACCAAACAGAACACTAGTGTGACATTGTTTTGCTGGTCATGGATGCCATACCTTGTCATGCATCCATGCTCTGGACTTGATCCATCAGGCACTTGCTTCAGCAGGAATGAAAACAAGTTCAGATTATTTTTCAAAATCTAGATGCTGATATACCCAGTAATCAGATGGGTTAGTTCACATGGCCAGGGTTTGTAAGACTGGAGCAAAGGGATGTCAGTTCTGTGCCTAAACTGTTAAGAAAACAGTGAGGGTTAATAACAGTTAAGACACAGTTTGAAAGAAAGTCTATGGTGGAGAATCAGAGGGAGAATCGGACAGACTGAGACAGTCTCCAGTCAGCTTTTTCAATAGGTGCTTAAAGAACAAAGAAGACTTTGTGAAGAAAAGAATAGAGTTTTTTGAGGGTTTTTTGGAGAGAAAGTAGCGAGGCCCAGTTCCTGTTCTACTAACAATGTACAGCCTCATTTGGGCCCTAACACCACAGAGAAGTCCCATGAGGACTGGGGAAGCTATCATGCTCATTCACACAATGTCGCTCATCGACTGAGAATTGGTTTAGATGCATTAACTCCTTCTTGCTTCCAGCCTACTCCACGAATGGTCTGAGCACATCCCCATAAAGTAGAAAGCCATTAGTGTGTACAGGACTTGTCTTCAGCACCTCAAGACAGACAACCTCAAGGGTCAGCCTAAGAGGATACAGGTGGGTACCACCAGCATCTGCTGTACCATATTTTCCAGCCTCAAATATCTTTACTTTTACTCTTATCTCCCTAGGATTGCAGTTTCCAAATAAACCGTTTAGATTTAATCCCTGCTTCAGCATATGTTTTCTAAGGAACCTGGGTAGAGTAGATGCTGAAAACCCACCCTACATCTTCTTCTCCCACTTGAGTTCACTTGCAGCCACAGTAGACAATTTCCATGCTCTGAGAGCTTACCACTTCAAGTGCTTACATCTCAGGTATTCTTTTCCTTACAGCTTTCTCCTGAACCATGGAGTATTATTCCAAGGTGTGTTTCACATGACCTCTCAGCCCACAGGAATGACTCCAGTAGTACAAAGAGAAAACTTGCTCATTAAGTCTATCCTGTTTTGTGCTTCCCCAAAAAACTAATTCCACCTAAATCCTGTCTCTGGGTCTGATTTTTGGGCAATCTAAATTAAAACAGGAGGTAAAACTCTATGCTTGTTATACAAAGGTTGATTATATCCAACAATCCTGATGTAATTGATGACATAGCTCTAAGTAACTGAATGAATATAAAGTATACAGCTTTTCCAAAAATAAGAATATTGCAAAATGCACTGCTTCTTGTAAAAATTTACAAGTAAATTAAGGTGACTCTAACAAATTAACTTTAAAATGCAAGACAGGATCCCAATTTACCACGAAAGCTGTGATCAAGTATTTATTCTATAATGTGTATCAGGACAACTCGCTACCTATTTGGAAAAGTATACAATTAGATATCTATCTCATTGCTTACAGCAAAGTAAATTCCACAATTAAGCATAAAAGCTGAAACCAAAGTAATTCCAGAAAAAAATGGATTATTTCAAAGTAATCTCAAGCAGTAATACAAAACTCAGCAAATATAAGAGAACATTAGGCTGATAAATTTTACTATAATCAACTTCAATTTTTTTTTACAATAAACCATTTCAAAAAAGAATCAATAAACTGGAGCAGCTATCTTTTGTCTCCAAATAGATGTGTAAACTTATGAAATGTGGAGCTTGCCCTGATTTAACCAGATTGTATTCTTGATTCACTCCTCCCTCCTTGTATGGCTCCACTTGAGATGTCCTTTACTTTTTTTGCTAGCACATTTTTGGATCCTCTCCACCTCTATTCCTAGAGGGCATCAAACCATAAGGGAGTGACCAGCAAAGTGACAGGGGCATACCAGTGGAACTCTTAACATTTGATTAGGGATGCTTCTATGAACATATAACATTAGAGAGAAAATAGGAGTTTTCCAGGGTAAGGGAGTAAAAGGAGGGTGGTAAACAGCATTTGAGGAATGAGGATGGCATGTACAAATACACAGAGAATGACACAGCCAAATATATTCTAAAAATAGGTAGAAATGCAAATGGCAAAGCATAATGAAACATGATATGCAAAAGGTTGTTTGACTTAATCTACAGAGTGCAGTTCAGAAGTTAACTGATCAATGCAAAGGTTATCTGATTCAATCTGTGTTTTCAAGAGAGGTTTCCAAAAACACTGAGAATAGACTGAGGAGAAGATACACTGGGGGAAAAAGAAAACCAGTAAATTGCATAGGGTTCAAACAGCAGCATTTTAAATAAACATATTTTAAGTATTCAAAGTTTAATTTAGAGCAAGAACTCCAGTAGTTTAAAAAGAGGATTAGAATGACATCCCAAAGGTAGCAAAATATTATCTTTACATTTCGTGGTTAATTTTATGTATTTAATACTCCCTTCAAATTCATTACTTCATTTAAGTATTTATTGGGTAGGAAGCACTGTGCACTGTTGCAGGTATTGAGGATACAACGGTGAGCAAAACAGATAAAAACAATCTCACCCTCGTGGAGTTTATACTTTGGTATGTGAAGCAAATACTCCAAAAAAATATCCAAAGTGCCAAATTAGGACAAAAAGCTAGGAAGCACACAGGGAGCAAGGTCAGGAGCTTTTATCAGACAGTGGTTTGTTTATACTTAACAAAAATTACTTATCTCTCTTTTGGTTACCAAATAAACCCAAAAAGTTGGGTAGGACAAATATTATTATCATCCCTATTCCTTTTCAGATTTTGAAGCAGAATGTCAGAAAATTTAATTTTCCCACACTGACAAATGTCAGTAGCAAGGTAAGCCTCACCCCTGGACACTCTGATGCAGACATATCTCATGCCTTTTCCATAAGTCATCTCTACGCACAAGAAACATAACAAGGACTAAACATAACAAGGACTAAAGTGAGGGAAGGATGTAGCTTTATTTGTTGCTTAACACAATGAACAATCGATAGAAACATGTAAAGAATCACCTGCACATAATGACAAAGTTTGTGGTACTGACATAAGGGAAGATCTTTGCAGCGTTCTGGGAATGGTCAGAAATGTGCTGACTTTCAGGGATGTACTAACATTTCTACTGCCAAGAGACTAAAGTGTAATTATGCATGGAATATTAAATTAGAGACATTTTCTTAACCTGATGAATGAGCCTTAGTCTCCTTGGGACCAGAATGTTGTCGTAGATACATAAGAAACACAACAGTAAACAGGAAAATCAAAACAGACAAACAAGGAATCACAATCACTGTCAAGAAAACTCTTCTCCTTGCAGGTGCTGGGCCACTGTCGACACTACCCCCCATAGCCTCTGTGCAGGCAGTAGGGCGGGGACCACCCATAGCCACAGTGGCAGTGATGTTTGTTATTGCAGATCCCCTTCATAGCGCAGGTCTCAGGTAGGCAGACGTGTGACAAGACAGATAGACTGACACACTTCTTGTGGATGCAGATCTTCCCTGGGCCACACACAGTACCATCTTTCACTTCACCAATGTCAGGTGTGTTCATCCTTAAATGGTAGTCAATACCCCAGCAGGTGACACCATTGATATGAGTGTGCTGCAGAGTAAAATGATCTTGGAGAAGAGGAATGTCTCTCACGTTCTCACACTGAACTCTCCCACAGAAGACATCAGAGATAGGACATTTTAGGTATGTTGTGCCATTTATACCACAGTGACCAAAACGGTTGCCCTGAGAGTTGATTTCTTTATAGCAATTCTGAGATGCACTCTTTGCATCTTTACCAAAAATCTCCCTGCAATGCTGGTCATGGTTATTACATCTCTTTTGATAGCAGTAGGCACTGTCACTACAGGGGACTCCGTCCTGCACATATCTATCCTCTGGACACTGATGGGATGATCCATTGCACCATTCTGGAAGGTCACATTCATTGACCTTTCGTCTACAGACTTCCCCTGATGGCATGAACTTGCAGTCTTTGCAACAAAGCCCAAAAGCACAGGCAGCCCCAGGCCTCAGAGTGCAGTTCAACAGACAACAGGCATCTTGTTCACATTGCTGTACGGATCCACAGTCACACTGCTCTTCTCTTTCAACCACACCATTCCCGCAGCGCTTTAGCATAAAGATTCCCCCAATCTGGGAGGATCATGCAGACATGATCCCTGGTTTAAAGTGGTCTTCATGAAATCAGCATAACTGCAATTGGTGAATTTCTCTGCTGGCACTCTGAAAGTACTCATGATGCAACCTCTTTCCCCACAAAAACAGAATTCTTCATCATGCCGCATACCCAAAGTATGACCTAACTCATGGGCCACAGTGTTGGCAAAAAGAGACCAGGTGTCTCCTTGAAAATTATCCACTCCACAATCAATAGGTGGACGACATATCCTGCAACGTAGGCTAGACCAAGTATACTTATGTGTGAATTTTTTATGAACATATGTGCAGCATCATGCTGTAGCTGGGAAAGACTGAAGTGTTTCCATTGAGAGAAGTCGTTCAGGACCTGTTCTATGCTTGTCATTGGGAAAACATTTCCCTGATTCCAAATTTCAATTCCAATCAAAATTATGTAAGTACCTAATTGCTTATACATGGAATCCACTATGTTGACAACAAGAAATACATCCTCTTGCACCTTTGAGATGTTGCTTTGAGAGTAAATGAAGAAATCATGGTTCACCACAACAGCCAGCTCCAGAAACCATGCATGGGTCCACCAGTCGCCAGCAGAATTTGGTTCCAGAGCTGAGTTCTCAGCCTCTTCAGATTCCAACCGTTGGTGTGCTACTTCCTTCTCTGTTAAGCCACATCTCATAGCTGGGAATTGGGTCTCGTTACTGTTTATCTTATAAATCAGGTGTTCAAATGCGGCAGAGTGCCTGATGGGTTCAATTTCATAAGTGAGACCATTTATTTGTAACACTCCTCGCAAGCCCCCAAAACAAGCACTGAAAACAACCAAGGATTCAGGGGCCCCCTCCACGAAACCATGATAGTAACAGTCATCTGGGATGAAGGGCTGATCCTCCAGGAGGGCACGCTGCTCTGTGTAGGTGAACACTGGGAGGTGTCTAGAAACCAAGAGCTTCTTGACCCTCATGTGAACAACATGTCTCTGGCCCCCAAACCGCAGGCTATAGGACAACCATCCAGGAGCCTTTGCACCTCTGCCCCTGCTGATCACCTTCAAGGGGATCACCACTTCTGGGGAAGTGAGATGCTGGGAGGGCCCAGCCTGAAAGTAGCCAGAAATGGACAAAAACACCCCAAGCAAGAGCAGCAGAAGAGTGACCCTGATGTGCAGCAGGGTCCCATCTACTAACATTATGAAGCTGTCGTTATGGAGCCATCTGTCCAGAGCAGAAGAGGACAAGGTGTGAGGCACCGCTGGTCTGGCTCCTCCCTCTGAGCTGCTCAGGATGCAGAGCTGACCCTACGGATCTGTGTCCTGGCAAAGTTAGATCAGAACTGCAGTGCTGGAAGGAAAAATAAAGAGATAGGTTGGAACGGGGATAAGAAATCAGGTGAGAAAAAGAATGGAGTGGTGAAAAACTGGTTGATGTATCAAGAAAATCCTTTGGATTGTTTTTAGTAAATGGGGTTGGGGAGTTGGGGTCATAGATAAGACAACATTGGCCAAGTGGTGATAATAGTTAAAGTTAGAAGATGGGTACTTAAATAGTTATCTCAATCTTTACAGGCAATATGAAAATGTCCATAATAAAAACTAAAAGCAAAAGTAAACTTAAGAGTAGGGTGGCTCTATATCTCAATTTGTCCAACATAATATTAGTTTATGCCTGCTGCTTTTGTAATAGCTATTGATAGTGTCTCCTTTGACTGTCAAAATTGGAGACATCAAAAATAATCACAGTTCTGTGTCAAGTTGCATCAGTCTTATGATGTACTATAGTTTCTTTATCTCTAAGTTATTTACTATTCCTTATATTCATCTTTGCTCATAACTGTATTAGATTGACAGATTCTTACTACAGGGTTTATGATTTTCATTCATTTTAGTATCCTCTATAATGCGTCGTGTAGCTCTGTGTACAATGAAAAATAGAAAACAGGAGGAGGGGGTGGCAAACTGTCTTGGATTATAAATGAATGCTACTAAAATGTACTCATATTGTACTATAATTTTTAAAAAAGAAAAAAATTCATTAAACACTGACATCATTTAAGGGTATGGAGAGACTAATGTTTTCTCTCTAGTTACTGACAGGAGAATCCCAAAGACAAAAGGAGATACTTTCAGAAGAGAAAATGAGAATCTGTGCAGTTTAAAGGTCTTGGGAAAAGGAACTCTTGTTTTATTAGGGCAAAGCCATTGGAGAGTCTGGTATTTTAGGATTTCCAGGGAAGAGTCCCAATGTTTGCTCAAATATATTTACCAACAATTTTTGAAAGTGGGGGAATTTTGGCCAGGCATAGTGGCTCACGTCTGTAATCCCAGTACTTTGGGAGGCCAAGGCGGGTGGATCACCTGAGGTCAGAAGTTTGAGACCAGTCTGGTCAACATGATGAAACCCCCTCTCTACTAAAAATACAAAAATTAGCCGGGTGTGGTGGTGCATGCCTGTAATCCTAGCTGCTTGGGAGGCTGAGGCACGAGAGTCGCTTGAACCCATGAGGTAGAGGTTGCGGAGAGCCAAGGTCACACCAGTGTACTCCAGCCTGGGCAACACAGTAAGACTTTGTCTCAAAAAAAAAAAAAAAAAAAAGGAAAGGAAAAAGGAAAAGGAAAAGAAAGGAAAGGAAAGGAAAGGAGGAAGGAAGAGAAAGAAAAAAATTTCTGCACCTGTCATACAGTCTGGCTGGCAACACTCATCCATTTCTTTTCCTATTTATTAAACAAGTCTTTATGTGTTTGGAGAATACAAAGTGCAGGACATTGTTCTAGATATTAAAGAAAGAAAATTAAAATACAGAACATTAACTAAATTATCAATTTAGTGCAGAAACTTGTGGCAGGAGCAAGAATAAGCTTTAGGAGGTCTATAATATTGCATTTAATATTTCATATATTTCATGCCTTTTTTTTTGCTGAGGAGAGTGTCCATATATTTCACATAGTCTCAAATGACTGTCAACAATGAGGCTGATAAGCCCTGAGCCTGTGTAGAAACAAACAAATAAACAGATAATTATAATATGATCAAAACCATTTTAATCTGAAGATAGCGAAGTTTATGCTTCAGGGATCCTCATTGTACAGACCTCCATAAAGACCCCATAAGGGGCTCAACAATGGATTTTCTGGAAGTCATTAAATCAGGAGTGATCAAAATTATTCACTATATAAGAAAAATCTGAAACACCCTGAAATATTATAACTCATACATAAAAGACTTAATAAGTGTTTTCTAAAATTTCACAATAGTAAAATTAATTATCTCCTTACCAATAACAAGCTATAAAGCTGAATATTCTTTTCCAAACTATTAATTATACAAAGTAAATTTTTATTCATGCTAGAGAAAGGCAAATGCCTTTCAGTTCTTGCCATAGAAATTATAACAAGATAATTCTCTTAAGGGAGGCAATTAAATAAGAAGCAACTTAAAAACTGTAGGGAAAAGGCATTGTAGAAGTGAGTCAGGAAGCTGATTAATATAAATATGAGGGGGATTAAATTTTGTGGTGTTTATGGTGTTTTCAACCTTTTAATATTTATAATTTGTTGTGGATTCTTTCTTATGCTAAATAAATAAAACATGAAAATAAGTAAGTTTTCATACTTATTTTCTGCAGTCGTAACTTGGTATTATTTTTCTTAACTTGGGCCCCTCATCTTGTAGGTGCATTAGGCCCAAAAACTTAAATTCACCTCCAACTGTGATCAACATATTGATGAAGGTAGGTGCTGTTTCTTATAAGAATAAAAAGGAAGAGCATTTAAATTAAGCTAATCTAAGGAGACTTACATAGAAGATATAAAAATGAACATGCCTGACCCAACACCAATCATCTCCTGGATTTTGAATCCATTTCTAATCAATGCTTTCTTTGCTCTGATTCAAGTTCCCTTATATTCCCTTCTTATACCTTCCCTTGTGCTTTCCGGAGTCTTCCTTTAATGACAAAAGGAGACAGAGAGAGAACCAAACTTCATCCTGAACCTCTTCACAGAAAGCTCCCTACATCTACTTACCCTGTTAAACCTGAGCTTCAACAGAATTTACCACTTGCCTAAAGGCTTCCTCCTGAGAAATCCCATCCTCTGGACCACAAGGTCCAGAGTTCCTGTTCTCCACAGCCCACGCATCAACACCAAACCATATATCTGACTACATGTCTCTTCAACCACCCTTGGTGCTCTTGGACAAAATTCAAAGGCTTTGGCCCCTGACTAATAAAATTATTCTCCACCAAAAATGGTACCCTCATCTTAAATATTAGCAAGAATTTAGACAACCCATGTGAAAACAAGGCAAGGTTTTTTAAAGTTTTTCTTTAACCTCTTCAAGTCATCTTCAGTATAATTCAGCCTACCCACTCATAGTCATAATCTATACCTTGTCAATACACAAAAAAATTTATATATCCTAAGCAATTTACCAATAATTTTAGTTTTTCCAGCTCTCCCTTTCTCCTGCTATACCTATTTCTCAAACTCAAAGAGAATCCAAACACTTTTCTTTCATCGTCTCCCATTTCTCTTAATATTCTTGTCTCCTATTCATTCGAGCTCTGCTACCAATTTCATCCCTTCAAGCAGTGTATGCCAAATCTTTAACTCTCTAAAGTCCTAAATGACACAAATGGCTGGGGGGGCGGGGGCGGGGAGGGATGGGCAGGAACTGCATTAATCCTTCACATACTTTCTCCTTTCCTACATCAAAGCTACCAATGCTACTCTGAAAAAAAAAAAAAATCCCCAAACCAATGTGTTTGTGAAAGGCTTAAAAAGAGAATATACAAATCAGAACTGAAATAACTTGTCCTGGATCCTCAGCCTAAGCAATGGAGATATAAAATTCAGCAGATACTTCAAAACTTCCTATGTCATATTGTTCTTTTCTTTATTCCCCTGGATATTGCATTCACACCTCCTCAATGTTCTGAGTTTCCTCATTCATGTATAGTGCCAGTAGCTGAAAATCCATTCTCATTGTCTTTCAATCACAGCAGTTAGTTATCCAAGTACCTTTCCTTTCTAGTATAAAGTATTTAAGGTTTTTCTTTTCTTGTCCTAGATTGGCTATGTGGATGCTGGTAGATGGGGAAAACTTGTTTCAGTCTGAACATTATCCTTGCAATTAACTTGCCTAAAGAGGCTGGATTGATTTGAGCAGTTTTCATTGGTGCAAGTTAGGCACCTAATTCCACAAGGTGCAAGAAGCATGGAAGAGAAAAGCAAAGTTGATAGACAAAACTTCCGAGAACAAAGATCTCTGAATTGGGGTGAAATCCTAACTGCCAGATTTACTCTCTGTATCTCTCTTGATATGATTTCTACTTATTATGGAGTGAGAGTTGTGATGGGAGGTTTGAAAATGGGAAGACTAATCAACGATACAATGTTGTGGAAAGGACTGATAAGCCACAGAAACCTGTGTCATATTATTATTTTTCTTGGAGCTCAGCATGAGCTGATAACAGGAAAATAACTTCAAAAAAAATCTTTAAGCCAGACTCGTTGTCTTCATTCCTAGGACTTCCAGAGACGAAAGCTCCTGAAGTACCATCATTCTCCCATGGATACTGTGAAATGGTACCACTAGAAATTCATGTTCTCCAATGTTAGTGGACTCTCAAATGAGACAACAGCCCTCTTCTGCATGTTTGATAAACCCTTTCTTCCTTTTCCCACAGCTATTTCAAATTCAAGACCCCTCTCTAGCCATCTTCCCTCTTACTCCAGTGCCCTAATGCACTGTTTTCCTATCTGTCTGTCACTAATATCTGACCCATTAGAGAGTCTCTCCCACCTGAGGACTGCTTCTATCAATTTTCCCCACACTCAACTGTATCTTCATCTTCTATTACTTTACCTATTCCTTACTGGCAATTGGGGTAACTATCTCATCTGATTTTCCCAGGACTGTCCTCGTTTTAAAACTGAAAGTCCTGCACCCAGCAATCCCCTCAGTCCCAACCAAACTGGAATGGTTGGTTACCCTACCTATACCCATGCTCAAGTCACTAATATCTTTAAAAAGGAAAACAAAACAAAAATTAAGAGACTTCACATTATCCAATGGACTATTCTGGATACAAAATTATGCATAGAACCAAACTTGATAAATGACTTACCACCAGAAGAAACAGTAGTTTCCCTGGCCCTTTCTGTCCAGATGGTTGGTACCGCCCTTTGTCAATGAATGAAGGTTTGTAGCTGAGAGCACAGAACAAAGGGAAACATAAGCCCTCATCTTTTGTCTCTCAGGTGACTAAATTCTAGATTTAGCTGCTTAGCAACAAGGATCTTTCAATTCTACAGAAATAATAATGGGATCTCAAGAATATCTTGCTCTCATCCTGCCATTTCTATACTCATTTCCGAATTGAATACAATTGGAATTGGGTTGTCTCCTTACCTCCAGTCTATGTCCCCTGACAGCATAGGTTTGTAATTTTGCTCGTGCCATTGCATTGGTCTAGACTGACTAATCACTTTTGCCGTTGAACTGAATTATAGTAACTTTCTAGGGCAAGATCAAATTCCACTTCCATTATCAAATCATTCCTAAATAATCCAGAAAACATTAACATCCCAAAACTCTATAACTATAATATGCAATACATTTTTGTGTGACAAAATTTATATCCTTGCTATTTTCTGTTTTATAAAATGAGTTTTAAAAATTGTATCTCCTATTAGACTATAATGTTTTGGAGAAAAATACGCTCAAATGGTAGAAAATTTATGGCATAGTGTTTGGCAAAACATATAATCAATAAGATGAGTTCAACCATATAAAAACTGCATTGGATAAAGAGTCATTTATAAAATATCAACTCTAACTTTGATAGTTTCTTTTTAAAGGGATTCTTGTCCAGTGAGCCTTGTCAACTCCTAATTTACCTGGTAGAATCAGAACCTCATGAGATAACCACCAATTAGAAGCACTTTTAATTACAGTCCCCTTCCATTTCCTGCCAGAAAAAAATTCTATTATTTATGCTGGTTTCTTTAGAAATCTGACAAGCTTCCTTTTATAAACTGTTTCGTTCAGGCAGGATTTTCGCATTGATGTTCATCAGGGATATGGGCCTCAAATTTTCTGTTTTTAATTGTGTCTCTGCCAGGTTTTGGTATCAGGATGATGTTGGCCTCATAAAATTCTATTGTTTGGAATAGTTTCCCAAGGAATAGTACCAGCTCCTCTTTGTACCTCTAGGAGAATTCAGCTATGAACCTGTCTGGTTCTGGACTTTTTTTGGTTGATAGGCTATTAATTGCTGCCTCAATTTCAGACCTTGTTATTGGTCTAATCAGGGTATCAACTTCTTCCTGGTTTAGTCTTGGGAGAGTGTAAGTGTCCAGGAATTTATCCATTTCTTCTAGGTTTTCTGGTTTATTTGCATAGAGGTGTTTATAGTACTCTCTGATGGTAGTTTGTATTTCTGTGGGATTGGTGGTGATATCTCCTTTATCACTTTTTATTGCATCTTTTTGATTCTTCTCTCTTTTCTTCTTTATTAGTCTGGCTAGTGGTTTATCTACTTTGCTGATCTTTAAAAAAAACAGCTCCTGGATTCACTTATTTTTTGAAGGGTTTTTCATGTCTCTGTCTACTTCAGTTCTGCTCTGATCTTAGTTATTTCTTCTGCTAGCTTTTGAATTTGTTTGTTCTTCCTCCTCTAGTTCTTTTAATTGTGACATTAGGGTGTCAATTTTAGATCTTTACTCTTTTTTCTTGTGGGCATTTAGTGCTACAAATTTCCCTCTACACACTGCTTTAAGTGTGTCCCAGAGGTTCTGGTATGTTGTGTCTTCATTCATTGGTGTCAAAGAACATCTTTATTTCTGCCTTCATTTCATTATTTATCCAGTAGTCATTCAGGAGCAGGCTGTTCAGTTTCCATGTAGTTGTGCAGTTTTGAGTGAGTTTCTTAATCCTATGTTGAATAGTAGTGGTGAGAGAGGGCATCCTTGTCTAGTGCCTGATTTCAAAGGGAATTCTTCCAGCTTTTGCCCATTCAGTATGATATTGGCTGTAGGTTTGTCATATATAGCTTTTATCATTTTATGATACATTCCATCAATACCTACTTTACTGAGAGTTTTTAGCATGAAGGGCTGTTGAATTTTATCGAAGGCCTTTTCTGCATCTATTGAGATAATCATGTGGTTTTTGTCTTTGGTTCCATTTATGTGATGGATTACATTTATGGATTTGCGTATGTTGAACCAGCCTTGCATCCCGGGGATGAAGCCTACTTGGTCGTGATGGATAAGCTTCTTGATGTGCTGTTGCAATCTGTTTGTCAGTATTTTATTGAAGATTTTTGCATCGATGTTAATCATGGATATTGGCCTGAAGTTTTCTTTTTTAGTTGAGTCTCTGCCTGGTTTTGGTATCAGGATGATGTTGGTCTCATAAAGTGAGTTAGGGAGGATTCCCTCCTTTTGTATTGTTTGATACAGTTTTAGAAGGAATGGAACCAGCTCCTCTTTGTATGTCTGGTAGAATTCGGCTATGAACCCGTCTGGACCTGGACTTTTTTTGGTTGGTAGGCTATTGATGCTGCCTCTACTTCAGCCCTTGTTATTGGCCTATTCAGGGTTTCAACTTCCTCCTAGTTTAGTCTTGGTAGAGTACAAATGTCTAGGAATTTATTCATTTCTTCCTGGTTTACTGGTTTATGTGAGTAGAGGTGTTTGTAGTAATCTCTAATGGTAGTTTGTATTTATGTGGGATCAGTGGTGATATCCCCTTTATCGTTTTTTATTGCATCTATTTGATTCTTCTCCCTTTTCTTTTTTATTAATCTGGCTAGTGGTCTATTTTGTTGATCTTTTAAAAAAAACCAGCTCCTGGATTTATTGATATTTTGAAGGGTTTTTTGTGTCTCTATCTCCTTCAGTTCTGCTCTGATCTTAGTTATTTCTTGTCTTCTGCTAGCTTTTGAGTTTTTTTGATCTTGCTCCTCTAGCTCTTTCAATTTTGATGGTAGGGCGTCAATTTTAGATCTTTCCTCTCTTCTCTGGTGGGCATTTATTATGATAAATTTCCCTCTTGACACTGCTTTAAAGATGTCCCAGAGATTCTGGTAAGTTGTGTCTTCATTCTGGTTGGTTTTGAAGAACATCTTTATTTCTGCTTTCATTTAATTGTTTATCCAGTCGACACTCAGAAGCAAGTTGTTCAGTTTCCAAGTGGTTGTGCGGGTTTGAGTGTGTTTCTTGATCCTGATTTCTAGTCTGATTGCGCTGTGGTCTGATAGACTGTTTGATATGATTTCCATTCTTTTGCATTTGCTGAGGAGTGATTTACTTCCAATTATGTGGTCAATTTTAGAGCAGGTATGATGTGGTGCTGAGAAGAATGTATATTCTGTGGATTTGGGGTGGAGACTTCTGTAAATGTCTATTAGGATTGCTTAGTCCAGTTCTGAGTTCAAGTCTTGGATATCCTTGTTAATTTTCTGTCTCGTTGATCTGTCTAATATTGACAGTGGAGTGCTAAAGTCTCACACTATTATTGTATGGGAGTCTAAGTCTCTTTGTAGGTCATTAAGAACTTGCTTTATGTATCTAGGTGCTCCTGTATTGGGTGCATATGTATTTAGGATTGTTAGCTCTTCTTGTTGCATTGATCCTTTTACCATTATGTAATGCCCTTCTTTGTCTCTTTTGATCTTTGTTGGTTTAAAGTCTATTTTATCAGAGACTAGGATTGCAACTCCTGCTTTTTTTGCTCTCCATTTGCTTGGTAGGTCTTCCTCCATCCCTTTATTTTGAGCCTATGTATATCCTTGCATGTGAGATGGGTTTCCTGGATACAGCACACTGATGGGTTTTGACTTTTTATCCAATTTGCCAGTCTGTGTCTTTTGATTGGGACATTTAGCCCATTTACATTTAAGGTTAATATTGTTATGTGTGAATTTGATCCTGCCATTTTGATGCTAGCTGGTTGTTTTGCCCATTAGTTGATGCAGTTTCTTCATTTGTGTCAATGCTCTTTACCATTTGGTACATTTTTGGAGTGGCTGGTACTGGCTGTTCCTTTCTGTGTTTAGTGTTTCTTTCAGGAGCTCTTGTAAAGCAGGCCTGGTGGAGATGAAATCTCTGAGCAATTGCTTGTTCATAAAGGATTTTATTTCTCCTTTGTTTATGAAGTTTAGTTTGGCTGGATATGAAATTCTAGGTTGAAAGTTATTTTCTTTAAGGATGTTGAATATTGGCCCCCACTCTCTTCTGCTTGTAGGGTTTCTGCTGAGAGATCCGCTGTGAGTCTGATGGGCTTCCCTTTGTGGGTAACCTGACCTTTCTCTCTGGCTTCCCTTAGCATTTTTTCCTTCATTTCAACCCTGGTGAATCTGACGATTATGTGCCTTGGGGTTGCTCTTCTTGGAGAATATCTTTGTGATGTTCTCTGTATTTCCTAGACTTGAATGTTGGCCTGCCTTGCTAGGTTGGGGAAGTTCGCCTGGATAATACCCTGAAGAGTGTTTTACAGCTTGGATTCATTCTCTTCGTCATATTCAGGTACACCTATCAAATGTAGATTAGGTCTTTTCACATAATCCCATATTTCTTGGAGGCTTTGTTCATTTCTTTTTACTTTTTTCTCTTTTTTTTACTCTTTTTTTCTCTAATCTTGCCTTCTCATTTTATTTCATTGAGTTGATCTTCAATCTCTGATATCCTTTCTTCTGCTTGGTCGATTTGGCTATTGAAACTTGTGTATGCTTCGCAAAGTTCTCGTGTTGTGTTTTACAGCTCCATCAATTCATTTATATTCTTCTCTAAGCTGTTTATTCTTGTTAGCATTTCATCAAACATTTTTTCAAGGTTCTTAGTTTCTTTGCTTTGGGTTAGAACATGATCTTTTAGCTCAGAGAGGTTTGTTATTACCCCCCTTCTGAAGCCTGTTTCTGTCAGTTCATCAGACTCATTCTCCATCCAGCCTTGTTCCCTTGCTGGTGAGGAGTTGTGATCCATTGGAGGAGGAGAAGCGTTCTGGTTTTGGGTATTTTCATCCTTTTTGCACTAGTTTCTTCCCATCTTTGTGGATTTATCTACCTGTGGGCTTTGTGGTTGGTGACTTTCAGTTGGGGTCTCTGAGTGGATGTCCCTTTTCTTTTGCTGATGAAGTTATTTCTTTCTGTTTCTTAGTTTTCCTTCTAACAGTCACACCCCCCTGCTGTAGGACTGCTGGAGGTCCACTCCAGACCCTGTTTGCCTGAGGATCACCTGCAGTGGCTGCAGAACAGTAAGGGTTGCTGCCAGTTTCTTCTGTTATCTTTGTCCCAGAAGGATACCAGCCAGATGTCAGCCTGAGCTCTCCTTTGTGAGGTGTCTCTTTGGTTATACAGGGGTCAGGGAGCTGCTTGAGGAGACAGTCTGTTCCTTATAGGAGCTCAAGTGCTGAGCTGTGAGCTCCATTGTTCTGTTCAGAGCCGCTGGGCAGGTACATTTAAATCTGCTGCAGCAGAACTCATAACTGCCTTTTTTCCCCCCCAGGTGCTCTGTCCCAGGAAGGTGGGGCTTTATTTATAAGTTCCTGTCATTCTGCTGCCTTTTTTTCAGATGGCCTGACCAGTGAGGAGGTAGCCTAGCACAGTCTGCCAGCAGAGGCGTTGCTGAGCTGCCGTGGGCTCTGCCCAGCTGTTGTGTTAACTTCCTTGCAGTTTTGTTTATAGGGGTATAATCAGAACTGCCTCGGTAATGGCGGTCTGCCTCAGTAATGGCAGACTGTCTCTGTAATAGTGGACTGCCTTGGTAATGGCGGATTGCCTCAGTAGTGGTGGACTGCCTTGGTAATGGCAGATGCCCTTCCCCCTGACAGAGCTGGACCATCCCAGGTCCAGCTGTGCTTGCTGTGAAACTCTCAGTCCAGAGCGTTTCAGATTGCTGGTCTTTGTGGGGGTGGGACCAGCTGAGCCAGATCACCTGGCTCCCTGTTTCAGCCCCTTTTATTCAGTTGAATGGGCAACTCTGTCTCCCAGGCATTCCAGTCGCCAGTGGAAACGGCACCCAGATTTGTGTGAGTTTTTGTACGGAGACCCACTGCGCTGGCTGAAACAGCCATGTTGGAGACTCATGGCACTTTTCCGCCCAGGAATCTCCTGGTCTGTGGGAAGTAAAAATTCGTTTGGAAATGCGGTGATCACCCACCCTCTGTATTTTTGCTGGGAATTGCAATCCAGAGCTATTCCTATTCGGCCATCTTGGATCCTCAACACTTTATTTTTAAATTATTATTAATTCTTAGAGACAGGGACTCATTCTGATTCTGTCACCCAGGCTAGAGTACAGTGGCACAGTCTGCTCATTGCAACCTTGAACTCTTGGGCTCAAGTGACCCTTTGCTTAAACCTTCCAACTACCCAGGACGAGAGGTGCATGCCACCACACTCATGTAATTTTTTTTTTTTTTTTTTTTTTTGTAAAGACAAGATCTTGCTATGTTGCCAAGGCTGGTAACATCTGGCCTCAAGTGATCCTCTCACCTTGGCCTCCCAAAGTGTTGGGATAATAGGCATGAGCCACTGTGCCCAGCCATTAAAGCAGAATACACATACCTCTCAATTACACACAGAAAATTATTCAGAATAGATTATGTTTTAGGCCACAATGTAAGTCTTAACAAATTTAGAAGACTAAAATCATCCCAAGTATCTTTTCTGATCACAGCGATATAAAACTAGAAATCATGATGGAACTCACTGTAGCGCAGCAAAGTGGTTGTGGCCAGATTGCCTCTCTAGATTCCTCCTCACTGGGCAGGGCATCTCTGAAAGAAAGGCAGCAGCCCCAGTCAAGGACTTATAGATAAAACTCCCATCTGCCTGGGACGGAGCACCTGGGGGAAGGGACAGCTGTGGGTGCAGCTTCAGCAGACAAACATTCCTGCCTACTGGCTCTGAAGAGAGCAGCAGATCTTCCAGCACAGTGCTCGAGCTCTGCTAAGAGACCAACTGCCTCCTCAAGTGGGTCCCTGACCCCTGTGTCTCCTGACTGGGAGACACCTCCCAGCAGGGGTCAACAGACATCTCATCGGGAGAGCTCCACTGGGCATCAGGCGGGTGCCCCTCTGAGACAAAGCTTCCAGAGGAAGGAACAGGCAGCAATTTTTGTTGTTCTGCAGCCTCCGCTGGTAATACCCAGGCAAACAGGATCTGGAATGGACCTCCAGCAAACTCCAGCAGACCTGCAGAAGAGGGGCCTGGTTGTTAGAAAAAAAAAAAAAGCTAACAAACAGAAAGCAGTAATATCAACCTAACAGAAAGGATGCCCACTCAAAAATCCTATCCAAAGGCCATCAGCATCAAAGATCAAAGGTAGATAAATCCGCAAAGATGAGGAAAACCAGCAAAAACAATCCAAAAACCAGAATGCCTCTTGTCCTCCAAATAATTGCAACTCCTCTCCAGCAAGGGCACAAAACTGGATAAACAATGAGTTTGATGAATTGACAGAAGTAGGCTTCAGAAGGTAAGTAATAACAAACTCTGAGCTAAAGGAGCATGTTTAGCCCAATGCAATGAAACTAAGAACCTTGATAATAGGTTACAGGAACTGCTAACTGGAATAACCAGTTTAGAGAAGAACATAAATTACCTCATGGGACGGAAAAACATAGCACAAGAACTTCAGGAAGCATATACAAGTATCAATAGCCAAATTGATCAAGTGGAAGAAAGGATATCAGAGATTAAAGATAAACTTAATGAAATAAAGTGTTAATACAAGATTAGAGAAAGAAAAATGAAAAGGAATAAACAAAGCCTCCAAGAAATATGGGATTATGTGAAAAGACAAATCTTGACTATTGGTGTACCTGAAAGTGACGGGGGAGAATGGAACCAAGTTGGAAAACACTCTTCAGGATATTATCCAGGAGAACTTCCCCAACCTATCAAGACAGGCCAACATTCAAATTCAGGAAATACAGAGAACACCACTAAGATACTCTTCGAGAAGAGCACCCGAGACAAATAATTGTCAGATTCTCCAAGGTTGAAAAGAAGGAAAAAATGTTAAAGGCAACCAGAGAGAAAGGTCAAGTTACTTACAAAGGGAAGTCTATCAGACTAACAGCAGATCTCTCTGCAGAAACCCTACAAGCCATAAGAAAGTGGGGGCCAATATTCAACATTCTTAAAGAAAAGAATGTTCAACCCAGAATTTCATATCCAGCCAAAATAAGCTTTATAAATGAAAAAGAAAAAAAAATCCTTTACAGACAAGAAAATGCTGAGGAATTTTGTCAGCACCAGGCCTGCACTACAAGAGCTCCTGAAGGAAGCACTAAACATGAAAAAGAACAATTGGTATCAACTGCTGCAAAAACATACCAAATTGTAAAGACCATCAGTGCTATGAAGAAAATGCATCAACTAACAGGCAAAATAACTAGCTAGTATCATAATGGCAGGATCAAATTCACACATGACAATATTAACCTTAAATGTAAATGGGCTAAAGGTCCCAATTAAAAGACACAGACTGGCAAGTTGGATAAAGAGTCAAGACCCATTAGTGTGCTTTATTCAGGAGATGCATCTCATGTGCAAAGACACCCATAGGCTCCAAATAAAGGGATGGAAAAATTAAAAAACAACAACAAAAAAGAAAAAACAAACAAACAAGGGATGGAGAAATATTTACCAAGCAAATGGAAAGCAAAAACAAAACAAAACAAACAAACAACCAAAAAGCAGGGGTTCCAATTCTAGTGTCTGATAAAACAGACTTTAAACCAACAAATATCAAAAGAGACAAAGAAGGGCATTACATAATGGTAAAGGGATCAATGCAACAAGAAGAGCTAACTATCCTAAATATATATGTACCCAATACAGGAGCACCAAGATTCATAAAGCAATTTCTTAGAGGCCTACAAAGAGACTTAGACTCCCACACAATAATAGTGGGAGACTTTAACACCCCATTGTCAATATTAGACTGATCAACAGGACAGTACATTAACAAAGATATTCAGGACTTGAACTCAGATCTGGACCAAGTAGACCTAATAGACATTTACAGAACTCTCCACCCCAAATCTATAGAAAATACATTCTTCTCAGCATCACACTGCATTTATTCTAAAATTGACCACATAATTGGAAGTAAAACACTCCTGAGCAAATGCAAAAGAACAGAAATCATAAGAAACAGTCTCTCAGACCACAGTTCAATCAAATTAGAACTCGGGATTCAGAAACTCACTCAAAACCACACAACTGCAAGGAAACTGAACAACCTGCTCCCGAATGACTACTGGATAAATAACGAAATAAGGCAGAAATAAATAAGTTCTTTGAAACCAATGAGAACAAAGACACAAAGTACCAGAATCTCTAGGACACAGCTAAAGCAGTGTTAAGAGGAAAATTTATAGCACTAAATGCCCATGTCAGAAAGTGAGAAAGATCTAAAATCAACACCCTAACATCACAATTAAAAGAACTAGAGAAGCAAAAGCAAAGAAATTAAAAAGCTAGCAGAAGACAAGAACTAACAAAGATCAGAGCAGAACTGAAGGAGATAGAGGCATGAAAACCCCTTCAAAAAATCAAATCCAGGAACTGGTTTTTTGAAAAGATTAACAGAATAGATAGACCACTAGCCAGACTAATAAACAAAGAAAGAAGAATCAAATAGATGTACTAAAAAATGATAAAGGAGATATCACCACTGATCCCACAGAAATACAAACTACCATCAGAAAAAACTATAAACACCTCTACACAAATGAACTAGAAATCTAGAAGAAATTGATAAATTCCTGGACACATACACCCTCCCAAGACTAAACCAGGAAGAAGCTGAATCCCTGAATAGACCAATAACAGGTTCTATAATTGAGGCATTAATTAACGGCCTACCAACCAAGAAAAACCCAGGACCAGACAGAATCACAGCCAAATTCGACATTGGGTAGAAAAAGGAGCTTGTACCATTCCTTCTGAAACTATTCCAAACAACAAAAGAGAGACTCCTTCCTAACTCATTTTATAAGGCCAGCATAATCCTGATACCAAAGCCTGGCAGAGATACAAAAAAAAAAAAGAAAATTTCAGGCCAATATCCCTGATGAACATTGATGCGAAAAATCCTCAATATAGTACTGGCAAACAGAATCTAGCAGCACATCAAAAAGCTTATCCACCATGATGAAGTTGGCTTCATCCCCTGGGGATGCATGGCTGGTTCAACATATAAAAATCGATAAATGTAAATCCATCACATAAACAGAACCAATGACAGAAACCACATGATTATCTCAATAGGTGCAGAAAAGGCCTTTGATAAAGCTCAACACCCCTTCATGCTAAAAATACTCAATAAACTAGGTACTGATGGAACATATCTAAAAATAATAAGAGTTATTTATGGCAAACTCATAGCCAATATCATACTGAATGGGCAAAAGCTGGAAGCATTCCCTTTGAAAACCGGCACAAGACAAGGATGCCCTTATCACCACTCCTATTCAACATAATATTGGAAGTTCTAGTCAGGGCAATCAGGCAAGAGAAAAATAAAAATAAAAAAGTATTCAAATAGGAAGAGAGGAAGTCAAATTGTCTCTGTTTGCAGATGACATGATTGTATATTTAGAAAACTCCATCATCTTAACTCAAAAACTCTTTAAGCTGATAAGCAACTTCAGCAAAGTCTCAGGATATAAAATCAGTGTGCAAAAATCACAGCCATTCCTGTACACCAGTAATAGACGAACAGAGAGCCAAATCATAACTGAACTCCCATTCACAATTGCTACAAAGAGAAAAAAAATACCTAGGAATACAACTTACAAGGGATGTAAAAAACCTCTCTAAGAAGAACTACAAACCACTGCTCAAGAAATTAGAGAGGACACAAACAAATGGAAAAAAAAAAATTCCATGCTCATGAATATGAAGAAACAATATAATGAAAATGGCCATGCTGCCCAAAGTAATTTATAGATTCAATGCTATTCCCCTCAAGCTACTGTTGTCTTTCTTCACAGAACTAGAAAAAGACTACCTTAAATTTCATATGGAACCAGAAAAGCTCTGATATAGCCAAGACAGTCCTAAGCAAAAAGAACAAAGCTGGAGGCATCATGCTACCTGACTTCAAACTACACTACAAGGTTACAGTAACCAAAACAGCACGATACTGGTACCAAAACAGATATATAGACCAATGGAGCAGAAAAGAAACCTCAGAAATAACACCACACCTCTACAACCATCTGATCTCTAGACAAACCTGACACAAAGAAGCAATGGAAAAAGGATTCTCTATTTAATAAATGGTGCTGGGAAAACTGGCTAGCCATATGCAGAAAACTGAAACTGGACCCCTTTTTACACCTTATACAAAAATTAACTCAAGATGGGTTAAATAGTTAAATGTAAAACTTAAAACCATAAAAACCCTAGAAGAAAACCTAGGCAATACCATTCAGGACATAGTCATGGCAAAGACTTCATGACTAAAACACCAATGCAATTGCATTATAGCCAAAATTGACAAATGGTTTCTAATCAAACTAAAGAGCTTCTTCTCAGCAAAATAAACTATCATCAGAGTGAACAGGCCACCTAGAGAATGGGAGAGAATGTTTGCAGTCTATCCATCTGATAAAGGTCTAATATCCAGATTCTACAAGGAACTTAAAGACATTTACAAGAAAAAAATAAACAACCACATCAAAAAGTGGGCGAAGGATATAAACAGACACTTATCAAAAGAAAGCATTTATGCGGCCAACAAACATGACAAACAGTGCGTCATCACTGGTCATTAGAGAAATGCAAATCAAAACCACAATGAGATACCATCTCAGGCCAGTTAGGATGGCAATCATTAAAAAGTCAGGAGACAACAGATGCTGGAGAGGACGTGGAGAAATAGGAATGCTTCTACCCTGTTGGTGGGAGTGTAAGTTAGTTCAACCATTGTGGAACACAGTGTGGCGATTCCTCAAGGATCTAGAACCAGAAATACCATTTGACCCAGCAGTCCCATTACTGGGTATATACCCAAAGGATATATCTTATAAAGACACATGCACACATATGTTTATGGCAGCACTATTTACAATAGCAAAGACTTGGAACCAACCCAAATCCCCATCAACGATAGACTGGATAAAGAAAATGTGGCACATATACAGCATGGAATACTATGCAGCTATAAAACAGAATGAGTTCATGTCCTCTGCATGGATGTAAATGAAGCTGGAAACCATCATCCTCAGCAAACTAACACAGGAACAGAAAACCAAACACCACATGTTCTCACTCATAAGTGGGAGCTGAACAATGAGAACACATGGACACAGGGAGGGGAACATCACACACCGGCGCCTGTCGTGGGGTGGCGGGTAAGGGAAGGGAGAGCATTAGGACAAATACCTAATGCATGTGGGGCTTAAAACCTAGATGGAGCGTTAATAGGTGCAGCAAACCACCATGGCACATGTATACCTATGTAACAAACCTGCACATTCTGCACATGTATCCCAGAACTTAAAGTAAAATAAAAATTAAAAAAAAATTTTTTTTAATATATATATTTTTATTGCATTTTAGGTTTGGGGGTACATGTGAAGAACATGCAAGATTGTTGCATAGGTACACACATGGCAGTGTGATTTGCTGCCTTCCTCCCCCATCACCTATATCTGGCATTTCTCCCCCATGCTATCGCTCCCCAACTCCCCACCCCCCCCACTGTCCCTCCCCTTTTTCCCCCAACAGACCCCAGTGTGTGATGCTCCCCTCCCTGTGTCCATGTGTTCGCATTGTTCAACACTCGCCTATGAGTGAAGTTTCAGGAAAAAAGTCAAAAAGTAACATGCTGGTGAGGTTGCGGAGAAAAGGGAACCCTTATACACTGTTGGTGGGAGTGTAAATTAGTTCAACTATTGTGGTAAACAGTATGGTGATTGCTCAAAGATCTAGAATCAGAACAACCATTCAACCCAGCAGTTCCATTACTGAGTATATATCCAGAGGAAGGAACAGAAAGCATTCTACCATAAAGATACATGCACATGAATGTTCACTGCAGCACTGTTTACAATAGCAAAGACATGGAATCAACCTAAATGCCCTTTAATGACAGACTGGATCAAGAAAATGTGGTACATATACACCATGGAATATTATGCAGCCATAAAAAAGAATGATATCATGTGTTTTGTGGGAATATAGATGGAACTGGAGGCTATCATCCTTTGCAAACTAATGCAGGAACAGAAAACCACATACCACATTTTCACTTGTAAGTAGAAGCTAAACAATAAGAACTTAAGAACACAAAGAAGGAAATGACAGACACTAGGGTCAGCTTGAGGGGGGGGAAGCTGGAAGGAGGGGAGAGGAGCAGAAAAGATAATTATTGGGTACTGGGCTTTCATGATATGTACAACATACACAAAAATCAAATCAAAATGGACTAAAGACTTATATCTAGGACCTCAAACTATGAAACTACTACAAGAAAATATTGGGGAAACTCTACAGGGCACTGCTCTGGGCAAAAACTTATGACACATGTTTATCTATGTAATAAACCTTCACATGTACTCCCCAAACCTAAAATTAAAACCAAAAAAAAGAAAAAAAATAGATTCCAAATTCATATTCTAAGGCTAACCTAATCCTGATAATACAACTTAATAGTAAAGCATATGTTATATGCTTTCATTTTAGCCTCTTCACCAGATAAACATGCTGGATCAGGTTAATATGGCCTCGGGTGCACTGGATGCAGCCAATGAACTGAAAATGTGTTATTTCCTATTCTGATCATAAAAGAGCCATCAGAAAAAATCTGCACTCATATAGCATGGACACAGATATTTATTTACAGGTTTGCCTCCAGGGCTATGTTAACTCACCTGCCTCTGGCGTAACATAATCTAAAAAAGGTCTAGACTGTTTGAACATACAGAAAACCTTCTTCGGATTCACTTCATGAGTATCATGCTGATGGGGCTGCACTGTTGGTTCACTGGAGATATTATTAAGAGATATGCATTCCAGGGCTAGGAAAGATTTGGGGACATGATACTTTATTAGAGTATTTAGGGGTATAAGGGTTAAAGCCATGGTGGGATATACCCTCTAAGTAAAGGCAAATTGCTTCATTTTGCATTCCCTATCACAAAGAAAAAGGTGGTGCCTGCTGTATTCCTCCATGGGTTGTTGAAGCAAACATTTCCACCTGTGACTACTACTCTGGCCCATATACTAGATAATAATGAAGTGGTCATCTTCGAATAGGGCCCAAAACAAGAAATGACCTTGCTGTGGGTCCAGGCTGTCCTGTGAAGGAGTTAAGGATATGCCACCCCCAAAATATGCCAAGTTGGCATATTGATTATTTCAAGCTGAAAGCACTTCAAAAACTGCATTTCCAAAAATAGCCATTTGACCTGCTGATTCCCAAATGTAGCAAACCATAAAAGTTCCATACAGATTAGGAGTTCAAGACCAGTCTGGCCAACATGGCAAAACCCTGTCTCTACTAAAAATACAAAAATTACTTTGGAAGGCCAAGGCAGGTGGATCACTTGAGGTCAGAAGTTCGAGACCAGCCTGGTCAACATGGTGAAACCCTGTCTCTACTGAAAAATACAAAAATTAGCCAGGCCATGGTAGTGCACATCTGTAATCCCAGGTACTCAGGAGGCTGAGGCAGGAGAATTAGAGAATTGCTTGAGCCCAGAAGGTAGAGGTTGCCGTGAACCAAGATTGTGCCACTGCACTCCAGCCTGGGCAGCAGAGCAAAACTCTGTCTCAAAAAAAAAAAAAAAAAAAAGAAAGAAAGAAAAAAAAAAGAAATCCAGGCGTGGTGGCACATGCCTATCATCCCAGCTACTCAGGACATTGAGGCATGAGAATTGCTTGAGCCTGGGAAGTGGAGGTTGTAGTGAGCTGAGTTCACATCACTGCACTCCAGCCTGGCTGACAGAGCGAGACTCTGTCTAAAAAAGAAAAAAAAAGTTCCATAGAGAAAGATGCTTTTCCTGTACTAGGACAAGACAATAACCCTATCACCAGAGACTGGAAATGATGCTGCAATGGACCTATACAAAGAAACGTAATAGCCCGTACCTTCTACTAGCTTTACCCCTCCCAGTATATATCCTAGCGACCTTCCTGGAATTACTGCCCTTGGCCTAGATCCCTTTGTCCTGTCATTTTTTCATAGATGTATTGTTCTTTGTCTAAAAAATATAAAAGCTTTCTGTTTTGGCCATTTCTTCAGATCTTCACTCTCTTGTGAGGATCCCCCCTGTACATGTAAAACATAATAAAACTTGTATCCTTTTCTCCTCTTAACCTGTCTTGTGTCAATATTGTTCCTAGACCCAGTGAGAGATGGGTGGAAGTGATCTGTAACATTCCCTACAAATTTTGGTGCCCAATGTGGGGCATCCTTCACTGCCTGGAACACTGCTTGCTCGAAACTGCTGCACCTGAAATCCTGGCCCTCTGACAAAAGGCTGGCAAAAGTAAGAATTCTTAACACTGTCAGTCTGCTGGATCTCTGCCTGTGGGAATCTCTGCCTGTAGTCAAGGTGAGAGTGGTAAGACTCTTTTCTTCCTCTTTCCCCCTCTAAATTTAGACTGGCAGGACAAAACATTTATGTGAACTAGTTTTGGGGGCAAAGTGACTTTGGTGTTTATGAGTAGTCTTGTTTTTCATTTGATCTTTCCCCCCGCCCCTGGAGTTAGTCTTTGCTTTCCTTTTGTCTTTTTGGGTAGTTTGTTGTAAGGTGGAAAATCATAAGAAGAATCTCATTTCATTTTGTTTTATGTCTTGAGAGGTTGGCTTTGTAACCAAGCGAGAATTTCTCTCTCTGGTCTCTGCCACTTGGGGAATATGATTGTCAAGTCACGTCTGGCAGCCAGCCAAAAGGCTGGGAACTTGAGATACAAAGTGACAAGCAGGATTCTCCCTGTCTGACTGTGCCAACTCTCAGGGGGGTTTCTCTTAAGAAGAAGCTCTGATTTATAAGGAGCTTTTGTTATCTCAACATTTGTTGCTTGGTTAGCGCAACATGGACGTCACAGATAATGACCTCCAGTTCCATCCATGTTGTTGCAAATGATGGTATTCTTTTCATGGCTGAATAGTACTCCATTGGGTATATGTTTTACATATACACAATGTAGAAAACCATAAAAGCTCCATAGAGACCAGGAGTTGTGTAATACATATACACAATGGAGTACTATTTTCCTTGTCCATTCATCTGCTGATGGACACTACCATGCTTCCAAATCTTGGCTATTATGAATAGTGCTGCAATAAACATGGGAGTGCAGACGTCTCTGGTATACTGATTTCATTTCCTTTGGCTAAATACCTACCAGTGGGATTAGTGGATTTTATGGTAACTCTACCTTCAGTTTTTTGAAGAACCTCCAAACTCTTCTCCATAGTGGTTGTACTAATTTACATTCCCACCAACAGTGTACAAGGGTTCCCTTTCCTCCACATCTTTGCCAGGATTTGTTATTGCCTGTCTTTTGGATAAAAGCCATTTTAACTGGGGTAAAAAGACATCTCATTATAGTTTCGATTTGCTGATGATCGATGATGTTGAGCATTTTTTCATATGCCTATTTGCCATTAGTATGTCTTCTTTCGAGAAAGGTTTATTCAGATGTTTTCCCCATTTTTTAAATTGAATTATTAGATTTTTTTCCCTACAGAGTTTTTTGAGCTCCTTATATATTCTAGTTATTAATCCCTTGTCATATGAGTGGTTTGAAAATATTTTCTCCCATTCTGTGGGTTGTCTCTTCATTTTGTTGATAGTTCCTTTCCTTTGCAGAAGTTTTTAACTTTATGTGATCCCATTTGTCCATTTTTGCTTGATTGCTTGTGCTTTTGGGGTATGACTCAATAAGTTTTTGCCCAGAGCAGTGTCCTGTAGAGTTTCCCCAATATTTTCTTGTAGTAGTTTCATAGTTTGAGGTCCTAGATATAAGTCTTTAGTCCATTTTGATTTGATTTTTGTGTGTGTTGAGCTATAGGGGGTCTAGTTTCATTCTTCTGCATATGTTCATCCAGTTTTCCTAGCACCATTTATCAACGGGACTGTCTTTTCCCCAACGTATGTTTTTGGCACCTTTGTCAAAAAATGAGTCCCTTGTAGATGTAGGTTTGCTTCTAGGTTTTCTCTTCCATTTCACTGGTGTATGCGACTCATTCTGAGTGCATCAGCAATGTCAGTGAGAACAGCTGAGAGAAATTCAGGCAGCAGAACTAGGACACTAGTGACTGCAGCAGGTGATGAGACAGCAAATGACAACTGCAGTGTGACCTTTAGCAAGTGACTGAGTTTAAGTTTTATCATCACTAAAATTCATTTATTCATTGAAAGCCTACTATGAGGCCAGACATGGTAGCTTACACCTGTAATCCCAACCCTTTGTGGGGCTGAGGAAGGAGGATTGCCTGAGGTGGATAGTTTTAGATCAGCCTGGGCAACACAGCAAGACCCTAGTGCTACAAAAAAAAAAAAAAATTAAAAAAAATAAAGCCAAGTTTGTGTTGGCAACTCTATACCTACTGGAGATAAAGCAGTGAACAAGAAGCAGTGGGACAGATGGCACAGCAAATGCAAAGACCTAAGCAAAACCAAATGTATTTGTTTGAGAAACAGAGAAAAGTTCAGTATAGATGCAAAGTAATGAATGAGGGAAGGGGTTGTGGTAGCATATAAGTTAGAGAGCTTGACAAAGGCCAGATTATTTGGTCTTAGAGGCAATGTTAAGAATATCGACTTTTTTCTACATGAGATGGAAATGACTGAAAGATTGAGATTGGGGCATGACATGGTCTGATTTACATTTTTGTAAGATAGCTCCAGCTGAAGGAAGAAGAGATGGAGAGATCGAGTGAGCAGCAGAAAAAAGCTTTCAGGAAGAATAATAGAAGTAGAGGCAGTACATACTGGTTTGTAATAAGCTGGTAGTATCAGAGATGATCAGATAGACTGTATTTTATACATAGCAACAACTATACTTTTGATGGGTTGAATGTAGAATGCCAGGGAAAGAATGGAATAAAAAACTGTTCTTAAGATTTTCTTTATCTTTTTTTCTTGTCTCTCCCACTGCGTCTTCCAAGCTTTTCATATGAACTAAGTAAACTGAGTTACTCAAGGAAGGGGAACAACTAAGGGAGGTATAAGTTTAGGGGTATAAGGATTAGAAACTCTCATTTTATCATAATTTAAGATGCCTGCTAGGCATCTAAATTTTGAGATGACAGGTGGGCAACTGGGCTACAGAATGTTGAAGCTCAGTGAAGAGACATGAGAGCTGGCATATTAATGGCATAACAGCCAGGGACTGAATTCGATTTCTTGAAAAGATAGTGTATATATACAGAAGAATCAAGAGTATCAATCAAAAAGGGCAGCAGAAGATGAAATAATTGTAAATGCATTGTGGATACCTGCTGTCATCAATAGCTGGGGTCAGCAGTGCAAATTTCTGCAAGAACTTGAAAATTAAAGAAATAATACTGCTATCAGGGCTCAACTTTAAAACCAAAATGTAATGGGCCAGAGCAGAGATATGCAATACCAAAGGCTGTGACTTCACTGTAATCTGTGTTATGCACTGTGTTGTACACCTGCCAAATTCATCTGCTGAAGTACCTCTAAATGTAACCATATTGGAGAAAAGGTCTTTAAAGATGTAAAAGTAAGTTAAAATATGGTCCTTAGGGTGGGCACTAATCTAATATGAATGGTGTCCTTTTTTCTTTTTTCGTGAGACGGTGTTTCCCTCTTGTTGCCGAGGCTGGAGTGCAATGGCGCCATCTCAGCTCACTGTAACCTCCACCTCCTGGGTTCACGCAGTTCTCTTGCCTCAGCCTCCCAAGTGGCTGGGACTACAGGCATGCGCCACCACGCCCAGCTAATTGTTCTATTTTTAGTAGAGATGAGGTTTCACCATGTTAGCCAGGATGGTCTCAATCTCCTGACCTGGTGATCTGCTCGCCTCGGCCTCCTAAAGTGCTGAGATTACAGGCATGAGCCACCGCACCTGGCCTGGTGTCCTTATAAGATGAGGAAATTTGGAAACAGACCTGTGCACACAGAGGAAAGACCACGTGAAGACAAAGGTAGAAGATGGCCATCTGCAAGCCAAGGAAAGAAGCGTCTGAGGAAACCAACTCTACCAGCACTTTGATCTTGGACTTCTAGACTTCACAGCTGTAAAAAAATAAATTTCCATGTTTTAGTCACCCAGTCTGTAGTATTAGTTACAGTTAACACTAACAAACTAATATAACCTGATTAAGTGTAATATTAATACAACAGAGTAAAAAAGTATGTCAATCAGAAAAGAGTTTCATCACCTAAGGAAGCATCCCTCAGGGATCCCATTTCCAGGAGGTCTTCTTTGCCTCTCCTTCATTATCTTCCTGGACTGCAGATATGATGGTTGAAGTTCCAAAATGCATCTTAGCATTTTGGACCATGAAGTAAAGGCTACACTCCAGGGGTGAGCCACTGAGCCCAGCCTGATTCCATAATTTTTCTCAATAGAATCTCATTTCCTCTGTCATTTGCTTTCCTACATATTAAAGCTCCCTCATTGTTTTTAAAATTTATTTACTTTTATTATTTTTTAACAGAGACGGGTCTTGCTCTGTTACCCAGGCTGGAGTGCAGTGCTTCAATCCTAGCTCACTGTAGCCTCTAACCCTTGAGCTCAAGTGATCCTCCTGCCTCAGCCTCCCGAGTAGCTGGGACTACTGGCATATCATCAACCCCAACTAGCTTCCTCATCCTTCCATTGTTACTGGAAAGCTGTCCTGATCCAGACCCCAAGAGACGGTTCTTGAACCTTGTGCAAGATAGAATTTGGGGCAAGTCCACAGAGTAAAGTGAAAGCAAGTTTATGAAGAAAGTAAAAGAATAAAGAATGGCTACGCTATAGGCAGAGCAGCCCAAAGGGCTGTGGCTTGGTTATTTTTATGGTTATTTCTTAATTATACGCTAAATAAGGGGGTGGCTTATTCATGAGTTTTAGGGGGAAACAAGTGGGCAATTTCTGGAACTGAGGGTTCCTCCCCCTTTTCAGACCATGTAGGGTAACTTCCTGACGTTGCCATGGCATTTGTAAACTGTCACGGTGCAGGTAGGAGTGTCTTTTAGTAAGCTAATGCATTATGATTAGCATATGATGAGCAGTGAGGACGACCAGAGGTCACTTTAATCACCATCTTGGTTTTGGTGGGTTTTGGCTGGTTTCTTTACCGCATTCTTTTATCAGCAAGGTCTTCATGACCTATACCTTGTGGTGACCTATCTCATCCGGTGACTAAGAATGCCTAACTTCCTGGGGATGCAGCCCAGTAGGTCTCAGCCTTATTTTACCCAGCCCTATTCAAGATGGAGTCACTCCAGTTTAAAAGCCTCCAACACCATTATTCCCATACTTCCATTAGAGAATAAAGGCAAATTCATATACCCCATCTCTCACTCTACTTATTACCAGTATTTCCTCAAGTGATACTTTTTTCTTTCACTGTCCTGTGTGTTTCTTTTGAAGCTGTGTGCTCAGATGAAAAGGATAATCTTTCCAGATACGGAGAGGGGATTCCCCCACCACCACCCCAACAGAGGTCTATAAGAAATCTTGTGTTTTTTCCTTACAAATCTCCTCATTGATGACTTCTTGATTTTTCCCACATTTCTATTTGATCTTTCTCTCTTTGACACTTACAATGTCATTTATTTAATTTAATTAATTTATTTATTTGAGATAGAGTCTCGCTCTGTTGCCCAGGATGGAGTGCAGTGGCGTGACTTCAGCATACTACAACCTCCGTTTCCCAGATTGAAGCGATTCTCCTGCCTCAGCCTCCCATGTAGCCGGGACTACAGGCCCACGCCAACATACTCTGCTAATTTTTTTGTATTTTTAGTAGAGATGGGGTTTCACTATGTTGGCCAGGCTTGTCTCAGACTTCTGACCTCAAGTGATCTGCCCACTTCGGCCTCCCAAAGTGCGGGGATTACAGGTGTGAGCTACTGCACCCTGGCCCCCGTGTGTTTTTTTTTTGTATTTTACTTTTTTCATTTATCATTCTCTGCCTTTTATAATGATAATTTTATTCACTCACCCAACCAACATGTAAGGAACCACCATCAATCCCTTTTTAAGATGGGGAAACAGAGTTCAGAGATGTTGGGTTCCTTGCTCAAAGATAGACAAGTGTAAGGGAATGGAATGGAAACTTGAGCTCAGTTCTTAAGGCATAATCTGTGTTCTTTCCACTATTTCATCTTAACTTCTCTCAGAGTGAGCAAATAAGAGGCTTTCCTGCCAAATCTGACCCCATCTCCTCCTGTTTTTCTGTTTGATAAACATGGTAGCTGCTGCTTTGGTGTTTTGTTTTGTTTTGCTTTTTTGTTTTTGTTTTTTTTTTTTGAGAGGGAGTTTTGCTCTTGCTGCCCAGGCTGGTGTGCAATGGTGGGTTCTTGGCTCACTGCAACCTCCACCTCTTGGGTTCAAGGATTTTCCTGCCTCAGCCTCCCAAGTAGCTGGGATTACAGGCCTGCACCATCACATCCAGCTAATTTTTTGTATTTTTAGCAGAGACAGGGTTTCTCCATTTTGGTCAGGCTGGTCTCAAACTCCCAACCTCAGGTGACCCACCTGCCTTGGCCTCCCAAAGTGCTGCTTTGGTTTTTACTCTGAATTTGAATGTCTTTATATTGGCCTTGCACATTCTAGTCCTCTAAGATCCCCACCAATCCTGTGGTCTAACTCCAGGTTGCTTCATAAGGTTGTTACCCTCCTGGCTCTTAAGGCTTTTGTGTTTTTGACCCCTGAAGTTTCATTCAAGTTCAGTTTCGAATGTCTCTTTCCAAAAGTCAGAAAGTCTGGGCTAAAGTCTAAGTCATGCGTTAACCTTATTGTAAGGGTTAAAAAATTAAGAAGATTGAATTTTCCTGCTTGCCAAAAAGGATGAGACATTCCCCCACCCCCTTTTCTTAAAAATTTTTCTTGAGCAAATTGTAATTATAATCCGTGTGTGTGTGTCTTTTTAAAAGCTAAATATCCAGATACAAATAAAAAAAATAAAATAAAAGCTAAATAAGCCTCTTGTCAGATAAAAACCAGGAATCTTTTTCTTAAGGTCCTGGGAGCCAACTCCTTGAAATGTAGGTATCAGGGTAGACAGTGCCCCTGTGTTCCACACCGCAGGAGTTAACCTAAGCGCCTTGCTCCAAGCCTTAAGTACCTGTTTGTCACAGAGATAACGTTTTACTTTTCCTTTGGATAAAGGCAACTAGCCAACACAGACGGCCACTCCAAGGGTAAACTACCAAAAAACTGAATACCAAACCATGTCGTTAACTCGTCTTCCACGAGTACATGCGTGTGCTCTGGCTACATAAAAGGTGAGATTTTTGTCTCTCTTTGCAATCTCATTAGTGGATTGCCTCTGACACCATTCCAGTCTGGTTCGATGCTTACAGAATAATACTTTTTTTCTTTTCTACATTTGCGGAGATTTTCTAGGAGGGCAGGAGATTTTATTTTATTTTTATTTTTTCTCGACAATATCAATTTATTTAGGTCCCCTACTTTTACTAGCCACCCCCTTTCCCACCTGCTTTCAATGGCAAATTAGAATGGTGACTTGCCCCTTACTCACCTCTTGCTTGACCTTGGGAACCGGTGAGAAACTGCAACCCGTTGGCGGTAAGAACCACGATTCCCAGCATTCCCAGCGCTCCGAGTCCTTTGAACTTCCTTTTCCGGCTCTCGAGGCTGCTGAAACCGAAAGTGCTGTGCTGTGGGCGCAACGCTGGGATTGATTCACCTTCACCTGCAGAACTCCAGCTGACCCAAGTAAGAAGCCAGGCAAGCTGTAAAACATGAACGGAAGAGTGGATTATTTGGTCACGGAGGAAGAAATCAATCTTACCAGAGGACCCTCAGGTATGTGCGGAACGGGCCATATCAGATAGTAGGGGATTAGAGGGTGTAATTGCCCACACCTCTGCTGCTGAGCCGGATTCACCTGGCCTCGGGGCAGGCAGGCCCCAACCTAGAGGTTTCCTGCAAAGCTTTGGGATGCTTAGAGAAAATATATTGAAATCCATCATTAGCCAGATACGGGTCTGAGGAGTCCACCTCAAAATCCAGGCGGGTGGCCACACATATATATAGTCAAGAAGGGGTTCTTTCTGCAAATCGTGCTAGAAAAGCCTTTTTTAAAGCCTGCTTTTTTTAGCCAGCTTACCTTGGACACCACATCCTTCCTCCGTTGCCTGTTCTATCCCTCCCCCTACGAGGGATCGTTTAGTAAAATGGGAGCATAAACGGTGTGGACTCTGAATGCATAGCCGTTTTCCTGCAGCTGGGAACCCTTCCTCGCTCCTTTCATTTCTGGGAAATTCATTTAGAGCGTCAACTAGAATGTTAAATCACTAAGAGCCCTTAGAAATCTTTTATTTACACAGGTTCTCAAACTTGGTTCTGCCACAAAATTACCCAGGGCTTTTTGGTTTTGCCTTTTATTTAAAAAATAAAAATAGTTAATTCCTATGTCCCATACAGGGACTTGGATTCAAAACGGGTGTGCGTGTGTGTGTGTGTTGTGTGTGTGTTTTTTTTAAATGAACACCTCATGTGATTTTGAGTAGCCAAACTGCTATCCTCTTCCTCCACTGAGGCTCTTCATTAAACCAGGCTCTTGACATTACTACATTCTGCCTTCTTTGGACTTTGTTGACTTTCCTTTACAGCTGTTTAGTTGATCGGTTAAGAGCTTTAGCTTTGGAATTACAGTATCTGGGTCCAAATCTTGTATCTCACCTCTTACTGGTTCTTTGGTACTTACTGGCTAACTTAAGTGATGTAAGCCTTAGTTTATCATCTCCAAAATGAGGATGGTTGTAAATACACTTCGTAGTGTTGTGAGAATGATGTAAAATGTTTACAACATTGCCTGACCCATGGTAGGCAGTATGTGTCTCCTATTGTTATTGTTAATGGATGAATGGCTAAACTGACACAGTAAATCCTACTAATACTGTATTCCAAGAGTCTCTAATAAATCATCAAGTACTGTGAGCTCCATCTCTGAAATGTTCCCAACATTCTTTCACTCCTATTTCCATTGCCACTACGTAGGGCAGCCCATCACCTTTTCTCATCTGCAGTTCTGCAGCAGCCTAATCATCATGGATAGATTATTCTTTATAAAATATGACTTTCAGAATTATCCATACTTTGTGTCTTCTCTTCTCTTCTTTTTTTTTTCTTTTTTTGAGACAGAGTCTCATTCTGTTGCCCAGGCTGGAGTGTAGTGGCACGACGTCAACTCACTGCAGCCTCTCTCTCCCAGGCTCAAGCGATCCTCCCACCTCAGCCTTTTGAGTAACTGGTACCACAGTTGTGCACTGCCACGTCTGGCTAATTTTTTTGCATTTTTAATAGAGACGATGTTTCACTATGTTGCCCAGGCTGGTCTCGAACTCCTGAGTTCAAATGATCCACCCACCTCAGCCTCCCAAAGTGCTGGGATTATAGGTGTGAGCCACTGCACCCAGCCTTCCTTTCTATTATAAAAAATTGGAAGTTGGTTTTACTTATTGGAATATAACTCATCACTAATATCATTATTATTTTTTTTTTAGAGATGAGGTCTCACTTTGTTGCCCAGGATGGTCTCGAACTCCTGGACTCAGGCAATCTTCCTGCCTTGGCCTCCCAAAGTGCTGGAATTACAGTCATGAGCCACCACGCCTGGCCTATCGCTAATCTTAATGGATTAATGTCATGCTCCGTATGTGCACCTAAACTTTAGTCAAAGGTTCATTCGAGTATGCCCAAGTTTCTTGGATTCATTTTTTTTGCTATTTTATATAAATTTCTCCTTCACTCACTGTTAATATTTATTGACTTTTGAGGTTAACATAGAAAGTTATTTTTAAACCAAAATCTGTTTTTCTGTACTTTTCATTCATTGGTATCTTGTTCTCTTAGGACCATTTAAAACAATGCTAGTTCCTTTTCTGATTGCTGTGCAAGTATTTAAAGGCTCTCTTTGTTCTGCTCCTGTTTTGTCTCTTTCTTCTTTAGCCTAAATATCTTCAGTTATTTTTTATTTTATTTTATTTATTTATTTATTTTTTTGAGACAGAGTCTCGTTCTGTCGTCAGGCTGGAGCACAGTGGCGCCATCTTGGCTTGCTGCAACCTCTACCTCCCGGGTTCAAGCGATTCTTCTGCCTCAGCCTCCCGAGTTGCTGGGGCTACAGGCACGTGCCACCACGCCCAGCTAAGTTTTGTATTTTTAATAGAGACGGGGTTTCACCATGTTGGCCAGGATGGTGTCGATATCCTGACCTTGTGATCCGTCCGCCTCGGCCCCCCAAAGTGCTGGGATTACAGGCGTGAGCCACCGCGCCCAGCTCTTCACTTATTTCATTACCTCTCGAGATGTTTTCGATTTTATTCTTGCCTTTTGTTTAAGAATGTAATGTACTTTGACATAGTCCTTTTGTTGTGGCATCCACAGTATTTTCAGATCTCCTGTCTAAAGCAGAGCAGAACCCTGATACTATCTCTTGTTCTAAACATGAAATTTTAAAATTCAATATAATGTCACTTCATCTTTTTTGGCATTTGCAATCATAAATTTCCTAGTGTTAGTATTTTCCCAAAACATTGGCATTGGCATTAGGACAAGCTTCAAGGACTATTTAAAGGGAATAATTATATGTAGCTAATATATTTCACCTAAAAATGGTTTGATTTCTGTATCATGTACGTATTACAAATGAATGTATTATTCACTCAGTGGCTTCCTAAACTTTCAGAAGCATTTCCATGTCTTAATCATATAAGTCAGTGAATTTACTGGGAGAGTAGAGCCACAAATTTAGGAATGAACTTGGGTGAAAACAGTCATTTGAAATTTGGTTGGTTCAGTTAACAAGGAAAGGTTTCAAGTTCATGTTTATCACTTATCAGAACTGGTTTTCTAGTATGTGATACTCTTCTTTTGAGAGTGTAATTCAGCTTTTCTTCGTGGTATCATCATGAAGATATATAGGGAAGAGACTGCGTCTCAAAATAACACTAGAAACAAAATACCACTAGAAACCAATCACTAGAAACTTCTACATAATTTTGGAAGTCCCATAAGTATCTTTCTTTCTATAGAAGAAATATGCAAATCCTCTAATTTTAAGGTTGCATTTCTTTTGTAGACAGCATTGTCACTCTTTGTCTTTGTACAGCTTTGTACTTAGGAACCTGATGGTTTAATCAGGTCCAAGAATGTGTATGCTATTGCCCATTTGTGTTCTGTCAGGGACAAGAATTGTGGATGTTTCCAGTGTCTGGGCCCATATTAAAAGGCACTTGAACCTGTTCTGTGTGATCTGCCCACTGCAAGGGAAGTAATGAAATCTCAGGGAACCTATGACAAAGTGAGTGAGGAGGCTAAAGAAACTTGACATGTATTAGGTTGGTGCAAATGTACCATTACTTTCTTTTTTCTTTTCTTTCTTTGCTTTTTTTTTTTTTTCTTCTGAGACGCAGTCATGCTCTGTCGCCAGGGTGGAATGCGGTGGCACCATCTTGGGTCACTGCAACCTCTGTCTCCCAGGTTCAAGCAATTCTCTTGCCTCTACCTCCTGGTTGCTGGGATTACAGACGTGTGCCACCGTGTCCGGCTAATTTTTGTATTTTTAGTAGAGACACAGTTTTACCGTGTTGACCAGGCTGGTCTTAAACTCCTGACCTCAAGTGATCCACCTGCCTCGGCCTCCCAAAATGTTGGGATTACAGGTGCGAGCCACCGCATAAGTACCACTACTTTCAATGGCAGAACCGCAGTTACTTTTGCACCAACCTAATAGCATGGAATCTCTCCTGTTGTCTGCTTTCTCCACTGTAAGGAGGATCTTGGGCTAGATGACTTCAGAGGTCTCTTCCATCTCCAAGGGTTCATAATTCTTTGCCCCATTCCACATGTTATTTTATGATTCCTACCATTTTGAGTTTTGTTTGTTTTCTTTTTGTTATTTGATTCCTGCCATTTTGGACTAATGGTATGAGCTGAAGAATTTCAAAGGCAGTGCTACAATCTAAAATGTCTTCAAGGGTTGAATAGTTTACCTTTTATCTTTTGTAGAATGCTGTTTTTCTTTTTTTGCTATAGGATTCCAATTTGATTATAGTGTCTAAGGCTCTCACTTTATCAAATTGAGAGTCTCTTAATGAGTCTTAAAACTCAGTTACTCTAAGAATTGTGACAAGACTTTTAGTATGTTTTTTTGCACTGCAACAGGTAAGAGATTGGCCATAAAGACAACCCGACTGTACACTGGTACTACTATTAGGATCTTTTTTCGGAGGCCTGAGACCTCAATGGGTTTCAGTAAGTTACTCCTGATATGCCATCTTTAAAGAGGGAAGAGAATATTTATTTTCTTACTTTCTTTAAAGGCCTTGGAGAAGATGATGGGTTGATGGCAGTGTTTTAATAATGAATGCTAAAGAAAGTATTGCCTTTCTGGTAGTGTGCTAGTTCATACACACACACACACACACACACACACACACACACACATTCTGAGCAATTCTCTTGCATATAGTCAAGTATATGCTATATATATACTATACATGCATACATACATACATACATACATACATACTCATTTAATCTTCACAGCAACCCGGAGTGGTAAATATTTAATCCACATTATTAGATTGGGAAATTACCTTAGAGAGGTCAAGGACTTGTCCAGTTTCTAATGCAGGTAAGTTTCAAAGGATTTTAACCCAGGCGTGTTAATTCTGCTCTACCATATACTACTTTCCACTGCAGTAGCCATGTTTAAGAAGTTGACTGCCAACCCTTCTCCTGACCTTTATTTTATTACATCATGCCTTATTCCCAGAAGCATGTGACGCATCTTAAATGACTATCATAACCTACAGTGGAAAGTTTTATAGTTTGCTCCTGATAGAGCTGAGGGCATATCAAGGTGAGTACCTAAAATCAAGATGCCCCATTAAGCTCTATCATTTAAGCCCTTGTAGACCTGTCATGAGCTTTAGGTTTAACGCTAACTGAAACTGTTGCTAATAATTTCCTGATCTGTTCCTTTCTTCATGTATCAAATAGATGTGAGACTAAATGCTATATCCTTGCCCTATTTTCTCTTGCTTACACAAAGTCTAGCTTTCATGGAATTTACAATCCAATAGAAATATGATGGTCACATATGAAAAATTAAATCTCAGTGCAAAGGTGCAGATAGTTAAGGAAAATGATGAGCAGGTAGTTAGTGGGAGGGCAAAGGAAGTGTGGAAAGGAGCATGGTAATCTGACCCTGTGTTGGAAAAGTTCAAGAATGCAGCTACTGCTGAGGACCATTAAAATGGTCAATTAAAAGAAGATGGGACTTGTGGGTCTTCTGGAATGGAAAGGCTTTAGGCTAAGGCCAGTGCCAGGGATGAGTATGGCCTAAGCAGTAATAGAGAAAAGAAAATGAGCAGAGCATATTCTGAGGTTAGTGAGTAAACCAGCCTGGATAGAAGGGAAGTTTCCTTTGGGAGATTCAAGAGAGAAGTAGCTCAGTAGTAACTGAGTAGGTGAAGATCAGATTATGGAGAGTCTTTAGTGTTAGTATGGAAACTTAACCTTTCTCTAACGCTCTGTCTGCATTCTTTCTACTTCCTAGTCATTAGTTGGGACTCAGTTCAAGAGTTAGCTCCTCCAGGAAGCCATCTTTATTTAGGATAGATGCTCTCTTATTGTCAGTATTATATACCATTTACACATTGCCTGTAATATATTGCCAAGCTAAGCACTTTATCTTGTCCCCTTCTAAAAAGGAAGAGATGAAACGGTTATTATCCCCATTTTAGAAATGAGGAAACCTTGACTTCTGCATCATACAACTCTTTAAGTGCAGATTTGGATCCAGGTCTGTGTGACTTAAAATTCCAAGCTCTGAACCACTATAAATAATTTTTTTCCACTCGCTTTCTCACTTATGTCTCCTCCTTATTCTACTTCACTTTGAGCTCTTCTAATTCAAAGAATGTATATTTTATTTCTTTCTTTTGTTTAACTTTTATTTTAGGTTCGGGGTACAGGTATAGGTTTGTTGTATAGGTATACAGTGTTGTGTGGATTTGTTATACAGATTATTTCATCACCCAGGTATTAAACCTGGTACCTGTTAGTTATTTTTCCTGATCTTCCTCTTTCCTCCCAGCCTCCACCCTAAGTAGGCCCCAGTATCTGTTGTTCCCCTCTATGTGTTCTTCTTATTTAGCTCCGACTTATAAGTGAGAACATGTGATATTTGGTTTTCTGTTCCTGTGTTAGTTTGCTAAGGGTAATGGCCTCCAGCTCCATCCATGTTCCTGTAAAGGGCATGATCTTTTTCTTTTTAGTGGCTGCATGGTATTCCATGGCGTATATTTACCACATTTTCTTTGTCCAGTCTACCATTGATGGGCATTTAGGTTGATTCCATGTCTTTGCTGTTGTGGATAGTGCACAGTGAACATACATATGCACATGTCTTTAATGTTTTTTAATGCTTTGTCTAGTGCATGACACACAGTGGTCAGTAAATGTTCATGAAATCATTGAGCAAACCGATAGATGTCAGTATAATATAATGGAATGTTTATTTATTTATTTATGACACAGGGTCTTACTTTGTCACCCAGGCTAGAGTGCAATGGCATGATCTTGGCTCACTGCAGCCTTGACCTCCTCCTGGGCGCAAGTGATTCTCCTGTCGCAGCCCCTCAAGTAGCTGGGACTACAGGCATGTACCACCACACCTGACTAATGTTTTTATTAGCTGTATTTTTCACAGAGACAGAGTTTCATCATGCTGCCCAGGCTGTTCTCAAACTCCTGAGCTCAAGTTATCCACATGCCTTGGCCTCCTAAAGTGCTAGGATTACTGGTGTGAGCCACCACGCCCAATGTACTTATTTATTTTTAGATAGGGTCTCGCTCTGTCACCCAGGCTGGAGTGCAGTGGCACTATGACAGTTCACTGCAACTTCAACCTCTTGAGCTCAAGTGATCCTCCTACCTCAGACCCCCACAGTGCTGGGATTCCAGGCGTGAGCCACTGTGCCTACCATAATGTCATGTTTTAAATAAAGAGAAGTAGTAACATGATCTGTTTCAGCTTTTGAAAAGTGCTAAACATGGTTCTTCACTAAATACAATTTGAGAAAGAGAGAATGAGGATGTATACATTGTATTATGTTGGACATGAAACTGGCTAAGATATCAGAAACAAGGAGAAGAAATAGGTGGAACACCTCTTGGAGAGAATCGAGTAAATGGAACAATTCTCTAAAGATTGCTTCAAGGATCAGTGTTAAGATCTTTTCAAAACAATACTTGAGAAAAACTGTACAATATAATATCTAGGAATTACTTTGGGGAAATAGGCAAGCTGATAGATGTTCAACTGTAGAAGCATTTTGTGAAACCATGTGACTAGGCAGAAAAGTGATCAATGATTACATTTGATAATTACACAATTATTTAGTGAGGGAAAAATAGGCAAACTATACTTAGTTGATAGAGTCGGAATTGCTGGTTTCAGAAGACTGAAAAATAAAGTAAAACTATTTTTTAAATGTTTTTAGCATTTATTATGTGCCTAAACTATGATTAGGAATCATGGATAGTAGAATAAAGAATAAGAAATGATCCCTATTTTTAAGATTTTTGCAGTTCAGGCCAGGCACAGTGGATGTTGCCTGTAATCTCAGCACTTTGGAAGATTGACAAGGAGGACTGCTTGAGCCCAGAAGTTCAAGACCAGCCTGGGCAACATAGCAAGACCCCCATCTCTACCAAAAAACAAAACAAAACATTAGCTGTGCTTGGTGGTGCATGCCTGTAGTCCTAGCTACTTGGGAGGCTGAAGTGGGAGAATTACTTAAGCCCAGGAGTTTGAAGTTTAAGGGTAATTATGATAAGCAGGTGCTAAGTACCCTGAAGAGGTAGCATAGCCAAAAGCTATAGACCTTCATAAGATATGTTTTATTTCTTATAGATTCAGACTTAGTGGACCATTATAGACAAAAGACTCAAGAAACTTAATAATGCCTTTAGACATTTTGGAAACAAATTAGATAATGTCCTTCTTCCCTTTTACAAAACTTGGTGTATTCATGCTTGCTGCAATTTGCAGTTTACCATGTCAGATAAGAAACAGTAGAGTAAGACAAAGTTGAAAAGAGGACACTGGCAAGTATCTGGGAAAGGGAGAGCATACGGATTGTAATATGAGGGAAAACCGAAGAGACGGAAATATTTTATTTTGGAAAACAAGGGAACATATAGAAGCATGATCTAGTGGAGACCAGGCATATACTTTCAGTGCTTGAGCAAGGGCTTGTTATAGAGTAAGAGAAAAAGGATGCCTACCTAGATATTTGAAAGAGAATTTTAGGAGCAATAAAAGAGGTCCCAGTGTATGTCCTGGTGGGTACTGCCTGAAACCTATGTGGTATGGCATATTCTTTTTGCCACTATTAGATGGAGCACCAAGTTGGGGAGGGGCCAACTGTGGGCATGATACATTGCTTTTTGTTGTTGCACCATCTGTCTGTTCCTTTGAAGTAAAAAACTTTCCCTCTTTCTCTTCTTATTTGTCAATGCATATTTGTTGCTATCTTTTAGGGGAGGTAACAATAAGTATTTATCTTGAGACCAGAGAGTTTCTCCAGAGAATTTAAGTTTTGGATGAAAAGATGCCTATTTAACCTCCTGAGTTGCTCATTTGAATCATTAATTCATCTTTTTGTCAATCCACACATATTTATTGAGCAACTACTGTGGGAAAAGCTTGTGTGCTAGGCACTGTGGATACAACAGAGAATTGCATTTTAGTATAATTGCAGTGAGCAGCAGAGCATAGTGTTTAAAGAGCCAGAATGAGGCTGGGCGCAGTGGCTCATGCCTATAATCCTAGCACTTTGGGAGGTCAAGGTGGGTGGATCACCTGAGGTCATGAGTTCAAGACCAGCCTGGCCAACATGGTGAAACCCCATATCTATTAAAAATACAAAAATTAGCCGGGCGTAGTGGTGGGCACCTGTATTCCCAGCTACTTGGGAGGCAGAGGCAGGAGAATTGCTTGAACCTAGAAGGTGAAGGTTGCAGCGAGCTGAGATTGTGCCACTGCACTCCAGCCTGGGTGAGAGCAAGATTCAGTCTCAAAAAAAAAAAAGCCAGAATGCTTGAATTCAAATCCCTACTCTATCACTCACTAATTGTGTGACCTTGTGCAAGTCACCTCACTTCTTGTCTGCCCCAGTTTCCTCAGCTATAGATGAGAGTATTCTTAGAGTCTACTTACAGAGTTGTGAGGATTAAATGATTTTTTTTTCTGAGACGGAGTTTCGTCTTGTTGCCCAGGCTGGAGTACAGTGGTGCGGTCTCAGCTTACTGCAATGTCCACCTCCTGGGTTCAAGCAATTCTCCTGCTTCAGCCTCCCAAGTAGCTGGGATTACAGGCACCCGCCACCAAGCCCGGCTAATTTTTTTGTATTTTCAGTAGAGAAGAGGTTTTCTGGGATTACAGGCATGAGCCACTGTGCCCAGCCGATTTTTGTTTCATAAATACATTTGTAGTGATGATTCTGTACCAGGTACTGTCCTAAGCACTTTACCACAAAACAACTCATTTAATTCACTGAAGTACTTTCATGGTACTGCTATGTGGAGAGTAGACTTTATGGGGCAAGAGTTGAGTCATCCAGGAAGGGTAGGGTAAGCTGTGTCAGCAATTTCAGGGATATGGGGCTTCTATTTCTATTTTTCCCTCCTTTTATGCCTTAGTTTATAAAAAACCCTTTTACTGCAATAGTCCTGTCCAAACAAACAAAAAACCTGGTAGAAGCTCCCAGAAACATTTTTAACCTTACAAGATTTCCCTAGAACTAGAAACGTTAGAAATTCCTGACCTAAGTGTAATTTTCAATTCCAGTAACAGTCAGTTAACACCAGTTGGGCTCTGTGTATGTACTAGGTATTACATTGGCACATGAGGTACAAAAATGAATACAAGCTAATTACTTTGTCTACTAGGAATGAATTTTGCAGTAGAGTAATGAGATAATTAAACAAGTAATTTCATGTTTTCAGGCAAAGGGAAGAGACATCCAAAGTCATGGAGATAAGCAGTAGCTGTGGGTGGGGATGATAGGGTGAAAAGCAAGGAGATAGCAAATACTAGATTTTGTTTACTGCATAATGCAAAGTAGAGAATGTCCAAAGATATCTAGAAAGGAGATTATGGGGATTTAGAGTTTAAACTTCATCTTCTACATTTTTTTTTAACTTTCATTTAATCTTGGTGATATACTTAGAATTTCTTTAGAAATCATTTTATCATATTTGCATAGGAAATAGTAGAAAAAGTCTACTGTAAGGAGGATACTATAACTTTTATTTTTGCTTAATTATCATGAAATTGGTACTTTGAGAAACTTTAGCCTTTTATTATTGACTGATATTAAGTTAGTGCAGAAGTAATTGTGGTTTTTGCTATTAAAAAAACCCACAATTATTTTTGCGCCAACCTAGTAAGTAGGAGTCAGTAATAAATGTTTAGAATAATCACCAGGTTCATCTCAACTTTAATGAGGTGTGATTCACATTCAATGAAGTACAAGTGTAATCACCCAATAGGTTCCTTATATATATATATATATATATATATATTTTTTTTTTTTTTTTTTTTTTGCATTTTAGGTTTTGGGGTACATGTGAAGAACATGCAAGAATGTTGCATGGGTATACACATGGCAGTGTGATTTGCTGCCTTCCTCCCCCATCACCTATATGTGGCATTTCTCCCCATGCTATCTCTCCCCCAACTCCCCATCCCCCGCTGTCCCTCCCCATTTCCCCCTGACAGACCCCAGTGTGTGGTGCTCCCCCCCCTCCCTGTGTCCATGTGTTCTCATTGTTCAACACCCACCTATGAGTGAGAACATGCAGTGTTTGATTTTCTGTTCTTGTGTCAGTTTGCTGAGAATGATGATTTCCAGATTCATCCATGTCCCTACAAAGGACACGAACTCATCGTTTTTGATGGCTGCATAATATTCCATGGTGTATATGTGCCACATTTTCCCTGTCCAGTCTGTCATCGATGGGCATTTGGGTTGGTTCCAAGTCTTTGCTATTGTAAACTGTGCTGCAATGAACATTCATGTGCATGTGTCCTTATAGTAGAACGATTTATAATCCTTTGGATATATACCCAGTAATGTGATTGCTGGGTCAAATGGAATTTGTATTTCTAGGTCCTTGAGGAATCGCCACACTGTCTTCCACAATGGTTGAACTAATTTACACTTCCACCAACAGTGTAAAAGTGTTCCTATTTCTCCACATCCTCTCCAGCATCTGTTGTCTCCCGATTTTTTAATGATCGCCATCCTAACTGGCGTGAGATGGTATTTCAATGTAGTTTTGATTTGCATTTCTCTAATGACCCGTGATGATGAGCATTTTTTCATATGTTTGTTGGCTTCATGTATGTCTTCTTTTGTAAAGTGTCTGTTCATATCCTTCACCCACTTTTGAATGGGCTTGTTTGTTTTTTTCTTGTAAATCTGTTTTAGTTCTTTGCAGATTCTGGATATCAGCCCTTTGTCAGATGGGTAGACTGCAAAATTTTTTTCCCATTCTGTTGGTTGCCGATTCACTCTAATGACTGTTTCTTTTGCCCTGCAGAAGCTGTGGAGTTTAATTAGGTCCCATTTGTCTATTTTGGCTTTTGTTGCCAGTGCTTTTGGTGTTTTGGTAACGAAGTCCTTGCCTACGCCCCCAATAGGTTCTTTTTGCTTGCTGCCTAGACTGAACCAATTTATCAAGACAGGGGAATTGCAACAGAGAAAGTTTCATTCACACAGAGGTGGCTGTACAGGAGACTGGAGTTTTATTATCAGTCTCCCTGAAAAGTCAGGGATCAGGGTTTTTAAGGATAATTTGGCAGGTGGAGGGTTGGAAAGTGGGGAGCACTGATTGGTCAGGTCAGAGATGAAATCACAGGGAAGCTGTCCTCTTCTACTTTGCCATTTCCTGGATGGGGACCACAAAGACTGGATGAGCCAGTTTATAGATCTTGGTGGTGCTGCCTGATCCATCAAGTTCAGGGTCTGCAAAATATCACAAGCACTGATCTTAGGTTTTATAATAGTGATGTTATCCCCAGGAGCAATTTGGAGAAGTTCAAAATCTTGCAGCCTCCAGCTGCATGACTCCTAAATCAGAATTTCTAATCTTGTGGCTAATTTGTTACTCCTTCAAAGGGAGCATAGTCCCCCAAGCAAGAAGGGGCTTTATTTCAGCAAAGGGCTGTTATGGATGTTAGCTACCCTGCCTGGCCTCAAGTTATTTCTTTGTTAATGGTTTCCACAGCCTATGAAACCCTGAAATTACCTACATGCATATTTTGCTGATCAAAAGACACAGCTATTTTCATTAAACCAACAAAGTAGTCTTATTTTAGTAATGTGAACTAAATGGCTTTTGAGTTACTTTCTATATTTCTGATAAAATACTTGATTTACCTGCATACTTGTTAAGCCATTTTGTTACTGGAAAGGGGTCCCAATCCACACCCGAAGAGAGGGTTCTTGAATCTCACAGAAAAAAGAATTTGAGGGGAGTTCATAAAGTGAAAGCAAGTTGATTAAGAAAGTAAATGAATAAAAAAATGGCTACTCCATAGAGCAGCCCTGAGGGTTGCTGGTTGCCCATTTTTATGGTTATTTCTTGATTATATGCTAAACAAGGGGGTGGACTATTTATGCCTCCCCTTTTTAGACCGTATAGGGTAATTTCCTGACATTGCTGTGGCATTTGTACACCGTCATGGCACTGGTGGGGAGTGCAGCAGTGAACCAGACGTCACTCTCGTCACCATCTTGGTTTTGGTGGGTTTTGGCTGGCTTCTTTACTGCAACTTGTTTAATCAGCAAGGTTTTTATGACCTGTATCTTGGGCCAACCTTCTTTTCATCCTGTGACTAAGAATCCCTTAACTTGCTGGGAACGCAGCCCAGCAGGTCTTAGCCTTATTTTACCTAGTCCCTATTCAAGATGGAGTTGCTCTGGTTTAAAGGCTTCTGACAAGTTCGTTAGAGTGTTTTCATATGTTTTGGTAGTGAAATATCATGTATACATGACACATAACCATAGAGACATACAGACACGGAGACAGAAGCAGATCTTGTAGCTTTATAAGATTCTTCGTTTGCTAGTTTGCAAATAATCTCTCCCTGTTTAGACTACCAGTTCCTTGACTACCTATTCCATTGCCCTAAATGGTTGGTAGCTAGGTAACCCTAAATTGTAAAGACATTACTCTTAGGTGAAAATTTACACCCCAGAGGCACAGAACTTACATCTAAATACCATTATTTGCTGAAGCAAAAAGAATCAGTGAAGACAAGATTGCCAGGAAAAGTATCTTTAAACGTAGATAATGTTTGTTATGTAAATTTTAAGCCAGTGTCTTTCCCATTGTAAAAATTTTTAACTGCTTGGGCATAGGGGGTCACCCTTACAAATAGAGATTTCCTTTATAGATGTAAATTTATTTTACATGGAGTTTCAAAGTAGCCAGCTAAGTGCCAGAAAGTTGTATTTCAGAGACTAATCTTGTTAGATACTTAGCTCATTTCTTGATTAGATTACTGACTTCAAGGTGGAGCACTTTCATGAATGTGATCAGGAAATTATTTGCAGTTTCCAGGGCCTAACATATATACATTTAAATTTTTTTTTTTTTTTTTTTTTTTTTTTAAGGCAGGCTCTCATTATGTTACCCAGGCTGGTCTTGAATTCCTGGACCGAAGGGGTCCTTCCACCTTAGCCTCCCTAGGGACTACAGTTGCGCCACCTGTTGTCCCAGTGAGGACTGCCTCAGGGCCTGATATTAAATGTCTGAAAACCAGGCACATCTGGAAGGCAGTGCATCTGAATCTTTAAAAATCAAGGAAACCACTTTACTGTGAATCTTGGTCTCCACACAGAGCAAAATGCCATGTTATCAGGCCACACAAACGTCCACAGTGCACCTCACTACACAGATATTTCTCTAAGTGATTAAACCACACCTTTCTTACCTGAATGTGTAAAAAAATGAGTAGCCGCCTGTAGTAACCACCATTCACCATAAACAACTGCTGTTAGTCACCTCCAATACTGCAGCTCTTGTCAGTGACTTACCAGCCATAACATACACAAAGGTCAAGTTCTCTCTCACAGTATAGAGTAATCTCTGGTACCCTCAAAAGCCAAAAAGATCAAGTAATGCAGTATGGAAGAGAGCAGAGTTTTAGACCTGAGAGGAACCTGTCCATGACTTTTCAGACTCTGAGACAGAATACCCCCAAAATGGGGTGAATGGTGTGTTTTTTCTGTGTTCCTTGAGGGCTCTGAGTCTCCTTTAGATTTCTTCCTGTGGTATCAAAATAGCAAAAAGGAAGGAAGAGCAGAGTGGAAAGAAATAGAACAAGTTTAGCCAGGAACAGTGGCTCATGCCTGTAATCCTAACTCTTTGGGAGGCAGAGGTGGGAGGATCACTTGAGCGCAGGAGTTTGAGACCAGCCTAGAATCACTTGAGCCTGGGAGATTGAGGCTCCAGTGAACTGTGCCACTGCACTCCAGCCTGGGCAACAGAGCAAGAGCCTGGAGATTTTAAACTTTGTGAAATGTGAAAAGCCAGTGAAGTTTTGTATTTTTAGCAAAAATTATGCCAGCAAGATTGGAAACAGAGGACTCAAGGGATCAAACATATTTAAAAAGGGATCTCAGTTGATTAAAAAACTGCCAAGAACCAGGATCCAAGCAAGGAAAAAAGCAGAAAGGCCTTTCCCCCCATAAAAGATAGCCTAAATATTACTTTTAATTAAGCTTTTGTTCTTTTATTTAAAAAAATGTTAAAGAGTCAGGGTCTCACTATGTTGTCCAGGCTGGTCTCAAACTCCTGGCCTGAAGTGATCTTCTCTCCACGGCCTCCCAAAGTGCTAGGATTACAGGTGTGAGCTGCCATGCCCAGCCCTAATTAAGCTGACTTCTGACCAGAGAACTCTAAAAAATCAACTTTTCAAATCTCTTATTATCAGATTTTAACCAAGACAGTTATAAGGTAGGTCTCTCATTCAGTTTGTATGGTTCTAAAACCAGCTTTTTTCCTTCCACTTGTGCTTGCAAATGAATTATTTTATGCATTTCAGAGGATCCCTATTTTGTCTGTTGCTACTTATGGCCATCCCAAGTTAGGTGGGTCTACTTTCCTAGATATTTACAAGAGGATGTCCCATAAGTGTTATGTATAAATCAAGCTGGTGTTTCTAAAAAGAGCAGTTGGATTTTGAAGCTGAATTTTTCATAATTTATGAACTTTTCAAAAGTGACCAAGGCTGGGAATGTGTTTAGGGTAAAAGTGTACTGACAGCCTCTAACCACCAGGTGGCAGCAGAGTGCTCAGGGTGTGGGGTAGAGACCTGTTCTATTGTATCTGTCTGACAAAGAGAGGATCCCTAAAATGTAGAACTCACCCTCATGCACTTTTCAGTTAGGAACTAACAGGGATTAGTCATAAATGAAAGGCTAAGTCTGAATTTTCAAGTAATAGAAAACAGCTGCAGTCTTAAAAGCATGCTACATAAAATGAATCCAGTAGTGCCTAACTGGCTGTCCTTTAACCACTCTGCTATGATGCAGAGGCTTGACCTGAACCACCAGTCCTGAGCCTGAGGCAGATAAAAGGCAGTTCTCTGCAGAGCTCTTTACTGGAATGTCCTGTCCAAAGATAGACACCTAAGCCTTTGCACTTAAAGGAAAAGAGAGGGTTTGAAAAACTGCCCAAATAAAGTCTTAGACCTTCAACCAAAGAGTGGAAGGTCCAAATTCATGAGAACTCATGTGAAACATCCGATGGGTCTTTTGAAGACAGAACCTCCCTGCTGGTACCAAGAGCCACTTTTAGAGAGAGACACTCGGTGGTCAGGGGAGAGTTATTCTGAATCCTGCACCTTACATGAGATATGTTAACTTAAAAGGAGGAAGCTGAGGCAAAATTAATGTAAGTTAGGGAGTTTATTTGGGCCAGGCTAGAGGATTGCAACCTGGGGTTGTAGATTAAATTTGCCCGAATAAACAAGAGGAGGTCTCTCATTCAGTTTGTATGGTTCTTGTGCTTGCAAATGAATTATTGTATACATTTCAGAGGATTCTACTAGCAAGTTGCAAGTAGGTTTTAAAGGAAAAGAAGAAGCAGTTCCTAATTTGTTTACCAATAATTTACTTCAAGTAATATAAGCTATTAGTTGGCTATACATTGTTTTTTGTCTCACAAATTCTAGGAACTTCAAGATAATGGGTGAGGCAGCTATTCGGGAACAAATGACTTTAAACAGTAGCCCCCAGGCATGGGTGTGATGGACATGATTGAAGTCCCCTACTCATGTCTCTCTGCCTAACATGGCTTAGACTGCTCTGAGCTATTTTCTTTTCTCAGTTGTCACACGTAAGTTTTTTCAGATATATCTTATTTTTTCAGATATATTGTCCCATAGATATCTGAGGCCCTATTCTTTTTCTCTGTTTTTAAATTTGAACTTTTCTGCGCATCTGCCTTCCTGTGCCCTCCAATCTGTTGTTAAGCTTATTCGGTGAATGTTTCACTTGTTATTGTACTTCTCATTTTCAGTTTTGGTATTTCCATTTGGTTCTATTTGTTCCTTTTCTGTTCACCCATTAGGAATATATTTTATGTACATCTTTTAAAAAATTATATATATATATTTTTAATAGACATAGGGTCTCCCTCTCTGCTAGGAGCTGAACACTCATCAGGACACCCTGGATGTGGAAAGGAGCTGCCCCAGGCAGGTCCCCTCTGAGGGGGGACAGAACCTCTGTTCTGTCGCTCAGTAAAGCTTCCCTTTGTCTTGCTCACCCTGTGCTTGTCTGTGTACCTCATTCTTCCTGGTTGCTGGACAAGAACTCAGGATCCACCGAATGACGAGGCTAGAAGAGCTGTAACACAATCAGGGGCTGAGACACGCCCCTCCTCGCCACGTTGTGGGTGAAGAGAAGGAGAGAAGAGCTGCAACCCTGCATGGATCCAAGACCTGGGAGCTCCCTGACCCATGGCTGTTACTTCCTCCTTGGGGCCCTGCAGTTCCTGGCATCTCCAAGCTTCCAGGTGCCATCGTGTTCCCCAGTACCTGCTGTAGAAGCTGCTTGCACTATGCCTGGTCCAGCTGTAGCCTTGCAGAGAGCTGGCACCTGGAGCTGCCTGCCCTGCTGCAGCAGCCACAAATAGGTCTCCTGCCAGAAAAGTGACACTCCAAAGTTCCCGTAACCAAACATAGTGCCAAAATGTATCAAGCAAATGTTGAAAAACTGATCCAAAGAAGTAGACCGTCTCATAATAATTGTTAGACTTTAGTATCCTCATTTTCAGTAACGGATAGGACAACAAACAGAAAATCAATAAGGAAATAGAGGATTTGAACAATACAATAAATAAATTAGACCTAACAGACATCATCAAATAACAGCAGAGTACACATTTTTAACATACAGTGTTTTGAAAACTGTATATTCACATGCAAAAGTGTGTGAAAGTTGGATTTTTGCCTTAATGTGTTGTACAAAAATTAACTAGAAATTTATTAAATACCTAAATGTAAGAGCTAAAACTATAAAACTCTTGGAAGAATGGAAAAAGTGTCAATACCTTGGATTTGGCTATCATTTCTTGGATGTAATACCAAAAGCACAGGCAATGAAACAAAAAATAAACTGGGCTTTATTAAAAGTAAAAATTTTTGTGTTTCAAAGGACACTAGGAGGAGAGTTAAAGATAACCTACAGAATGGGAGGTGATATTTACTAATTATATATTTGCTAAGAAGTTAATATCCAGCATATATAAAGAACTTTTACAACTTAGTGACAGAAAACAAACCAATTCAAAAATGAGCAAAGGACCTGAGTAGACATTTCTCCAAAGAAGATACTACAGATGGCCAGAGGCCAATAAGCACATGAAAAAGCTATTTAACATCACTAGCTATTAGGGAAATGCAAATCAAAACCACAACTGGTTACCACTTCATACCCATTAGGATGACTGTTTTGTATACATATATATGTATATGTATATACATACATACACACATAGCATTGGGATAGCTGTGTATTGCTTATGAGAATGTAAAATGGTACAGCCATTTTACAGGAAGGGGCCGGCACGGTGGCTTACGCCTATAATCCCAGCACTTAGGGAGGCTGAGGAGAATGGATCATGAGGTCAAGAGATCGAGACCATCCCGGCCAACATGGTGAAAACCCGTCTCTACTAAAAATACAAAAATTAGCTGGGCGTAGTGGTGTGAACCTGTAATCCCAGCTACTCGGGAGGCTGAGGCAGGAGAATCGCTTAAACCCAGGAGGCAGAGGTTGCAGTGAGCCGAGATCGCACCACTGCACTTCATCCTGGCAACAGAGCAAGACCTGTCTCAAGAATTGGAAGAAGGAACTCAAAACAGATGCTTGTACACCAATGTTCATAGCATCCAAAATGTGGAAACAACACAAATATCCACTGACAGATGAATAGGTAAAAAAAATGTGGTGTGTACATACAATGGACTATAATTCGGCCTTAAAAAAAAGAATGAAATTCTGAAATGTGCTACAACATGAATGAACCTTGAAGACATTATGCTAGGCAAAATAAACACACAGAATAACAAGTATTATGTGATTCTACTTATATGGGATACCTAGAATACACAAATTAATATAAACAGAAAGTATAACATGTTGTCGGTTGGGGGGAGGGGAGAATAAGGAGCTATTTTTTAGTGTATATAGAGTTTTTATTTGAAGAAAAAGTTCCAGATATAGGTGGCAGTGATGATTGTACAACATTGTGAAGGTATTCAATGCTACTGAATTATGCATTTAAAAATGGGTAAAATACTAAATTTTATGTTGTTTATTTTACCATAATATAGATAAAGACAGATGGGGGGTTGTGTATCCAGTGTATCCAGTGGAGTTTGATTGATGTCTGGGGGAAGACTAGTGGGATTGATCTTGGGATAGAAAAAGCCTCCAGGTAACTCCAGGTAGATAGAGGGAATATAGGGTGTTTGTTAATCTAGTCTTCATAACTCAACAAGTAGCTGTAATGCTTGCTGTTAATGCCCTATTTTGTTTCATTTGAATTATGTCCAGAATTGTTATTTCTAGAATAACAAGTTAACACTGGTCATTTACTTTATAACTTTTAGATTTCGTAGATAAGAATCTGAATGAAATGAAGGGTTTTTCCTTTTCTGGTCTGAAGGTAAACAGTAGGAACCTTGACTAGGGTAACAGAACTCTATAGTGGTGAATTCTTCCTCTAGAGTATATTACCCTTAGGGACTGTTCTACAACCATTATCCCAGCATTGCTTATTCAGAGCCATCCTGGAGACCAGTTAGCTCCTAAGATAGCCAGCAATACTTAGAAGACTATTATTTTTCCTAAAGCAGTTTATGTTTTCTGCAAAGATGTATTGTAGCAAAATGGTTAAAAATTCATGCTTTGGAATCACACAGCCTGACTTAGAGTCTTGACTTTTCAAAGAGCTGTGTGACCTTTTCATAAAGTTGCTTAATCTGTCCATGCCTCACCTTTTAAAGTCTTCTTTGAAAAATGAGTACTTGTGTTTGTCAAGAAGATTAAATGAGATAATATATATCAAGTACATAGCATCTTATTTGGTACATAGTAAAATCTTAGTAAACATTAGCTGTTGCATCTGCCATTGCTCTTATAAACAGGCTCAGGGTCCAGACCTATAGTCAGGAATTCAAAAGAAGGTATTTCTTGTTTAACTTTCCAAGGCTCTTCTATTAGGTACACTTTGTTTCTCCCTTAAGCCTATGCTGGTGTCATTCTTATGCCACCTTTACTATTTTGCAGTTAGACTGCTCATCTAAATTAGATACCCAGCAACCTATTTTAATCTTGCCATATTTTAAAATTTATTGGTAAATTATAACCAGAGTTCACTAAGCTCTTCATTTACTTACAAAAAAAAAGTTGATTCTCAGTCTTTTTCTTCCTCCCTCTCCCCTCAACTCCTTTGGACCTTAAATGCTAAGAGCTGAATTAATTATGCCCGTTAGCGCGAAAGTACACTGTTATCATCTGTATGTTCCTCTCTGGTTCTTTTTTTACCCTTCATACCTAAAACCTAACCTGTATCTTTCTCCCTGTAAGCACCACTCTAATGTGTCTTTATATTTCTTTAAATATTGCATGCATTTTTGTAAATAGGTAACATTTGTGTGTATGTTTTTTATTTATAGGGAGGTATTGTGTTATGAATATTAACATTATGTTTTAAAATGCTATGTTTCTTTTGTTTGTTTGTTTTTTACATTTCTATATTTTTACAAGCCTGGCTACCTTGTAAATAGCTGTAATAGTTTTTTGTCCCATGGGTGGCCAGACTTCCCCTATGAGTTAATGAAAAACTAAGAATTATTAAGGTTCTTTTTATTTTCCTTTGGTTTCAAGTCTTTTTTAAAATTTTTTAAAATTTTACCTTTAAAAAAATTATTTATTTTACTTTAGGTGCATACTATATCTGGCATTTCTCCCCCATGTTATCCCTTCCCACCCCCCCCCACTGTCTCTCCCCTACCCACCCAACTGTGCCCTGTGTGTGATGCTCCTCTCCCTGAGTCCACGTGTTCTCGTTGTTCAACACCCACCTGTGAGTGAGAACATACGGTGCTTGGCTTTCCGTTCTTGGGTCAGTTTGCTGAGAATGATGGTTTCCAGATTCATCCAAGTCCCTGCAAAGGACACGAACTCATCGTATTTTATGGCTGCGTAGTATTCCATGGTGTATATGTACCACATTTTCTTTGTCCAGTCTATCATTGATGGGCATTTGGGTTGGTTCCAGGTCTTTGCTATTGTACACAGGGCTGCAGTGAACATACGTGTGCATGTGTCTTTATAGTAGAACGATTTATAGTTCTTTGGGTATATACCCAATAGTGGGATTGCTGGGTCAAATGGAATTTCTATTTCTAGATCCTTGAGAAATCACCACACTGTCTTCCACAATGGTTGAACTAATTTACACTCCCACCAACTGTATAAGAGTGTTCCTATTTCTCCACATCCTCTCCAGCATCTGTTGTCTCCCGATTTTTTAATGATTACCATTCTAACTGGCATGAGATGATACCTCAGTGTGGTTTTAATTTGCATTTCTCTAATGACCAGTGATGATGAGCATTTTTTCATGTGTTTGTTGGCCTCATATATGTCCTCTTTTGAAAAGTGTCTGTTCATATCCTTTGCCCACTTTTGAATGGGGTTGTTTGGTTTTTTTCTTGTATATCTGTTTCAGTTCTTTGTAGATTCTGGGTATTAGCCCTTTGTCAGATGGGTAGATTGCAAAATTTTTTTTGCCAGTCTGTGTCTTTTGATTGGGGCATTTAGGCCATTTACATTCAATGTTAATATTGTTATGTGTGAATTTGATCCTGCCATTTTGTTACTGGCTGGTTTTCTTTCTCATTAGTTGACTCATTTTCTTCATTGCATTTTTGGTCTTTGCCAACTGGTTTGCTTTTGCAGTGACTGGTACTTGTTCCTTTCCATGCTTAGTGTTTCTTTCAGGAGCTCTTGTAGGGCAAGTCTGGTGGTAACAAAATCTCTCAATAATTGCTTGTCTGTAAAGGATTTTATTTCTCCTTCACTTATGAAGCTTAGTTTGGCTGGATATGAGATTCTGGGTTCAAAGTTGTTTTCTTTAAGGATGTTGAATATTGGCCCCCACCCTCTTCTGGCTTGTAGAGTTTCTGCCGAGAGATCTGCTGTGAGTCTGACTGGCTTCCCTCTGTGGGTGACCTGACCTTTCTCTCTGGCTGCCCTTAGCATTTTTTCCTTCATTTTCGACCCTGGTGAATCTGACAATTATGTGCCTTGGGGTTGCTCTTCTTGAGGAATATCTTTGTGGAGTTCTCTGTATTTCTTGAATTTGAAATTCGGACTGCCTTGCTAGGCTTGGGAAGTTCTCCTGGATAATATCCTGGAGTGTGTTTTCCAGCTTGGATTCATTCTCCCCATCATATTCAGGTACACTGATCAAGCGTAGATTAGGTTTTTTCACATAATCCCATATTTCTTGGAGGCTTTGTTTGTTTCTTTTCACTCTTTTTTCTCTTGTATTGCCTTCTCTTTTACTTCGTTGAGTTCATCTTCAATCTCTGATATCCTTTCTTGTGCTTGATCGATCGGCTATTAAAACTTGTGTTTGCTTCACATAGTTCTCGTGTGTGTTCTTCAACTCCATCAAGTTGTTTATGTTCTTCTCTAAGCTGGTTATTCTAGTTAGCATTTCATCTAACCTTTTTTCAAGGTTTTTGGTTTCTTTGCATTGAGTTAGAATGTGTTCCTTTAGCTCTGAAAAGTTTGTTATTATCCACCTTCTGAATCCTGTTTCTGTCAATTCTTCGCACTCCTTCTTGGGCAAGTTGTGATCCTGTGTTGCTGAGGAATCGTGATCCCTTGAAGGAGAAGAGGTGGTGTGGTCTTCAGTGGTTTCACCTTTTTTGCGCTGTTTTTTTCCCATCTTTGTGGATTTACCTGGCTGTGGTGTCAGAGAGCTGCTTGATGAGGTCACTTGTCTGCCTGTGGGGGCGCTACTGGGTTTCTAGGGACTCCTTCAGGTTACTAGGGAAGCTTCCTGTGTCTTTTTTGTTTATGCTGGGAGATTAGGCCCGCCTCTTCCGCTGACCTGTAGGCGCTGCTGGGTTGTTGAGAATGCCGTCCTGTTGCTATGTAGGCTTCCTTTGTTTTTTGTTAAAACATGTAGCCCAGTCCCACCCCTCTAGTGGTGGGTTGTGCCCTTCCTCCACTGGGCTGGATCATTCAGGGTTCCTCTCAGACTGTGGCACTGGCTATGCAACCCACTAGAGTCAGAGCTTCAGCCCTCTGGGGTTTGTGGGGAGGTTAGGGACCCGCCCAGCCACACCCAGCAGTCTCCCCCTTTCAGCTTTCTCTCTCTCCGGTCATGGGGTAGGGGCCGCCCAGCTGCTCCCGCTTACAACTCCCTCTCTCCCCCGGGCGGGGGAGGGGCGATAGCTCAGTCTGCCGACTCTTACTCAACTCCGCACTTGTAATTCCCAGCGCTTGACTGGCAAAGATCCCCTGTTCTGTGTATTGCTGAGGCTTTGGGGGAATCGCTGTATCTGGACTGGAGCGCCAGAGGTAGAGCCTCTGACTCGCTGGTCAGATGCACTTTCTGGGTGAAGCAGCACCCCTCTCCACTTCGGTCTGCCCTGAGTGGGCTTTGCTCACCCTCGGACCAGACCCGTTGAAATGCACCTGTTACCTCGGTTGGAGCTAGGAGATCTCTGGGTATCTGCGTCTCTTTTGCTGGGTGTTGTGCGCTGGAGTTGTGTCTAATCCACCATCTTGGGTCCTCCCCCCCAAAATTTTACTTTAAGTTCTGGGATATATATGCTGAACATACAGGTTTGTTATATAGGTATAACATATACCTACATACATGATATATGTGCTATGGTGGTTTGCTGCTCCTATTAACCTGCCATCTAGGTTTTAAGCTCTGCATGCATTGTGTATTTGTCCTAATTGTCTCCCTCCTCTTGCCTCCCCACCCCACAACAGGCCCCAGTGTGTGATGTTCCCCTCCCTATGTTCATATGTTCTCATTGTTCAACTCCCACTTATGAGTGAGAACATGCAGTGTTTGGTTTTCTGTTCCTGTGTTAGTTTGCTGAGGATGATGGTTTCCAGCTTCATCCATGTCCCTGCAAAGGACATGAACTCATTCTTTATTATGGCTGCATAGTATTCCATGCTGTGTATGTGCCAGATTTTCTTTATCTAGTCTACCATTGATGGGATTTGTGTTGGTTCCAAGTCTTTGCTATTGTAAACAGTGCTGCAGTAAACATATGTGTGCATGCATCTTTATGGTACAGTGATTTATAATCCTTTGGCTATATACCTAGTAATGGGATTGCTGGGTCAAATGGTAGTTCTGGTTCTAGATCCTTGAGGAATCGGCCACACTGTGTTCCACAATGGTTGAACTAATTTACACTCCACCAACAGTGTAAAAGCATTCCTATTTCTCTGCATCCTCGCCATCATCTGTTGTTTCTAGACTTTTTAATGATCGACATTCTAACTGGCATGAGATGGTATCTCATTGTGGTTTCAATTTGCATTTCTCTAATGACCAGTGATGATGAGCTTTTTTTCATGTTTGTTGGCTGCATAAATGTCTTCTTTTGAGAAGTGTCTGTTCATATCCTTTGCCCATCTTTTGATGTTTTTTTTTATAAATTTGTTTAAGTTCTTTGTAGATTCTGGATATTAGTCCTTTGTCAGATGAATGGATTGCAAAAATTTTCTTCCATTCTGTAGGTTGCTTGTTTACTCTGATGATAGTTTCTTTTGGTGAGCAGAAGCTCTTTAATTTAATTAGATCCCATTTGTCAGTTTTGGCTTTTGTTGCCATTGCTTTTGGGATATGTGGTCACTCTACTTATGCAGGATTTTTCTGAGACATAGCCAATAATTAGCAAGATAAGTACTCAATATCCTTTCCCTTTCTGGTGATTTCCAACTGGCATCTGTTTTAATTGGTTGGTACATACACTGGATGATTGCTGCAGATTTTGATATCACACTTACTAGAAACTACTCATGAGGGGGGGAGTTCTACGGTCACATATCATAGACATACTTAATAAGTTTGAGTTCCCTGTTTATAGATGGTGGAATTTGAAAATCTGTCTATCTTCTGGTTTTTCTGGAGCTTTTGCATTTATACTATATATTTATTCATCCTTTCTCTGTCAGACTATCTAGATTGGAACTTTAGCAGCCACTAATTTATTGACAACTACTCCTAGCGCCTTATCCCAGTAGAGCAACTACTATGTAGTTTATAAAGAATTGTTTTCATATTTTATGTATTGGACCCTAACACCCTTTGAGGTAGAGAGGGCAGAATTTATACTTCTTATTTTATGGAAAATGAAGCCTCTGATGGCAAACCGACTTGCTTCAGTCTACATATCTGGTAAGTTATAAACTTAGAACCAAGTCTTTTGACTTTGATTTGCTTCTACAATATCTAAAAGAGACAGGGGAAAGGATAAATTTGGGGTTGTGGTTAAAGTAGGAACTGTCCAGGTTAGCTCTATGTCTTCTTCAGAACATAACGTATTGCCCAACACATAGTAAATGATTTGCTTCTGCAGTATCTCAAAGGTACAGGAAAAAGGAAAACTCCAGTTTGTGATTGAAGCAGTGAGTGTCCAGTTTAACTTTATGTCTTCCTTAGACTATAACACAACGTCTGACACATAAGATTCAATCAATTTTTATTGAGCAAGTGAACTGGGGATTATGTAGGTATCTGTAGGGCCCAGGTTCAGTTGGTCATGCCACTACTCAATGCTGTGGTGACTCTTTTTTATTGCAGCAATGCTTTGGCTTAGAGATAAGCCCAGTTCTGTAAATATTATGGCTGAACGAAGGGTTTCAGGTCAGTCCAGGAGTTCTCATGTTAAATAATTCGGTTCATTTACAACAGAAGCAGCAACAGGTTATAAATGCACCTACATAATATGACTTTGATGTGGTGTGTAGTAGACGGCCCTTGTTTGTTTGTGGTAAATCTCAGTAAGATTTCTTATACTCTTCCTTTTTTTATACAGTTAGCTTTGAATAACCGGTAGCAAAGTTCTTTCTCTTGCTAACTTCTATATTGCACTCAGCTGCTTAACGTTTGCTTCCTGTTCCCAAGATCACCAGAGGCAACTGTAGTGTTTGATGAGGATGTTGGATTTCATTGAAATATTTTCTCTATTTAGTTTGTTCCAGTTTGGGAGAGGTGGGTTGGCCTGGGCCCCCTTGTTCAAAGCTGCCACAGTTTTGAAGTCATTTCAAAACCTTTGATAATCATGTTCCGTCTACTTTTCCACCTTATCTTAAATTACTGTACCCTCTCCAGTACTTCCCACCTTCTACGATACAAATTGAGGGTGTGCTAAGAAAATCATTTAGTAAGTTAAGCTACTATTTTTAACACCCAGCCCTTCAAGGAAGTTAAAATAGCATCTTCCAGAAGTAGTACCTTCTTATTTATTTATTTAGAGAACAGGGTCTTGCTATGTTGCCCAGCCAGGTCACAAACTCCAGAAGTAGCACTTTCTATCATGTATCTTTTAATTTTATTATTTTAGAGAATAAGTAATTTTTGTTCTCTAGCTGCAGAGATTTTATGAATAAGGTATGCTTTTTATTTATTTTATTTTTGAGATGGAGTCTCATTCTGTCACCCAGGCTGGAGTGCAGTGGCACAATTTGGCTCACTGCAACCTCTGTCTCCTAGGCTCAAGCGATCCTCCCACCTCAGCCTCCCTAGGTTGGTCATGTGCCACCACGGGTGGCTAATTTTTTGTATTTTTGGTAGAGACAGGGTTTCACCACATTGCCCAGGCTGGTCTCAAACTCCCGACCTTAAGTGATCCACCCACCTTGGCCTCCCAAAGTGTTGGGATTACAGGTGTGAACCACCCCACCTGGCTAAGGTATGCTTTTTTAAATTAAATGTTTCCTGTTGTGTCTTTCTTTGGTCATGTTTGTCTTTAAATCACAAATTGATTTGCTAGTGTTTATAACATACTGTGAGCTTTAGGTATAAGCTTTTCTTCCACCAATGGGGAGAACTTTTAGAAAGCCCACATATGTCTCTTTAAGTATCTTTTCTATTGAGACCAGTAGTAGGCTGGTGATTATGGTTATTCTTTCCAGTTGCACCACCAGATGTTTGGTTCTTGTTTCCAAACTATCTCCTTTCTCTTATACTGTGGCCCTGAATTCTACCAGTAGCTGACATTAAGAAAGCCCTAGGGAAGTTCCTTTTCTTTTCTTTTCTTTTTTTTTTTAAAGCATGAGTAAAATCCCTTCCTAACAATGGTTTCTGTACAGTGAAACCCTCTCCAGCACTTTGTTGTTGGTTCATGGAAAAAGCACTTTGGTAGTCAGTTTTCTTTCCTTCTCTTTTTTCTTTCTTTTAATATTTTATTGTGGTAGGAACACTTAACATGAGATCTACTCTGAACAGATTTTTCAGTGTACAATATAGTATTATCTATAGGCACAACGTTGTACAACAGATCTCTAGAACTTAATTCATCTTGCATAACTAAAATTATATCCATCTTAAATAGTCAAACTAATAGAAACTAAGATTAGGATGGTGGTTTTCAAGGACTTAAGGAAGAGGAATTGAGGAGTTGCTAATCAACGAGTAGTCAGTTTTTTCTACAGTGAATAAAACTTGCCAGTTACTATACCCAAGTATAGATTGAGTAGCCCAAATCCAAAAATCTGAAATCTGAAATGCTCCCAACTCCAAAACTTTTTAAGGGTCAGCATGACGTTCAGAGGAAATGCTCACTGAAGTAGTTCAGATTTCAGATTTTTGGATTAGGGATGTTCAACTGGTAAGTTTAATCCAAATATTCCAAAATCCCCCCAAATTCAAAATTGAAAACACAGTTGGTCCTAAGCATTTTGGATACTCAACTTATATATGGTTATACTTGAAGTAGCAAAGGAAGGGAGAGTAAATTTGGTGATTAAGTCCTACATGAAACAGCAGTTACCTTTCTGGTTCTGAGGTTTCTCTGCTAACACCTACACCACTGCCTCTACCAACCAAAATAGAAAAAAATAAACGAAACTCTCAAGACCTTTTTCCAAAGCACTATCATACATAAATTCTCCAGAAGCTTGGGAGAAGGAAAGAATGGAAGGGAAGGGAAAGTATGGTTAGGAATCTCTCACACCAAATTAGGAACAGTTCATTTGATAATTAGTTAAAATGCATAGCTTCTTCTCATGAACACCCTGCTACATTAATATCAGGAATGTCAGAAATTGGGTCCTCTGAATACCATCAACAGGATCAAAATTAAATATGAGTAGAAGAACTTACACCTAGGCTGGGCATGGTGACTCACATCTGTAATACTAGAACTTTGGGGGGGCCAAGGCAGGAGGCCAGGAGTTCATAACTAGCCTAGGCAACATAGCAAGACTCTGTCTCAAAAAAAAAAAAAGAAAAGAAAAGAAAAGAAAAAAAGAACTTACAGTAATCACCATTGTTCTTTAAGTTCTATATAGATCTTTCTTTATATATTCAACAAAACAAGTGGATCACTGTGTTTGTATTTTCAGTCGTGCCTCATTTGAGTGGGCAACTCAATACTCTTGATATTACTGACCTTGTTCATGACCATTCACCAGCTCCATCACAGCCTGACTCGCCAGCATCTCCTCTTCATCAGCCTTTCCTCCCCAGTAATAAGCTTTCCTCCCTTTCTCTTCATCTTCTCTAATCCCTTTCTTTCTTCTTCACCCCCATCTTTTTCACTCCTCCATGATTTTCTCAGGGCTGGGCTTCAACATCGTCGGTGGGGACAGATCAGCAGTATGTCTCCAACGACAGTGGCATCTACGTCAGCCGCATCAAAGAAAATGGGGCTGCGGCCCTGGATGGGCGGCTCCAGGAGGGTGATAAGATCCTTTCGGTGAGAATGGGCTTCGGCCTCCTTCACTGTCCTTTCTCCCTAAACCCTAGGACCTACCCCTATCCCTTTCCTTGAAAAGATTTGGATCTGGAAATATACAGGTCGTAGAACTGAATGGGAACAACTTTGATCAGTCATCCTTTTCAACCCTATCATTGAGCATGGAGGGTAATAATATGCTCACCTGATAGATGAGAATGTGAAGCCCAGAATGTGAAGTTACTTACTCAGAAAGCACAAGGCAGGAAGTGCGAGGGACTCATATGGGGAAAAGAGATTTAAAATCCACGAATTTTATATCTCCTTTTGTTGATTAAAACACTAATGTGTATCTTTGGAGGAATGTCAGCCCTTACAGTTGAATTTAACTTCAAAAGACAGAAGGAAGGTTGGAATTAAGTGTCCTTTATAGACTCCGAGCCCTTTTTCACCCATTATTAACATGAAAATTTGGAATGCAGTTGATTTGGATAGCAGTCCACTGTGTTCCCATTTCATCCTGTTAATGTCTCTACCGAGACTTACTACACGGTAATTATTATTCTTATTCTTTTCCAGAATTTCCTCAAGGGCAGTGACAAGATCTTTTTTTTAACCTTTTGAATCATAGCACAGTGCTTAATAATGTGTAAGAAATGAACAAGTTAAGAAACTCAGGCAAACCTAAAAAGGTTTACTGATAAATATGCACCCACAGACCTCAACTCTTAAATTAGAATAAGCCTATAGTCAAAACTATTAAAATGCAAAACATAACTCTGGCCCTACTGTTCATTTCTCTACCTTACCATGGGCTACAGTAATCATATGATACTATCAGTTGCTGTGGGATAAGGGGGTATCCTGGAGATAATTATTCTGTAGAATTTCTTTTTTTAGTAACCCTCAGGGCTAGTGAAAAATGGCCAACTTATTACTTGTATGGAAACAGTATAGATGATTGGTATAAAGATTGGAAAAGTGCTGAAGGGGGTGAGATATTATCTAGAATATTCGGGAGAGCTGGCTTAAAAGGGCTAGATAAATAAATAAAAGGAAATTGAAATAGGGTAAGGCTTCTCATAGAAGAAGCTCCTATCTTTTCCAGGTGGGCCATAAGCCCATGGTCTGAAGAGGAGAAAACTATTCCCTGTTTTCTCTTAGAACTGAATAGGGTAGGATCTCCAGGTTGGGAAAAGGTTGAAATAAACGAATGAAGTACAGACAGAAGTCTTGATTGACAGAATTAAGTATTAGCCTCAGAGACATGATTTTGAACCTACCTCTATAATAAGTCAGCTTCATCCCTTAAACATTTTTTGCTATATAGTTTCATTTGAATTTTCCTTTTCACATCACTTCTCATGCAGTTCAGTTGATTAGTGATTAAAGGTCATATGTGTGAAGTCTCCTGCTCCTCTTAGTTGCAAGCTTATTGAACACTTCTCTGCCATGCAGCCAATTTGGTAGCAGTACCTGAAGGCAGAGATACAAAGGAAAAGAGACAGAGAACATCCACCTTTTCTTCATTTGGCATCTGAGTATTTCAGTGATCAGGCTCAGTAGTATGGTTCTGAATGCCTCTTCAGGAAGACTATGACTCCACTTAGTCCTCAAAAAAGAAAGAAAATCAGAACAAGTAGCTATTAGAGCCACCTAAATTGACTCAAGAACATCTAAGCATGTGTCCTCGCTGATCCATAATATAAATATAGTATGCACAGCAGTATTTCACTCCTTCTCATTGACTATTTTGCCTCTCTTCCATTCATTAAGCTTCTTTTAGACGCTATTTATTAATCTGTGAGATGGAGACAGTGATAATATACCTGTATTCTCAAAACGATAGTGAAGTTTAGAAGCAGATTATTTCCTTTAGCTCCCAGGGAAAGACATTCTTCCAGTATGAATCAACTTGGCAGTAGTACTGTAAGGAAGTGCTGAGAGTGGGTTGTTAAAATAAAGGTGTAGCATGTAGTTAGAATCTATGCAGCTTAATATTTTGACACATAAATTACATTCTCTTCAGATCACTGGAACCTGGGCTCTGTTGATGAAGAAAGACTTGAATAATATAGGAGTTAAGAAGAGAAAGAAGAGAGCTATATTATTTTAAAAGCTTTGGTTAAAGGTAGATTATTGCAGAATGAGAATGGTGAGAAGTATGTCAGCCCTAAATGTCAAGTAGCATGCTAAGAACCCAAATTTATTTTGTTTAATATTATAGTAACCCTATGAGGTGGGCATGATTATTGTGCCCAAGCCGTTTGCCCAAGGTCACACAACTAGTAAGCAGCAAGGGATAAAACTGGTTTGTCTGAATTTGTAGCCTTTGTTTTTTAACCACTATGTTATACTGCCTCCTAAAAGGTAAATCAGGAGCTAGGATTACTTATCCTAAAGACAAAGTTACACAGTGAATTAATAGTAGATTGCATGTATGGTTTTATATAAAAACTAAAATTAGGCCAGGTGCAGTGGTGGCTCATGCCTGTAATCCCAGCACTTTGGGAGGCTGAGGAAGTTGGATCACTTGAGGCCAGGAGTTCGAGACCTGCCTGGCCAACATGGCAAAACCCTGTCTCTACTAAAAAAAAAAAAAAAGCATACGAAAAATTAGATGGGCATGGTGGCACGTTTCTTGGTGCATGCACCTGTAGTCCCAGCTACTCGGGAGGCTGAAGCATGAGAATCGTTAGAACCTGGGAGGCGGAGGTTGCAATGAGCTGAGATTGCGCCAGTGTACTCCAGCCTGGGCGGCAGAGTGAGACTCTGTCTCAAAATAAATAAATAAAATAAAATATGATAAAAACTGAAATTAGTCTTTCTATAAAGGGTAGAATTAGAAAGAAGGAAATAAACCTCAATGCAAAAAAAAATTATTAGATATAAACTAAGATGAGGAACCTTGTGTGAATCATTGCCTCACAGAGAAAAGAAATTAATTGGAAGGCCTCTCAAGTTTTCAAAAAGGGCTGGGGCTGCTAATAAATGGTGGGAAATAAATGTCAATGATGAGAAAAATAGATGTCTGAATTTATAGCAAAGAGGATTTTACTTTACTAAAATATAAGAAATATAAAGATACATACAAGATTTTAAATATTATGAAGATATGTTACAAGGAATGATATGTTTATGTTCTGGCCATTTAAGGAAAAGGCATGCAAAAGAAGAGAGGGGAAAAAGCCAGGGGGAGGAGAGGCAGAAACAGAAGACATATGTGGGGGTGTATTAGTCTGTTTGACACTGTTCTAAAGATACTACGTGACACTGGGTTAATTTATAAAGAAGAGAGGTTGAATTGACTCACAGTTCCACTTGGCTGGGGAGGCCTCAGGAAACTTAAAATCATGGTGGAAGGTGAAGGAGAAGCAAGTACCTTCACAAGGTGGCAGGAGAACACAGTGAAGGGGGAACACCAGACACTTATCAAACAACCAGATCTAATGAGAACTCATTCACTATCACGAGAACAGCATGGGTGAAACCACCCCCATGATTCAGTCACCTTCCACCAGATCCCTCCCTTGACATGTGAGAATTACAAGAGTTTGCTTCAAAATTCTTCTTTCTAGATCCCATTCTTTAAGAAATATTATGAAATAGCCTGTTGCATCATTCACCCCTAACATTCTATTCCCTCTCTGTCCTTAAGTGAACGTCTAGGCCATAACCATTAAATGTACTTAAGTATTTATTTATTGCTGTCTTTGAAGTCTCTGTAAAATGATGCTAAATTTTGTATTAGTCTATATTCCCATTTAGTTTTTATGTTCTTTCCTGTTCTCCTCACATGGCTTATTTTTCCATGTCATAAAATATGCCTCATTTTTCCCCCAGTAATGTTTGCTAGATAAACTAAAAATATGTCTCTTTCTTAGCACATATCTATTTTAGATAGCTGATAGAAGTAACATTAAGTGACATGTAAATTTCCTGTGAGTTATTATTAACTATTAATTTAATCTTTTCATTCTCCCTAAGTAATTTCCACATATTATTTACTTTCATTCTCCCTAAGTAATTCCCACATATTATCCCACATATAAGCTGAGATGAAGAACCTTACATGGCCGTAATGCCCACATATTATCTTGCTTTCAAGTTCTAAAATTAAATAACTGCATGGCTTATGTAGTTTCCTCTTTCTCATCAAAAGTGAAATTTCATTTTTTATGATCACTGTGAATGATTTAAACTTGAAAGAAAGATAGGAAAGAAAGGAAGGAAGGAGGGAGGGAGGGAAGGAAGGAAGGAAGGAAGGAAGGAAGATATTCTTAAATAATGAAGGTAAATTATTTTTAAGGCCATGTTGCATCTAACGACCGTGAAATAAAAATGGATATTACCAATGGAAGAACAGACATGAAGTCGAGATGAGGGCTGGAAATTCCTCACCCATAGTTCATTTGGTATGTGTATGCTGATGAGAATGGTTTATTATTAGAATAGTTTGCAGTAATAAACCAATATGGAACCTGGGATAATTTTATTTTTATTTTTAGAAAAGTAAGCTGTCTAAATTTCTTATTCCTTGTGTGTCTGCCTAAATGAAGGGAGGTGAAGAACAGTCAATCCTCAGTGAACATGACATTTTTATTAAGCTCAGGGTGACGCAGCTGCCCATACTGCACAGTCAAATGTTCCATTTTAACATGGAACAAGGCTCTTATATAACAAAATGGCATAGATTGGGCCATTAGCCAGCTAGCTTCATTTTATATTCTGTGTTAGTACAATTCTTAATTTGGTGAATGAAAGAGTTGGTTAGTCATCAACATTTATCGACTATTATACTTGATCGCCTTCAGTGCACTGTGCCAGATGCTATGGAAAGTTACAAAGAAAATGAAACACTGGTCTCTGCCCTTACCTTAGAAATTGGTGAGAGGACCCAACAGAAACCCCCATCAATCAGCTGCAGAGATGTTGAAATATACAGCAGCATTCTTTAAATAAAATGCCCCAAAGGAAGAGTCTTTGCTTTATTATCTCCTTATCTCCAGCACCTAGTCCTGTATCTGGCACAGAATAAGCATCTAATAAGTTAGATGTTCCGTAAATTAACCCCTCCATTATAACACACTGATTTTTTTCGCCCAGCCTGATTAATTGGATCTAAATAATCTGTTTTTATGGTTTCTTCAAAAATTGATGAAAAGAGACCAAAAAATTTGGTTCATTTCAGAATCTTAGTAAAAAATTAAAATATCCAGAGTATATTCTGACATCTGTTGCTTATTAAATTGAGCCCATTCTTTCTCTGTCTGTACATTTACATTATTCTATAGTCAGAGATCTTATTTTAGATTATCCTGAGGCAATTCAAAATTCTTAATGAAAGAAAACTAATTTTAACTCAGCTTACTTAATAAGGCAGGAAATAGGATACACATTTTTGAAGACTTCTAACAACCAGAGTAAAAGTAAAAAATGTTATGTTTCCTCATCAGTTAGGTAACTAGAACAACACCATGCTCATGCTCTGAAACTTCAGAGTCAGCAAAATTTTCTAGCACGTTGCAAATCTCCGTATCTTAGGTTCAATAAACCGTGTTATGTCATGAGTTAAGGAAGCTGAAGTAGCAAGTTAATTCTGGGATTACTGAGCTGAGTAGCTCTTGGTTATAAGTGAGGTCCAAGGACCAGCAGTCTGGCCATCACCTGGGAGCTTGTTAGAAATGCAGAATCTCGGCCCTTCCCAGACCTACAGAATCAAACTCAGCATTATACGATCCTTGGTGAGCCTGTGCGCAGTAAAGTTTGAGAATCACTGCTGTAGGCAAGTATTTTTTAAACCTTTTAAATTACGACCTATAGTAGGAACAACATACATTTCCTCTTCATCAAAGAAGAGTATATACGTGTATTTGAAGCAAAAGTTTTAACAATACTTTTCTATATGGATGAATTTTGATATTTTGTTTTCTTCTAATTTCACTTTTTTAAAATTAAACAACTGGTCTTGACCCACTGGATTGATTTCACAATATTTGAAAAATTACTACTGCAGTGAATGGAAAAGTACTAATGAAATCTGTACATGCAAGCGATAGGTAGAAAGGGATATGTTAAATAGGGAAAGTAGTCTGGGAGTGGAGACCAGTTAAAAGACTGTTTCAGGCACGTTAGGTTAGAACTAACTCAGACTTGAGAATCACCTTGAAGGCTTATTAAAGTGCAGCTAGGATGAGGCCTAAACATTTGCATTTTTAACAGGTTCCCAGGTGATGCTAAGGCAGCTGGTCGTGGGACCACACTTTGAGAATCACTCGTGTATGTTGGTAAAAATGGTAATAAAACGAGTGGATTCCACAGATATTGAAGGGTAAAATCTACAGAGCTTGGTGGTTAGTCACTGAGCAGCTGGAATCTAAAAATGTTTAGAGGATGTCAGTGTTGGAGAGCAAATTCAATTTTGGAGTAGAAATGACATTGTCAAGGGAGAAAGTCAGGATCATGTTTTAGGGGCTGGTTTCCCTTAGGTAGAGGATGAGAAATGGTTCTTTTTTTTTTTTTTTGAGACAAAATCTTGCCCTGTCACCCAGGCTGGAGTACAGTAGCGCAATCTCAGCTCATTGCAACCTCTGCCTCCTGGGTTCAAGCAATGCTCCTGCCTCAGCCTCCCAAGTAGCTGGGATTACAGGCGCTCACCACCACGCCTGGCTAAATTTTTGTAATTTTAGTACAGACAGGGTTTCACCATGTTGGTCTGGTTGGTCTCAAACTCCTGACCTCGTGATCTGCCCTCCTTGGCCTCCCAAAGTGCTGGGATTACAGGCGTGAGCCACCAAGCTGGCCAAGAGAAATGGTTATTTAAAAAAGAATTACCTTTGCATTTCTACAAGGTCTCTTACTTGGGGTTTTAAAGTAGTCATTAGAATAACTTCTCTTATATTAGAATACCTTTAGGCTTAACTAGGAGGGTTGAAGGCATAATTGGCTTAACTGGCCTATGCCCTTTATAACACCTTCTTTTGCCTGATGTACCAAGGTCTTTCTTCCCTGTTAGCAGAAGGAGACTCAGATGAGGGGAAGATTACACACGGAATCATTGGCAGGTAAAGCTACTATTAGAGTCCAAGCCTCTCAGCTTTATATAATACTGAGATTATATCAGTCAGACTTTGTGTATTTATGGCTTTCTCAGGGTGCACTCTGCAGCCAAACTTCAGGAAAGCATGTGCTATTTATTATGCTCAAGTGTACAAAGTTCTCTTAGGTATTGTAGCGTTAATGATCAGCTGAGATACATCTTGAAGTTAAAATAGAATGTAAAGCCATATCAGGCAGAGTTCTGTTTGGACTTTAAGAGAGTTACATGGTATTCAAAGTATATAGTTGCATAGGATTCAGAGTTACAGAGTATTCAAAGAAGTAAGTCAGTCATTCTAGTGAAGTTATCTAGAAAGGCCTTGACAATGAAGTGGCACCTAACTAAATTGTTTTTTTTTTTTTTAATTAATGCTACTTCACTATATACAAATGAATAGAAATATTAATATATAAATACCTTGTTTTTAATTAAAGTCTAACATTTTAAAAATGTGTAACATTAAATACAAACAAAATGGCAAAACCAATAAAAATTTAATTTACAGCATAAATATGATAGACAATAATATGTTGCTGAAATAAAATCCTTGCTTGCCATGTAAATTCATATAGGTTAATGTTTTAAAGTGAAGGCTTTTGGGCCAGCCTGCTTGAGTTGGAATCCTTGGCTTTGCTGCTTTCATTCTGTGTGCTCACAGATAAGTTGATAGCCTCTACACTTCAGTTTTATCATTTATAAAATAGGGCTTCCTAACTTACAGAACTCCTGTGAAGACTAAATGAGTTAATACATGTAAGATGAATAGACAGCTCCAGACATGGTAATGTTCAGCAGTTCTCTGCAATCATTACTGACTACTATGGCAAAGATTATTTTAAGCCCAGTATTTCTACCATTTAATGTAGTGACTCGGTTATTTCATTTGCATTTATATTACTGTGAAACCTTGGCTCTGATACTGAGCTGTGACATCATTTGGCATTCATTGACATGACTGCATCATTAACTTACTTGTCTGCCTCTAGAGAAAATACTTATTTTTTTATTATGAGAAATAAGAGTTATCACATGGGCTAGATTACTTAGGTGAGCATTCGCATGACAGTCAGCAATCTCACACCTATTCTGTCTCCCAGGAGTTAAGCAGAAAACTTGACTCACTGAGAATTTATTGTAATAGTTATAGGAATCCTAAAGTTCTTTCCCTACAGCATATCTACCAAGAAAACCAAGGCACAACATGAAATTAAAGTCTCTCAAGTTTCTACAGTGTAGAAAACTCCGTATTCGTTTCTACACTGTAGGTAGCAGGACTGATCCTTTATTCAAATCAGTCTTAGAAGATAAATAGAATTTTTTAACAGGGAAGGGCATTCAGGTGGTAGATACAGTTTGAGCACAGGTATAAAGGTAAAAAATATGTTTTATGTCCCAGTCCGTGAGTTATGTGACTTAGCTAGAGTATAGGATATAGGAAAGGATGCAGTGAGAGATGGACCTGAGAAGACAGGTTAGAACCATTCCCTACAAGATTCTCCATATCAGCATAAGAAACGAGGTATGTACTCTTTCCTTGCTCCCCAATTTTCTTTTTGTTTTTTGAGCAGTAAAGTGTTATTAACAGAACCGTACTTTAGGAAGATGAATCTGATGATGGCAAGAAAAGTATTGTGGAATATGGCCCAGGACTGGAAAGATGGTGGAAGATCTTGGGGACAAAGGATTGTAATGATTTACCAAGTGCTTTGTTGAAATTACAACAGGGACTCCTAGATGGGCAAAGATGCAAGTAAAGTCTGAAAAGATTAAAGACTTCTACGAGGTCAAGGAGGAAATTCTGTAGATGAATAGAAAGTGCGAAAAGAGTGGAAATTGTGGTCAGGTTTTTAAGAGTTTGAGATATTGGAGCTGAAGCATGTCTAATACTGAAGTCTAAGTTTATGTCAATTGGTGACTGAAGTGGAATGGGGTTGGAAACTATGGTTTACAAAGGTAGACAGTCTATAGGGCAGAAGTGTTGGTAGATTTATTCACCAAGTATATTGGTAAGAGATAGAGGAGAGGGAAGATTATGAACGCCTTGAAGGAAGATTGTGACAACGAAAATGAGAGAATTGAATAAGTGACTTGAGCATCAGCTGAGCAGAGGATAGTTGTTGAGTCAAGATGGAAGAATAATAGTGCAGAAGGAACAGTGAAATGCAAGGGCACTCTGATCTTTCTCTTTCATTAGTTACAAATCCTAGCCCTAGCTGCAGCGCGAATCTCACTAAGCTTCATTTCTTCATCTGTGGAAACAAGATAAAAATAATGTCTACCTCATAGGGTTATCATGAGAATTAAATTAGATAATGTATGTAAAGTATAGAGCCTATCAAAATAAATATATCAGACGTTCTTGCTGCCATTGCTGTTAACGAAGACATTGACATGTATAAAAGATATGTAATCTTGCACTAAGTGGACTGTGCTGTGCCACTGAATACAGTATAGGATGGATTATTACTTGTGGCTAGTGTCACTCCTAACAGCAAAAAGTATTAATACCAGTATTCCTTCACATCTCTCACTTCTAAGTGGTAGGAGTGACCTACATTGAAATTTTTTTAAGGATTTAATATCATCACAGGAATATGTTTTTTAGTAAATTTTGATAACAAAATGACTACTAATTCAGATGTAGTGGATAGGAGTATCTGTGGAATCAAGGGAAGTGGATCACTATGAAAAGCCCAATAGAATGGGCTAGTGTAGATTTATACCACATCAAAATAAATTGGCAGAGAGTTTGATAGAGTTATATTTCTAGAGTTGTAGCTGGCAATGCCAGGGCTTAGGAGTATAAAGGATAGGATGGTAACCTGGAAGATCATGCTGTCTGTAGGGAAGCAGGTTAATGCTCATGGAAGAAATAGTAATACAATAACAGATTCCCAAGTGTCAAAATGAGACAGGCATAGAAGCTAAGAGGAAGGAGAGACACGTTTTTATTTTATTTTATTTAGGTTCTCTTCAAATGGCCTGTGGAACTTCAGTCCTAGGAAAACATAGTTTTGAAAATGAAAAAAGTTCTGAGTTCTAAGTAACTTTGCCCATGCTCCTAGTCCTTGCAATTGGCTCTGAAGGAGTTTGTTATTTAAAGTTTGGTTATTTGAAAATAAATTGTTGGCTTGTAATAGCCTTCTGCCTTTCTTACTACTCTTCTTTGCTGTTTTGACAGGTAAATGGCCAAGACCTAAAGAACCTGCTGCACCAAGATGCTGTAGACCTCTTTCGTAACGCAGGCTATGCTGTGTCTCTGAGAGTGCAGCACAGGGTAGGTATCACTTCAAGCCAGAAACTTGGCACCAGGCTTTTGCACCATACTTCTGAATAAACCCAGTGTGTGTAATCTTCAGTGTTGCTTTTTGTTTGTTTTACCCTCACTCCTTTCAAGAGTTTCTCAGGCAAAGGAAGGGGTCCATTGGTGCTTCTGCTTATCATTGAAGGAAATTCAGGCCAGGTGCAGTGGCTCATGCCTATAATCCCGACTGTGGGAGGACAAGGCAGGTGCATCATTTCAGGCCAGGAGTAGACCAGCCTGGCCAACATGGCAAAATCTCCTCTCTACTAAAAATATAAAAATTTCAGTCACAGTAGTAGTTTCATAGTTGTATGGGCTTTTCATAGTGAACAACTTCTATGAAATACAAAAATTTCAGGCACACCTGTAGTCCCAGGTACTCAGGAGGCTAAGGTGGGAGGATTGCTTGAACCCAGGAGGTGGAGGTTGCGGTGAGCCAAGATCATACCACTATACTCCACCCTGGGCAAGAGAGTGAGACCCTGTCTCAAAGAAAAAGAAAAATTCACAGCAGTACGGCTTATAACCCAGGTCCTTGCTTCAAGGTAATATGCCTTAAAGATAAAGCTTGACAACTGAATTAAAATAGATGGTTTACAGAGAGACCTCATCTCTTTAAAAAATAATAAAAAAAATAAATACATAAAAAATTTTAAGAGTCACATGAACCAATGGCAAATAAATAAATTCATTAATTTTTAAAAAGATGGTGGAAAAAAAACCAGCCGATTTTACTTTTGGTAGGAAAAGGAACCATATGTCTACCCTTGAAAACTCATTTATAAACCATTTGATGAAACTCTTAACTACAAAGATGGTGGGTTTTCTGGTACCCACTGTATGCTTTTGCCTGTCACTGCCATGAACCCTTCATTTATCAATTTGGTGACCCTCTTAACCAAAGCTTTAGTGTTTATAGGAGAGCTCCAGGAAAAAGGAAATGGAATTTAGTCAAGGCAGCACCTATCCCTGCATCTGTTTCTTATTTCTTAGTGTTTTATAATTTGGATGATGTTGTAAAGGGAATCCTGGGTAGATATAATTCCTCTTACAGCACTGAGACTTTCTGAGTATATTCACAATACAGGTCCCATGTACCTTTAAATTAAGTAGTCAATTTGCTACTTCTTAAATTGGTGCACTCTTTTCCTCACTCAGTGGCTAAGGATTTAGAAGCTTAAGAAGATTGAGAGGAGTTATTAAAAGAGTAGAGAAGACAGAATGTGAAAGATACCTGAGAAAACAACCAGAGTTGCAAGCAGCATCTGGGTGTAATGGATTAGAAAACAGGTTAATAAGAAATAATATTGGTCATCAGTTGCTTCTGCCTTTGCTCTTCTGTTTCTAAAGCATGGGAGAATTTGTGCAGTAGATAAAGACAAGTAAATACAGGCACACACTTCAATATGATTACAGTTGTTTTGGAAGGTATGTGGAAAGTTATTTCCAGTGTTCACTTTTAAGGAAACATCCATAAACAGCTCCTAATAAAAAAGACCCTTCTGTTCAAGGAATTGACCTAGCCCTAAAAACCACGCCTTCCTATTGATCATGTCCTCTCAAGACAGCTCATCAGCAAATGAATGAAAAACGTAGAGGTGGAATAGAGGGTATAATGGTGTTTTGTGCAGTCTTGCCTTTCAGATTGAAGGGTCAGAGTTTTATGAGTTGTAATGAGGAAGTTAACTCTAACTGAAATACGACGGTGCCATAATTATTGCAAGTTAGCCACTAAAAGTTGATATTAAGAAGAACCACTTTGAAAACCATCACCAAAATGAAGACCATCCAGCCTCAAAGGAAACACTTAGGCAATAGAAAATTATAACCACTAGAATATAATTTCTTTTTATTTTTTTACATCTATTCCATATAGATTCACCTTCATGTCTCTCAGTATTAGAAATGAGCAGATGAAGGACAAAAACCCCATCTTTGGAGGGATTTGGGTGCCTTCTGGGATTTGGAAAGCATTTTCAAGTAATGGCATTGCACCTATGTTGGCATTACACCTATGTTGACATTGCCCAGATCTGCTCTTACTACATTTTGATGACTGATTATTGAAGTAAACATTTCCAGAAAGATCCCCCTTCTTCCTCACCAAGTAATATCCAAGTTCCCTATAGCATCATAGGTTTTTATCTCATATCTTCATTTTCCTGATACGGTAAGCAAGGTACAGGCAGTACAGAAACAGAAATTACTTGATTTGCCCTCAGGAGTCCCTTTAGGTCAGCAAGGTTAAATGCTTCCCCATCAGACCTATTTTCTTTCCAAAGATCCTGTGACACTGATGCATCAGCTCAGGACAGAGAGAGGACTCCTTCTGCTAGGTGTTGCTGGGCGATACAGCTTTGGGTGGGCTAGAGTCTACAAACCCAGGTGATGTATCAACCTGGGCGTTTCAGTTGGAAACACACGTTAGTCACTAGAGTTAACGTTTTTCTTTCCCTTCCAGTTACAGGTGCAGAATGGACCTATAGGACATCGAGGTGAAGGGGACCCAAGTGGTATTCCCATATTTATGGTGCTGGTGCCACTGTTTGCCCTCACTGTGGTAGCAGCATGGGCTTTCATGAGATACCGGCAACAACTTTGAAAAACTTGTTCTCTTTCAGTGCTCCCAGTGAAGACACATTTCACTCACCCTCCACCCCTGCTATGCTGCCATGTCTTTCCCTCTGTGTAGCCAACACATGATTTGAAGTGACTGATACCCACCCCAAATCTTGCTGTTCAGAATCTCCAATTCTTCGTATTCTAATGGGAAAGTAAAGGTATTGTTTGAAGGAAAACTGAAGAAAAGACTTGCTTAGAACAAATGAGGAGTCACTTATTTTACTAGGATTTTCAATAGAAATTCAGCTATACCCCAAAGAGAGAAAGATTCAGTCTTCCTGTTACCATACGCGATACCTTTTTTCTTAGCTGGCATCCCATAAAGGCCAGCTATGTGATATTAGAGGAAGAAAGGATTTTTCTTTTTAATGGTCTTCCTTGGGAAATTATTGTGGCCTTTATTTAATTTACTACATACCTGGGTGCCTATGTCAGACAAAGGAGAGTGAGAAGAGCATTTTTACTTTTTTAAAAAAGCAAATACATATATACACATACATATGCAAATATTATAGTATAATATTGATACCAATGGAGAATTAAAGAGCTCATGAGAAAGCTACTTTGTGGTTTCTAGGTTTCTGATAAAAGGGATGATCTTAATTGAAGAATTTAAAGAGATACAGAGCAAATGTAGTAGGAGCAAGGGAGTGAGTCTTATAAGAGGATGTTCAGTCTCATTTATTAATAAAACAACTGAGGCTGGGTGTGGTGGCTCATGCCTGTAAATCCCAGCACTTTGGGAGGCTGAAGTGGGAGATTGCTTGAGTCCAGGCGTTCAAGACCAGCCTGGGCAACATAGCGAAACCTCATCTCTACTTAAAAGAAAAAAACAACTGAAGCGACTAATTAAAAATCTTAGTAGAACAATATTTCCAATAATAACCAACTACAGTGAGTTATAAGATAAATTGTCATAATCCAGTGTGACTCACATCTAAAAAACTTTGAGGTGTGAAGGTAAATCTTACCTATCTCTGGGCTGCCCTAGTGACTTTTTTGATATCTCACAGTCCTATTAAAGAACTAGATGGGGCTGGGCGTGGTGGCTCATGCCTGTAATCCCAGCACTTTGGGAGGCTGAGGCAGGCATATCACAAGATCAGGAGATCAAGACCATCCTGGCTAACACAGTGAAATCCATCTCTACTAAAACAAAAAATTAGCTGGATGTGGTAGCGGACACCTGTAGTCCCAGCTACTCAGGAGGCTGAGGCAGGAGAATCACTTGAACCCGAGAGGCAGAGGTTGCAGTGAGCTGAGGTCGTGCCACTGCACTCCAGCCTGGGTGACAGAGCAAGACTCCTTCTCAAAAAAAAAAAACAAAAAAAAAACCCAGGTGGAATGATTGTGGTAAGGGCTATAGTCCTGGAGTCAAACCACCCCAGTAGGAAAACTCTAAAAGGACAAATGATAAGGTGGTGCCTTCAAGGTGGTACCTGAATGCTCTCAGGCTGTCTTTTTGGTTTCTAGTAACAAACCTGAGAGAAGAAACTGCCTCCCTGGCAGGATGGGTGTCAAATCAACTCTGCTTCTGATTTAGTTAAAATGAGAGGGCATGGATTGCTAGTATTTTTGAAAGGCTCTATACACTACATATGGCTAAATCTTTCTGCAGCAAGAGGGAGGAAAAGAGTTTTGTTTGCTGTAGGAGGTAGGGAAATTTGATGTGTGTTTCATGTGGCCTAGGTGGAGGATATGAATGAATGGATATTACAGAATGCCAGTGATATCAATAAGGTAGGAACCATCCTGTTCCTGTTCTTTTAAGGCTGGTTTTAAGCACTATGGGTAGCTGAATTTTCTGGCTTTAAGAAAATAATTTCCATTATCCAAATATATTGGCCATACTATAGGCTTTATATAATTTTGACAGCAAGATTATGAGGACTCAGTCAATCAATTGTATTTCATTTCTAGCTTTGGACAGTCTAGTATTTAAACAAATGTTGATTGGACATCAGCTTTGTCAAGACACTTTTACAAAGAAGTACAGTGCATATCCTCCATCCCATAGGGCTTTTGGGATCCAACTGGGAAGAGAACACTCTTATTGGCCACATAAGAAAGACAGTGTAAGTAGGGGTCATGTTTATATTACAGACAGCAAAATAGAAAAGTTACTGAGAACTGGGGCATTTGAGAAAGTTAGGTGGAGGAAAGGGACAAGTTAAAGACCCTTGAGGCGCTCACAGGCTAGTTAAGAGAATTCATAAATAGGTGAGAAGTTAAGTAATCATTGAAAACAATAATAAAAGGATACCATGCAAAACACGATGCAGCAACAAAGAAGATATGCAGACAATCATCGCATTTTCTTTTAGGAATTCAGGGAAAAAAAGATGTCACATAATGGCATCAGGCTAGATTGGAAAGGGAAGGCTTTTAAAAATAAAAGGTCCAGTAAGACCTTGCCTCTGGGTCAACTACTGGTATAGAGAGGAACTTGCTTTAAACAGTCCTGACAAAGTGCCTTTTGACCTCAGCTGTTCAATGCCTTTGAAACTCACTTAGACAACTGGACTCATTGTAGGTTCCACAGGAAAACACCGACAGTATTCTAGTTCTCACTCCAGCCACACTGGCAGGGCACAGCCTCTCATACACTTCCTGTTTCTGAAGGTATATACAGTGGCTTCTACAGCAAGCCTGCTTACCTCACAGGATCACCTCATGGTTTGGACAAACAGGAATGAAAGCTGTAGTTTTTTGCTTGTTGGTATATGTAAATTTTTTTTAAAAAGTATCCTCTTCCATCGTTGGTAGAAGTTTTGCTTTCATTGATAATAGGGATTCTGATGTACACTTATAACTTAGGTTTTCTCAGAAATTAAATAGCATTTAAGATCAGTGTAATACAGTTTTAAGCAAGTACACATATTGTTGATTCTGTAGAAAACTAAATTATAGATGAGGTATCGGAATCCATTATAGGTTATAAAACAATTTATGTTCTTCATAGATTGAGTCTAATATTTCTTCTATAGATTGTATCTAATGTTTCTGCTACCTAAATTATTACACTCAAAGTTTTGAAAATTGAACAAGATATTTTTAAGTACTTAAAACATTTCTCTATATTTATCATTCTGTATTACATATATAATTATAATAAGATTGTTTGCTTCAACTGTCTGTACTTTCTTTTCCTGCGAAATTTTAACTTATGTATTATTAATTTAACTTAATTGTACCATCTAGCCATGTATAATGGAAAAAGGAAGTTAATATTTGTTATTATGTTCTATGCCAGGGACTGTACCAAACTCTGATTAGTACACTATCCCTATTGCATGCCTAGTTCATGCCTCACAACTCTGGGATCTAACTATTGTCAGAAAGAGACTAAAGATGAGAGAATAAATTACTTTGCTAGGATTATATAGGTGGTAATAATAGAATCAGATTTAAACTCAGGACTTCACATTCCAGCATCAATGACATTGTCTCACTGGTAGTGGTTTTCAAAGCTGGGTCTCAGGACAAAAGCATCAGCATTACTAGGGAACTTGTTAGAAAAGCAAGTTCACAGGCTGGGCATGCTGGCTTATGCCTGTAATCCCAGCACTCTGAGAGGCCTAGGCCGGCAGGTCACTCAAGCTCAGGAGTTTGAGACCAGCCTGGTAAACATGATGAAACCCTGTCTTTACTAAAAGTCAAACCAATTAGCTAAGCATGGTGGCACACACCTGTAGGCCCAGCTACATGGGAGGGTCGCTTGAGCCCAGGAGATTGAGGCTGCTGTGAGTCGTGATTGTGCCACCTCATTCTAGCCTTAGCAACAGAGTGAGACCTTGTCTCAAAAGAAAAAAGAAAAGAAAAGCAAGATCCCAGACCTAGTGAATTAAAAACTCTGAGTGTGACATCACATCTGGCAATCTGTGTTTTAGTAATCCCTCCAGGTGACTGATTCATTATAAAGTTTGAGATTCATTGCTCTATGCCAATCATCATTCTCTTTGCTTGGGTTAGAATCATCTGGAGAGCTTGTAAATGTCCTCATGCCCAGGCTGCACACAGATCAGTTAAAAGGAACCTCTGAGGGGGGGGGGGACTCAGGCAGCAGTAAAATAAAGTTTATTGGGTGATTCTGGTGTGCAGCCTCAGTTGAAAATCTTATATGGCATTTAAACTCAGACACTATTTCAGTTATTAAATTACATACATTGCTTCAGCCAAAAACAAAAACAAAAAACTTGGGCCTTTAGAGCCCAGCTTTCTGAGCTTCTGCACGAAGTAAGAAGTAGAACATTCATTTCTTCCTGATTTGCTAAGGATTGATCAACCTCTAGCAAAATGTATGATTAGTGAGTGTTTCAGTTGGTGCTTCTATTAAATGAGAGCCAATCATAGAACATTGAACCTAAAAACGACCAGAGAGATTCTAGGATGAATCTCTCTTGGAGATGAGAAAAATCAAGGCTCAGAGAGGGAACCTAACTTAACTCTGATCAGATTTAGTTCGCTGCAGAGGTCACCTTTCTGTCTGATATTTATGTCTTGAATATATTCGCTACATGGTTACACAAACTATCCATTTTATCTTAGTCCACTTCAGTCTTCTCTCTCTGGGCCTGAATAAAGACCAGAAGAACTGATAGAACAGCTAAAGGATATTGCAAGCATCATTATTGGAACTGGGAGATTCCACAGAACAATCTGAGAATGATCTCATCAAATACAGATGAGCTATTCTGTGACTAATTCCAATAGTTTTAAACTAGAGACATGTTTTTATGGTGGACATTGTTTTTATTGTGTAAATAAGCAATTTTTAAAGTATATTTAAAGAAATGAAACAGCATAAGGAACTGTATAGGCTGTCAAGTATGTGGGGTAGTGGAGTTCACATAGTTTCATGTGGAGCCCATAAAGATTTTATTATAGTCAATTTTAGTGAAATTTATCCTTGGTCAGATGAAGGTTTTTTCCTTCATTCAGCAAATAGTTAATGAGTGTCTACTATGTGCTAGGTGCTGAAGATACAGAGATAAATAAGACTTAGTCACTCTAAGCTGAAATTGCTCAGCATATGAAAGTGAAGGAATATTTGTAGGTGATTTTCATGTTAAAGTATTTTTCTAACATCACCTCAAAGATTGAGATAGGAAGCTGTCTACCTCTCACCTACAATAGTTTTAGAGTTGGTTGCTATTTTGGTATAAGCCCCTTTTGCTGTTCCTCTTTAACTGCACATCTTGTTGAGACCAGCACTCACATCCAAAAGGGCAATTGTGATAAAAAAAGAAGACAGTATTTTAAGGAATTCTGATCAGAACCAGATTCTTAACTGCCATAGACTCTTGTATGATGTTATTTATATACAGACCACAAAGTACTTGATTAGCTTAACTGATGTACTTGATACTATAAAACCTATATTATAAGAAAGTATCTCAAGCTGGATGCTGTACTCCTGCATTAATAAAAAAAAAAAAAAAAAGAAAGTATTCCTCCTCCTAAGGAATCAAGCAAACGCTAGGTCCTGTTTCCAAGTTTTCCTCACTGTTCATGTTCTCTTTGTTTTTGCGGGGGGTAGGGGTTACCGGAATGAAAGGAGTGAGGGCTAAAGTATGTTTTCAGTGCAAGTCAATCATTAACCAACAGTAACTCAGAAAATTATATTTGCTGTAATCATTAAATTTAGTGACTAATCCCAGGAACAGGGGTTAGTCCTTCTTCCTAGTTTGTAGATTTGCAAATGGAGATTGAATCTTATTTTAATCTTTTATCTGTAATGTAATATGGGCTTCTTCTTACTGGATATATTTGCATTTTCTCTCCAGGCCATGTTAGTTCCTAGAAGATTATCGTCTTCATAAACCTTATAGTTAAATTTTTTTTTTAGTTTTATTTTTGAGATAGAGTTTTGCTCTTGTTGTCCAGGCTAGAGTGCAATGGCGTGATCTTGGCTCACCACAACCTCCGCCTCCCGGGTTCAAGCAATTCTCCTGCCTAAGCCTCCTGAATAGCTGAGATTACAGGCATGTGCCACCATGGCTGGCTAATTTTGTAGAGATGGGATTTCTCCATGTTGGTCAGGCTGGTCTCAAACTCCCGACCTCAGGTAATCTGCCTGCCTCAGCCTCCCAAAATGCTGGGATTACAGGTGTGAGCCACTGCACCAGCCACCTTATTTTGTTTTGCTTCCTTTCTGCTTTGATTCTAATGTCACATTGCATACCTGGATGTAAACAGCAGTCGGTTTCTCAGATCAAATAGAGCCCTGTAGCAACTTGGAAGACACAGAAGATACATGGTCATAAAACTGTATATATTATCCAGGGAATATCACTACCGATTAAATATATTAATGAGGCCATCAAAATCTATGGTAATCTCTCAGGCTTTGCTATTTGGCACCACATACAGCTAATGAGATAATAATGTGTCTAATTGTGCCTAGCCATTATTGGCATTTAATAAAACTTTGTCATTGAATCTTTACAATCTTTTTTCACCTTATTTTGGAGACCGTTGATTAAATATCTCCTTTTTTTTCCTGCCAGATGAGGGTTTTTCCTTCATTCAGCAAATATCTAATGAGTGCTTACTGTGTACTAGATGTTCTTAGGGTATTGCATGTATAATATTTAAGCCTCAAAACAGCTCTTAAGATAACTGCCATTGTTATCTTCATGCCATAGATAAGAGGCATAGAGAGGTTAAGTAACTTGCCCAAGTTCTACAGCTACTAAGTGCCCAAGCTGTGATTTAAACCCAGGCAATCTGGCTTTAAAACCTGCATTCATAACTATAACACTTTACTATCTCTACTTCCCATGGTGCCAGGCACTGTGTTAGGCTGCCCTTTTGTATGACTTAATGCCAAATTCTCCTATCTGTGCAAGGCAGTATCAATATTCCTATTTTGATAGGAGAGGTAACTTGATGCTTAAAGAAGTTAATAATTTGCTCAAGATACATAGCCAGTCACTGCCAGACCTGGAAGTTTACTTCAACCAGTGAGGAGTCCACTGCCCTTCCACTATTCTGGAAAATTAAGGTTCGTTATACTCAATTTGATTCAACCATGCTGTCACATTCTTCTATTATGGATAATAGGAAATTGACTGCACTAGGTTAAATGTGTTATTATAGCAGTAACGGTATCATTCTGCATTTATTCATAATGTTTGAAAGCGATGGCCAACATTTGCTCTCTTACTTGTATCCCCATTCATCCCCCCAAAGCCTTATAAAGACACACAGAAGGCAGAAGTGGGTTTGTGCCACAGGATGAATAAGGATTTGTCAGAACTGAATATTGTTGACCTTTATTCAAAGTTAGTTTGCGTATAGCTGACTTTAATATGAAGAGAAAAGGTAGTTTACATTGGTCATCATTGCTCTGTCACCCATGTTAAGCAGTTCAGGCCTGAAGTCAAATTGCTAGTCTATAGTATGTATAGAATGGCCATGTTCTTTCTTGATGGGCAAAGGTGTGTCAGTTACCAATTATGTAACAAACCACTGCAAAACTTAAGTGGCTTAAAACATTCATAATTTTTTAAAAGATTCTGTCAATTGACTGTTTGCGGGATCCCTCATACATATGCAGTGATCTAATGGCTGAGGGTTAGGGCAGTTCAATATTACTTCTCTCATATGTCTGGCAGTTGGTGCTGGCTCTTGACTAGGGTGCCTTGGTTCATATTCCAGTAGATGAGATTGGGCTTCTTCCCAGCATTGGGAGATCTCAGGGAAGTGTTCCAAGAAGGCTAGCCCCAGTGTGAACACACTTTTCAATCCTTTGCATTTGCTGCATTGTCTAATGTCTTACTGGCCAGAGCAAGTCATGGCCAAGCCCAGAGTCGTTGTCAAAGGGGACTTAACTCTACCTCTTAATGGGGGTAGTGCAAAGACTTTGTGGGCATTTTTAACCCACTACAGAAAGAAACCAAACTTAGTAAAGAACAGGGGTCAGCAAACTTTTTCTTAAAGAGCCAGAGGTTACATATTTTAGTCTTGCAGGCCTTAGGTCTTTATAGTTGTAGTGTAAAAGCAACCACAGACAGCAAATAAGCAAAGGGTGTGACTTTGTTCCAGTGAAACCTGATTTACAAAAATAAGAGGCCCTGTCCGACTATAGTTTGAGACTATTGTTGAGATACGTACACCTTTAGGAGTAAAAATGATAGAAGAATGCTCCCAAATGTTGACTCCTTTGAATCCCAAATTGAAGAACGGTAACACATTTCCTAGGAATGGCTCTTTTAAAAAAATCTCCAGTCCTCCAAGAGAAGCCAGGGAAAGTCCAACAAAATTTTCCCATGGTGTAATTTTGGAAATGAGTTGAACAGTGACTTGAACATTATTAGACTTGATTGAGCACTCATTATGGCCAGGACACAATTCAAGATTCAGTCACTCATATAAAAATACAACTAGCTATATTGAGTACTTACTTTATAAAAGTTATTTAACGCTTAAAGTAAGCCTATTAGGTCAAAACTATTTCTCTTATTTTAAAGATGGAAAGATAGAACTTCAGAGGTGTGAAATTACTGTCCTCAGGTAATAGTAGGTTTTTTAACAAGTTAAGATTTGAAGCCAGAGCCAGAACTTTTTCTGTGCTCCTTCTACACTACCATATTATCTTTGCCTTTTGGAGTCAATTTATTTATTTATTTTTTTTGGAGATGTAGTTTCACTCTGTCACCCAGGCTGGAGTGCAGTGGCTTACTGCAACCTCCGCCTCCCAGGTTCAAGCGATTCTCCTGCCTCAGCCGAGTAGCTGGGATTACAGGTGTTCACCATCACACCAAGCTAATTTTTGTATTTTTAATAGAGACGGCATTTCACCATGTTGGCCAGGCTGGTCTCGAACTCCTGACCTCAAGTGATGTATCCGCCTCAGTCTCGCAAAGTGCTGGGATTACAGGCACAAGCCACCACATCCAGCTGGATTTAATTTAAAAAGGAAATTAAATGTAGAATAATTTATTCATGGGAAAGTTATTTGGCAGTAGTCACAAAAACATCTCTTCAGGTGCAGATGGAAGATAGAGAATGAGAAAGCATTGGTATTTTTCTCCTATCTATTATAAAATATTGTGTATTATACAAAGTTTGGCCAGGTGTGGTGTCTCATGCCTATAATCCCAGCACTTTGGGAGGCCCAGGCAGGTAGATCACTTGAGCGCAGGAGTTTGAGACCAGCCTGGACAACATGGCAAAACCCCATCTCATTTTTGCAAAAAAAATGCAAAAATTTGCCAGATGTGGTGGTGTGCCCCTATAGTCCTCAATACTTGGGAGGCTGAGGTGGGAGGATCACTTGAGCCTGGGAGGTCGAGGCTGCAGGCCATGATCACGCCACTGTGCTCCAGCTTGGGTGACAGAGTGAGACATTGTCTCAAAAAAAATAAAATTTTGAGGTATGGTAAGGACAAACCCGGGCAAAAAGCAATTTTAAACTAGCTTTGCTGGACAGCAACTGTCACCTAAAGCAAAGCCTGCTGATCTGTCCTAATCGTGTCTGTAGCCACATCAAATGATCCTGGGTATCCAGTAGTCCTTGGGCCTATTAACTTCAATGACCTGCTTGCGTTGAGTATTTTATTCTGTCTTCCACTGACTGTTACCACCTGCTCACTGTTACCAACTGCTCCACTGACCGTTATCAACTGCTCACATCTTAAATCCTAGTCCAAATCACTGTCTGATTTCCCTTGGACCAGTGTCCTCTTCACTATCCACTGGGCCTCTGTTCACTTTTTGCTACAGGCCATCTAAAGAGATCCTGGTTAAAAAACAAAAACAAAAGCCTCAATTATGTCTCTCCCCTGCCTGGAAATCGCTTAGAAGTTCCCCATTGCTCTTAAGATTCAGTCCAGAATACTTGGCATGACCTAAGAGGGAAGACATCGAATGCCCTAGTTCCTGCCTACTTCTCCAGACATTTCATTTCTCTCTCTACCCTTTCTGTGATCCCTATCTTCTCTGGTCTTTCAGGGTACTCAGAAATGCCACACTCCTCACCTCGGGACCTTCCCACAAACTCTGAACTGTGTCTTCTGTCCCACTTATTTTCTAGCTAAATTATCAGCTTAGTGTCATGCCCTTCTCTTCTCAAGCTTGTCTGGTCCTGAGGGCACATTAGACTTGGTTCCCTACATACATCCTTCCCTCTGTTCCTGGTTACACTCCAGAGGCTTCTCCCCACAGCCCAATCTGCATCTCTGCAGAATCCTCCACACATGAACCCTCTGACATCCAACTGCATCAATCATTCCATCCTAATACCAAATACTTGCTCATTTACATTTGTTTTCAAATTATTTCTGTAATTTTTTTCTGAAATTTGTAATTTTTGTTTTGTTTTTATGGAAATGAGGTCTCACTATATTGTCCAGGCTGGTCTCAAATTCCTGGGCTCAAGCAGTTCTCCCACCTCGACCTCCCAGTGTGCTGGGATTACAGGCTGCTCAGCCTCCCAGTGTGCTGGGATTACAGGCGTAAACCACCACGCCTGGTCGCTTTTCTCATTATTGCTCTAGTCTCTAATCCTTCCCCTTGGGTTTCTAAATTTTTCCTGGACATTGGCCCTGGAGCTTCACAGAAGGTAATTTTTTTTTTTTTTTGAAGGACACTAAAAACAGACTGGAATTTTGCATCCAGAGAGGACATAAAGTACAGGCCATCAGAACTAAAATCTGGGTTGAGTTTGGTGGCTCAGGCCTGTAATCCCAGCACTTTGGGAGGCTGAAATGGGAGGATCACTTGAGGCCAGGAGTTTGAAATTAGCCTGGGAAACATGGTGAGGTCCTGTCTCTACAAAAAAAATAAATAAATAAATAAATAAATATATATATATATATTAATTTTACAAATTAGCTGGGCATGTTGACATGTACCTGTGGTCCCAGCTACTCAGGATCCTGAGGTGTGAGGATGATTTGAACCCAGGAGGCTGCAGTGAGCTGCAACAGAGTGAGACCCTGTCTTAAAACAAAACAAAACAAAAAAACCTCATATGCTTCCAGAAATCTTCAATCAACCAATAAAGGAAGTCTTTGATTTCAGCTCTGTAATCATACACAGAATCAGAGGGAAAAGGCTTTCGAATCCATGAAATGGTAAATTCCTTTAAGGTACCAATAACAATAGCTATATAATAATCCCCGTGAAGATCTCACTAGAAAAAGAAACTACGTTTCATACAGAGTTGGAGGATACAAGAAACTTATATTTTAATCTGGCTCTGGTGGGGAGGGGATGCTGACGCGCAAGTTTGAGGAAATTTAACAGCATCACTGCTATAATCATTTAATGCATGTCTTGGCTAGAACAAAGAGAATGACAGTTTGGTGAAATAGGGAAAGTATAAGAAGCTTTTCTCTTTTTTGTCATTTTTTTTCCTTTCAGGAGTTTTCTTTATACCAATTATTTTAGGAAGTCAGGAAATTTATTTTAGACTAAATAAATCTGGGGTTGGGGACGTGTGCTAAGTAGAGGTAAATCCTTTTAGATAAAGAGTGCAAGATCATAAAGTGTCTTTCTAAGAGAACTTAGTACTGTAATGGATGTTGGGAAATAAGTATTATATATATATAATATCTCCACTGTTAAAGCTTGTCCAGTCTATTCTCTTGGTCTTTTTGCTGAAAAGACCACTGTTTCACTGGACTTTTAAAAGATAATCACTGTTTGGCTCATTTAAGACAAACTTTTCCTTCTATGTCATGACCAAGGGCTTAGTCCTTCTTTAGTGTTAAATTTCCAAGTTCCTTAGGCTGGGCATAGTGGCTCAAGCCTGTAATCCCATCACTTGGAAGCTGAGTCAGAAGTGTTCCTTGAGCCCAGGAGTTCAAGACCAGCCTGGGCAGACCCTGTCTCAAATAAATGAATGAATGAATGAATAAATAAATAAATAAATAAGGCCAAGCGCGGTGGCTCACACCTGTAATCCCAGCACTTTGGGATGACGAGGCGGGCAGATCATGAGGTCAAGAGATTGAAACCATCCTGGCCAACATGGTGAAACCCCCTCTCTACTAAAAAACACAAAAACGCACACCTATAGTCCCAGCTACTCCGGAGGCTGAGGCAGGAGAATTGCTTGAACCTGGGAGGCAGAGGTTACAATGAGCCGAGATCGCACCACTGCACTCTAGCCTGGCGCCTGGCGACAGAGCAAGACTCTGTCTCAAAAAATAAAATAAATAAATAAATATCCAGGTTCCATAGTAATTGGTATGCTTGACTTTTGAATGATCATTTGTGTTTCATCACAAAATTATCAATTTCTCCAGCTGTTCAACTTACTGTAATAGAACATAAAATTCTCATATAATCCTATTTACTTTCTTATGTCTATGTTTTATTTTCCCATTCCTAATATACTTTTAACATTTTTCCTTACTATATTTGCTGACTCTTTCAAATATCCAGCTTCTGCTTTTACTAATCAATTCTTCTATTTTTGTTGTTTCCTATTTTTTTAAATTTAGCTTTAATTTGATAAATTTTCTTGTTATGCTTTCTTTTGTTTGTGTTTTTGGTTTTGGGCTTTTTTTTGTTCTTTTCCTTTTCATAAGTTGGATTTGCAGTTATGTACAATCACAGGACTTCATATATAAGTTTTTTCCTTTTTATTAACTGCCATGTAACATAAGTTCTATTTTGATATCCTGCTCAATTTGGGGGTTATTCAAAATGTTATTTGATTTGGAAGTGATTATTTTAGAAAGTAGATTCATTTTTGAGGCATCAAGTTCTGTTAGATGAGCATTGTGTTTTGTTTTTTAGGAAACTGTGTGTGTGCAATGGTATTTGACCAATCTTTTTTTTTAAACCAGTGGTAGACAGTAGATGTTATTCAAGCATTGAAAACAACACAAAGCACACATACAGACATGACATTTTTTTAATGGTTTCCTTTTCAGAAAGTTTATCTTGAGATAAAAGTGCACTTTACTTGCTCTCAATTCAAACATTTGTCTTCATATTTCTAAATATATGTTTCTGGAAATTTTTTTCAAACATAAAGTTCAATAGATAAAATCCTATTTCACCACTGACTTATATTACAAAAGCACACATCCACCTACCCAAAAAGGAAACCCTAGTTAATTAACAATATTTAGACAGAAAGCTTTCAGATAGGACTTAACCCTGTGACAACTGGCAGGTTGGAGTTCCTGCTTTGCTCTACCTGATGAAATTTGTCATCCAGATAATAGTGTGCTTCGTAACATTGCAGTTGACTTTCAATTCCTTTTGGTTTCTTTTGTACAGAAGAGACCTCTAGCACTTTTGTACGGAATAGTTACCCTGATTCTTTCCGAAGTGTTACAAAGCATGTTTTTGTTTGGTTTGAGAACTACTGGGCAGGCATAGTGGCTCATGCCTGTAATTCCAGCACTTTTGGAGGCCGAAGTGGGAGGACTGCTTGAGACCAGTAGTTTGAGACCAGCCTGGGCAACATAGTGAGACCCTGTCTCTACAAAAAAATGAAAAAAATTAGCCACGTGTGTTGACATGGACCTGTTATCCCAGCTACTCGGGAGACTCAGGTGGGAGGATCACTTGAGCCTGGGAAGTTGAGGCTGCATTGAGCCATACATTCTTCATTTTTCACTGTGTAGCATGATATGGGAAGATCCTGCCATTTCCTTTTGTTTTTGTTTTTTTTAAAGACAGGGTCTTGCTCTGACGCTCAGGCTGGTCTCAAACTCCTGGGCTCAAGTGACCCTCCCACCTTGGCCTCTCAAAGTTCTGGGATTACAGATGTGAGCCACCTGCTCCTGCTGCTGCTGCTGTCATTTCATTTGTTTTTCCATTAAATTATGTATTGTGGTTTTGCACTATGAAGGAAGTCACAGAAAACTGAAATGTATTAGACATGGTCCCATTTACCCCATAGCTTATACTCCATAAAAAATAATAAGGCAAATACAGGAATAATTCTAAACTTGGAATATTCATGATCATTGTCATAAGAGAAAAGTGCATTAAAGAAGAAACAGTTGATTTTCTAGCTGAACAATATCAAGGACATAATTTTAACTGGTTTCAACTTGGACTGAACTGGACCAACTCTTAGCTACTCCAGTTCTAGCCATAGAAATTAGATTGAATGGAGAAAAGGATTAAAATATACCTTGGTGGCATGTTGACTTTGAGGTGTTTGAAGACCGTTCAGGCTCCTGGAAGTGTACCAGAAGTCTTCCAGGCTGTGAGAAAACTTGAAGCCAATGTGAAAGCTGAGTTTATCTAGGGAAAGATGATAGAGGAGTGGTTGTCAGAGGGTGGTCCTCAGACCAGCAGCATCACCTAGAAACTTGTTAGAAAGGCAGATTTTCAGGCTCCCATCACTGACCTACTGAATCTGAAACTCTGGTGATGGGGCCCAGCAGTCTGTTTTAATGTTCTCCTGGGGGATTCAGGTGCACACTAAAGTTTGAGAGTAACTGGGACAGAGGGAAAAAGCAGGACTAAGGACTCCAGTCTAATGTTTGTAGATATGAAGACAACAAAAAGAAGTCTCACTGTTGGAGAGGAGCCATGGCCGTGAAACTTCCATGAAAGCCACAGGAGGAGAGAGTTTCCAGGAGATAGTCAATTTTGTTCAGTTCTACAGAAAATTTAGTTCTGTTTGGGGTATTTGTACCACTTCCAAAGTGAGACCATGTGTTTGCCTCTTAACTTTTCTGAGCCTGTTTGTTAACCTGTAAAATGAGTCTGGCATCATGTTCTGCCCCCAACTTCATAAGGTTTTTGAGTGAATCAAATTAGACAGTAAGCCAAGCATGGTGGCACACACCTGTAGTCCCAAATACTCAGGAGACCAAGGCAGGATAATGGTTTGAGCCCAGGAGTTCAAGACCAGCCTGAGCAATATAGCAGACCCCATCTCAAAAAAGAAAAAAATTAGTAGATTTAATGGCATTATGAAAGCAAACAGATTCACAAAGTAACTAATCTTTCCATACCATAGCCATGAATTCTGGCCATAATTCTTTTTTTTTTTTTTTTTTTTTTCCTGAGATGGAGTCCTGCTCTGTCACCCAGGCTGGAGTGCAGTGGCACAACTTCGGCTCACTGCAACCAAGTCCTGGGTTCAATCGATTCTCCTGCCTCAGCCTCCTGAGTACCACCCACCACCATGCCTGGCTCTAAAATTCTAGACATTTTCCTACATCTTCACTACATAAAACATCAGCCTACTGGATACTACACCATCAAAACTAGTAGTAGTAGCTAATAATGGGTTAAATCATATACATATATTCATAATAATGCTGTAGTCAATAATCTTATGCTACTTGGGAAGCTGAGGTGGGAAGGTGCCTGCCACCATGCCTGGCTAATTTTTGTAGTTTTAGTAGAGACAGGGTTTCACCATGTTGGCCAGGCTGGTCTTGAACTCTGACCTCAGGTGATCCACCTGCCTCAGCATCCCAAAGGGCTGGGATTACAGGTGTGAGCCACCGTGCCTGGCCAGTTTTAGAATTTAGGTTAAATTTTAGAATTTAGGTTAATTCTAAAACCTAACTTCAGGACTAAAGTTCTCAAGAAGACTGGTGTTTTTGTTTTATAACATTGTTCCCATGTACTTGCATGAGTTAAATTCTGGTAGAGCAGATACTGGAGGATAATATAACTTGCCTGGATATCAAGTACATACCAGTCCTCAGGGACTGGCATAGATGGTGGAGATGCCCCATTTCCTGAATATACATTTTTTGGTATCTTCTTATAAATGTGACAGTTAAGATAGCTGAGTCAGCATTTTAACTGATTATTAACAGTGGAAACACAGATGGAATTTGAGTCATATTTCTGGAAAGGTAACAGATTCCATACTGATAAGAATTTTGTGTTCACTTTTTGTGAGAATTGTAAAATGATGACAAATATCACTTATTCTGCTTTATAGATGGAAAAACTGGAGTGTACAGTAGTGATGCTTAAGAAGAGCACTATGCATAGACAATGAAACTTACCACCTATATAGTATGATTTGATAGGTGCTTACATTCCTCAGTGTCACAAATTTTGTCCCCTGACCATCTGCCAGCATACTTGCAATTACTACTATTCGCAGTTACTCCTTCAGGGCCATCTCAAGGTTCTCAATAAATGCTTATTTGAGTGATTGAACAAACAAGAGACTAAAGACATAAAGTCACTTAAATTGGATCTATGCCTTATCTGAAAAGCATAAGATTATTGACTCTAGCATTATTTTGAATATATGTATATAATTTAACCCATTATTAGCTACTACTTAGGTGCAGGGTTTTGATGGGGTAGTATCCAGTAGGCTGATGTTTTATGTAGTGAAGATGTAGGAAAATGTCTAGAGTTTTAGAGCAGTGCCTTTGGCTTCTAGGATCTTAGGGAAAGTAGGAGATGTGATACAGTTAACTAACCTGGATGCCACACGAGGCCTATTTATTTATTTTTGAAACAGGGTCTAGTTCTGTCACCCAGGCTGCAGTGCAGTGGCATGATCATGGCTCACTGCAGCCTGGACCTCCTGGACTCAAGTGATGTTTGCACCTCAGCTTTCCAAGTAGCTGAGACCACAGGCATGCACTACTATGCCTGGCTCATTTTTTTTGTTATTATTTGTAAAGATGGGGTCTTACTTTGTTGCTCAGGCTGGTCTTGAACTCCTGTGCTCAAACGATCCTCCTGCCTCAGCCTCCCAAAGTGCAGGTATAACAGGTGTGAACTACCATACCTGGTCTGTATGAATTTTGAAATATCAAAGGGAAGTGAATAAAGAGGGAGAGAGGCACCATTCCTGGGTTCCTGGAGGTATTGAAATACAGGTTGATGTGTAGAGTGGCTGGAGCAAATTCCTATTTCATTTTCCTGCTTCAAAAACCCATTTATCCATCTAAAAAAAAAACCCCATTTAATATATTTTCCTTGGATAGAGGATGTGTCAGATATTAAACCGATAAGAACAGACACTACACTTGATCTTAGCCAAAGGGTAAGTTTCATTGGAGTATCCTGCAGTAGATCTGGAGTTTCTCCTCTGGAGACCACTTAGGAGGCTACTTTAATAGATGAAAAGATGATAATGAATTAAAAAAGGAACATTTCAGTGGTAACAGAGAGGCAGGGACAGATGGAGACGTTTCAGGAGGAGCAAGGAAGATAATATTCTGTATTACCTGGACTATGATTCACTCTGGCAACTGGGACACATGGGGGATCAGTTTCCTAAGTTATCATAGTACTTCAGACACATATTTGTTTCTGTGCCCGTGAAATCGCCAGTGTCTTTAAGGTAAGGATCATATATTTTTATCTCAGTGTTCTAGAACCCTTTCAATGACACACCAAAAGGTTACCTGTATGGTTGCTGAATCATTGGAAAATGGACATTCATAAATGGCTAAAGATTACAGGTTATCTCGTAGTAAAATCATTAGCATTAAAGGTTCAGTAATGACCGATGAAACACTACACTGATTACATTTCAACCTAGTCTTTCTAGCTATTTAAAAGTCTCCATAAAACTGGTAAATTCCTCATCCCACAAATAGCCAGAGACTGGAATACTAGCTTCGAGATACTTTTTTCCTTAGCTGATTTTATCGAGGGACTATGTGCCTAAGGGAGTGTTCTAAGAAGACGTTAGTCGGGACCCAGAACATGGGAAGTACTGGTTTCCATATCAATTTGATGGTGGTCCTGAACTGATTAAAATCTCTAAATCCCAATTACACGCCAACGTTACGGAACGAAAAACACTGACTCCCGTATTTCTGGGCGGACACACAAGTTTGTTACGATGGCTCGATTGCTTTTGCCTGGCGGAAACCAAACCGTAAGGACCGAGCACCAAACGACCAAGGACAGGAAGTGAGTCCAGGTCGTACTCGGTGAGAGCTTGGACCGCTGAGATTTCGGAGTCTGCGCTGGGCCCGCTTGGAGCTCTGAGTGGATGGAAAAGTTCAGTCATGTTTGCACCCGCGGTGATACGTGCTTTGCGCAAGAACAAGACTCTCCGCTACGGAGTCCCTATGTTGGTGAGTGGAGTGAGGAGGAATTCCGGGAGGTGTGGGACCCTGCTCTTCGGCAGGATCAGGACCTGGGAGGGGATCTGTAAAATGTGAAGTTGAGGGCTGGCACTTGGGCTAGGAAGGGGCCAGCGACAGGCCGAGAGCTTTCCTAAAAGCTCTTGGTTCTACCAGTCTTTTCCTACTCCCATCCCCCACCTCCCCCCTCGCCGTCGGCCGCTCCCAGTTGGAGCTCAGGTTTACTAGGATCTGTCCGCTTGTGAACGTGGCATCTTTCCCATCGAATGCATTCATTTCCCAGTGAACGCGGTCATTGTTACTACCTTTGATTCACAGTTAAGTAAATTGAAGCTCAGAGAATTCAATCAGAACCACAGTCTGGATCATTACTATGCTTGCTTCCTCGCCCCCACCTTAGCTATGTTTTGACGATACTGTGGATCATTGGGACTAGATGTATTCCATTTAACTGTACCAATTCCTGGTATCTTTCTGTTTCATCTACTGGTTTGTGAATTAGCTTAATTCTTAGAGTTGTCGTGATGACCTAAATAAGACCTTGTGAATCAAGCGTTGAGTCTGGTGCCTGCCACATCGTAGCCAGAACGGTTGCTGTGTTATAATTTGTAAAGCACGTTGAAAACAGCTTCAGTGTTTATATGGTTGCATCCAGTTCCACACTGAGTTCCCTAAGGATGTCATGAAAATGCAGGCTGAGGCTGGCTTAAGACAACCAGAGTTGAAATCCAGATGACTCTATTTGCTTTTTGATCACGGGCAAGTTATTTTGCTTCAGCAAGTCTTGGTGTGTTAGTGAGTGAAACAATTAAAGCATATGAACAAAAGCTGCTTTCTTTTAAATACAGAACAGATTTTTATTTTGTATGAGTATTGGCACAGGTGAAATTACCAGCTTTTCCATTTAAGCAGACTAAAAATGAGAAGTGACCTTAAAAAGGTAATGGGTATTTAACATATTTTTAAAAATCCAGATTCATCAAATCTGGATTTTAGGAAGATTCACCCATCTAAAGTATCCGGGCCAAGCACGATGGCTCACATCTGTAATCCCAGCGTTAGGCGAAGCCAAGACAGGAGGATTGCTTGAGGTCCGGAGTTCTAGACCAGCCTGGGCAACATAACAAGACCCCTGTCTCTCCAAAAAAAAAAAGTGTTAAGTTTGTTGTTTTTAGCAAATTCTATATTAGTATACTAAAATGTTCATATATTAGTGTATTCTTAGTTGGAGCCATCACCCACAATTTTAGCACATTTTCATCACCCCCAAAAAAGCATCATAACTAATAGTAGTCACTTCCCATTTCTCCCTACCTCTTATCCTGGCCTGGGAAACCACTAATCTACTTCTACTTGTAAATTTGCTTATTCTGCACATTTCATATTAATACACTAATACAACATGTGGGGTTTTTGTGACTGGATTCTTCCATTTAGAAAGTTTTTACGGTTCATTCACACTAACATATATCAGTATTTCATTCCTTTTGATGGATATAATTCCATTGTTTGGATATATTTTATTGATCAATTGATGAACATTTGGGTTGTTTCCATTTTTATATTATGAATAATGCTGCTATGAACATTTATCTACATGCTTTGTGTGAAAGTATGTTTTCATTTCTCTTGGGTAGGAAATCTCACTGGACGTGGAATTGCTAGGTCATATGGTAACTCTGTTTAACTTTTTAGAACGTGCCAGATGTTTTCCGAAGTGGCTGCATTATTTTGCATTCCCACCAGCAATATATGATTGTCAATTTTTCCGCATCCTTGCCAACACTTGTTATTGCCCATCTCTTTAGTTATTACCCTTTCTAGAAGGTGTGAAGTGATATCATTGTGTTTTTTGTTTGTTTGTTTGTTTTTTGAGACAGAGTTTTGGTCTTGTTGCCCAGGCTGGAGTGCAATGGCATGATCTCGCCTCACTGCAACTTTTGCCTCCTGGGTTCAAGCAATTCTCCTGCCTCAGCCTCCCAAGTAGCTGGGATTACAGGCATGTGCCACCACACCTGGCTAATTTTGTATTTTTAGGGGAGGTGGGGTTTCTCCATGTTGGTCAGGCTGGTCTTGAAACTCCTGACTTCAGATGATGTGCCTGCCTCGGACCTCCCAATGTGGTTTTGATTTTCATTTCCCTAATGACTTACTATGTTGAGCCTCTTTTCAAATGTTTATTGGTCATTCGTGTATCTTTTTGGAGAAATGTTTGTTCAAATCCTTTGCCCATTTTTTAAATGGACTATTTTTCCTTTTATTGGACGGAGGTTTCTTTAAAACCTGAAACCAACAAATCTGCCAGTCTTTGTTGAGAGGCACTGCGTGCTTTTTTGGGCATGCCTTCAACATTCGGCCTTGCAATTTGCAGCTCCATGTATAGCCTTCACTTCTTACTTGCTCAGAGCTTCAAGATTAGTCATAAGTGAGAATTTAGGGGCCTTCTCAGGTCTTTCTTGGGCATATACATTGCTGTGGGCATGTACACAGTTCTACTTATTTGCATGACTTTCTAAATTCTCAGGAATATGTTTGAGGCTTTCAGAGTCCTGTAAGGACACCTTATTCCCATGTACCACATCAGGCAGTCATAATGTTAAACAATTACCTCTGATTTTTTTTTTTTTTTTACAAACACCTTCTAAGAGGAGTCTGTTCACACTAGTTGAGTTCCAAGTCAGGTAAACTAAAGACAGCTTTGTGAATAGCATCTTCCAGGAACTACCAGACTGGTGAAATGATGGTAATTCTCACAGAATGGGATTTTAAACAGCTCAAACCCCTGTACCCTCTCCAGTTGGTGCCAGACTTTACATCGTGTTTGCAGGCTGTTGGTTTTCATGGTTGTTATGGAGCTTGAGTGGAGGGGTGTGAATATGGCAAAATAAAAATGCCACCAAGCTAACTGTTCTTCCTGAGATTTAGGCGTTTTTCTTAGGTAAATACTGCACACATTGTTGCAAGCCTTTGCTTAATTTTCAGAGTTCTAAAATTGTTTGACAATTTTTTTACAAACATCCTCATTGTTTTTGTGGAGAAAAGGATTTTTGGAGGTACTCCACCATGTCATTGATATTACCCTTTGGTTTTGGTTCTTCTTTACATCTTCTACGTCTTTGGTGAGGTTTTTTCATTTTCCATTTGTTTCAAGAAAATCTATTGTTGTTTGAAGTATTTTTATGATGTTTCCTTTGAGGTCTTTGTCAGATAATTCTAATCTCTGGTTTATCTCTGTGTTAGCATCTCTCCATAGCCTTTTTAAAATTCAAGTTTGTCTTAGTCCATTTGTGTTGCTAGAAAGCAGGGTCCCCAACCCCTGGGCCACGGACTGGTACTGGTCTGTGGCCTATTAGGAACCGGGTGGCACAGCAGGAGGTGAGCAGCAGGTGAGTGAGCATTACTGCCTGAGCTCCGCCTCCTGTCAGATTAGAGGTGGCATTAGATTCTCATAGGAGCATGAACTCTGTCGTGAACTGCACATGCAAGGGATTTAGGTTGCACGCTCCTTATGAGAATCTAATGTCTGATGATCGAAGGTGGAACAGTTTCATCCCCAAACTGCTACCCCACCCCTACCCCCACCATCTGTGGAAAAATTATGTGCCATGAAACTGGTCCCTGGTGCCAGAAAGTTTGGGGACCACTGCTGCTGTAAAGGAATACCAGAGCCTGGGTAATTTATAAAGAAAGGAATTTTCTTTTGGCTCATGGTTCTGCAGTCTGTACATACTGTGAAGCACGGCACCAGCATCTGCTTCTGGTGTGGGTCTCAAGCTGCTTCCACTTGTGGCAAAAGGCAAAAGGGAGCCAGCATGTGCAGAGATCACATGGCAAGAGAGAGGGTAGGGAGGTGCCAGGCTCTTTTTGACAACCAGCTCTCTAGAGAACTAATAGAGTGAGAACTCACTCATTACCATGAGGACAGCACCAAGCCATTCATGAGGGATCTGTCCCCATGACCCAAATACCTCCCACTAGGCCTCTCTCCAACATTTGGGGTCAGATTTCACATGAGGTTAGGAGGGTCAAATATCCAGACTGTAGAAAGTTATTTTCCTGGTTCTTGTCATAACAATGGAATTTTTATTGTATCTTAAACATTTTACATATTACATTAGGAAATTATATCCTATTTAAGTCTTACACTTTAGCAGGATATCATCATGTTTAACTTGTAGGTAGTAACCTATAATATTTTGGGCTCCCTTTCCTGGCAGTTTAAGTTCCAGATTTTGCAGTACTAACCTGGTCTACTTTGTTCACCTGGTGCTACTGGGATTCGTGCTTGATCATGTCTATGTGGAATGTCGTAATCAGCATATGCTTTTAAAGCCATAAGATTAAGATTACAAAATAAGTGAATAGAGAAGAAGAGCAAACATTGTGCCCTGAGGTATGCCAACATTGGAGAGTTGAGGTATACAGGAGGAAACAACCAAGGAAACTAAGAAAGAGTGACTCTGAGGTAAAAGAAAAACCAGATATAAGGGAAGAGGAGGAGAGTGTGATCTACTGTATCCAAATTTTGTTCATGAAATCAGATGAAATAAGGTAACCACCAGATTTAGTAATGTAGGTGTCATCGATGGTTGGAATGGATGTAAGAGAGAGTAGGAAGAGCAGCTAGTACAGGCAACTCATTTGAGAAATTTACCTGCATGTAGGAGCAAAGAAAGAGATTGGTATCTGGTGGGAAAGTGATGTCTGGGAAAGTCTGTTAATAAGATAGGAGAAATAACAGCATTTTTATGCTGAATCCTGCAGTGGTGAGCCAGATTTTGATGATACAGAAAAGGAGAGAATTGATGAATCAGTGTCCTTCAGTAGGTAAGAGAAGATTGGAGACAAATGAAGATATTTAGTTAGGAGTGTGGATTCTATGGTAATAAGCAATTAGTGTTGCAGTGCAATTCAAACACAACACACACACATGCTAATTATGCACAATCCTGCACAAACCTCCCCTAACTTCCTACACCAGGCACAACCCCAGGATTCTCAGGCCACCCGTGCTTCTGACCGACTCGTTACAAATTTGGATGTTCAAGCTACTCCCAAATGGTTAGACCTTTCAGCTTCAGAATGAGGGATTAAAGCTAATTAGACTTTTGGATGACATGGTAAACTAGTATTGACAATTTGGGAATCTTTTAAGGTTACTGCATACTGAGAAGTATGGGATATTTCATGATATTTCTTCTTTTTTTCTTTTGAAAAAAGTGGCAATATTTATTTAAGAAGTGAAGATGTCATTTATTTTACTCAGAAATTCCATTACTGGATATTTTTTCTCCAGTATATGTGTGCAAAAACAAATGTAGTTGGGAGGCTGAGGCAGGAAGATCTTTTGAACCCAGGAGGCAGAGGTTGCAGTGAGTTGAGACTGCGCCACTGCACTCCAGCCTGGGGTGACAAAGCGAGACTCCATCTCAAAAAAAAAAAAAAAAAAAAAAAGAAAAATATATTTGTGTTAGAGAGAAAATGTATGTGTGAGTAATGCACATACATAATGTATGTAATGTATTATGTTTATATATGTATATAGAATTATATAAAATATATGTGGTTATTAAAATACCACATTTATGACATGTACAAATGTAAAAAGATCTCCATCGGGTGTGATGGCTCATGCCTGTAATCCCAGCACTTTGGGAGGGCAAGGCAGGCAGATCATTTGAGTTCAGGAGTTCGAGACCAGCCTGGCCAACATGGTGAAACCCCATCTCTACTAAAATACAAAATTACTGGGTGTGGCAGTGGGTGCCTGTAATCCCAGCTACTCTGGAGGCTGAGGCAGGAAAATCGCTTGAACCTGGGAGGTGGAGGTTGCAGTGAGCCGAGATCGCTCCACTGCACTCCAGCCTGGGTGACAGAAGGAGAATCTGTATCAAAAAAAAAAAAAAAAAAAAAAAAAAAGGCCGGGCGTGGTGGCTCACGCCTGTAATCCTAGCACTTTGGGAGGCCGAGGTGGGTGGATCGCCTGAGGTCAGGAGTTCAAGACCAGCTTGGCCATCATGGTGAAACCTCATCTTAAAAAAAAAAAAAAAAAAAAAAAAAAAGAAAATCTCCAAGGTGTATAAAATTTAAAATTCAAGGTCAGAGCAGTATTATATATTATACATAACTGTCAAATAAATGACATCTTCACTTCTTAAATAAATATTGCCACTTTTTTTGAAAGAAAAAAAATTTCATGAAATTTACCACACTTCTCAGTATGCAGTAATCTTAAAAGATCCCCAAATTGTCATTGCTGCTTTACCATGTCATTCAAAAATCTAATTAGCTTTAATCCCTCATTCTGAAGCTGAAAGGTCTAGCCATTCAGAAAAAAATAAAGTTTGATCCCTACCTTCCTTTTTATATAAATATATTACCAATGAAAGAAATAAACATTAAAAGGTATAAAACACTATAAAACATAAACTTTTATAATTTTGAGGTTAAGAATACCAACAAAACCTTGAGGCTGTGACATGATACTAGAAATCATTTAGGTATCTATCAAACAAGGGAATGAGTAGTAAATTGTGTTCTGTTTTTGCAATGGAATACTATATAGCAAAGAAAATGAATTAACCATAGCTATATACAGTATACTTTAATCTAAAATACATAATTTCTCTCTAAAAAAAAGTTACACCAAAGAATAGTTTTAATAAAATTCAAAAACAGAAAACACTAAATTATAGAATTTAGTTATATATAGATGGTAAAGAAGAAAATCAAGAAGTGAATGCAATAAAATCTAGCTGTTGTGTTAACGATAAAGAGAGGAAGTTTACCATTTTATTTGCAAGGGGTATGTGTGTAAGTATTCTATTTATTAAACTGGGTGGTGAATGCATTGTAGTTTATGTTACAATTATCTCTAAATGTTTTATATACACTTTTGTGTGTGCTTATTAATAAAATATTAATGCAGTGTGTAAGATGATAAGCATGGTGCACATTATGTTTCTATTTGTATTAAAGGGAGAGTGTGGTATGTTTAAAATGTCTGTGCTTATACATGGATTGACAGTTTTTTGAAGGACAACCAGTAAGTTGGCAACAGTGGTTATATTGGGGGGGAAAGACATAAATAAGACAGAAACTGTTCCCTTTGTGTTCAGGCAAAATACTACCCTACTGAGGGCTCCCTACCCGTTCATTCCCACTTGAAGAACTGCTTTTCAGTCATTTGGTAGAAGGGCTAAGCTTTTGAAAATACTGTTTTCTTCTTTTGTTAAATCAGCAAAATGTCAGGTATGTCTGCTTTTTCTCAGTTGTGTAAATTCCACAGATTGGCTGATGCAAAAATATTTGAAGTCTTGTCTATAGAAGTTTTCAATTAGCTACTTTGAAATGCAGCATTTGGTCTTAACAAAGTTTCACTACATAAATTTTTGTTATACATTGCAGCACTAAAGACAGCAAATTGACCTAAGAGCACAAAAAGATGAATTAGCCAAATGAATTAGATGAACTACTGTTTGTTCATTTTTAATTGTAGTCAAATTACATTGCTTAATTTATTAGGGGAAAATGATAGGATAACAAAAAGCAAAATGTTAAAAATTAAAATTGTTATTCCATTAAACATGTACAGTTAGTTGTAAACTGGACAAAATTATTTATGTGTGTGTTTTTGTTGTTAGAGAATACATTTATAAATGCAACGACAGTATTATAAATATATTTTCTTTGCTTTGGAGAAGATAACCCAGTTCTCTCTTACTTAGCTGCAACTGCTGTATTGCTTCAGTGTGAGGTGAGAGGTTACCCAGCTGACAATTCACCCCTGCTTTGAGAGGTCAGGAAAATCTGCAAGTGTCTTCTGAAATCCAAAGTCTGTTCTAAGCTTGTTTTTATAAGACCGACACACAATAAGTAAAGATGAGTGAGTTTCTTCTTGTGGTCATGAACTTTTGTAGCAATACTGAAACCGCCTTTGCAAAATTATGACTGTGAAAGAAATCAGACCTAACTGACTCTATCTTGCTTCTAACCTTAAAGCTGTCCTTGTTCATTCCTGAGCATGGGGCAAACTAACTTTGGGAAGGAATTCAGTTCATGGTTTGACTCTGAAACAAAATTAATAATAGCCCTTTCCCAAAAAGATCCCCTTCTTACCTGAGGATAAGTCTGCCTTTGCAGGACTAACAAATTAGCTACCAGGTTAGAAGTTACAGTTCAAGGGTCATGCTGCCTCTGGCTCTAAGCGTCTGAACCTCCCCAGATTGCTCCTGGGGAATAACATCACTATTGTAAAACCTAGCAGCAGTTCTTGAGATATTTTGCAGACCCTGCTGCACTGGATGGATCAACTGACATTACCCAGGTGGGTAATCAGGCTCAACCAGTTCTGCCATCCCACTGGGTAACAGAAACCAGCAAGAAAAACTCACTTCACCCCCTATGATTCTCCAACCTGACCAATCAGCACTCCCCCACTTCCCAAGCCCCTACCCACCAAATTGTTTTTAAAAACTCTGATCCTTGTATGCTTGGTGAGACTGATTTGAGTAATAATAAAAAACTCTGGTCTCCTACACAGCCAGGTCTGCAATTCCCCATTGTAATTCCCATCTTGATAAATCAGCTGTCTAGGCAGCAGGCAAGGTGAACTCATTGGGTGGTTACAATTCTCTATTGTGAAGTTTAAATCTTTTGAAACTATTGTGTCTCAAAGAGGTGCCAGCAAAAAATGAAAGTGATTCTGTATCTCTTAAGGCGATGTTTCAGCATTTCAGTATATAGTAAGAATTTAAAAACTTTCTTTACCTGTGATCCCTATAGCTATATTGTCCCTGGGAATACAATGTGATATAGAGAATATTCTGCAGCAATCTTTCATGAGATTTCTTTATCCCTTGGTAAGGTATGAGGACTCCAACTGGCTTATTTTGAAAAATCATAATATCAAAAGAATTCTGATCTTGAAGGAAAAAAAGGCCAGAGTTTTACTGCTGGTTTACCCTGTGTAATCATGGTATTAAAAGAAAGAAAAACCTTCAACAGGCCGGGCATGGTGGCTCACGCCTGTAATCCAAGCACTTTGGAGGCCAAGGTGGGTGTATCACCTGAGGTCGGGAGTTCAAGACCAGCCTGACCAACATGGTGAAACCCTGTCTTGTAAAAAAAAAAAGAAAAACCTTAAACAAAAAAACAGAATAATTTTATGGAGTTTATTTGAACAAAGAAAATTCATGAATCAGGCAGCACTCAGACCGAGAAGTTGAGAGAGCTCCAGTCTGCAATATGGGCAATGAATATAGAATATAGATAAAACAGGAAAGTAAAGTACAGAAATAGCTTGATTGGTTATAGCTAGGCATCTGCCTTATTTGGATATGGTCTGAGCAGTTGATCAGGTTTCAGTTTCTTCACTTACTAAGGAGGATCGAATAGCACTCAAAGTACAAAGACAGGCTTGGGCAAAATTTAAGTTAGCAATGGGCAAGTCATTTAGTTGGCTATGCTTTTATTTCCTCATTTGTTAAATGGTTTTTTTGTTTTTGTTTTTTTCTTAGCAAAAAACAAAAATAGGTCTGTTGTAAGAGTCAACTAATATAATGCTTGTTATGATGTCATTTAAATCATAAAGTCAAATACAGGTATAGGGTGGTGATTTTGGTATTTGGTAAGGATATGCTGTAATGTTTCCTAGATAGTATATACTGTATTTACTCTAAAAGATGGTGACTCACCAGGAAAAATAATCTATAGAATTTTTGTATAATGTGCCTCTATTGTTGTTTAGATAAGCAGTCTACAGATAGCCTGAATTCTGCTCTTCTATTTTGCTTAAATGTTTCCTTTCTTTGTTTTAGTTGCTGATTGTTGGAGGTTCTTTTGGTCTTCGTGAGTTTTCTCAAATCCGATATGATGCTGTGAAGAGTAAAGTAAGAAATATAATTGGAGTTTGACATGTGTCTGTCTGTATGTATGTTCTGATTTAGGAGAATCATATACTCAGTAGACTAAGCAGTCTAAGTTTGTCTTGCTTTTCAATGTTAAGATATGATCTTTCTTTTTTTTATTCTTTTTTTTATTATTCTTTAAAATAACATGAGTGATCACATGGAAGTGAACCATGAAATATAACTAATTTAGTAATCTTTCTTTCTTTCTTTTTTTTTTTCTTGCCACTGGGCCTCACTCTGTCACCCAGACTGGAGTGCAGTGGCTGATCCTGTTGATTGCAACCTCCGCCTCTCAGGCTCAAGCAATTCTCTTGTCTCAGCCTCCTGAGTAGCTGGGATTACAGGTGCTCACCACCACCACCCAGTTAATTTTTGTATTTTTAGTAGAGATGGGGTTCTGCCATGTTGGCCAGGGTAGTCTTGAACTTCTGACCTCAAATGATCCACCTACCTTGGCCTCCCAAAGTGCTGGGATTACAGGCATGAGCTACCGCACCCAGCCTAGTAATCTTCCTTATTCATTAGAAAATTTGCAATATTGTTACCATTCTCCTACATACGATCTGGTGTAGCTGTTTTTAGGATTTAGAAAGGATTAAAAAACATAGGTCAATAATTTTACTTTATTTCTCTAATTATATTTCATATTCATGTCAGTAATTGTATAAAGTTTATTGATATGTATCTTTAATAACTGTTAGTAAAAGAAAGGAAAACTATGTTTCACTATAAAGACACCTATTTTTATAGTGTCTACTTTGTAGTAGGACTATATTAGTTTATACAGAACACACATATACATACACACAAACACATACACACACACATACAGATGATCCTTGACTTATAATGGGGGTTATGTCCTGCTAAACTCATTGTAAACTGAAAATATCATAAGTAAAAAATGCATTTAATACCATGATTAAATGCATTGTTAAGTAAAAGAACCGTGGGTTGAATCATTGCAAGTTGGGGACTGTCTATATATTATTGTCTTCATTTTACAGGTGAGGAAACTGAGGGGATCTATACATTAACTATAGTGGGTCTTTACATGAAAAAAACTGAAGGAAAAAAAGGAAGCTTAACTAAGTTGGCTAAGGTCACATGGCTGCTTAGGGGTAAAGCTAGGATTCTCACTCTCTGTGATTCCAGGGTTATTGTGAAATCAGGACAGGTGTTACATGAGAACTCTGGTTTTTTTATTCAGAAGCATATAGCTTTTGTTTGTGGCACAAATCTGATATTTGTAGGGTTTTTTTTCCAAGTAATATATGTATTTTATTAGCAGGCCTCAGTAATATTGATAGAAAAGTAGAGTATAAAGTCCTACTCAGTTTTCTCAGTTAATTTTACGGTTTTAGAGAAACCAACATTAGCCAGTTTTAAAGACAGTAGATATTAGGGTAAATGTTAAATTTTAAAAGAATGTGTAGTTTCTATGAAGTAATATAACAATTTTTAGTTAATGAACAATTTTAGTTAATTTTCAGCTAACAACTTTCAATGTAACTGTTAAAAGATTTTAGTTAGCATCCCAATTACTTTATCAAGACATTTTTTTGTCTTTCCCCTTAAGATGAAAATTATGGTAATATGATACTTAGAAGGGAGAAAATATATATTTGAAAAATAACTGAATAGTGGTCATCTATTAATATTTGTTAGATGCTACAAGTAAAGTATTCAGAAACTAGTACTTATAAAGTTTATAATTGAGGCTGGAAGACAGTTAATAAAAAAAATGTACCCAGACATGTAATATAACAATGCCAGTAAAATGCCATTACTAGAACTTCAAGGAGGGGTGTATAGTTTTAAGTGAGAAAAGGAGATTCAGAGAAGGTTTTCCAAAGGCATTAGCATTCAAATTAGGCTTTAAGAATGAGTAGGAATTAGCTAAATGATAGAAATGACTTATGTTCTATAAGGTAGAGGGAGTATTGGGCATATGATTAGTGTTTCATTTTAGAAATAGCTCTTTGGCAGTGGAGTACGGGTGGATGGGTATTGGGGGGAGGAAGATAGAAGAGAAAATGTTGCTTAGGTTGGAAGTAAAGAGACCTGTTAGGATTCTGGGGCAGTAGCATAGATGAACAGTGATGGAACTGGAAGTAAAATATTTGCCATGATGATAAAGAGAAATGAATGAGTTTTCAGCAATAATTTTAGCAGCAAACTGATGGTGTTTGATGACTAGTGTATGTAATATAAAAATATGAATAAATCTACGGTGACTCAAGGTTTTGGTTTTGAGGACTGGGTAAATGGTGGTACTAACCCAATGTATTAGTTTGTTTTCACGCTGCTAATAAAGACCTACTCAAGACTGAGTAATTTATAAAGAAAAGAGATTCAATTGACTCACAGTTTCACAGGGCTGGGGAGGCTTCAGGAAACTTACAATCATGGCAGAAGGGGAAGCCAACATGACCTTCACATGGTGTCAGGAGAGAGAAACAAGAGCCTAATGAAGGGGAAAGTCCCTTATAAAACCATTAGATCTCATGAGAACTTATTATCACGAGACTAGCTTGGGGGAAATTGCCCCCATGATTCAGTTACTTCCCACTGGGTCCTTCCCATGACACATGGGGATTATGGGAACTACAATTCAAGATGAGATTTGAGTGGGGACACAGCCAAACCATATCACCCAGTTAAGGAGAACAGGGGAGGTTGAGGTACCAGGTGAGGTTTAGGAAATGGAGTCACAGTAAATGGAACAAGGTTAGGTAAGGTCAAGAGAATGAGGCTGATTGAAGTTGAGAGGACAAGGTCAGTTGAAGTCAAGGGAATGAGGTTAAAAGATTGAGAATGGTTAAGGTCTATAGGAGGAAGATGAGAGGACATGGTTGAGGTGAGAAGGATCAGAAGACAAGGCCTATGAGATTTAGAGGTTGAGGTTCGTTGATGTTGAAAAGTCAAACTTAGGTTATCAAGAGTCAGTGTTTGGGTGAGGTTGAGTTCCAGTTAGGTAGAGAGGATGAAGTAATGTTGAGAGAAGTTAAGAGGTTAAGTTTTGTCCTTGAGAATTGAAAGGATAAGATTGGTTGAGGCTGATAGTGGTTGCATGGGTTGAGAGATTGAGGTTAGGGTCATCAAGAGGGCAAACTGCCAAGGTCAAGGGGATTGAGACTGTGGTCTAAAGGAAGAAGTTGGATCAAAAGAGAATGGGTTCAGTTGAGAAGTTTGGAGAAGGATGTAGAAAAGACAGTATGAATTTGGGGTGACCAACCATCATTGTTTGCCTGATACTGTCCTGATTTTTGTGCTGAAAGCTTGCCATCCCAGGAAAGAAAACGTCTTGCCTTTCAGTATGGATGTGCGAAGTTCAGAGGAAAGTACAAGATCCGTAAGGTGGCCTAAAAAAGTAAGAGCTGGAAGCAACAGCTTTCAATTTTTAGAAAAAGATATGACGTAGGTAGTTTATCTGCTGTTCCTAGTGGCTGTTGCTGTTTTTATTTTTTTCTCATGATTGCTGATACTAACAGCCAAGGATTCACAATAATGGATCATACATTGTTGTATCACACCAAGTGATGTGATTTAAGTGTGCAATATAAGTACATTGCAATTGTGAGCAGTAAGTCTTCGACTTTGCCTACATATTGTGCTTTGTAACAGATGGTGTTTAATTTTTAACGTTATAAATATTGTCAACATGTTTTCTCAGATTAGATAATGAAAATGAGAACAATTATAATACCAGTGCTAGTATGATTCAGACATCACTGAAAAGAAAGCTAAATGACTCTGTTATTTTAGTGACATATGGAAGGACACATGCAACTGGATTAAGGAGTTAAATAACCAAAACAGAGCATACTGCACCATACACAAACAAGAAATTGAGATTGGGCATGGTGGAGACAGGGATGTGAAAACAGATATGAAGACTAATCTCACAGGTCCAAGATGAGACATGCAAGCTCTTATAAATCAATCGTAAGTTTACTCATCTCCCCAAAATATCTCAGTCTAAAATAGAGCTGCTGAGTTAGCTTGTGCATACTATACCAATAAGAACATGCATTATTATATTGTTCCTTGACTGCTCTGTGAAACAGACTAAAGTGACATTTCTCTGACTCAGAGGTTAGAACTACTAAAATATCCTATGGGTGAACAAAAAGGGGGAGTGGTATGAGGTCTGTTGACTTCCTATGCTATACTGTTAAATTTTACCAAGGATCATGCTTTCTATAGTGTATCAATGCTAAACTGAAAAATGGCACCAAGAAATGTCCACCTTAGCTCTTAGGTACCTGATGTAGAAAAAATTGAGTTTCAAATTTATCTTCTGGGGCCAGGCATGGTGGTTCACATGTGTTAATCCCAGCGCTTTGGGAGGCTGAGGTGGGTGGATCACTTGAGCCCAGGAGTTGAAGACCAGCCTGGGCAATATGGCAAAACCTCATCTCTAAAAAAATGCAAAAAATTAGCCAAGTGTGGTGGTGTGTGCCTGCAGTACCAGGTGCTTGGAGGCTGATCTGGGAGGATTGATGTAGCTCAGGAGTTTGAGGCTGCAGTGAGCTGTGATCGTGCCACTGCACTCCAGCCTGGGTGACAGAGTGAGACCCTGTTTCAAAAAAACAAAAGACCCAAAAAGCCAAATTATCTTCTGATTTCTTTGAAGATTTTAATGTAAACACAGAAAATGTAAAACCAAAAATTGTTCGTATCTTCTCAGTTGTTGCTTTTGCCCAGTTTTCTTTATGGGATGCCAATCATATGTATGTTACATTCTTTATGTCCAACATTTCTTTATGCCAGTCATATGTATGTTACATTCTTTATGTCCAACATGTTTATTATTTTTTAAAATGTTTTGTTTCCGCCCCCATTCTTTTTTTTTGCTACTTCATTTTGTATATTTTGTATTGTTTTATCTTCTGGTCAAAACCTCTCTTCTGCTGTGTTCAATCTCTATACAAAGCCATCCTTTGATTTTGTGATTTCAATTACTATATTTTTTAGTTCTCAAATGCTACACATTTAATTCTTTATTACACATTCCAGTACTCTGGAGAAATCTTCCATGATGCCATATTTTAATCTATTTTTTCCTTTGATATCTTGAACATTACAAATTATAGTTACTTTAAAGGCCCTTTTCCAACATAAGGCTCACTATAGATCTGCTTTTATTATCTAATTTTTCTCTTGTTTTTTTCAGTCATATGAGTCTGTCTTTAAACATGCCTCCTAATTTTTTAATTAAATACTGGACAGTATTAATAAGCAATTACAGAGATTCCAGATGGTATTGTTTTCTTCCATAAAAGGCTTATCCTTTTTTCTGCAATGCAGATAGATTGAGGGCTGATCCCTCTTAATATATTCCAGGAATGAGCCAGGTCATGGCTTGATTTCAGTTAATTAAGACTTAGGCTGTCCTCTCTGTTTCTTCCCTATTCTTAGCCCCCAATCTGTCTGTATTTCAGAAAAAAGGATAAACCCTTCCTTGAGGAAAAAAAAATCATCTGGAACCTCTGTAGTTGTTTATAAATAATGTCTAAGGGCCTACATGGCTTTAAATTGGTACTCCACGAAATTCTGCTCTACTTTTCAGAGAATTTTTAACCTAGTGGTATACTCCTATCTTATGCAGTTCCAGAATTTCCTAACTGTCTGTTGTGGGTTTTTTGATCTCTATTTTTGTCATTATAGCCCTGTGTGATGGTTTCTGTAACCCCCAATAGCAGACATCTACTTGGTTTCAAACCTTGTTGTTATCCTATGGCTTTAACAGCTGTGTTAACGGCTTCCAGGGGAAAAATGGACTTTCATCTCTAAGCAATTTTGGACCCTTCCTTTAGTGGGTCTTTATCTCTTAAACTCCAGGAGACTGCAGGTGATAGTGGTTTTTTTGTTGATGATTTTGTTTTGCAAATTACTTTGACATTATTGGGTAAATTTTAAGATCTTATTTTGTTCAGAAAATAAAGACACAGGAAAAAAAGTTGAAGTATTATACAATAGAGTAGTATCTTAAGTAGAGGTTTGATTTTAATGTATGCTAGTAAGGGAGAAATTTCACACAATTAAAATTAGCACTGAAAATTTATTTTAAATCACACAAAGTACAGATTTATCTCTCAATAATACAATCAGTTCCTCCTGCCCTCCAGAAGTAGGTCATTTGCTCTTAGTTGAAAGCATATGAGGAAGTTAACTTGTGTTGTAGGTTTGTGTTTCATCCCTTTTACATACATGCAATTATTAATATAGTAATTCATTATTTTATTTTTATTTATCTAAGTTTTTTTTGTTGTGAAACAGAATACAGAAACCAGGAAGTGTATTGAACATACATGTACAATTTAATGAATTATCATAAACTGAAAACCCAGGAAAACCGCCATCTGTGTCAAAAAGTAAAAATTGTTACCACTGCAGATGCATTCTGCGTGCTGCTTTCTAATCTCTCCTCCTACTGCTCCTTGCCTTCCCTTGCTCCTAGGATAAACATTACTGTGCTTTTTATAGTAATTACTTTCTTGGTTTTACCATCTTAGAATACATCCCAAAACCTTATGGATTAATTTTCTTTGTTTTGAATTTTCTATCAGTGGAATTATATATACTCTTTTGTGCTTCTTTTCAATATTATATATGGGAAATTCATCTGTGTTTCAAATCTAAGTCAGGGATCAGCAAGCTTTTCCTGTAAGGAGCCAGATAGTAAATTTGAACTTTTGCATTTACTCAAGTTTGCTGTTGCAGTTTAAAAGCAGTTACAGACAAAGATAATCAAATGAGCATAGCTTTGTTCATATGTTGTGTTTCTGTTTTCATTCGTTTCAATAAATTTTGAAAATTGGTCCTTAATTTTTTTTTTTTTTTTGACTCTTTGGTGATTTCAGGAGCATGGTGTATAATTTCCATGTATTTGTACAGCTTCTGACGTTCCTCTTGTTATTGATTTCTGTTTTTATTCTGTTTTAGTTAGAATAGACACTTGATATGATTGATACTTTTTTGAATTTGTTGAGACTTGTTTTGTGGCCTAACATATGGTGTATCCCGGAGAATATTTCTTTTTTTTTTTTTTTTTTTTTTTTATTTTTTTATTTTTTTTATTTATTGCATTTTAGGTTTGGGGGTACATGTGAAAGAACATGGAAGATTGTTTGCATAGGTACACATATGGCAGTGTGATTTGCTGCCTTCTTCCCCCATCACCTATATCTGGCATTTCTCCCCATGCTATCCCTCCCCCAACTCCCCACCCCCCCACTATCCCTCCCCTTTTCCCCGACAGCACCCCAGTGTGTGATACTCCCCTCCCCTGTGTCCATGTGTTCGCATTGTTCAACACCCGCCTATGAGCGAGAACATGCGGTGTTTGATTTTCTGTTCTTGTGTCAGTTTGCTGAGAATGATGGTTTCCAGGTTCATCCATGTCCCTACAAAGGACACGAACTCATCGTTTTTGATGGCTGCATAATATTCCATGGTGTATATGTGCCACATTTTCCCCTGTCCAGTCTATCATGGATGGGCATTTGGGTTGGTTCCAGGTCTTTGCTATTGTAAACTGTGCTGCAATGAACATTCGTGTGCATGTGTCCTTATAGTAGAACGATTTATAGTCTTTTGGATATATACCCAGTAATGGGATTGCTGGATCAATGGAATTTCTATTTCTAGGTCCTTGAGGAATCGCCACACCATCTTCCATAATGGTTGAACTAATTTACACTCCCCACCAACAGTGTAAAAGCGTCCCTATTTCTCCACATCCTCTCCAGCATCTGTTGTCTCCAGATTTTTTAATGATCGCCATTCTAACTGGCGTGAGATGGTATCTCAATGTAGTTTTGATTTGCATTTCTCTAATGACCAGTGATGATGAGCATTTTTTCATATGTTTGTTGGCTTCATGTATGTCTTTTTTTGTAAAGTGTCTGTTCATATCCTTCGCCTACTTTTGAATGGGCTTGTTTGTTTTTTCTTGTAAATGTGTTTTCAGTTCTTTGTAGATTCTGGTTATCAGCCCTTTGTCAGATGGGTAGCCTGCAAAAATTTTTTACCATTCTGTTAGTTGCCATTCAACTCTAATGACTGTTTCTTTTGCTGTGCAGAAGCTATGGAGTTTAATTAGGTCCCATTTGTCTATTTTGGTTTTTGTTGCCACTGCTTTTGGTGTTTTGGTCATGAAGTCCTTGCCTACACCTATGTCCTGAATGGTTTTGCCTAGATTTTCTTCTAGGGTTTTTATGGTGTTAGGTCTTATGTTTAAGTCTTTAATCCATCTGGAGTTAATTTTAGTGTAAGGTGTCAGGAAGGGGTCCAGCTTTGCTTTGTGCACATGACTAGCCAGTTTTCCCAACACCATCCGATCTGACAGGGACTGGCTTTCACATTGTTTGTTTTTGTCAGGTTTGTCAAAGATTAGGTGGTTGTAGATGTGTTGTGTTGCGTCGGAGGTCTCTGCCTGTTCCATTGGTCTATATCTCTATTTTGGTACCAGTACCATGCTTGTTTTGATTACTGTAGCTTTGTAGTATAATTTGAAGTTTGGGGAGTGTGATGCCTCCAGCTTTGTTCTTTTTGCTTAGAATTGACTTGGCTATGCGGGCTGTCTTTTGGTTCCATATGAAGTTTAAGGTGAGCTTTTTTTCCAGCTCTTCAAAGAAGGTCATTGGTAGCTTGATAGGGATAACGTTGAATCTGTAAATTACTTTGGGCAGATGGCCATTTTGACAATACTGATTTCTCCTAGCCATGAACATGGGATATTTCTCCATTCTGTTTGTGTCCTCTCTATTCCATTGAGCAGTGGTTTGTAGTTCTCCTTGAAAGGTCCTTTTACGTTCCTTGTTAGTTGTATTCCTAGGTATTTTATTCTCTTTGTAGCAATTGTGAATGGCAAGTTGGTTCTTGATTTGGCTGTCTTTAAGTCTGTTATTGGTGTATAGGAATGCTTGTGATTTTTGCACATTGGATTTTATATCCTGAGACTTTGCTGAAGTTGCTTATCAGTTTCAGGAGATTTTGGGCTAAGACGATGGGGTCTTCTAGATATACAATCATATCGTCTGCAAATAAAGACAATTTAACTTCCTCCTTTCCTATTTGAATACCCTTTATTTCTTTTTCTTGCCTGATTGCTCTGGCTAGAACTTCCAGTACTATATTGAATAAGAGTGGTGAGAGAGGACATCCTTGTCTAGTGCCAGATTTTCAAAGGGAATGCTTCTAGTTTTTTGCCCATTCAGTATGATATTGGCTGTTGGTTTGTCGTAAATAGCTTTTATCGTTTTGAGATACGTTCCATCAATACCTAGTTTATTGAGAGTTTTTAACATAAAGGGCTGTTGAATTTGTCAAAGGCCTTCTCTGCATGAATTGAGATTATCATGTGGTTTTTGTCTTTGGTTCTGTTTATGTGGTGAATTATGTTTATAGATTTGCGTATGTTGAACCAGCCTTGCATCCCCGGGATGAAGCCTACTTGATCATGGTGGATAAGCTTTTTCATGTGCTGTTGCAATCGGTCTGCCAGTATTTTATTGAAGATTTTTGCATCTATGTTCATCATGGATATTGGCCTGAAGTTTTCTTTTCTTGCTGAGTCTCTGCCAGGTTTTGGTATCAGGATGATGTTGGTCTCATAAAATCATTTGGGAAGGATTCCCTCTCTTTGGATTGTTTGGAATAGTTCATGTGCTAATGAGAAAAATGTGTATTCTGCAGCAGCTGGATGACACATTCTGTAAATGTCTCTTAGGTCCATTTGGTCTAGAGTATAGTTTAACTTCAACGTGTCTTTGTTGATTTTGTACTTGGATCATATGTCCATCACAAAAGTAGGGTGTTGAAATCCCCCAATATTATGTTTTGCAGTCTGTCTTCCCTTTAGATCTTTTAATTTTTGCTTTGTATATTTGGTGCTGTGGTGTTGGGTGCATATATATTTATTATTGTTACATTTTCTTGCTGAATTGACTCTTTTATTATTATATAATTTCCTTCTTTGTCTTTTTAGTTTTTGACTTAAAGTCTATTTTATCTGATATAAGTGTAGCTACTTCTGCTCTTTTTTGGTTTTCATATCCATGGGTTATCTTTTTCTATTCCTTTACTTTCAGTCTATGTGTATCCTTATAGATGAGGTGAGTTTCTTTATAGGCAGCATATACTTACTTGTGTGTTATATTTTAATTCAATGAGCCACTGTCTGTTTTTAACTGGAGAGTGTAGTCCATTTACCTTCAGTGTTATTATTGATATAAGGTCTTACTACTGCCATTTTGTTGCTTGTTTTTTAGTTGTATAACTCTTTGCTTCCTTTTTTTATTTCTGACTTTTATGTGATTAAGTGATTTTTATCTGTTAGTATATATTAATTTGTTGCTGTTTATTTTTAGTGTATTATGAATTTTTGCTTTGCAGTTACCACAAGGCTTATAGAAAACATCCTATAGTTATAACAACTTGTTTGAAATGGATACCAACTTAACTTTGATTACAGAAAAAGGAAAACCAAAATAAAAACCTATACCCATTAACTCTCTTTCCCTACATTTTGAATTTTTTATGTCACAATTTACTTTTTTTTTTTTTTTGAGACAGAGTCTTGCTGTCACCCAGGCTGGAGTGCAGTGGTGCAATCTCAGAACTGCAACCTCCACCACCCGGGTTCAAGCAGTTCTCCTGCCTCAGATTCCCGAGTAGCTGGGACTACACATGCACACCACCATACCCAGCTAATTTTTGTAATTTTAGTAGAGATGGGGTTTCACCATGTTGGCCAGGCTGGTCTCGAACTCCTGACCTCAAGTGATACACTCGCCTTGGCCTCCCAAGGTGCTGGGATTACCGACGTGAACCACTGCACCTGGCCACTATTTACATTTTTATATTGCCAATCTCTTAGCAAATTGTTGCAATTATTATTTTTAATAGTTTTGTCTTCTTACTAAAGATAAAAGTGGTTTAAACATCACAATTGTAGTATTAGTATATCATTTAGTGTTCTAATCTTTTAGTTCGAAGAATTCTCTTTAGCGTTTCTTTTGGGACAGGTCTAGTAGCAATAAATTCCCTCTGCTTTTGTTTGGCAGGCTTTCATCTCTCCATTTCTGAAGGATAACTTTGCTGGTACAGTATTTTTGGTTGTTACAGTATTTTGATTTGTTTGTTTTCCTCAGTACTCTAAATATATTGTCTTAATCTATTCTGGCCTATAAAGTTTCTGCTAAGAAGTCTGCTGCCAAGCAAGCATATGGATGTCCCTTATATCATTTGCTTCGCTTCTCTTGTTGCTTTTAGCATCTTATCTTTGACTTTTGTCTTTGAGAGTTTGATTATAATATGTTTTTGGGGTATTATTTGGGCTGAATCTGATTGGTGACGTTTTACCTTGCTTTACCCAGATATTTATATATTCAGGTTTAGAAAGTTTTCTGTTATTATTTCTTTGAATAAGCTTTCTGTTCCTTTTTCTTAGTTCCCACTTTAACTCCAATAATCTGAATGTTTGCTGTTTTTATGTTGTTCTGTAGATCCTGTAAGCTGTTTATTACTTTCATTCTTTTTCCTTTTTCTCCTCTTACTGTATATTTTCAGATAGTTCCTCTTTAAGCTCATTGATCATTTCATCTGTTTGCTGAATTTTTCTGTTGATGTTTTTGTAGTGTATTTTTTGTTTCATTCATTGTATTTTTCAGCTCTAGGATTTCTGTTTGATTTTTTAAAAATTATTTCAATCTCTCTGTTCAATTTCTCTGATAAATTTCTAAATGATTCTCTGTGTTTTCTTGAAGTTTATTAAACTTCCTTGAAACAGCTATTTTCAGTTCTTTGTCTGAAAGATTACACATCTCCATCGTTTTAGGGTTGGTCTCCAGTGCCTTATTTTGTCCTTTTGATGATGCCATATTTTCCTGAATGTTTTGGATACTTGAGGAAATGTGACAATGTGTGTGCATTGAGAGCCTCTGTATTTATCTTAGTCTGTGCAGTCTGCTTTTGTTTGTGCCTGTCCTTCTTCAGAGGGTGTTGGGGATTCTAAGAACACTGACTGTTGTCTTCCCTGAGCCTGTGACCACTTGAGCTGCCTCAGCACTAGAGAGTGCTCAAAGCCCAGGCTTGCCATGAGTTTTGTGAGGGCTCCAAGGTTAATGTGGCTTTTTGGCCCAAATGGATCTGTGGAAGATTCAAGGTAGGTACTGGGGCTGTGTAGGAATGCTGACCAGGTACTTGAGTCCAGAAAACTGTCTCAGTGCCCCAGACAAGCATGCCTCTCAACAGTTCTCTGCATCGGCAGGATGGGTTCTTGACTGTGGCAAAAGGAGCTGGACTTGAGACTGGACCCCTTTTGGATCTGCTGTGGGAGGCTGATGAGCCCCTCTCATTGTCTTGGATGAGCATGTGTCACTTGGTAGGTCACTGCATCATTGGGATAGTTCCTCAACTTCCACAGGAGGGGGCTGAAGCTGAGACTGAGCTGCCTCAGGCATTGGCTCAGGTGGGTATGCATCTCTCAGCAGGTCCCTATACAGACAGGATAGTTCCCCAACTATGATAGGAGAGGCTGGAGCTCAGACTGGGCCCCCTTGGGATCTGCTGTGGCCTGAAGGCTAGAGAGCTAGATCTTGTTGGCTCAAGAGGGGCACTTGTCTCCCTGGAGGATTCTGCACAGACAGGATTGTTTCTCAACTGCAACAAGAGGGGCTGCAGCTGAGGCTGGGCCCCCTCAGGATCTGCTATGAAAGGAGGTTGGCAAGCCCACTGGGGAGGCCTGTACTCTTGGGCTGCCAGATATGGTTGAATCTCCCTTTGTGTGAGCAGCTCTGAGCTGGGACCTCCAGCTGAAGGCTGGAGCAGAGCCACAGGGCCACTTTCAGGTTCACTGTCAAGACCAGTATCAGCGGGCAGACAAGCCTTTCTGCTAAGTCACTAGCATGTGCAACTCCTTCTGGATCTCTTGGCAGCTGGTTTTGATTGTAGACTGAAGGCCAAATGGGGCTGTAGCCAAGCCCCTTGAAGGATTGGGCTCTTTGCAGGCTTGAACTTAGAAGCAAGCTCAGTGGATCACCCACCTAGGTGTGAATGCATTCAAAATGACCTTTCCAGGTCTTTGGCTCCATTAGGGTTTGACAACCTCCTACCTGAATTCCGAGGCTTCTGCAGTGAAACTTTTTACTGTGGATGGGTGCAGGATTCTTGTTGCTGTGAGGGGATATGAGCAGGTTACCTTCTATTCTGCCATCTTGGTGACATCCTGAACATTCCATTCTTGCATGTTTTTCTCTTGTACATGTACAAAAAAGGAATTGCTAGATTATAGGGTGTTGTATCATACTTCAGTTTTATTTGATAATTCTAAACTGTTTTTCAGAATGACTGTATCCATCTTTACTGTTACCAGCAATTTATTGTTAAGGTTCTAAATATTTCGTATTGTCAGTTTCATTTTGTTTTGTTTTTTAAAATAATTTTGGTGGGTGTGTTATGAATTGCTATCTAATTATGAGGTGAATTTAAATTTTCCATTGTGACTGATGAAGTTATTCACTTTTGATATGTCTATTGGCCATTTTTATATTCTATTTTGTATATTCATTTTTGTAATGTGTCTGTTGAAGCCTCTTGCTCATTTTTTCTACTGGATTGTTGGTTTTTTCCTACTATTTTTTAGGATTTTTTTTTTTTTAATGCATTCCAGATTATAAACCTTTTAGTCTTTACTTTCTTAATGGTATCTTTTGATGAACAGATTTTCTTATGTTTAATAAAGTTGGCCAGGCATGGTGGCACCCACCTGTTAGTCCCAGCTACTCGGGAGGCTGAGGCAGGAGAATCACTTGAACCTGAGAGGCAGAGGTTGCAGTGAGCTGAGATCACCCCACTGTGCTCCAGCCTGGCGACAGAGCGAGACTTTGTCTCAAAAAAAAAAAAAAAAAAGTTTAGTACAGTATATTTTATTCCTCTTTTACTTTATGATTACTTTTTCTTTTAAGAAACATTTTCCCTACTCCAAAGTACAAATATTTTTCTATGTGAATTGCTAAGTTTTGATTTTGCCTTTTATATTTGGGTCTACATTCTAGGATTAATTTTTTTTTCTTTCCTTTTTTGTATGTGGTATGAGGAATATATTTTCTAATCTATTACTAGATAAGAAATTGTGCAAGCTATCATATACTGACAATAGCATTTTTTCCTTACTGTTCTTCTGTGCCTAATTTGTCATAAATCAAGTGTTCATAAAAGTTTTAAAATCTGCTTCAGGATTCTCTGTTCTGTTGCATTAGTTTGTTTGCAAATTACATTGTGATTTCCAAGTTAACTTTGCATTTTTGGAATAAATTCAACTTGATCATGGTATGCTATTTTTTTGGTATGTTGCTGAATTCTTTTTGCACTATTTTAAATAATTCTGCATTTGTGTTCATATATAAAACTAGCTTGTTATTTTTCTTTATTTTCCTTTGAAATTTGATATTTGAAATTTGATATCAGGGTTATGCTTGCCACATAACTCATACAGAGTATTTGTTACACTGGCATTATTTTTTCCTTAGGAGATTCACTGGTAAAGCCATCTGACCCTGGAGTTTCTTTGTGTGACGTTATTAGTTACAGATTTAACTCTTTATAGATTGTAAAACTATTCAAATTGTCTGTTCTTCCTTTGTCAGTTTTAGAAAGTTGTATTTTTCTATGAATCTGTCCATTTTATTTAGTTTTTGAATTAATGGCATAAAGTTATTAATATATTATCTCTTTATTGCCTGTAGAATTTGTGCTGTTGACCTTTTCATCTGAATACTCTTTATTTGTGACTTCTCTTTTTCTCTTAATCAATTTCACTTTGATTAAAAATGTTTTTGTTTTGTTGTGCTTACTTCTTACTGTTTTCTTTCAGTCTGAGGACTCATTGCTATGTAGTGAGTAATTCTTTGCTATTTTTATTTAATTATTTCCCTTCCTCTCCTTTCTTTATTTTCTAATTCTGGAACTCCTACTAGCTATGTGTCAGAACTTTTAGATCAGGCTTTTGTGATATACTTTTTTTCATTCATCTCATCTTTACCTCTTCATGCATTATTCCAGTGGAATCCTCTGGTTATGCTTCTATTTCACTTATTTGGTCTTTGCTTTTTTGTAGTTGTTGTTTATTAATTTCAGCCATCACACTCTTCTTTCTTGAAGGCTTTGCCACATACAGAAAAAACAGTTTTTAAAAAATTTTTGTATTTGTATTTTTTTATTTTTTATTATACTTCAAGTTCTAGGGTACATGTGCAGATTGTGCAGGACTGTTACGTAGGTATACACATGCCATGGTGGTTTGCTGCGTCCATCCCCCCCGTCACCTACATTAGGTATTTCTCCTAACGTTGTCCTTCCCCAATCCCCCTACCCCCTGCTATCCCTCCCCTAGCCCTCCTACCCGCCAACAGGCCCCAGTGTGTGATGTTCCCCTCCCTGTGTCCATGTGTTCTCATTGTTCAACACCCACTTATGAGTGAGAACATGTGGTACTTGGTCAGAAAAACTTTTTATACAGGTAATATAGCATTAGCTCCTATCTACCTCTATGTATTTTTTTTTTCAGATGTCTACTTCTGGCCCATGGAAGGTATTCCTTTTTGTTTTCAAGTGCAGCATTATATTAGTATTTTTTATGTTATTTCTACATAATGTAATTTAGGTTGGTGGTTAATATTGTGAACTCTGGAGGCAGAGAATCAATGCTCAAAGCCAAGCTCTGCCTCTTTGATATGTTATTCAAACCCCCTGTGTCCCATATTCCTTACTTATGATAATACCGATAAAAAATAATACATATCTCCTGGCTTTTGTGAGGATGAAACAAGGCAATAGAAGTCAAAATGCCTGTCACATAACAAGTAATCAGTAGATATTAACTCTTGTTAGTTGAGTAATGGTGGTAGTAGTACATTAGTTATCATTATGTGATCAGAGTAGATGGCAGAGATTTTGCCATGTGTTTATATTTGGCCATACTAAAGTTGAAAATTGAGTCCAACAGACTTAGATAATTTACGACTTTTTCTTTTCCCTTTTTCTACAGCTTGATCCTGAGTTCGAAAAAAGACTGAGAGCGAATAAAATAACTTTAGAATCAGAATATGAGGTATGGTATGTTAATATAGTCTCTCTTATAATAATCAGTTACTGGTTTTATCTGCCTTAAAATAAAAGTATTAGTAGTACAGAAAAAAATTATCTTGAATATATGGTATTTGATAAACTATATAGCCATTTGAAAAGAAAATAAAGATGGATCCATGCTTAATATACTACAAATAAATAAATTCCAGATGGATCAAGAATTTAAAAGTAAAAAAACAAAATGTCTAAAGAACTAGGAGAAAATAAATGGAGAATTTTATTTGTTTTCTTGAGTCAAAAAAGCCTATTTAAATGTGACATAAAACCCAGAAGCTCTAAAAGTAAAGATTAATGGGTTCATACATACAAATTCAAAAGTTCAGACTAAAAAAATGTATATAAAGTCACAAGTTACATAAGAAATCCTGAAAATATAGTTTAATCTTATCATGGCACATTAATTTACTTAAATATGAAGACCATCTCCAAATCAATGTGAAAAAGTTCAGCAATTCATTTGTTCAGTAAGAACATGGGGAACCATAGCATGTAAAACTGTTGGACAAAGGAAATAAGTATCATTCTTAAACATATGAAGAGATGCTCAATTTATCGTAGTAGGAATGCCAAAAGTGTAATGAGGTATCATTTTTCATCCATCTGATTAGCAAAAATCAAAATAGCACACTGTATTATGGGATGTGATGAGGGAGGATGTTCTTCATCTCTTAGAGTTTGTAATTTTTTTTACTGGATTATATTTTCCTGTTTCTTTCAATGTCTGGTCATTTTGTATCGAAAGGTAGTCATTGTGGATAATACACTGAAGAAAATTCTGAAGAATATTGATTTTTATTTTACTAGACAATTTAATTGTTGGCTAGTCACCTTGAACTTTGTTTTGTGCTACATTTGTAAGGAAGTATCTGTTGAAAGGCTACTGTCTTTCCTTGGCCCTTCTCCCTTTTGGGACTCAATCTCCAAACTGTCTCTCCAGAGAATCTTGTCAAGGCTTGGCTTTAAGTTTTGTTGGGGTGAGTCTAAGAAAGTCTTATTCTTGGGCTGGGTGCAGTGGCTCACCCCTGTAATCCCAACACTTTGGGAGTCTGAGGCTGGTGGATCATCTGAGGTCAGGAGTTCGAGACCAGCCTGGTCAACATGGCAAAACCCCATCTCTACTAAAAATACAAAAATTAGCTGGGCATAGTGGCGGACGCCTATAATCCCAGCTACTTAGGAGGCTGAGGCAGGAGAATTGCTTGAACCTGGGAGGCAGAGGTTACAGTAAGCTGAGATCACACCATTGCACTCCAGCCTGGGCAACAAGAGCAAAACTCCGTCTCGAAAGAAAAGAAAAAGTCTTATTCTCAGGCATAATTTTTCCTCCCAAAGAACAGCCTTTTTGGTGTCTTAGGTGGATATCAGGGTAGCAACAAAGTGTTAAAAGAGAGGTCTCCACCCTGGCAGGCCTGAAAACTCCATATTCTTGACACTGTTTTTTCTTAACACTTCTTGATGCTGTTCTACACTCAGGCCTATTCCAGTTGGCTGTGAAGTATTAAATCTTGGGTGGTTTTTCCCAGCACATTTACACAGCCCATTCTTTAGCCACTGTGCATGTTTTGTAGAATTCTACAAGGTCTCTCCTTTACCAAAGATCTCTAAAGACTAGACCACTTTTACATGAACTTGTTTTTTCAGAATTATCTTAAATTCTGTTAAGCATATGTATCTTATGTTATCTGGATAATGGCCATTATTCTTTATTAAAACCTTTAAATAACTAGATCATTTCATAACTATATTTGAAAATACTTTAAATTCTTCTTGTATGCTAAACTAGTTGAATTTTGTTCCTTCATGTATATATTTAATACAGACTCCTGGTAAAACTATAAATGAACAATATTTTCATTCATTACTTTCCCATTGAATTAAAAAAAAATCCTGTAACTTGCTATTTGTAGTTATACAAGTGCTATACCTGTAGTGATGCTATGGAGAGTTTGTCTGGGAGTAGATTTTCCTTCTAGTTCTTCTAAGACCTGTAGAATTTGAGAGCTGAAGAAACCATGCCGACTATTTGGTCCAACCTTTTCATTGTTACTTAATGAGACAGTTAATACCCAGGTGGCTTAAATCACTTTCCAAAGATTATATATCTAGTTAGTAAGAGAGTAATGCTTAGTATCCAAGTGTCAAGGTAAATTTATGCCATTTTCCCTGTCTCTGGCTATAAGTTATCCTGTGTTTTCTCAGCTTTTTTTTTTCTGTCTTACTCCGTTATTCCAGAACAACTAAAACAGCAGATAGGTAAAAGTTAATGTCAGAGTGGTAGTCAGTAGGAGAAAGGTGAAGAAACATTTATGTTCTCCCCTTTTTATTGCACCTTTACTTTTGTGCTTGAGGAGTGCTTCAGACTAAATGAAGGTGGGATGATCCATAATGTAGTTGCAACTAGTTTCAGTTGCCCAAAAGTGTTTTACGTATGGTAGCTGTAGGAAAAGTCTTTTCATTCTTAAGCCCAGGCATAAGACAAATTATCCTGGTCTCTTTTCTTTTTTGTAGAAGACTTTAGGGTCTCCACCTTTGTTCTTTTCTTCTCGTTTTCTACCATTATCCCTGATAACCCTTTTAGTCACTGTTGTGCTGGATCAGCCTTTAGATTTGTACTTTTGTTTTTCCAGCTTCGTCCTTTTCCTTGTGCTCTCAAAATAAGGCCTGTAGACTCTTTCTCTATTTTAATAGTTTTATGGTTAAGGTGGGGTGAGATAGGCATTAACATCAATAACAAACAAGAAAAGTTCTAAATCTTATGATGTCATTTCATCAGTGATTATGATTGTAGTTGATTATTTGCTACAATTATAATTGAGGACCTATCGGATACTTTCTACTCATTTATTCATTCAGTCAGTTGTATCCTAATCAAAGCCACAGGGCTCTTACACTAATATTTATACTTTAACTTTTTGTGGTTCTATAGAAAATAAAAGACTCCACTTTTGATGATTGGAAGAATATTCGAGGACCCAGGCCTTGGGAAGATCCTGACCTCCTCCAAGGAAGAAATCCAGAAAGCCTTAAGACTAAGAGAACTTGACTATGCTGATTCTTTTTTCCTTTTTTTTTTTTTTTTTTTAAATAAAAAATGTTATAAACTGGACTTCCTAATGCATATCACTGTAAAGTGGAAAGGAAATTCCAAGCCCATGGAAACTTGGATGTGGGTAATTTGATGACAGATAATCTTGATAAAAGGTCAAGTACAGGTTTTTATACTTCTCAGCTATTCCATCTGCAGATGAAAGTAACCATGTTTCAGCAGCATCACTTACAAAAAGTAAAAAAGAAAAAAAAAAAGAAGGAACAATCCTGGCCACATATATTTTACACCTTGAAATAAAAAATGTGGATACTGCTCCTAAAGAGAGGCATGTATTCCACTCTCCAGCTACCCACATATTCCCTTTGCAGTAGCCACTAGGGCATCATTTTGGTATTTCATTCTGATTTGTAATGAGGACGGTAGGTCTAGATCCAAACTCTCACAGTAAAATCAAGCAGTAATTTTCCTCTATTAGGGAAGGAAAAATGATCACAATCTGATAAGAGTCTTAAATTTGTTTATAATACCTCATATAGTATGATAATCAGTTTCCAAAGCATCACCTGATAAATTACACTGATACCATTAACATGTCAAGGAAATTATATTATTTCTGGTTGTCAAAAATTATGAAGCAGTATATGATTATAAGCAGATAAGACAAATTTCAGTAAATCCACAGATGACTACAGTTTGAGAAATACCAAGATATGCTTTATACCTTAGCATAATTTGTATGCAAAATGGCCCTCTAGTGTTGTTTTGTTTTGTGTTTTAACTTGGGGTTTGCAATGATCTGATCCCTGGGCAAAAGGATAAAATTGAGGGAAGTTAGGGTTTTTGAACTCATTTTCTCCTTTTTACCCCTGTCTTTGTCAGCTTCTACCTTCTGGTTTTATGCTGAGTTCTAGTTGCCTAAAGTCTCCATTGAAATACTCCCTTTATAATTGCCATAAAATTATAAATCCACTCCACCTTTCTGCTCCTTGTCAAAATTTGTTGTCTTTTTCAGCAGGTTGGTTTTAACAAAAGGAAATTAAGTTGATTATCTAGTGATGGTAATTTGTGATAGAAATGATTCAGAAGATAGTTATCAGGGGGAGCAATTGGATTTCACAGGGAAAAAAAAGTCTCCACTTATTATTCACTCATTAAACAAGTAACTCAAAAAAGGATCAGTGATTTAAACATAAAAGTATAAAACTTTTAGGAAAAAACCATGGGAGAAAGGTTTCAACTGAATAGTTCCTGATGAATTGCTCTTATCAAAGAATATTCATAAAAGAAAAACTTGACAAATTAATCTCATCAACATTACAAACTTTTGCTTGCCAAAGGCCCTGTTAAAGGATGAAAAATGTAGAGATTGAGAGAAAATACATGTAAACCACATATCTGGCAAAAAGCTCATATCTAGAATAAAGAACTCTGTAAACTCAGTTTAAAAAAATCCAATTAGAAAATGGGCAAAAACCAGACATTTCACTGCAGAGGATATACTGATGGCAAATAAACTCTGAAAAGAATGTTTGACATCACTATGAAAGAAATGCAATTTTAGATTACATTGAGATCACTACACATCTATTAGAATACCTAAAAAAAAATGAATGATAGTATGAAATGCTGGCAAGGATGTGGAGAAATGAAATCTCTCACACATTGGCGGTATCACGTAAAATGGTACCACCAGCCCAGAAAATTGGCAATTCTTTTTTTTGTTTATTTCTTTGGCAATTTCTTTAAAAGCATAAAGGACTTCTGTTTTACAGTTTGACGTGTAAAAAGCTTGAAAATTTTAATTCCCATCATAACAAAGAAAAAAGCTGAACAACTAAAAATCAACTCTTTGATCTGTTAGAGAACGTAAGTCACAGGACAAACCACCACCCTGAAAACTGGAGACATAGGCAGGTGCAGGAAATCATAGTTTACCCAGAAGAGAACTGCCCAGAAACTGCCACTGGAGCCAGCATTGGGTAGGACTGTCTAAAGGTAATTGAATAATTGCTCGAGGCTGATCATGGACTAAATTTGAAAGAAAATCTCTTAAGAGGAGGCCAAGCCTTGTGTGGATTGGGGAAAAGACACTTATGAGTTTTACCTCTAAGAGTCCCACTGGGTTTTCACAGTATCAGAGAAAAATTTCCTTGTGCTTCTAGCAGGTGTAGGTGAAAGTAACAATTCTAAAATATGCCCAGAGAATTCTGTTTTCTTTAATGTAAGCCTGGCCCCAAAGTAAACTCTTGATAGAACCTAATCGCATTGGGTTTTATCAGTGTCTAACCAACTGGAGGAAGGGAAATAACCAACTCCAGCCTCCAACCTTCCTGTTTCACCTAAATGGGGGTCAGGAGAGGTGGAGGAAAACTTCAAAACACTTGTGAATGTCCAGTCTGGGGACCTAGGCTTACTAAAAGTCTAATCGTAGGACTTACAGAATGCTGCCCACCACATATATTACCACCACATCTCTAAAGGTCTGTTCACTCAAGTTCCTTTTACCCAGTACATCATGTCCAACATTCAACAAAAATGAAAAATGAAAAGCACAGTTTGAACAGACAAAACAAGCATCAGAATCAGACTCAGATATGGCAGGATGTTGCAGTGATCACACTGGGAATTTAAAATATGATGAATATCATGGAAAAAGCATACAACGTGCAAGAACAAATGAGCAATAAAAGCAAACAAGTGGAAGAATTAAAAGGAAATTCTGGCATTAAAAAACAAGCAAACCTTTAATGAGGTCATCAACAGTGGACAGAACTGAAGAAAGGGAGAGAAGTACATATAGTATGATAACACTAATTAAAAGAAAGTTAGAGTAGTTGTATTAATCTTGGGCAAATCAGACTTCAGAGCACTGAAAATCATGGAAGAAGAGGGTCATTACATAATGATAAAGGAGGCCCATCCTCTCCAAGAAGACATAAAATTCTTAAAGTGTATACACCGAACAAAGCAAAATAGTGGTAGAATTACAAATATGTGAGGAATATATGAATAGACTTACAGAGATTTAATCCTCGTAACAACTGACAAATCAAGTAGGCAGAAAATCATTGAGGACATAGTTGAAATAAATAGCACCATCAATCAATCAGCTGTATCTAATTGACATCTATAGAGTACTTCCACAACAAAGACGAGGCATTCTCAAGTTCAAACGACATTCATCAAGACAGACAACCATGTAACACACCTCAACAAATTTCAAAGGATAAAAATCATACAAAGTAAGCCCTCAGACTGCTATGGAATTAAACTAGAAATCAATGACAGAAAGATAGCTAGAAAATTCCAAAGTACTTGTAGATTAATCAACACTCTTCTAAATAACACAGGTGTAATGAAATTTAAAGAAATTAAAAATATTTTGCACTAAATGAAATAGAAAATACAACTTAACCAAATTTGTTGGATGCAGCAAAAGGTGCTTTGAAGGAAATTTATAGAATTGAATGTATTTAATGAAAAAAAAGATATGTATATGAGAGATAGGGTCTTGCTCTGTTGCATAGCCTGGAGTAGAGTGCCACAGTCATAGCTCACTGTAGCCTCAAACTTTTTGACTCAAGCAATCCTGCCTCAGCCTCCTTAGTTGGGACTTTAGGCACATGCCACCATGGGTCTGGCTAATTTTTAAAAAAGTTTCTATTGCAATGAACAATCCAAAAATGAAATTAAGAAAAAATTCAATCTACAAAAGCATCAAAATAAAAAAATATTTAGAAGTAAATTTGTAAAATGAAGTATAAAACATACACTCTGAAAATGTAAAACAATGTGGAAAGAAATAGGGCCTACATAAATGTAAAGTCATCCCATGTTTATGGATCGCAAGTCATATTAAGATGTCAGTGTTCTCCAAATAGATATGAGATTCAATGCAATCCCTACCAAAATTAGAATGTTCACCTTTTCAGAAATGGAAAGCCGATCCTCAAATTCATATGGAAATTCAAAGGACCCAGTCAGTATATTCTTTGTCTTGATAAAGAACAAATTTGGAGGACTAACACGTGCTGGTTTCAAAACTAAATACAAAGCTACAGTAATCAAAAGTTATATAATGCCAGGCATGGCAGTGCATGTCTGTAGTCCCAGCTACTCACTCAGCAGGATGAGGTGGGAGGATCGCTTGGGCCCAGTAGTCGGAGGCTAGCCTGGGCAACCTAGCAGAACCCTGTCTCAAAACAAAACAAAAATAACCATACTGCAACTTTGAACTTTTGGCCTCACCAAACAAACAGAACAATGTTTCAAACTGATAAACATCATGATAAACATAGAGATAAATGGATTATAATTGAGAATCTAAAAATAAGCTCTCATATTTACAGTTAATAGATTTTACACAGAATGGCAAAACAATTCAATGGAAGAAAAAATAATCTTTTCAACACATGGTACCTGGTTATCCACATGGAGAAGAATGAAGTTAGACCCCCCACACCTTACACCATTTACAAAAATTAATTCAAAATGGAATAAATTCCTGAATGTAAGGGCTTAAAGTATACAACTCTCAGAAGACAACATAGATCTAAATCTTCATGACCTTAGATTTGGTAATGGTTTCATAGATACGACACTGAAAATACAAGTAATGAAAGGAGAAGATTGATAAATTGTACTTCAGGAACATTTAAAACTTCTGTGCTTCAAAATATACTATTGAGAAAGTGAAACAACCCAGTTAGGAGCAAATACACGTAAAATGAGAGGATGGTAGTTAAGTCTCAACTCATCTGGTGTAGTGGGGATTTAATATCTTTTCCACAGTGTTGTTCAGCACATTAAATGTAAATAATCAAACATGGTGCTTAGCACATAGGAATTGCTCAATAAACGGTAGCTATAAGTTGGTGCAAAAGTAATTGCAGTTTTTGCCATGATGTATGTTGTCATATATAAAAGATACTCTAGTTTATGACTGAGCACAATTTATTTAATGTTCTTTGCCAACTATAAGCTGTTTTGAATTTTTTTCAGATACAATTAGTGCTCTAGTAATTATATTTTCTATTTAGTATTAATACCTACAATAAAATCTTAAATATCACATTCTTGGGTCAAATAATATAGACATTTAAAGGATTTTATTGCCCTCAAGAAATCGTATGTATTCATATTTGTAACATATCCTAAAAACTCTTCAATATTTGTTGTAATTTTCTTTGTTCCTTATTTGATCCTTTTTTTTTTTTTTTTTTAAATGGGGTTTCACCATGTTGGTCAGGCTGGTCTTGAACTCCTGACCTCAGGTGATCCGCCCGTCTTGGCCTCCAAAGTGCTTGGATTACAGGCGTGAGCCACCACGCCCGGCCTATTTGATACATTTTTAAGAGTATGTTATTTTTATCTTTTTCTTGTTCTTCCCCCCTCCCTCCCTCCTCCCTCCCTCCCTCCCTCCCTCCCTTCCCTCCTTCCTCCCTCCCTCTCCTCCCTCCCTCCCTCCCTCCCTCCCTCCCTCCCTCCCTCCCTTCCTTCCTTCCTCCCTCACTCCCTCCCTTCCTCCTTCCCTCCTTCCTTTCTTCCTTCCTTCCTTCCTTCCTTCCTGGCTGGAGTGCAGTGGCACAATCTCGACTGCAACATCCAGCTTCCGAGTTCACACAATTCTTCTGCCTCAGCCTCCCAAGTAGCTGGGATTACAGGCATGTGCCACCATGCCTGGCTAATTTTTGTATTTTTAGTAGAGACAAGGTCTTTCTGTGTTGCCTAGGCTGGTCTTGAATTCCTGGCCTCAAGTGATCCACCCACCTTAGCCTCCTAAAGTGCTGGGATTATAGGCATGAGCCACCACACCCAGCCTGTTATTTTTATTTTTAATTTGAATTACTTTGATCAAACAATTTTATATAAATTGGAAGAAATGTAGGTTAATGTGCTTTGAATACATTTATATTAGAGTGTATCCTTACTTTTCATATTCAAGGAATCCTTTAAGCTCTACAAATATTTTTCCAGGTGACTCTGTAATGCAATTTTTTTGTGGTCTTGAGTGTGTTTTTCTATTATATTTTCTTCATAGTCAATTAGTGGTAAAATTTTGCCAAATTTTGAAAATTCTAGAACACTTTATTAATTTTCATAATTTTATTTGACTTGCTAAGATTTTGTATGTAGATAATCATAGCATCAGCCACAATTACAATCTTGTATACTTCTTCCTATATTTATGCCGTTTATTTAATTTTTTTGCCTCAGTAAAATCTTAAAATCTGCAATATAATGTTGAAAACTAGCAGAGCAGTCAGCAGTCTGGATTTCTCCTTCCTAGACCTTAATGTAAACGCTAGATCTGTTTCATCATTGTGATATGCTGTTTTCTGATAAATGCTCTATGAAATTAGGGATTTTTTTTTCCTATTACTGAATTTTATAATACTGTAACCAGAAACAAATGTTGAGTTTTGTGAGATACATTTTGAGCATTAACCTATATGATACTGTGGACTTTCTTCTTTATTCTAAGAACTACTTAAAAATGTTGCTTATTATTGAACTATCTTTATCCTTCTGTAACAAACCTACCTTGGTTTTAAAATATACGTTTTTTCAATGCCACTTTCTATATGGTGTTTAAAATTTTTACATCAATATTCTTAGACTGGCATACATGGTCCCTGCTCTCACAACCTTATTGATATATTTGTCAAGTTTTGATTTCAGGTTTGTGTTGTTATATATTTGTAACTATTGTTTTCCATATATCTTCTCCATAATGTTCTCTTATCTCAAATAACTTTAAAAATTAGGGATTTTCTGCTCATTGAAGATGTGAGGAAACTTGTCAGTAGTGACTGCTACAAGATAAGTTTGTAGCCTCTTGTCATTCCATCTAGCTTTCTCCATGAAATGCTAATACAAACAATAGAGACCCAGGAACAGGAATTGTGTCACTCCTTAGCTGGAATCTTAAGGAACAGAATTATCTATTTGCTGAAATACATGTAAGTTGATCCTTGAACAACACAGGTTTGAACTGTGTGGGTCCACTTAAGTGTGGATTTTTTTCAGAAATATTCTACTAAAAATGCAAAATTATCCAGGTGTAGTGGCACGTCCCTGTAATCCCAGCTCCTAGGGAGGCTGAGGCACAAGAATTGCTTGAACCCAGGAGGTAGAGGTTGCAGTGAACCAAGATAATACCACTGTACTCCAGCCTGGGCAATAGAGCAGGACTCTGTCTCAAAAGAAAAGAAGAGAAAAATAACATATTCTTAAAAATGTATCAAATAAGGAATAAAGACAAAATTAAAACAAATATGGAGTCTTTAGGATACATTGCAAATATGAATACATATGCCACTAATCATCTCCACGTGAGCAGTTCCTCTCCAGTAAATTTATGTTGCAGTAAAAAGTGATAGCTCACAGTTCTCACATATTTTTTCATCATGTTTAGTGCAATACCATAAACCTTGAATAACACTTATGGGACCCATACAAAGTGCCACTAATGGGGCTCAACATGCTCCAAGAAGCAGATAAAAGTCATGACATTAGACGAAAAAGTTGAACTGCTTGATATGTACCATAGATTGAGATCTGCAGCTGCAGCTGCCCATAATTTCAAGATACATGACTCCAGCATAAGGACCTTTGTTAAAAAAAATTGTGAAGCCATCACTGCAGCTATGTCAGTAGATGTGAAAATCTTGCACTTTTTGCAAACTATCTTTTTATCTCATTTTGAAAATGCAGGTTTTATATGGGTGCAGCGTTGCTATAAGAAAGGCATACCTATAGATTAATATGAGTCAAGAGAAAGTGAAGTCATTAGATGACAACTTAAAGCAAAAGGAAGGTGAAGAATCTAAAGCTGAAGAAGTGAATGCCAGCAAAGGATAGTTTGATAATTTTATAAAGATGTTTGGCTTAAAAAAAAAAAAAACCAGTCACTCATAAGTGTGGAAGTACATTGGAATTTTCTTTATTTGCAGCTGGACTGACCTAATCATACTACAGCAAAGAGGTAGAGATATGAGAAATAGTTCTCCAGCCCTACTGGTCAGTTTCATAGGACTGGGTGTGTCGTGGAGTATAAAGGGTAGAACTGAGTGTTGGCAGGGCAGTTGGGAAAACTGGGAGTTTACCTAGATGTAGCCAAGTTGTTGCCTCCTTCTGGACTTCATTTTCTCTAACTGTACAACAGAAGGTGGGGTAGTAAACACCTACAGGAGTGGCATTAGGATATGGTAAGACTGTAAGCACAAGGACAGGGAATGTTTCTTTTAAATGTTCTGCCTCATTTCTTCTCTTCTCTCTCTGCCACAACAGCAAAGCTAAGCTGACCTGATGTGGAAGGTATTTTTCTTGGTCTTCCCACGATCCTGGTAAGGTATTAACATATCAGTTTAAGATGTGGTTATCTTTTGCCTTTGAATGTCCATGGGAGCATTTAAATTTACAATGCAGTTAATTGGTTTTCTACCACTGTCTTTGAGTTCCCCACCCTAAAAAAATTTACTCCGACACAAAGTATTATTAATCAATGCAACATTTACTGATAATTTCATAGGGAGAGAGGAGACAGTTTATACTGTACCACACAACAAGTAACTCAAGAAATCCCCTTATGGCTGGATGCAGTGGCTCACACCTGTAATCCAGCACTTTGGGAGGCTGAGGTGGGTGGATCACTTGAGGTCAGGAGGTCAAGACCAGCCTGGTCAACACAGTGAAATCCCATCTCTACTAAAAATACAAATTAGTGCTCACGCCTATAATCCCAGCACTTTGGGAGGCCGAGGTAGGTGGATCGCCTGAGGTCAGGAGTTCTAGACTAGTCTGGCCAACATGGTGAAACCCCATCTCTATAAAAATGCAAAAATTAGCCAGGCATGGTGGTAGCCAAGTGCCTGTAATCCCGGCTACTTGGAGGCAGAGGCAGGAAAATAGTTGGACCCGGAGATGGAGGTTGCAGTGAGCTGAGATCACGCCATTGCACTCCAGCCTGGGTGACAAGAGCGAGACTCCATCTAAAAAAAAAAAAAAATTAGTCGGGTTTGGTGGTGGGTGCTTGTAATCCCAGCTACTAGGGAGGCTGAGGCAGGAGAATTGCTTGAACCCAAGAGGCAGAGGCTGCAGTGAGCTGAGATTGCACCACTGCACTCCAGCCTGGGTGACAGAGTGAGACTCTGTCTCAAAAAAAGATAAAAAATGTTGTTATCAAAATGTCACACCTAAAATAATATTTTAATAATATTGCTCAGGAGTCTATTCAGTTAGTAGCAGTAAATTCTGTGTGGGTGGAAGAGATCTATCTAAATGATCTTGTATGTCTCTTTCTGCAAACAGCAAAGTTCGGTGGAAAACCTTGCAAACTGATAGTCCTGAATTGGACTCTGGGCTTTATCACTTACAAACTGTGTAATCTTACACAAGTTACATAACATCTTTGAGTTCCAGTTGCCTCATCTGCAAACTGTGTCAGCTAACCTAGGTGAGGTATGCATGGAACTCAATGAAGAGACAGGAAAGAAAAGAAAGGTAATAAAGGAGAAGTTATTGATCAGTACAGAAAAATAGTGTGCTTACAGATGACAGATTGTTCTACAGGCATTGCTTCATATAATACAAATGTTAAAAAACGTTTTTCTGGTGTGTTTTCTGCCTTTTGAAACTTAAACAATGTTTAGCTTACTGGAATCATTACTGGAATAATAAAAGGAGAGTAGACAAAAGGTTTCTGAAATAGGACTTTCAATTGGATGACATTTGTGTGTGTTCCTTTTGTGAGAGTGGAGACCAGATTTTGAGGATGGACTTTGGTCTATGACACTCCCACTGGAAATAGTCCTGGTCTGGGCAAGTCTTCAAGTCACTGCCCACGCCACAAGAGGGTGCACAAAGACCACACAATACTGAGATTTGAAGCCAGAGCCCTTAGATGATGTCCAACTTCCGCTAGGACCTTGCGCTCCACAGGGAATCCCATAATCAAGAATCCTGGCATGTTTTCTACATTTTCCCTTTAGATGCTGTGAGGCCAGAAGATTCCTAGCTGGATGAATTGGGTATTCCAGCTACTGTATCCTCTTTGTGCAGAGCTGCCTCCCTCAGGAGTGGCTGATGCCTGTGGTCCAGCAGAGCCTCACGAACCCTGGACCCCAAAAAGAGACCTGAGGAACTACTAACCACCTGTGTCTGAGCTGGGCTCTTTTGTCTTCTTTCAGCTATTTCCTCCTGCCTTCGTGCTTCTTGCTCAGCTTTCTCTGATTCCTTCTCAGCTTCCTTTTCCTTGCGCAAGTGTATCAACCACAAGAAACCAGGGCTCACCTGCATCAGATGCCTCTAGGCAGTAATAATCAAATCCTCCTGCTGGTCCCTTGGACTGCCTGCTTCACAGAAATACTGACACAAAGACACACACACACACACACACACAAGCTAATCCTTCCACAGTGACCGGTGCATGGGAAGGGGACATTTGGGACAGCAGCCTTGGGAGGCAGCTGTGAGGCCTGACCTCAGCGTAAGTCTCAAGTCTGTGCCACACCTGAAGGGGGCATATTTACTCCCATGCACTGAGGATCTGATGTCAATTACCATTGCCCTGGACCTGGGCAGTCTCTTTGGGGCAAATTGAAGTTCTCAGGCACTAGGAGAAGAAGGTAAGAAACTCCAAAGCCAATGCTGGCCACTGTGTGTGAGAAGATGCCCAGCTTCCAGAATCCTAGCACTCTGCTGGCAAAGGCTCGGCAGTAAGATTCTTCCAGGCTTGTTTGATGATTTTTATGGCAGGGTGTCTGGGCGAGCAGACTAATTCAGTTGTGGTATAACTGTTTAAACACACAGAAAAAAGAATAGACAAAACCCTCTTACTTGGACTTCACAACATTGTGAAGCAGAAACTGCCCCAAGGGAAGCCTTGTCTGCCCCACCTGCTATCTTTCCCTTCCCATCTCATCAAGGCAGGGCAAGAAGCCACTACAGTTGTCGTCTCTCTTCTCTCCTTTGCTATGCTGTATTAATTGCTTTTACCATGAGCTTTCTCTGAAGTTCTGGTATGTGAAGATCCGAGAGGCCTGTACTATACCATTCCTTGAGCTCAGGCCACAGTTCCTGCTGTGGCTTAGAAAATGTACTAGTCCCTACAATGCACTAGGAAAAAGAAATCTAGGCTTGTTATCAATTTTCCCCAGATAATAATCCCAGCTTTTCCTACAACAGATACAGGGTCTATATTTATAAAGAATGAGTTACAAAATGTGAAATTGAGAAAGAAGCTTAGAGATCACCCATCCTAGACGAAGGGTCTCACTTTACAGAAGGTGAAGATGAGGCCAGAAAGAGAGGTGACTTTCCTGAGGTCACACAGCTGGTCAGTGAAAGATTCTGGGCTGAAACCCAGTTACCCTGACTACCAGGTGAAGACAGTCCTGTTCACCTCAGTTTAAAGCTTTGTGTAGGAGCCAGTTAATTTTTTTTTCCAATAAAGTCTGCATGTCTCTATTTGTGAATGTGGGTGAGAACATGAGGCCCTGAGAGCAGGTACAATATCTCTGGCATTTATAACCATGCTTGGCAGGTACATGCTAAGAAAATATTTATTGAATGAATGAATGGACCTGTGTGAACAGAGAGAAAGGGAGCGGCTATATGCCTAATATTACCCACGACTCAAGACTCAACAAAAGCAGACAAATCAGGGACATATAGGAGTATCAGGAGTATGTTTTCCCACTGGGTATGAAGCCTGAGTGAGGGAAGGGAGTATCTATGTATAAGTGATGTCTGAAAGTATCAGAGTCCAGTCTGTGATCCGAGGATTCGGCTTAACTTCCTTGGGATCCATTTCCTAATCTTCCTTAACATTGAGTAACTAGCATATATCTCCCAGATCGTCCCAGATCCATGTGAGGCCACAGGGCTCAAGGAAGGAATGGATTTAACAGGAAAGTCATCTTATCTTGTGATAGTGTGCTCTTTAGTTGGTAGGTTCCTGTGGTGGGTAGAAGGCCAGCATTTCCACCTCAGCCTCTAACACATCTACTCCCAATCCCAAGCTTCATGTCTCCCTTTCCTCTTTTCACAAGAGGTCATTCTTTAGACTGAGAACTTGGAAGAGACATGGAAGATTCAGTTTTGAATTGCTTGTATCTCATGAAACAATCTTGGTATAACAAGTAAACTATTTAAATTCTTAGTACCTATCTGACCATTTATTTCATTTCATATACCAGTCTATATCCAGTAACAAAGTATTGAAGTCCTGTAACCATTTATTCTTCTCTTATCTGTTATAGAAAATGTCTCCCCCAGTCTTGGCCAAATAAGCTGGTTTCTTAAACTGCATTTCATACACCCCCCTCTAGACCACCCACCACCACTTAGGAATACATCTGCCACAGAGCTCCAGCACTGCTGCATCAGATAGATTACAGGCAGAGGGAATGGACTAGAAGAGGAGGCCCAGCATAAAATGGCCCTTCTCTTTTGGATATTAGGTTCCATTCCAGACACTTGACAAGTCCCCTAAGGATTGCTGGGCAGATTCTGCTGCTTACTTTCAGTATTAAGGAGCAGGCTTGGCCTGGGTCCATAATCCCTAGAATGAGAAACTCTGCCATCACGGCTGGAGAGCATCTCAGGTGCTGAGCCAAATATACTATGTTTCTCCTGAAATGAAAATTAACCTGAGCTAAAGTCTTGTCTTTGTAAAATAAAAACCAAATTAACTACAAGGTCAGATATGCCCATTCACCATAATATGCACTGAATTTTGTGTGCAGAATGGGTTCACTTAAGTTCTCTATGATCTTATTACCTCATGGATATCAGATTTAAATTCAGACTCCAGTGTTTTTGCTTGGATCAGTTTTATATGTTACAATGACACCTTGGTGCTAAGAATTAGGTTCTGGATAGGCACAATGATTATAATGGGAAAATAAGTTTTATGAAGAAAAAAATACTAGAAATGGAAATCTATAGTCTGAAGCTGGTTAGGATGAGGCTGACTGCTAAATTCCCCAACTATGGGAATTTTGCAAAGTAACTCTGATCAGTTGTTTGTATCATCTTGTTTCCTGGGCCTAAGGAAAGGTACAACATGCTTGGGAACCTCAAAAATCTGAGACAGTTCTTAGCTAATTTAGAAAGTTTATTTTGCCAAGGTTGAGGATGCACACCCATGACAAAGCCTCAGGGGGTCCTAACAACATGTTTCAAAGGCAGTAAGAGCACAGTTTGGTTTTATACATTCTAGGGAGACATGAGACATCAATCAACATATTCAAGATGAACATTGGTTCTGTCTGGAGAGGCGGGACAACTCAAAGCAAAGGCGGGAAGACTGGAAGTGGGGGAGGGAGATTCCAGGTCATAGGCAGATAAGAGACAAATGGTTGCATTCTTTTGAGTTTTTGATTAGCCTCTTGAAAGAAGGCAGCCAGATAGCATTTATCTCAGTGAGCAGAGGAGTGATTTTGGATAGAATGGGAGGCAGGTTGACCCGAAGCAGTTCCCAGCTTGACTTTTCCCTTTAGTTTAGTGATTTGGGGGCCCCAACATTTATTTTCCTTTCACATTTCCCCCCTTTTCTTTTAAAAAATCTTTTGGAGAAAGCATTTTAGAAGCAAATGAGTCTCTGGTCTCACATTTTGTCTGATCTCTCATGGTTAGAATGGTTTATTCCTAGATGGGTTATTAAGAAAGCTCATTTTTAGCAGGCTGTGAAGTCTCATATCCTATGAAGAGAAAATAGGGGAGAAAGGGAGAAAAACAATGAACAAAAAAACAATCCTGTGAAATTGATATAGGCCACATTGCTCTGAAGTCCATGTAGCAGTAGGCAGCTATGAAAGTGGCTTATGTATATAAATAGGCTGCTGTTATTTTCTTCTGAGGTTCAGTTGTCTAGCTTCAGTTCACAGGGCTTTACAAAAGCACAGCTTAATTTTTTGACTCCAAATTAGGAAAAATGGGGGGGAAAAAGGGAAAAAATTAAAAACATTATTTTGCAGGGTTATAGCCAAGAAAAATTAGAATTAAGTCCAAACTGTAGAAAATAATAAAAATTGAAAAACATTAGGCAAGACTAGAATCTAACAACAGGTGTTGTATTAGTCCATTGTCATGCTGCTGATAAAGACATAACCAAGACTGGGAACTTTATAAAGAAAAATAGGTTTAATGGACTCACAGTTTCACGTGGCTGGGGAGGTCTCACAATCATGGCAAAAGGCAAAAGGCACATCTTATGTGGTGGCAGACAAGACAGAATGAGAACCAAGCAAAGGAGTTTCCCCTTATAAAGTCATCAGATCTTGTGAGACTTATTCACTACCATGAGAACAGTATGGGGGAAACCACCCTCTGTGATTCAATTATCTCCCACCAGGTGCCTCCCACAATACGTGGGAATTATGGGAGCTACAATTCAAGATGAGATTTGGGTGAGGACACAGCCAAACCATCTTAAGTGTACTATAGTTTTTGAAACATAATTTTTTTCTCTTCAGTTTCCCATTTTTACAAAAGATAAATCATGGTAGGACTGATTTGCTTTATTATACTTGGCTTGATTATTTGCATACAGTTTAGCAAGAATAATTTTTTTTTACACAGACTTTTAAATTGGCTTTGTTGGAATTTTGTTGCATAGAAGGAACCTCAGATAAGGCTTTTTTAAAGCCGAGCCCAGCCATGGATTTGGACCATCAAATACCTATGAGTTGGGCGATCCTCTCCTCTTGGAGTTCCAAGATAAACTTGGGGCTCCTGGGTCTGTCAGAAAGTGACATTTTTTACTTACTACAGGTGAGGAACCCTGTAGTGGGACTGTGTAGACAAAGGTATGAGGCCAGTTTTTCCAAGGGGCTTTTATTGGCTACATAAGTCAAGTTTTATTCCTTAAAGGAAAGCACACCATTCCAGTCAAAGCCTTGGTAAAATAACCAGTTTCTCCAATTGTGTCCTGTTACAAATGAAAACAGATTCTTATTGCACTTATGCAAATAACTATTATAATAATTTAAGAATACTCACAAATAGTTTTCAAATTCTGTAGAAATCAGGTAGAAACAAATATGCTCCAAATTTTGTTCAAAGGAATATACTTTACTCAATTGTTAAAAGCTATAAATAGCTTAAAAGTCTTCTTGACTCTGAAAAAACAGATGATCAGCAACATTTTAGGCAAAAAGTTAAAAAGAATATTTTAGGCTTCTATTAGTTTAGTCCATGCAGTTAATTCCTATTCTGCCTGATATTCAAGAACATTTCAGCTCTCCATAAGCCCTGAAAGTTTTTCCTCTATTCTGATGCCACAATCTCTAAAGTTGTCAGAAACCTGCATTCAAGAGCACCTGTTAGAGTTTTATAGCTGATTATAAAACTACCTTCTAAAGAGGACCAAAACAAGACAACAAGGGCAGCCATAGTCAAAGACACAATTGACAAGGAAATTTGTTATCTCTGTGTCACACAATAATTTAATATAACAATTATAATTATTACTAATAACATACACTAAGCTGTATCAGGATTATAGGAGTTTCCCTTAATTTTTGAACACTACCAGTAACACATTTATACAAATACAGCCCAAAGAAAACCAAACACCATTTCATATTTGACAATGCTTACTGTGTAATTTTTATACCAAATAAGCCAAATATGTCATTTTGGACTTTAGGGAACCTATTAATAATATCTTAAAGGGTTAATTTGGTAAGAAAAGACATAATTTATAATTTCATTTTGGAAAGTTTGTCAAATGTCAAAGGTTTAAAACACTTGATACCAGGCTGGATGTGGTGGCTCACGCCCGTAATCCCAGAACTTTGGGAGGCCAGGGAGGGCAGGCCACCTGAAGTCAGGAGTTCAAGACCAGCCTGGCCAACATGGTGAAATCCTATCTCCACTAAAAATACAAAAACTAGCAGACTACATCTGTAGCCCCAGCTACTTGAGAGGCTGAAGCAGGAGAATCGCTTGAACCTGAGAGGCAGAGATTGCTGTGAGCTGAGGTCAGGCCATTGCACTCCAGCCTGGGCAACAGAGCAAGACTCCATCCTAAAAAAATAATAATAAAATAAATAAAAATACTTGATATCACAAAATGGGATTACAGGCCATTGTAAAATAAATCATTCATTTAACCAAAGTGATAACGCAAGGATTTCAAAAAAGAGAAAACCTTTATTCTTTGAGAGAGAACGCTTAATTTTCCAAACAAGCCCTAATAAAAACAGCATGAAGCCAATTAAATTTGTTTTCCAGATTTTACCCATATGCTAGTCTTGCATCAGTGTGCCTTTGACATTAATGGTTAACTTATACAAAAACTGAACTTATTTTATCTCTTAAAATCTGCCCTCACAATCTCACATGCCCACCTCTTCTGCAATAGTCCCTGGGCCTTGTGGAATTGAATGGCTTTAATTTCTCACTCTGTTTCTCAGGAATGAAGTTTATTTTGATTGGCATCTTCTATGTGGCCTGAGGATAAGGCTTTAATTGCTGTCAGTGTTTAAGATTTAGCAAGAATTACTGTCTTTTTTAAATCCAGAATCAAAGCACTGTAACTTAACGTCACAAGTACTTTAAAATCACATATAGAAAGATACATAGATGTAATAACCTCAATTAAAAAAAATTTTAATCTCAGTTTTTTTCCTAAGCAAACCAAAACTTTAATTATAATGGTATATGAATTATTTTAATAAAACATAAAACCTGTTAGGCCAGTTACCAAAAGGCAAAATAAAAAACCTTCTGCAATGTACAGAATATTATTTTGGAAGAAAACATTTCCTTTACATCTTTAAGAAAGTATTGTTAGCATTGGGCCACAACAGACAGAACTTGAGGGTAAAAAAAAAACTTATATGAGCTGAAAATGAGTTGAAGAAGAGTGTTATATTTCACCCATTTTAAAAAGGGAGAGAAAACAGAAAACAGTGAGATGTAGCAAAAGTTGAACTTTGGGTTAAAAAATTTTAAATCTCTCATAATTTATTAAGAGTAAATCAATCCTTTTAGGAAATTTTATTGTTATAATCAATTCTTTAGTGTATAAGTTTTTTTTTTTACATCAAGCCCAATCTCTAGAAAGACCATTATACTTTCCCTTTAATTATAGACAACTTGATCATATAAAAGTTTTTTTTAAAGTAAATCCTTTTATTGTGACTTACACAAACCATTAATGACATGTTTGGACTTTCTTGTTTGTCCTGAACATTCTTCTTCTAAACAACCAGTCATTTTATTCTAGGTCTAAATTTACCATACAAGATTCTGTAACTGCCCAAGGGGTTCACTTTATCTGCTGCCTAGACAGAGCCAATTTATCAAGACAGGACAATTGCAATAGAGAAAGAGTAATTCATGCAGAGCCATCTGTGCAGGAGACCAGAATTTTATTATTACTCAAATCAGTCGCCCTGAAAACTCGGGTATCAGTGTTTTTAAAGATAAGTTGGTTGGTTGGGGTAGGGCAGTGAATTGAGAGTGCTGATTGGTTGGCTTGGGATAAAATAATAGGGAGTCAAAGCTGTTCTCATGTGCTGAGTCTCTTCCCAGGTGAGGGCCACAGAACTGGTTGGTAGATCCAGGTGGGGCTATCTGGTTGTTATAAATGCAAAAACCTGAAAAGACATCTCAAAAGGACGACCTTAGGTTCACAATAGTGATTATTTCAAGAGTAACTGGGGAAGTTGCAAATCTTCTGACCTCTGGAATAATGGTGGGTAATATTTAGAATTCCAGCTCCTCTTATCTTGACTTGGTGGCTGTTCACCTTTCATTTGTTTTACAAGAACAGTTTAGCCTTTTGGGAAGGACTGTGATATAAACTATACACCAAATCCCTTCCCAAAGCTAGTTCAGCCTACGCCCAGGAATAAATAAGGACAGTTTAGAGATTAGAAGCAAGATGGGGTCAGTTAGGTCTAATATCTTTCACTGTCATCATTTTCTCAGTTATGATTTTTACAAAGGTGATTTCAATCCTTTCTCATATAAAATTAATTTTCTTTAAGCTTTCTTACCAAAAAATACATCTTTATTTCTTTACCTTTCTTTACATTTCTCTTATATCCTTGTTCCTTTTACCTTGTTTTATACATAACCTTTAAATAAGCTTTGAATAAGACAAAAATTGTTCACCTTTTTAAAAAGGACACTTTTTTTTAGAACGATTATTTATGAAAACTGTGATAGTCATTATTTAAAATTATGAAATTCACCATTGCAAAATTCTAACCGAGGCAGTAGAAAATATATGACTCCATCTTGCTTCTAACCTCCAAGCTATCCTTATTCATTCCCGGACTTTGGGAGGAACTTAGTTTATAGTTTAGCTTTGAAACAAAGATGGCAAGAGTCCTTTCCCAAAACATATCTCTTTACTACCGTGGACTATACTGCCTAAAGCCACAAGATTAGAAGTTATAGTAATTTTACTAAATAATTCAAGATGTAGTTATTTTCATTAAACAAATATCAATGTCTTATTTATTAAAGATCATACAAGGAAAGATCATTCTCTATTGGGATAGGTTTATAGTTTTGTTAACCCCTGTGCTAAGTTTTGACACCTTATAGTATTTGGCAGGGATAAGTATGAAATTGCTTGGTTAATAAAAGCAAACAAAAATGTATGCTGGCAATTCTTAAGACATTTCTAATATTACTTTACCAATGATTTTAAAGCTAGCTTATTTATTAAAGATTTTACTTAAGTCACGTAAACTTGAAAAAGCATTTGACTAGTCTTTCCTTTTTCTGATAAAGTATTTGATTTAAGTGCTTTTATTTTTCTTTAAGCCAATTAATTAGAGCTCTCATATATTTTCAGTAGTGAAACACTATGTACAGAACACATAAATACATAGACGTATTAGGCATGCTGATAGACGTACTCTTATAGATTCATAAAGATCTTTTTCCTCCATCTTAGACTTTCAGATTCTTGATAACCTCTTTCACAGCCTGAGGCAGCTGTCAGCTAAATAGCCTTAAATTTGCATATTAAAGGAAAAAAATCAGGTGAAAATAAAACAGCAAAATTTACATCATAAGGTACAGAAAGAAAATGTCCGGTGGTGCTAGAGGGAGAGTAAAGATGGATGCCAAATCAAACATAAAATTATAGAAATCTGTCAAGGATTGTAATAAGAAGACCAATTTTATTTAGATAGGAACTAGCCATTTTAACTGGATCGCTGAACTCTGGGCAGAGGAATTATTTTGAGGTTAGACCACTGATGCTTTTATAGTACACTTAAAAAATTTTTTTAACAAAGACATTTCTAAGTGTCTAAAACACTCTTCCTTAAAAACCCCAGAGTAGCCTCTGTTGCAATAGCCATTAGTGAAGAAAACAAAATTCAGTCAACTGAGAGGAAAAAACTTTGCTCCAAAAAAAAGACAGGATCCTAGGAGGGAAAAAAAAAAACCATGAAGGCCTTTTAATAACAAACACACACACATGCACACACATATGCACACATCTTGGATGTTAGCTTTTAATTAAGATGACTTTTAATGACTGAGCTCCTTTAAAAAAAATCTTTTTAAATCTCATTACTAAATTTCAGGCTAGGACAAGTTGCTGCTATTTCAGCAGTACCAAGTATCAAACTGGAAAGGGTTTGATTTAGGAACCAAACCCAGGCTGTCATGATGGGAAAAAAAGAAGGCAGAACCTTAGCTATCAAACTGCAGTATGGGCAACAGCCATTGCTTTCAGTTTGGCCTGGCTGGCAAAAAGGTGGCCTTGTTATGTAAATAAAGCCCCTTTAGTAGTCAGAATAAAAAATATTTCCTCTTTTTTTTCCTTTTGCTGGCCATTTTTCTCCCCAACCACACCACCATTTTTTTTGTGTGTATGGGAATTTAGCCACTTCAGAGGCCTTGTTCCCCATAATTTGCAACTTCCTTTGGATTTGATAAAGTCAGATAGAGTTGATCAAACCCAATGGGAAAAGGCTGAAACAACAAAGAAACCATAAGCAAAACAAACGATGGCACAACTTATAAGATCACTGAGTGCTCTAATAGTAAGGAGAAATTAAGACCAGCTGGTTGGTAATCTTAAATTTAACCAAGACAAACTCTAATTCAGTTACTTACCTAGGGATGGGTCTCAGGCTGTAGACCACTCTCTACCTTCCTAGAAGCAGGGGAAAAAAAAATCACATCTTCCCTGTCAGAAGTGAGCTCAAACTCCATAAAGGAATTACCTGCCTTCCATCATCATGGAAACAGGAAATCTTGCCTTCCTTGTTGGAAGCAAGTAAAACTCCAAAAAAAAAAAAAAAAAGAGGAATTGTATTAGCTTAGTGATTTGAGGACCCAAGATTTATTTTCCTTTCACATGCTTTACTGGCAATAAAAACATTACAGAATCTGGACTGAATAAAATATTAAGACAATACTAGTCTGGCAGATCAGGGGGCTTCTATCATGGACAAATTCCAGCACAGAAGAGGTGGCAAGGATTAATTAATGTGAGAGCTATTAACTGATTGATTACAATGAGCCAAGCAACAGTCTCCCATTTGGAATACAACAATGTTAAGAACAGAAAAAGGTCCCTGACTTCATGGACCTGATACTCTCACAGACAGATATAGACATTAAGCAATAAATATGTAAATAAGTAAATTCTGTGGTATATTAGAAAGTGATAAGTGTTATAGACAAAAACGTAAAGAAAGATGATGAAATTTGAGAGTTTGTAAGGGGAGGGAGCCAGCAGGTTACAATTTTAAATAGGATGCTCAGGGTAGGCCTCATTGAGGGGGATGGTATTTTAGCAAGCACCTGAAGAAGAGTAAGGGAGTTAGCCATGTGCAAAGCTGGGGAAAGTGGGCTCCAGGCAGAAGAAAGTCAGTGCAAAGTCCCTGAAGTGGGAGTGTTACTGGAGGAACATACCAGGCAAGTAGGATTGAAATCAAGTAAGTCGGGGGAGAGATGAAGAGAAATAAAGGGAGAAGAGGAGGGGGTAGATCATAGGCTTTGTTGGCCATTTAAAGGCCTTTGGCTTTCCTCTGAAGGGAATGGTGAGCTTTTATTGGAGAGTTTTGAGCAGAAGAATGACATAATCTGATGTACATCATACAAGTATCTCTTTGGCTCTGCGGGTTGAGGCATGCATTTGACTTGAACCAAAGGACCCCTTCAGAAGATCATTTCACATCTAGATAAGGAAACAAACAAATGAAATATGGAGATGTGTCATAAGCAGCAAAAGAAGGAGATTTAAAAACCAGCTAGGGGCTGCTCTGCCTATGGAGTAGCCATTCTTTATTCCTTTACTTTTCTAACAAGTTTGGTTTCACTTAAAAAAATAAAAAAAATAATAAAAAACAGCTAGCAAGTCAGCTATGGAGAGGTTTGTTTTGAACAATCCCATGCAGAAATTCCAGAAATGTTTCCCAATGTGTAATAAGACTTTTTGCAGTGATTGTTCATTTTTGTGCCCTAGAAAGTGTATCTACTTCAAGAGAGCCACTCCAAGGATGTTAAACGGGCCTGGCTTGGCATAGCACAGGCTCTACTAGTGGGCAACACAGAGCCAGAAGCCTTAATACCTCAGTTCACTTTTTTGGGAGGCTCATTCCAGCTGCTTTTTTTCCTAAACAGGAAAGAAACTGTCTTCAAACAAGCAAACTATGCCTCAAAACTCATTCACAGCACCAACTTGATCAAGGCACGGGCACACAACACCTTTATTAAAATCATCTACATCATCATTCACTCAAAGGACATTTATCAAACACTTGTCATATGCTAGGGACTTTTCTAGATGCTGGGGATTCAAAGAGGAAGATCCTTTCCTGTCTTCATATTGCTTAGACTGTAGTTAAAGCACTAATTTATACATTAAAAATGTTTATAGACTATGATAAGTGCTTTTCTAGATATAGGAGTCAAAGGCTCTGAGGAGAGAGTAATTTACATTGCCTGAAGAATAGGGAAAACTTCATGAACCTGATTTCACTAGAGTTGCATTTTGAAGTTGTGGAAATTCATGGTATACGAAGGAAATGTTGTCTTCTCTAGGATGGAATATGAAGTTAATGGGAAACAGTGGCAAAAAGGCAGCTCAACGTCGTATTATATTACAAAGGGCCTTAAATTCCTTTCTAAGAAAATCAGAGTGAACACTTTTAGGCAAAAGCAGAAGAATCCCATAATTATTTCTATCTCTTAGGTAACTTTCAGCAGTGTCAAAGGTAGACTTGAGAATCACAGTGAAGTTTTTTTTTTCTCTGTTTTTGACCCTGTAATCATGGGTGTAGAGATCAGGAGTTTCTCCTTTGGAGACTCAATCGGGGAGAGCTACTCTAATAGATGGAAAGACAAGGGATTAAAATAGAAACGTTTCAGTGGCAATAGAGAAGCTGGGACAGATGAAAAGATTTCAGGGATACAGCATGGTAAATATATAACTTGCACTCTACATGATTCTGTCACCTCAAATAATTGGTAAGCTCTGACTCACCCTGGCAAATGGCATATGTGGGGACTGTTTCCTAACGTAACACTGTACTTTAGACACACGTTCATTTGGGTGCCCATTAGATCACTAGATTCCTTAAGGCAGAGATCATATCTTTTCGTCTTGGTATGCCTAAAGCCTTCCAACGACAGGTCACATCGTTGAATGAGTGGAAAATAGGCATTCCTAAACGATGACAAGCTATCTCTGAGTGTAAGCATTCGTTGTTGTGTTTTGTTTTTTTCTTTTTCTTTTTTTTTTTTTTTTGAGATGTCTCGCTCTGTCACCCAGGCTGGAGTGGAGTGGTGTGATCTCAACTCACTGCAACCTTTGCCTCCCGTGTTCGAGCAATTCTCCTGCCTCAGCTTCCGTAAGTGCTGGGATTACAGGTGTGCACCACCACACCATCTCTACTAAAATACTAATTTTTGGTAGAGATGGAGTTTTGCCATGTTGGCCAGGCTGGTCTCCAACTCCTGACCTCGGGTGATCTGCCCGCCTTGCCTCCCCAAGTACTGGGATTTCAGGCGTGAGCCACTGCGTCCGGCTTTAGTTTAAGCATTTGCTTTAACAGCTCAATGATAGCAAGACAGCATGTTCGTTGATCAGGGTTCAACCTAACCCTTCCTCGCATTTTTAAAAACAGCTTTTATTTGGTAAACTTCCCATCTGACAAATAGCCATAGAGGCTAGAGTACTAGCTTCAAAGTACATTTTTTCGTTCGCTGATTTTATCGAGTGGCTCTGTGCCATTGAGTGTTCTCAGAAAACGTTAGAAAAGGGAAGTACCAGTTTCTATATCAATTTGATGGTGACAGCGAACCGGATTCAAGTCCCTAAATCTCAACTGCATGCCGGCGTTCCGGAATTAAAACGCTGACGTTCCAATTTCCTCCTGGACCCACAGTATGTTACTCTGGATCGATTGCTTTTGCCTGGCTGGCAGATACCTCTCAGGAGAGGACCGGACAGCCATTGGCCCAGGAAAGGTGGCGGGTCCGTGACGTCCTCATCTTGGCAGGTGTTTGGGCCGCTGAGATTCTGGAGGCCGCGCTGGGTTGGCTTGGCAGGTGTCCAGCTAGCCGGAGATGTAGTCACTTTGCACCCGAAGCAGTGTGCGACTTGTGCTAGACCACGATCCTGTGCTATGGAGTCCCATAATGGTATGGCATTTGAGAGGCGACAGCCAGGAGGCTTGAGGAAGTATGTGTGTGGCTGGGGGGTTTGGAAGGGGATGGGGCCACCTGCTGGGCCAGCTGGAGACTGCGGGGAATCTCTACTACGTGAGGCCAGGACAGGGACCCTGCCTAGATGGACTGAGAGTTTTTAGTCAGTTCTTTTTCTTGTCAAGGGTGAAAGACTGGCAAGAGAACAAAATCAACTGACATCAGAGTCAGATTTTAACCCAAGTCTTGATAATTACAAAACCTGCATTTTTCTTATTACAGCAGGACGCCTTCTGGGATCACTAGGACTAAATGTGGCTCTTTAACTGTACAGTTTTGGACATCTCCCACGGGTCAGTTTCCTGGTCTGTGAAATGGGCTTATTCGTACTTTACATCGTTGTAGAGATATATAAAGTGCTTAGCCCAATGTCTGCCTAATGGTGGGGGCTCCCAAAGTGATAGCTGTGTTGTCGTTTGTTTCTACAGCTCTTTTGTACGTACCTTTAGTATATTACTGTTGTCATGATTTTAGATTTTGTTTCTTACGTAATAGTGTCCCCTTCTCCCCTGAAAGCCCTGAGGAAAAGTACCTTGTCCCACTGATAAAGGGAATGTAGGTTGACTTAGGTATACATGGAAAGATTAAACCTTGGAATTTATCAGACCCTAGTTGGAATACAAACAGTTCCTTTATGTGCTTTTTTTTCCACCCCAAATGGGCAAGTTATTTGCTTTTGCAACCCTCAATCTTGCCCATTTGGATAAAGCTTTGAAAAAGTAGCTAGGCCTTCCAGTGTGAATTAAGTTCAATTGTACTAACAAGGCCACTTTATTTACACACAACATAAGAGTTACTTTTGGAAGGATTATGAGTCTTATCTTGGTGGCCTGCCAAATACACTAATTAATTTGTTGGCACAAATGGAGCCAGAAAGACCAAAAACGTTAGATTCAATCCTCTTTGTTCCAAGAAAACTACTTCCTAGAATGAACTCAAGTAATAGGTCTTTTTCCATATAGGAATCTTGTGTAAAAACAGCATATTATCACATAAATGCTGTAATTACTATAATATCTTCAAGATGGATTATTTTCTTTAGTAAATATTAGTAATCTTTGTGCAACAATGTGCTGAAGAAGGCTTTAAAGTACTAGGTATAAATGCCCATCAATGGAAGATTGGATAAAGAAAATGTGGTACATACATCTTGGAATACTGTGCAGCCATAGAAAAGAATGAAATCATGTCCTTTGCAGGAACATGGAGCTGGAGGCCATTATCCTTAGCAGACTAACACAGGAAAACCCAATACCACATGTTCTCACTTATAAGTGGGAGCTAAGTGATGAGAACACATGAACATGAAGGGAATAACACATACTGGGGCCTACTTGAGAGTGGAGAGTGGGAGGAGGGAGAGGATCAGAAAAAATATCTATTGGGGACTAGGCTTAGTAGCTGAGTGATGAAATAATCTGTGCAACAAACCCCTGTGACACAAGTTTACCTGTATAACAAACCTGAACATGTACCCCTGAACCTAAAATAAAAGTTTTTAAAAATTGAGCACCAGGTATATGGTAATCTTCTCCTTTTCTTCTCGACAAACCTTTTGAAAAAATATTGAATTTTCTGCTTCTGCTTCTTCTTTATCCCATAAATTCCTCTATCACCAGTGATCTACTACTTTTCAAATCTAATACTTTCTCATTTTGGTCTACCCTGACTGTTCTACAGTACATGCTCCTTATGCACACTCTCTGCTTTTTAAAAACTATTATCTTACATATAACCATTATGCTTAGGTTTCTCATAGCATGGTGCTGGGTTCCCAGAGGGGAGCTTCTTTGGGAGGTAGAATCTGGAGACTTGAGTTCCACGTGAACAGGTGAAAGCTTTTCTTTCTTTCTTTTTTTTTGTATTTTATTATTTTATATTTTTACCTAGCCACAGAAGTAATCAGGTTCATTTCTGTTGCACTCTGGTAGTTACAAACAACCACTAAGGCCAGCTAAGCCCAGATTCAAGGGTAGGGTAATTGAGATTCCATCTCATGGTGGCAGAATGGCAAGGTTACATAGCATAATAAAATGTGGGATAGAAGCAATTTGGAAAATACTATCTGCCATATACACACATACATACACATATATGTACATTATATGTATGTACATATTTGTGTGCATATGTGTATTTACATAGAGATAGTTTTTCTGTCTAAAGAACAACGTTTGTTAGTCTGAACTTTGTATCTCTGCGCTTTTGTAGGAATCAAAGATTTGCCCCATCAGTGCTACTTCCTTTTCTCCCCGTTATTTTTGTGGTAGCCCACATAGCTACTATACACAAAACACGAAGTAGCCACTGTGTGGGCCATTTATTTATTTATTTTGAGACAGTGTCTCACTCTGTCATCCAGGCTGGAGTGCAGTGGTGTGATCTCATCTCACTACAACCTCTGCCTCCCAGGCACAAGCAGTTCTCATGCCTCAGCCTCCTGAGTAGCTGGGATGACATACGTGTGTCACCACACCCAGCTAATTTTTATATTTTTAGTGGAGATGAAGTTTCACCTTGTTGGCCAGGCTGGTCTCAAACTCCTGACCTCAAGTGAAACGCCTGCCTCCGCTTCCTAAAGTGCTGGGATTGCAGCCGTGAGCCACCATGCCCAGCCCATTTGCCACTTTAAGTCCTTGGACGAGCAGCTAGGCTCATCTCTTTAACCTAGTAAGTGAACTTGTGTAGAGAGGAAAGTGGTCTGGCTTCCCTGCCTCAGTCATTAATTAAAAGATAAAGAACAGGGGTTCTTTCTGTATAATATGGATGATACATGTAATCTCTCAATTTACTGGGATTTCCTTGAGTCCATTAGCAGATTGCCAGTCCTTTTTATCATGCTCTGTTTTCTGAATGCCAACTAGGAAATTTTCCACCACGCAGGTTGCTTTTCACCAGTGGATAAACATTGCTTGAAATTATGTTGATAGGCAGGTGCAATTTTGAATGTAACAAGAATTTTGATATTGCTGTGGTAGTCTCCTAATGTGGGCCTTACAACCAGCAAGTCAACATGCTTCATATTCTAGTTAACTTTGGTTTGCTATAATGTAATTAGGTTAAGAGAAAGGTGAAAGGTGAAATTCCTGTAGTTAGGTTAAGAGAAAGGTGAAAGGTAAAAGGTGAAATTCAGCAGAAAGGTGAAATTCCTAACTCTGTCCACCTCCCAGGTAATCCTACTTTCCATGGACAGTTGTACCCCTAGACATGCACATGTACCTCGGTATCTTCTCAGCCCACAGTGCTTCCCAAATTCCACATCCCACTTCCTATTTTTTGCAATATCTGTGTACCACCCTACTACCTGTATTAGATTTTTATTGTGTTAACAAGCTACCACAAACTTAATGGCTAAAACAATACAAATTTATTATTTTACAATTCTTGAAGTCAGAAATCTGACATATGTGTCTCTGGGCCAGAATGAAGGTGTTGTGAGGGCTTCTGGAGAATCAATGAGAAAATTTATTTCTTTGCCACTTCCAGCTTCTGGAGGCTGCCCTCGTTCTTTGTTTGCATTTCTCTTCTATCTCCAAGGGCAGCGATGGCAGGTTGAATCCATCTCACATCACTTCACTCTGACCTCCACTTCTGCTTCCCTTTTTCGCCTTTAAGGAACCTTATGATTTTTTTTTTTCTTTTGTTTTATCTCTGAACCAAAGGAACCTTATGATTACATTGGGCCATCCAGGATAATCCAGGATAATCTTTCTATCTTGAAGTCAGCCATCAGCAACCTTAATTCCATCTTCAAACTTAATTCCTTTCTGCCATGTAAAATAACATATTTACTTTCCACGGATTATAAGGTAGATATCTGCCTACAAGAAGAAGTTGTTTATTATTTTGGAGATATGTATATCTCAACACACTAAAATACTTGAATAGCAATTGTAAAGCCATCTACAAGTTACCACCCAACCCTTAGGTTCTTTTCAACCTATATAATATCTGAAGCACTGCTGTGTTAGTCTGTATTCATGCTGCTGATAAAGTCATACCCAAAGCTGGGAACAAAAGAGGTTTAATTGAACTTACAGTTCCACATGGCTGAGGAGGCCTCAGAATCATAGTGGGAGGTGAAAGGCCCTTCTTACATGGCAATGGCAAGAGAAAATGAGGAGGAAGCAAAAGTGGAAACCTCTGATAAACCCATCAGATCTTGTGAGACTTACTATCACGCACGAGAATAGCACAGGAAAGACTGGCCCCCATGATTCAATTACCTCCCCCTGGGTACCTCCCACAACTCATGGGAATTCTGGGAGATACAATTCAAGCTGAGATTTGATTGTGGACACAGCCAAACCATATCAACTATGAACCAATGAGATCTTATCTTAAGTAGAATTCTCTACCTATCAGATAGGCAAAGATGAACACATTTGACAATGTACATAATTAATGAAAATGTGTAGAATGTGCATGTACACATTCACTGTTGTTATTAATTTGATATAAATTTGGTAAGTTTACCAAAACTTAAAATAGCTATTCTTTGGCCCAACATTTCCACCTCTGCAAAGTAAATATTGAGATGTTCTTTACAATATTGTTTGTAATTTTGAAGAAAAGAAAAAGAGATAGTCTCTCTCTATATATAAATATATAGATATATCATAATTTATATATACCATATATACCTGGCACACACATATCTCCGATATATGTATATAGAGGTATATATAAATTATGATATATCCATATGTTAAAATAATACCTATCCCCTTAAAAATGTGTGGGTAGAGGATTTCTAGTTTTGTCAAAGATGAAGTATCCCCATTCCTCCCTAGTATTCCCCTTTGCAACTAAAAAACCCTGGACTTAACAAACAAATATAGGAAGACTCTGAAAGATGGAAAGAAGATGATGACAGACTGCCTAGGGGCTTCATAAAACTTGATTAAGAACTGAGATGAAGGCTGGGCGTGGTGCCTCACACCTGTAATCCCAGCACTTTGCAAGGCAGAGGCAGGCGGATCACAAGGTCAGGAGTTTGAGACCAGCCTGACCAACATGGTGAAACCTCGTCTCTACTAAAAATACAAAAATTAGCTGGGTGTGGTGCTGCATGCCTGTAATCCCAGCTACTCAGAGGCTGAGGCAGGAGAATCGCTTGAACCCAGGAGGTGGAGGTTATAGTGAGCCGAGATTGTGCCACTGCTCTCCAGCCTGGGTGACAGAGCGAGATTCCGTCTCAAAGAAAAAAAAAAAAAAAAAAAAGAACTGAGATGAAGTAGTCACCTAGCTTCTGAAAAATGGATAATTTCTCTCAATTCTTGTTTCATGAAAACATTTTGGTAAATAGCAGAGTCTTTTCCCAACAAAAAAACATCCTTAGGGATAAATGGCAAATTCAAATCATCCTAGACATCTACATATTTACTTCTCAGTTTTGGAGTGGATACACTTGTGGGATGTGCATTCTAGGATGGCAGAAAACCAGACATAGTCCCTGGAAGCCCCAGGCTTCTAAAGAAACATTCTTATTATAAAACTATTTCCATGTAAATGAGTGAAAAATGTAGTCATCATTTTAATTAACACGTCTCTAGTTCTACTTGAAAAGCATTTAAAGAGGTTGGTAGGACACTTGACTCCCTTGGCAGTTGCTGAGCAAATCCTCTGAAAAGCAGTGGAATTTGAATAGCTCAGAGGATGGCAGAGAAGGAACATAAGGATGTTGGAAAAGAAAGATATGAAGAATCCATCATGATCCTCTTTAGCAGGGCATGCCAGCGCAAGGAAGGTGGGTCTCAGTGGACTTTCTGTCTTCCTGGATCATTTTGTTCACTTGTATAATATACTTAGTTTTTGAAACTGAAGTTACTCACTTTGGCATTACTTTGCGAGTCAAGGAGAGTGGGTCCACCTGTGTCACATGCTTCTGAGACGTGATGTGAGAAGAGGATACAGAATTGATCATTGAATTTGGCAACATGGAGGTCATCAGGAACCTTTACTGAGGAAGAATAGGCATGAAGCTTCGTTGGAGTGGATTGAAGAAAGAATGGAAAGTAAGGAAGTGAAAACAGTGGACATGGGAAGCTTCTGAGAAATATTTTGCAGTTAAGGGGGATGGAGAAGTAGACTGGTATCCAGAAAGAGAAGATTAATTTGGTTAGGGTCATTGATATGGTTTGGATTTGTGTCCCTACCCAAATCATATTACCCAACAATTAATCCCCAACATTAATTATAATATCAGAGGTGGGGCCTCGTGGGAGGTGATTGGATCATGGGAGTGGATTTCTCATGAACAGTTTAGCACCATCCCCCTTGGTACTGTGCTTGAGAGAGTGAGTGAGTTCTCGTGAGATCTAATTATTTAAAAGTGCGTAGCACCTCCTGCCTTGCTCTCTTGCTTTTACTTCTGCCGTGTGAGACATCTGCTCCTCCTTTGCCTTCTGCCATGACTGGGAGCTTCCTGAGGCCTCCCCCAGAAGCAGAAGCTGCTATACTTCCTGTGCAGCCTGCAGAACCTAAGCCAATTAAACCTCTTTTCTTTGTAAATTACCCAGTCTCAGGTATTTCTTTATAGCAATGTGAGAATGGATGAATACAGTCATATTATGGAGAACATTTTTTACATTGGCGAAGGGTAACCCTGAAGATTTCAAAATCAGAAAATTTGTTAAAAGTGTAGGTTTGGGCTGGCCGCAATGGCCCACACCTATAATCCCAGGTCTTTAGAAGGCCAGGGCGGGGAGATTGCTTGAGCTCAGGAGTTTGAGGCCAGCCTGGGCAATGTGGTGAGACTCCATCTCTATTTATAAAAAATAAAAACAAAAATAAAAAATAGGAAGGGTAGGCTTGGAAATGGGAATGTGGCAGGAATAACTTGAAGGAAAGGGTCACGTTGAGAGACTAGTAGAGCAGATGCAGCAGTAGTCCAAGAATAAAGGGTTAAGAATATGAGCCTGGGTGGTGGCCACCAGGATGGAAATGAACAAACAGAAATAAGGGCCATTACAGAAAATAGTGATATTTGCTGAAGAACTTCGAGCAGTGTGCTCTAATCACTTGCTCAGAGATGAAAATGTGGTGCTGAAAGGGATCTTAGTATAAACTTATTTTACAGAAAAGGAAGAAACAATTCCAGAGGTTCTGTTTCCAGAGGAAAGGAAGATGTTAAAGCATATATTTTACATAAAAGAATTGGCTGGGTGCAGTGGCTCATGCCTGTAATCCCAGCACTTTGGGAGGCCAAGGCAGGTGAATCATGAGGTCAGGAGTTTGAGACTAGCCTGACCAATCTGGTGAAACCCCATCTCTACTAAAAATAAAAAAATTAGCCGGACGTGATGGCATATGCCTGTAATCTCAGCTATTCAGAATGGGAGGCAGAGGCAGGAGAATTGCTTGAGCCTGGGAGGTGGAGGTTGCAGTGAGCTGAGACCATGCCACTGCACTCCAGCCTGGGCAACAGAGCGAGACTCTGCCTCAGAAAAAAAAAAAAAAAGAAAGAAATTAAGTGTACACATAAATGTAGCCAGGCACAGTGTCTCACACCTGTAATCCCAGCACAGGGCTAAGGTGGGCAGATTGCTTGAGCCCAGGAATTCGTGACAAGACTGGGCAACATGATGAAACCTCGTCTTTACAAAAAATACAAAAATTAGCCAGGCATGGTGGTGCACTACTTGGGAGGCTGAAGTGAGAGGATTGCTAGAGCCCGGGGAGGTTGAGGCTGCAGTGAGCTATGATCACACTGCTGCACTCCAGCCTGGGCAACACAGCAAGAACCTGTCTCAGAAAAAAGAGTTAGTAGAAGTATACACATCAATTTACTTATTTATGTGTTCAGAGCATAGTTGTTGCTGAGAACATCCCAGTTGGGGGTTCTGGATAAGATCGTCTGAGCACTTTGCTTCTTGGTCTTCGATAGCCCCCATTGCAAAGGGCAGCACTCGTGGATTTCCCCTTTTGTGTCTCTTACGTGTACCCCAGAGGTCAGGACCATTGTACACATGATCAAAACTCGCCCTTTGCTCTGGTGAATGTCAGTTTAAACTGCTGGGCTCTTTGGCCTTTGCTCTCCACTCGTACTCTGTGGTCATCTTGAACGTGTCAGCTTTCACACTCTCCTCTACACATCTCTGGTCCTCAGCTGACCAACTCTCCTGACATTCCTTCCTGTTGTTGCTGGCTTGCTCTCTGCCTCCAAAGCTATTTAGAGTTCAGGCACCTGCCCTCCTTGTTGCTACCACCCAGAGATGCTCACTTCTGAATTAGCTCTGTTTGTAAGGAAGCACTATCTAGCCCTTTGGAAGGGGAGCTGCTTAGGCTCTAGTGGCACAGCACTTTAATGTTTCATGTTTCCCACATTCTACTCTTCCTGGGTGCACAGATGCTTCCTTAAAGCACCTAGCTTGGCTACTCTCACCATCAGGTAGGAATGAATATGTAAACCCCAATAGTTATTTCCCAGAGGCCTCTGAGCTACACATAAAGCCAAGAATATGGCCAGGCTTATGTTGTGTAGAATCATCCATTCAAGGAAAATTAAGAGAAACTTTGTCAGGAAGTCTCCTCTAACCTGGCACTCATCTACTACCTTGGGCAGATTATCGAACCATTCTAGGTCTCACATCCCTCATCTGGTGAAGATGAAGTGAATAAATATAGATAAAGCCTTTAGAATAATGCCTGGCATTTTGGCTCTGTTCCAAATAAGGAGGGGGGTATAGTCACATCAAATATTGACATACACGCACAGCCGCTTCGATGGACAGAGATCCACTTGGCCAAAGCCTTGCAGAAGTGAAACTAAAGTTTAGGTGAAAATGTTTCCAGATGCTGCCACTCCTTTCTCATGTAGTTTTTTTCCTGGAGGCCCTGAGTGTGAGTGCTGCCTACAGGAAAAATTTGCACTCCTCTTAGCCAGGAGAAAGAAGACAAGTGACATTAGGGCAGCAAAGCTTGCTAAGGAGGAGAGATAGCGAAAATGTGAGTCCAGACAGCCTAGGACTACTGTTTGAGATCCCCATCTCACCTGGGACCTTATCTGCAAGGTTGCTTTCTGTGCATGAACACTATGCGGTGGGAGTAATGAGGCCTTTGAAAGGCAGGCTGACATCTATGGCAGACAGTGAAAGAGCCCTGTGAGAAAGAAACTGAACAAGGAGCATCATATGTAACCAAGGAAACAGTGCCGAATAGCCCCAGCTGGGCCTTCCGAGAGGAAGCTGGCTGAAACCAGAGCAATGGGTAGAATGGGGAGGTGTTTATAAAGTACAGATACTCAGCTTTCTCTTTGTTTATGAACTCTCAGATGGAATAAAGAAACTTGGAACTGTGTGTGTGTGTGTGTGTGTGTGTGTGTGTGTGTGTGTGTGTACAGACAGAGAGAGAGAGGGAATATGAATGAAGAAGTTGGGGTGATCTTTAAAATATGGCTGTGGGAAATAGAAAAGTTCTTTTTAAAGTTTCCTTTTCTTGTTAAAGAATAAGTGTGCTAACAACTTTGTAAGCCCTAACCTATGTAGCTGTTAAACATCCCATGCTTACAGGCACATTGTACATTCTGTGTCCTTGTACTTTAACCAAGATATCTCTGCTGGACGTGCTCACAGGCATGTCCCAGCTCTCCATGGCTTTTATCTGTTTAGAATAATTTTAAGTTATTAGTCAATTGGGTTTTAGTTTAAATTGTAAGGTCTGGCTCCAGCCAATGGAGATCAGACACAGCAGGAAGGACGACTCCAAATGCATAAGGGATAAATTTGTGTGTTTTCCTTTCTTCATTGTACTCTCCTGGCACGATGGCTAGTGAGGGTACCTTTCCTGCAGTCCAGGAAGTAAAAATTGCATTGCTGAAAGATCCTTTGTCTCAGTGCTAATTTTTCTTTGCAGCACCAAGCATCTGTTTCCAACAATGGCTGAGCCTGATTTAAACCACCATTCCTGAATTGCAGAAATTCCAAATCCCTCCCTAAGATTTCTGTGAATTTCTAGGTGTGCCCATGTCTGCTAGAATCCCCCCACTGACTCCACATTCCGATTCCACTGAGTGCATTTCATTTCTAGATAATTTCCACACCCTGTTTACAAGCCTGCTGAAGTTAGAATCTAGGTTTGCCTCTTAGCTGCTGCGTGACCTTGGACAAATCACTTAACCTCTCTGTGCTTCTGGTGCCTCACTCACAAAATGGAGAAAATATCATTGCTTACCTTATAGGTTTGCATTGAGTATTATTAAATAAGATAGTTACTATAAAGCATTTAAATAAGTTAGTGTATGTATGGAGCTTAGAATTCCACTTGGCATATACTCAACATTTTTACATTATTATTATGCTGAGCTGATTATTATGCATTAACACAGACGTTGAGCTCAGCCTCTTTTCTTTCTTTCCACTCAAAACAGCCCTCTCAAAAGGGTCTCTGTGTGTTTATGTGTGTGTTTATGTGTGTGTGTAGAGAAGACTTTATTAAATATTAGAGTGAAGACATTTGCATTTCATTTGTGCCAAAAATGTGTAATTTCAGGATATATATTTAATAGTTCTTTCTCAAAAGTTCTTCATACATTTCCAGTTTAAACTCACCATTTTCTCATTCTTCCTGCATTCCATATTTCTAATCTTTGTGAATGCAAAGTAATTTAGCTACTTGTTACCTAACCGTTAGCTCTATGTTCTCAGGGTCTCGTCTTCCACTCCCAACCTGTTTATCAAGAATTGCCTCAAGCATAGGTAGTTCCTTTGTACATATTATGCAGTAGATAGAGTTCCCAGTGGTTCTCATGAATTCTTTAATATCGAAGTATATTGAAAGCAATCTGATTAATTATTTTATCATTTGAACTTTTACTCTAGTGCAGTTTTTCTCTAAATCCACATTTGTACACTTTAGGCTGCAAAAGTAATACAAGAGACTGTGAGCCCCTAGAGAGCAAAGATCAAATTACTTTCAATGTTATGGTCACAGCAGTATCCAGTCAGTGGCTCAAAAACTGATATACACTTGTATTTCATTGTTCCTATCTTTTTTTTTTTTGAGTTGGAGTCTTGCACTATCGCCAGGCTGGAGTGCAGTGTGTGATCTCAGCTCACTGCAACATCTGCCTCCTGGATTCAAGCGAGTCCCCTGCCTCAGCCTCCCAAGTAGCTGGGACTACAAGCACGGGCCACTACGCCTGGCTAATTGTTTGTATTTTAGTAGAGATGGGGTTTTACCGTGTTGATCAGGATGGTCTCTATCTCCCGAGCTTGTGATCTGCCCACCTCGGCGTCCCAGGGGGCTGGGGTTACGGACATGAGCCACCACGCCTGGCCGTCTATGTCTTTTGAGTAGGAATGAAATACCTTTTTCTGGGGAGAAGGCCTGGTGTTTATTTGCAATTAGTAGATATACAGGTGCAGAATATCTTCACTATCACGACAGTAAAGCAAATGATTTCTTTTGGGCTCAACTAGGTAAGGGCCCAAATGGTATCTGTTCCACCATATAATCCCGGAAGCTTTTGAGCATCACAAGTAATTCTCATTCTTTCCACTCCACAGGTTTTGGTTTCCAACTTTGTGTTGTTGTAATTAACCTCCTTCATACTTGATTTTTCTGTGGCATAGTAAATAACTTCAATTTCTTTTTCTTTTTTAAGGAAAATATGTTTTTTATTGTTACACCAGCAGTGATACAAAAAGTCTAAACAGAAAAGTGTTCTTTTTTGTTTTAAACTTTTATTTTAGGTTCAGGGATACATGTGCAGGCTTATTATATAGGTCAACTCATGTCACAGCAGTTTGTAGCACAGATTATTTCATCACCCCGATATTAAGCCCAGTACCCAATAGTTATTTTTCTGATTCTTTTCCTCCTCCCAGCTTTCACCCTCAAGTAGGGCCAAGTGTGTGTTGTTCCCCTCCTGTGTGTCCATGTGTTCTCATCATTTAGCTCCCACTTATAAGTTAGAGCATGCAGTGTTTGGTTTTCTGTTCCTGCATTAGTTTTCTAGGGATAAAGAACTTCTATTTCTACCATGTTTAACATTGTGACTACAGCAATTCCTCCCAGTGGGGTATTCCTGGGAGAAGAAAAGATAAAAGAAATGGTTTCTAAAAGGGAAAGGTGACATTCTTTTCTCCATAGACATGTTATTTTTAAAACGGCAGATATCTCTTTTGTTTCATATACAATTTTGTTTAAAAATTTTTTGTGGCTGGGCACGGTGGCTCACGCCTGTATTCTCAGCACTTTGGGAATCTGAGGCAGGCAGATCCCTTGAGGTCAGGAGTTTGACACCAACCTGGCCAACATGGTCAAACCCCATCTCTACTAAAAATACAAAATTAGCCGGGTATGGTGGCACCTGTAATCCCAGCTACCCAGGAGACAGTGGCAGAAGAATCACTTGAACCCGAGTGGTGGAGATTGCAGTGAGCCAAGATCGTGCCACTGCATTCCAGCCTGGGAGACAAAGTGAGATTCAGTCTAAAAAAAAAATTGTATTAAAGAGTCTGACTCTAGTGTTTCTTATGCTTGATCCTGACATCTTTATAACCTTGCCTCTTCTTCTCCTCTGTCCCACATATAGAAAACTGATTAAAAAAAAAAAAGCTCAGGTGATGTCTCCTCTGGCACCAATAGGAAGTTCAAACAATGCCTAGGAACCCTTGACCAGTCTCACTCCCTAGTCACCATAAAAACCCCAACCCAAACTACTTTCTCTGCTTTCTCAGGCCATTTTTGGGTCTGCTTGGGGAGCCACCTCTTTCCCAAGAAAGCCTTATTATGTGAGTATTAAGTCTTTTCATACTCTTTTGGTAGTAGGTAGTTTACAGCAAATTTCAGGTGGAGATCTACCTTAATTCTACAGAGTGTCCACAGCAATTTAATTAAATATTTGATGCATACAAAGAAATATTTATATGCTTAGAATTTAAAAGTAGCTGTCTTAGTCTGTTTCTGCTACTATAAGAAGTTACTTTAGTCTGGGTAATTTGTAAATGACAGAAATTTATTTCTCACATTTATAGAAGCTGGGAAGTCTAAGATCAAGGTGCCAGTAGGTTCAGTGTCTTGTGAAAGCTGCTCTGTGCTTCCAAGATGGTGCCTTGTTGCTGTGTCCTCAGATGGTGGAAGGGACAGAAGCTGTGGCCTCATGTAGCAGAAGAGATGGAAGGGACAGGCAGCTCTCTGAAGCTTCTTTTAGGAAGCCATTAATCCCAGTCACAAGGATGGACCCCAGATGACTTAATCACTTCCCAAAAGGCCCCATCTCTTAATATCACCACAATGGGGATTCAGTTTCAACATAAGGATTTGGGAGTGACACAAACATTCTCAAACCATAGCAGTAGCAATTACATATTAAAAAAGCTCTAGAAGTATCATAAAAAATAGAACATTATATTTGCATTGCTTCTCCCTGATTTCATACTTCGCTTTCCCTAAACAAGTTCCCCCACCGCAGCTCCTCAGTGTTTTAATGAGCCTGAGTTTATATGTTTATCACTCCCTTTGTTTCACTTTCTTTTATGTTTACATTTTAACACAGATGTAAGTATTTATAAATTGTGTGTGTGAGATGTTTTTTTGAGTTGAGGTCTTGCTGTGTTGCCCAGCCTGGTCTTGAGCTCCTGGGCTCGTGGGATCCTCCTGCCCCAGCATCCTGAGTAGCTGAGATTACAAGCATGTGCCACCATGCCTGGTTTATGTTTACTGATTCATCATAACTGAAATCTTATGGTATATCCTATTTGGGAACTTTTTCTTTGCAACGTTATCTTTGAAAGTTTTTCTTCATATTGATTTATGTAGCTGCATGCATTCATTGTCTCTACTATATTGTATGTCCATTGTCCATAAGTAAGTTAGAAATTATCCTTTCAGTAGACATGGGGTTGGATTTTCCCCTTATTTTTTAATCTTACATATAGTAGTACTATGAACATTCTTGTACATGAACACTGGTGAAAATGTGCAAGTTTCTCCAGCGTATATGCCCAGGAGTGGAATTTCTGGATCATACAGTATGTGCAGCTTTAACACATTTGATGATGACAAATCGATATTCAAAGAGGCTATAAAAATTTACATTCTGGTTTCATATCTAACCATTTGGATAAACAATTTGCCCAGCACCATTCGTAGAAGGGTTCTTAACCTACTGAACCACAATATCATCTCTGCCATAAACCAAGCTTGTATACATATGTGGTTTCTGAGTTCTCTATTCTGATCTATTTATTAGTCTGTTTTCATCTGTTTCTGTACAAGTGCAATGCAGGCTTTTGAATATAGCTTAGTTATAAGCTTTGATACTAATAGAATAAGACTCCCACTTTATCCTTTTTCTTTAATAGTGTCTAAACTATTCTTGACTCTTTGTCCGTAAAAATTTTAGACACAACTAATTGAGCCTCTGACCCCCAAAATCCCAAAACTTGTTAAACTTTTGATTGCCATTGAATTGAATCTATAAATCAATTTGAGGAAAACTGATATCTTTGTAGTATTGACTCTACCTATGTATAACATGGCGTAACTCCCCCATTTATGGAAGTCTTCTTGAATGTCCTTCAATAAAGTGTTAAAGCTTCCCCCCCAGGAAAGGCTTGTACATCTTTGGTTTCATTTATTCCTACCTGTCTTATTTTTATTTGCTATTGTAAATGTAATCTTTTTAAAAATTAAACTTTATATTTAAAATAGCTGTGGATTTGATGGTGTTTGGTGGTATATATAAAAGACCTGACATGCATGTCTTGGTTTTGATTCAAAATACAGCAACCTTGCAAGAATCCCTCATTAATTCCAATATTTTATCTAGAAATTATTTTGTTTTTTATCTGTACCTCTGAAAAATAATGGTTTTTCTTTTTTTCCCTTTCCAGTCCTTGTAACGTTTACCTCTTTTTCTTGTTTTTTACTGGCTAGAATTTTCAATACAATGTTCTATAGCAATGCCTTGTTCCTGATTGTAAAAGAGAAGGTTTTTACCGTTAAGTACATATGTAGACTTCTGTAGATACTTTACACTGGCTGGTGGTTATCCTGGGAGTGCTCTTTGGTTGCCTGACAATGCACTTTCTGGGACTGGGAGGGAGCACTGCCTCTCCTCAGCTCAGCAGGAGGGAGTAAGGCTGAGGCCCGCTTCACTGAGGACTGAAGGTGCTACTTCCTTGAGATGCCTGAATCCAATTTCCCCAAGATCACCAGTAAAAATGAAAACATATGACCACAAAAACACATAAACATAAATGTTCACAGCAGCATTTTTCACAATAATCAAAAAGTAGAAACAACCGGAATTCCCATCAACTGATAAATGGATAAATTAAAATTGGCCAATTCATACAATGGAATATTATTGATAAAAAGTAATGAAATACTGATGACACATGCTACGAAGTGGATGAACTGCAAAACCATTATGCTTAGTGAGAAAAGCCAGTCATAAAACAGATATTGGATGATTCCATATATTAAATGTCAAAAAATGGATTTATAGAAAGTAAATTAGGAATGGATATGGAGAGTGACTGTAAGGGGACATGAGGTCTCTTTTTAGGGCGATGGAAATGTTCTAAAATTCAGTTGTGATCAAGGTAAAATTAGGTAACATACAATTAGGTTGTTGTACAGCACTGTAAATATACTAAAATTCATTGAATTATACACTTAAAACAGGTAAGTTTATGGAATGTAGATTATATCTCAATGAAGCTGTTTTAAAGAAGGATCAGTAAAAGCTGCCAATGTTCCATGACAACTGATTGGGTGGCATCTAACCCTGTATCTCTTGGTGTCTAGGTCCTGACTGATTATTTGCTGCATATGAGGCTGCTCTGATGCTTGCATGGAGAGTAGAATAGCAAAGGGGCTGGGCATTATCACAAATCACTGAACAGCTAGTATCTACCCATTGCTTGCTACTTAAGTCCTAACTGTATTCTTACACAATAATAAGCCTGTAGCAAGGCTACCGAATAATGGGCTCATGAATGAAGTAGCCATAATGGCAGAGATGAAGGCTATGCATGGGCATAAAAGCAGACCATCCCTCTCACCATAGCTGACCTAGCTACTGCTGCCACCTTACCTGTTGATGATGGAGACTAACGGTGAGCCCTTACTAGTGTGTGAATCTTTGAGGAGACCAACAAGCTACTTAATGACACTTGATTACTTAAGATCCCTTGCACCCTAGAAAGTGTGGCAATACACTTTGACTAAGATTGACATGTTTTCTATGTATGAGTTTACCTTTTCCTGCCTGACTTGGCTAGCACCTCTGTTCAGGGGCTCATAGCATATCTGATTAACTAACATAGGATCTCTCATATACTATTACTTCAGATTGAAAGAACAAAAGTTATGACAAAAGAGGTTTGGCGGTGGGCACGTGCCTGTGTAATCTGCTGATCCTACTGCATCCACATGGCCTGTAACACATTGCCTAACAGAGTAATGGAGGCTTCTGTTCCACTATCTTGCTTCACCTCTCAGGACACTAGCCTAATAGAGTAATGGAATGGCCTCTAAGAAAAGCATTTGAGGCAACAGCTTGGGGATGACGTCCTACAAAGATGAAGCACTGTCCTTCAGGATGCAGTATATAAATTAAATCGGAGGTTTGCGAATAGTGGTTCATAGGCCAAATATGGCCTGATGCAGTTTTTATTAACAGAGTTTTATTGAACACAGCTACCACTCATCATTTACATATTATCTATAGTTCTTTTTATGCTACATTAGCAGAGTGGAGTAGCTGTGACAGAGACCGTACACTGTACAAAGATTACAATATTTACTGTCTCACCCTTTACAGGAAAAGTTTGCCATTCTTGCCTTAAAACAGTGGTCATTGTTTTTCTCAATAAAATATTGAGTCTCAGAGCCAAAGGTTGGGAGGTAGGATGGTCCTGTGCCAGCAACCCACTTGGGAAACTTTTGCTTTCAGTTTTGACACTCCAGCTCTTTAGTTTAAAAACTAGAAGGGCTGGTTTGTAGAAGGGGGAATGTTTCTACTAGAAGACACATGAATAGTTCCACTAATCTTAAAGCTATGGCTGCCACTCACCATTTTAGGTCCATTGTGCTAGTACACCAGCAAGAAACGAGTTACTATACTTGAATGGGTAGTTCTCTTCAGTAACTGTGAGGATTCATGATAATTATTATGCTACATAATGGTGGCAGGGAAGACTATATTAAGCACTCACATGAGCCACCTGGGATATCTCTCAGTAATCCCAAAGCCTATTTTAACTGTAAATTGGCAAGTAGAGCAACTATGGTCAGATAAGTTCATGGTAACCAAAATCTCATCCCCCCTCAAGTGACACCACCAGGCAAGCCACCTAGACCAGCAGAAGTGCCAGCTGAGGGCAAGGGAGATAAAGAATGGGCAGTAATGAAAGGAATCAGTATCATAACTGATCTCAGGACCAACTGCAGCAGTGGAAGCTATAGCTTCATTGCACTAACTAGGAACCCATCATAGTCCTAAAAGACACAATCCTGAATGTTGAAATCCCAAAATAGCAAAACTCCTAGAGTCCCAAATCCCAAAAGTCACAATCTTGAAAGATCAAAATTCTAAAAGTACAATTCTGGAAACAATAATAAAAAATTATTTAAAATATATTGATTTATATTTTTTAAAAAAGGATTTATTTGAGAAACATGAAAATATGAGAGAACACTTTATAGGCCACCTTATACAATAAAATAGGCAATAAATAACATTTTTGCAAGCAAAAACACTCAGGATACCTAATGATGGGTATACTAATGACAGTCACAATATACAATCTATGTAAAGAAGTAGCTTATATGACTGCAGTAATACTAAATATAGTGATGGACAATTTAAGTCTTTTGATGAGTCCCCCAAAGAGCCAAGATCTCAAGAAATTTTCTCTTTCACAAATGTAGATGTGCAAAAAGGATGTCTCATTTATTGCAGCGCTTTCAATGTTTTGATGTACACACACAATGTTTACACACGAAGTCAACACTGTGATAATGCCTCTGTGGAGTCAAATTTGCAAAAACGTAATAAAACAAATTAGAACTCTAAAAGTCTTTACACAACTTATACCTCTAGTATTGGAAATGATGCAAAGATGTAACAGCATAGCAAATTTAAAAAAATGATGACAATTTAACATAGCAGGGAAAAAACTAAAAAAAAAAACTAAAAGGAAAATTTGACAAATGAAAACAGTGTATTACAGGAATACATTATGGGTAATTGCACAGAAGTAGTTTGTAAGAGCTGAACAACTTCCATGACCATTATATTTTGAAGTCTTGCATCACAATAAATAGCTGGCTTTTTTCTTTTAGGGCATGGCTCTTCTCAGAAAATAACATTCACATTTTCTATGTGGTACTGCTCTTTTTGAAATTCTCTTTTGTGTTTCAATATACACGAACATGAGCATTCCCTGTGAAACTTCCCATTTTTCATGCCATGCTTCCATGTTGTTTTGGGCATGCAGAAATCCATTTCCCATGCACTCATATACAGACTACACATTTGGCAGAAGCAATACTTGTGATCAAATAGCAACACCCATACATAAAGTGTCTTCTTATCCTAATTATTTTTGAATCAGTCAATAACTTCACTAGATTCTTCAGGTCAATTCCACTTTAATTTATTAAAGCTCCTGGTATGTCATCAGCTGGAAGGAAGGCCAGTGCAGGCAAATTACACTTTTTTTTTCTTTTGAGACAGAGTCTTGCTCTGTTGTCCAGGCTGCAGTGCTGTGGCGCCATCACGGTCCACTGAAGCCTTGATCTCCTGGGTGCTATTGATCCTCCTACTTCAGCCTCCTGATTAGCTGGGATTACAGGCACACATCAGCATGCCTGGCTAAACTGTTGTATTTTCTGTAGAGATGGGGACTCGCCATGTTGCCCAGGCTGGTCTCAAACTCCTGAGCTCATGCAGTCCTCCGCCTTGGCCTCTCAAAGTGTTGGGATTACAGATTTGAGCCACCATACCTGGCCCAAATGACATGTTTTTAAACTCAAGTTTTCATCTTGCTGTGTCACATGGCCAATGCACTCATCTGAATTTTCTGCCAAATGCATTGGGCTGAATGGAAAAACAAATTTATTGACAACACCTTGAAATTCACTTTAGGAAGACTTGATTACACTTAATTCCAAATCTGTCATTATGGTTTGGAGATTAAATCAAAATCCATTTTCTGCCCAAGGAGAAAATGGGATTATAGGCACGGTGGGATTATAGGCATGGTGATTCTTGCCTATAATCCCAGCACTTTGGGAGACCAAGACAGGCGGATCACTTGAGTCCAGGAATTCAAGACCAGCCCTGGGTAACATGGCTAATGTGTTTTATAGAAAATACAGAAATTGTATTCTCTACAATTTTCAAATTGTACAAGAATTTAACTGGGCATGGTGGCATGCCCCTGTAGTCCCAGCTACCCAGGAGGCTGAGGTGGGAGGATTGCTTGAGCCCGGAAGGTCCAGGCTGCAGTGAGCCGAGATCGCGCCACTCCAGGCTGGGTGACAGAGCGAGACTATGTTTCCAAAAAAAAAAAAGGAAAAATGAAATCAATTTTCTTCCACAAAGTCCACCAAATCTTTAAATAAGTGTTTACTTCATTTTCCAGTCATTAATACATAAGCAGGTGAATAAGTCTTAGTATTTTCTGATCCAACAGGGTCATGAATTGTATCTAGTTGACAAAAAACAGTGGGGACAGTTTTGAAGTACCTTCCACTAGCCAAAGTAAAGCATGTGCTAGTTTTTATATGTTAGATTTAGTGCTAAATATAAGAAGTCTTTCTTCTTCAACAGTCAAATCCCTAATCAAGAGTAGTTCACCATTTCATGTATTTCATAAGATGTGGAGGAACCTCAGTATCAGTAAATGTCTTTGGTTCAGAAGGCTATTGAGGTTGTTGAATTCTTTTTATTCTCTGACAAAAGTTATTTTTTGAAGGGAAGCGTAACACTATGTGTGAAGGACCGGAAGTCGTACACAATTGAATCATTTGACAAGGAATATTTCTTGTATTTTTCACTTGAATTTCACTGTTTCTAAGATCTTTGAAATACTGTACTTGCTATTTCGAGAGAGGTTGTGATCTACAAATTTTCTAAGTCTATGGTGTCCATTTGAAAGTCTGGTTATTGCTCGGTTGTTGCAATTAAGCGATTTTCTGCTTTCATAGCACCAATTAGAATTAGCTTTTAAATTTGTATCTTTCAACATTAAGTAGTCTCATACACTTAACTTATCACAGCCTTTTTTCAAGGGAACAATTTCACAGATCTCTTCCATTGTGTTGTAAGAAATACAGTAAGAAGAAATGATACTCAGCTTCCAATACCCAAATCTATATTAGTCAGGGTTCTCTAGACAGAACCAATAGGATCTGGATGTAGATATATGAGAGGTGATTTATTAGGGGGAACTGGCTCATGCAATTATGGTAGCTGAGAAATCCCATGAAAGGCCATCTGAAAGCTGGAGACCTTGCGATGCTGGTGTAGAAAGATGGAGATGCTGGTGTAGAAAGATGGAGACCAGGGTGGTATGGCTGAGTCCAAGTCCAAAGGCTGCAGAACCAGACAAGCCCATGGTGTAACTCTTGATCAGAGGCAGAAGACCTCAGGGCCCTGTGGGCTGCTGGTGTAATTCCTGGAGCTCAAAGGCTGGCAAGCTTGGAGTTCTGATGTCCAAGGCAGCAGATGAAAAGTCTGTCCCAGCTCTCAGAGAGAGTCCAATTTGCCTTCAGTATTTGTTCTCTTTGGGCCCCCCACCTATTGGATGATGTTCACCAACACCTCCCCCACCTGATCCATTCAGGCTCACACTCTATCTCCTTTGGAAAACATTCTCACAGACACACCCAAAATAATGCTTTACCAGGTTTCTAGATATTCCTTAATCCAGTCAAGCTGACACCTAAAATTAAGTCCACCAGTCCGATCCTTGCCAATTTGGCACCCGTATGCATATCCTTAAGACTTAATTTCCAAATAAAGACAATAGCATGTCTTTATTTGGTTTTGTTTAACATATATGCAACTGTCCTGTGTTTGTGATTTTCAGGATTTTAGACATTAGGGACTTCGACATTAGGGATTTTGATCTTTCGGGATTTCAGTATTCAGGATTATGGCACTCAGGATTGTATCTTCTGGGATCATAATCCAACCCTCTACTAACTTTTTCTTTTAAGTTTTCCTAGAAATTGTAATCAGCCAGAATCCTGGAGAAGTAAAAGCATGAAAGGAACCTAATGTGTGAGGGAAATGGACCTGAGTAATACAAGGAATGAAGCATAGCAGACAACGTTGGTGTTCTGTCCAGATCTCCTGGGTTTCCTTCCATTGGTCCAGCGTGGCCATTCTCCAGCTGCTGCAGGTTCTGTTGCTAACAGCTCACACCTGCAACAGTCTCAGGAGGATTGCCCTTGGCGGACTGAAGCAACATCACCAAGAGGTGTCTGGAAGTTATGCACTCATCGCTGTAACAGCCTGTGAACAATGACTGCCTGATGCCCGATACGGAGGTACAAAAAGCCTCGCTCTCTGGCCACCAGGTAGGAATGATCCCCAGTACTTTGGAGCTCCTGGACATTTCAGGCTGATGCTATAGCTGAAAATATAGACTTGCTTCCCTTGACCTCTTCTGTTTTCCTCATTCCCCCGCAGGTTTCTCATGTAATCATGCAATTTCTTTCTTAATAAAATACTTGATTATCTCTGTCCTGCTTTGTAAAGTTCATTTGGTAATTTCCCCCTAATATCTAAAATTGGAATTCTTAGTTCATCATTCTGAGCCTTTTTGCTTATTTGAGAATGTGTAATAATGATCCATTTTGCTCAAAGGGAGACTTTAGCAGCACTCTTTGTCATTCAGTTCTAAGAAATAATTTCCATTATGATTTTTTTTGGCCCATAAATACTTTAAAAAATTTCCAAACACCCACAAGGAGTATTTCTACTTGTCTTTCTGTTACTGATTTTTAAACTTATTTTATGGCTGTTAGATAAGTATTTTGTATGACATTAATTTTTAAAAATTTATTGAGATGTGTTTTATGCATTGCCATAAATATTTTGTGCTGGGAAAGAATGTATATTCTGCAGCTGTTGAATACAGTTTTCTATATATATCCTTTTCATTAAACTTGTTAATTGTGTTGCTTAGATTCTTTACATTCTTGTTTTGTCTCTTTGATTTCTTATGAGGAATTAGTTAAAATCTTCCTCTGTGATGGTATATTTGTCCCTATATTTTGAACTGTTATTAAATGCACAGAAGTTTAGAATTGTTATATTTTCCTAATGTGTTTAAGCTTTTATCATTATGTAGTGACTGTCTGTCTCTCTGGAAGTGCTTTTTTCTTTAAAGTCTATTTTGTCTGATATTAGTATAGCTACACCAGATTTCTTTGTTTAGTATTTTCTTAGTCTGTGTTTCCATCCTTTGACTTTCATGCTTCCCATGTCCCTATATTATAGGTTTATAGGTGAGGCTCTTAGAAAGTGCATAGAGTTGGCCGGGTGTGGTGGCTCACACCTGTAATCCCAGCACTTTGGGAGGCCAAGGCGGGTGGATCACGAGGTCAAGAGATCAAGACCATCCTGGCTAATACAGTGAAACCCCGTCTCTACTAAAAATACAAAAAAATTAGCCAGGCATGGTGGCACATGCCTGTGGTTGCAGTTACTCGGGAGGCTGAGGCGGAAGAATCACTTGAACCCAGGAGGCGGAGGTTGCAGTGAGCCGAGATTGCACCACTGCACTCCAGCCTGGTGACAGAGCGAGACTCAGTCTCAAAAAAAAAAAAAAAAAAAAAAGAAAGAGCATAGAGTTGTATTACTGTTAATCCAGTCTGACAATCTTTGACTTCTAATTGGATAGTTTAGACAATTTCTGTTGATTAAGATTCATTTTATATTTGGTATGGCGCAAATTTATATTATCAAAATATTCACTGAACCTTCCTAGCAAGGACTGCCTCTTCCAGGTATATCGCTGCCGAAGTATAAACTTCCAGCTCCATTAACATGTAAACCCATTAATAGGCTTGGCCATGTGATTTTTTTTTTACCAATTAAAACTGACTAGAGGTAAATGTGCCACTTCCGAGTAGGGCTTTGTTTTTTTGTTTTGTTTTGTTTTGAGATGGAGTCTCACTCTGTTGTCCAGGCTGGAGTGCAGTGGCGTGATCTTGGCTCACTGCAACCTCTGCCTCCCAGGTTCAAGGTATTCTTCTGCCTCAGCCTCCCAAGTAGCTGGGATTATAGGTGCCCACCACCACATCCAGCTAATTTTTGTATTTTTAGTAGAGACAACATTTCACCATGTTTTCCAGGCTAGTCTGAAACTCCTGACCTCAGGTGATCCACACACTCCAGCCTCCCAAAGTGCTGGGATTGCAGGTGTTAGCCACCACACCAAGCCTGAGTAGAGGCTTTATAATCAACATTCAAAAGCTGAGTTGTTCTCTGCCACAATTCTTGCAGTATTCCACACTATGGCTGCTCCTTCATTGTGTCCCAGATTGAATAGCTAAAGCTAACTGAAGACTGCCGTGTGATGTCAGAAATAAACCTTGGATTCCATAAGTCACTGATATTTGTAGGTGACTTATGATTCTGACCTTATAAAGTCAGAATAATATATTTAAATGTATTTCTACTATATTATTTGCTGTTCTTTATCTATTGCTCTCTGTGTTCATTGTCTTCTATTATGCCTTCTTCTTGATTGCTTTTTAAATTTTTAAATTTCTTTTCTTCTCTAAGAGTTTGGAATTTTTTTTCTACATTCTTTTAAGTTACTTCCCTATATATTTTAACTTGTATACCAGTATTTATTAGGATAGGTTATATTACGCCCAATTTCAAATTCCCAGTGGCTTAGACCAATACAGGTTCCCATTCTTCCTCTACAATATACAGGCAGACGGAGGATCCAACATGTGGGAGGATCACCAGTTGTAGCAGCAGAAAGAGAGAACGACCATTTGCAGCAGCACCTAAGGGAGTCTTTCTAGAAGAGACCTGGGTCACTTCTGCTCAAATTTCATTGAACAAAAGTTCCATGATCACATCCAAATTCATGGCAACAGGGAAGTCCAATCTTTTTGTGTGAGTGGAAGGAGAAGAAAATTTGGAATATTGATGAAGAGATGTTAATGCTTACCACGGAAGATGCCATTCTGCTTACCAAAGGTTTGAGTCACTTCTCCCATGCAGAACACTCACCTCGAAAAAGATAACCCAAAAGTCCCATCTAGATAGAAAGTTTAGCTCAGAGTCAGGTTTCCTCTACGTTTTGGAGTAGAGCGGATGCATAGCAGTCTCTATGTCAAGTCTTGATGTGGTGTGTGTTTGTTTTTTTGAGACAAGATCTCACTTTGTCACTCAGGCTGGAGTGCAGTGGCATGGTAGTGACTCACTGCGCCTAGATCCTCCTGCCTCAGCCTCCTGAGTAGGTGGGACTACATGCGTGAGCCACTGTGTCTGGCTATTTATTTATTTTTTTAGAGCTAGGGTCTTGCTATGTTGTTCAGGCTGTTGTTCAGGCTTCCCACCTTGGTTTCCCAAAGTGTTGAGACTATAGGTGTGAAACACCATGCTTGGCCTGGCTACTCTTGATATAAGCCTGTTGAGCCAAAAAGACAAATTGAATTCATTGCAAGCACCCAATATACAATGACGAAACAAGTACAGTGTAACTAGAAAAACACTTCCACTTGGAAAAGAAAAACTCTGTGATATATAACAATGACTGGTCCACAACAATTGAAATTCCAGTTGGCAAGTATTGTTAAGGCCTCTATCCTTGGGGGGATGGGAAATTTGTGTGGATATTTCTTGATTAAATCTACTCTCTAGTGGGTGGAGGAACTTATTTTTCCATTATTCTCTGTGGCCCTGACCCTACATTCTGGAAAGTTATTTGTTTTTCATCATTCTTGTTGGCCACATCTGAAATAGAAGACAACAGAGCTACTAGTGGGCTATGCAGCCTTCTCAGTTATTAGATGTCACTGGGAAAGACACACACTTTAGCTCTTTTTCCAAGTTATTTTATCAAATGAAGCAGTTTGTTGGGCACCACACCCTTAACTTCATCTTTTTACCCTATTGGTCAATGTTTGTGCTGCCGATAAAGACATACCTGAAACTGGGAACAAAAAGAGGTTTAATTGAAATTACAATTCCACATGACTGGAGAAGCCTCAGAATCATGGTGAGAAATGAAAGGTACTTCTTACATGGCAGCGGCAAGAGAAAAATGAGGAAGAAGCAAAAGCAGAAACCCCTGATAAACCCATCAGATGTTGTGAGACTTAATCACTACAGTGAGAATAGCACAGGAAAGACTGGCCCCTGTGATTCAATTCCCTACCCCTGGGTCCCTCCTATACCATGTGGGAATTCTGGGAAATACAATTCAAGTTGAGATTTGGATGAGGACACAGCCAAACCATATCACCCTGAGATCCTTCCTTAATCCATCTGGTGGTTCTCACAAGGGTATAATGTCTATACTGCTAATTTAACCTCTGCCTTAAGGCTGAGTTGTAATTGGCCTTTGCTACTCAAAGATTTTCTTACATTTACCTTTTACTTTTTGGGTTGGTGAACTACTTTTCTATTCTTGAAAGCTCATGGATTTTTGTATTCTCTATACTCCCTTTTATTCCTGTTTGCAAACACACAAATTCCTTACTGGAGTTGGAAATGGCCAAATGCAGCCAGCAATAACCAACACTCACTAATAAAGTTTTTTTTTTCCCATCCTCTTCCTCTAGAGTTACATATAACTTTATTGAGTACATAATATGACTCCCAAGTTATGGGATATTACATCTTACCAATTATTGTGGCATTACATCTTTCTCACCTTTAATATACATTTCTTCACTGCTTCCCGTACCAATGCTTGTTTCTGTTGGGACAAAGCAAGTTATGCTGTCACACAAATAACTCTGAGTTTTCAGAAGGAATTAGATTTCATCCCAGATTTCACTCTGGATTACAGGCTATGAAGGTTCAACAGGAATAGTGCCAGACTCTGGTCAAGATGGCAGTGAAAGAGAATGGTTACTCAAACGAGGTCTTAAAATATTCTCTGGCAAGCGACACTTTCATACACCATTAATCAAAGCCAGTTTTTAGGCAAGGCTAACATCCAAGTAGGCAAGGAGGTCCAGAACTCTATATTCCCCAAAGGAGAGAAGAACCATAAATACTGAAGGGTAACGTTAACATCTGCAAAAAAGTTAATAGCTTTAGCCTCTTTTAAAATGATATAAGGACATTAGAAGATTTTAATTCTTTCTTTCTTTTTTTTTTTTTTTTTGTGACAGAGTATTGCTCTGTTGCCAGGCGCCAGGCTGGAGTGCAGTGGCGTGAGCTCGGTGCACTGCAACCTCTGCCTCCGGGTTCAAGCAATGCTCCTGCCTCAGCCTCCCAAGTAGCTGGGACTACAAGCGTGTGCCACCACGCCCAGCTAATTTTTGTATTTTTTAGTAGAGATGGAGTTTCACCACGTTGGCCAGGATGGTCTAGATCTCTTGACCTCGTGATCCGCCTGCCTCGGCCTCCCAAAGTACTGGGATTACAAGCGTGAGTCACTGTGCCCGGCAAGATTTTAATTCTTATTTCTCTTAACTTACATAAAAGTTTCTTAGGATATTAGTTTTGTCTTTCCAATTTTTGTCCCCCAATTAGATATTATTAATATTAATTATTATAATATCAATATTCTATAATAATATTATCTATAATATTAATATCTAATTAATATTCTATAATATTATCTATAATAATATTAATAATATATAATTATTAATATTATCTTTTTCTACAGCCAATTTTTTTCCTTTTTTTTTTTTTAAACGGAGTTTCACTCTTATTGCCCAGGTTGGAGTGCAATGGCGTGATCTTGGCTAACCGAAACCTCTCCCTCCTGGATTCAAGTGATTCTCCTGCCTCAGCCTCCCAAGTAGCCGGAATTACAGGCAAGTACTACCACGCCCAGCTAATTTTTTTTTTTTTTTTTTTTTTTTTTTTTTTTGTATTTTTAGTAGAGACAGGGTTTCTCCACGTTGGTCAGGCTTGTCTCAAACTCCCGACCTCAGGTGATCCACTGGTCTTGGCCTCCCAAAGTGCTGTGATTACAGGCATGAGCCACCGTGCCTGTCCTACAGCCAGTCTTTATTTGGATTGATTCATGTGTTTACCACGTTTTTTTTTTTTTTTTTTTGAGACAGAGTCTCACTCTGTTACCCAGGCAGTAGCGTGATCTCGGCTCATTGCAACCTCCTAGGTTCAACCAATTCTCCTGCCTCAGTCTTCCAAGTAGCTGGGATTACAGATGCCCGCCACCACGCCTGGCTAATTTTTTATTTTTAGTAAAGACAGGGTTTCACCACGTTGGCCAGGCTGGTCTCAAACTCCTGACATCAAGAAATCCACCTGCCTCAGCCTCCCAAAGCGCTGAGATTACAGGCATGAGCCACCACACCTGGCCATGTTTACTACTTTCTTCCTTCTTCAATATTACATCTTAAGGGGTTCAATTTTGTGTGTGTGTGAAATACATCCTTTAGAATCCTTCAACTGATAGTCTGTTGGGAGTAAATTGTTTATTTTTGTTTGTCTGAAAAGATTTTATTTCATTACCTTTTCCTTTTTTAAAGTGAGAGTTTATTTTCCTAGGCACTCAATTCTAGGCTTGCATTTCAGATTTTGAAAGCACGATTTCACTGTCTTGACAGTACCATTATTGTTGAGAATTCAGCCGTGAAGTTAACATCGCTTTATCTAATCTTCCTTTCCTGCTAGCTTCTTTAAAAATCTTCTTTTGTTTACTTTTCTGTAGTGCACTATAATTTGTTTGGGTGTAGAAGATCTTTAATTAATTCATTTTGAGGTTTGGAAACCTTAAATCTGTGGAATCTTGTCTCTCTTCAATCTGGAAAACTAAACCTTCACGTCTAGGATTATTGCCTTTGTCAATTCTATCCTGAAACTTTGATTAGATGTAAGATAGATCTTACTCTAATGTCTAGGGATTTTTCGCCTATCATACATTATTTATTTTTTTGCCTCTCTTTTCTCTTTACTGTATAATTTCCTTAGAACTATGTATCAGGGCCAGGTGCAGTGGCCCATGCCTGTAATCTCAGCACTTTGAGAGACTGAGGCGGGTGGAGCACTTGAGGTCAGGAGTTTGAGACCAGCCTGGCCAACATAGTGAAACCCCGTCTGTACTAGAAATACAAAAACTAGCCTGGCATGGTGGCATATACCTGTAATCCCAGCTACTTAGGCGGCTAAGGCATGAGAATCACTTGAACCCGGGAGGTGGAGGTTGCAGTGAGCTGAGATCATGCATTGCATCCCAGCCTGGGTGACAGAGTGACACTCTGTCTCAAAAAAAAAAAGAACTATATGTCAGTTCACTAATTTTGTTTTTAGTTGTATGTAATCTGCCATTACACTTGTACTTTCAGTATTTTTCTATGTATATTGAATTTATATATATTTATATATTATTTAAATGTACATATTGATTATTATTTTTTTATTTTTATTTTTTATTATACTTTAGGTTCTGGGGTACATGTGCAGATCATGTAGGATTGTTGCATAGGTACCTACATGGCAAGGTGGTTTGCTGCCTTCATCCCTCCATCACCTATATCTGGTATTTCTCCCGACGTTATCCTTCCCCCACCCTCCCCCACCCCACACTGTCCCTCCCCTAGCCTCCCCCAACTGACCGCAGTGTGTGATGCTTCCCTGCCTGTGTCCACATGTTCTCATTGTTCAACACCCACCTATGAGTGAGAACATGTGGTGTTTGGTTTTCTGTTCTTGTGTCAGTTTGCTGAGAATGATGGTTTCCGGATTCATCCATGTCCCTATGAAGGACATGAACTAACCATTTTTTATGGCTGTGTAGTATTCCATGGTGTATATGTGCCACATTTTCTTTATCCAGTCTACCGTTGATGGACATTTGGGTTGGTTCCAAGTCTTTGCTATTGTAAACAGTGCCACAATGAACATATGTGTGCGTGTGTCTTTATAGTGGAATGATTTATAATTCCTTGGATATATACCCAGTAATAGGATTGCTGGGTCAAATGGTATTTCTATTTCTAGGTCCTTGAGGAATTGCCACACTGTCTTCCGCAATGGTTGAACTAATTTACACTCCCACCAACAGTGTAAAAGTGTTCCTATTTCTCCACATCCTCTCCAGCATCTGTTGTCTCCTGATTTTTTAATGATTGCCATTCTAACTGATGTGAGATGTGGTTTTGATTTGCATTTCTCTAATGACCAGTGATGGTGAACCTTTTTTCATGTTTGTTGGCCTCATAGATGTCTTCTTTTGTAAAGTGTCTGTTCATATCCTTTGCCCATTTTTGAATGGATTTTTCTTTTTTGTTTGTTTGTTTGTTTGTTTTGTATAACTGTTTAAGTTCTTTGTGGATTCTGGATATTAGCCCTTTGTCAGATGGGTAGATTGCAAAAATTTTTTCCCATTCTGTTGGTTGCTGGTTCACTCTAATGATTGTTTCTTTTGCTGTACAGAAGCTCTGAAGTTTAATTAGATCCCATTTGTCTATTTTGGCTTTTGTTGCCATTGCTTTTGGTGTTTTAGCCATGAAGTCCTTGCCTATGCCTATGTCCTGAATGGTTTTGCCTAGGTTTTCTTCTATGGTTTTTATCGTGTTAGGTCTTATGTTTAGATCTTTAATCCATCTGGAGTAAATTTTAGTGTAAGGTGTCAGGAAGGGGTCCAGTTTCTGCTTTCTGCACATTGCTAGCCAGTTTTCCCAACACCATTTATTAAACAGGGGAATCCTTTCCCCATTGCTTGTTTTTGTCAGTTTTGTCAAAGATCAGATGGTTGTAGATGTGTGGTGTTGCTTCTGTGGCCTCTGTTCTGTTCCATTTGTCTATATCTCTGTTTTGGTACCAGTACCAAGCTGTTTTGATTATTGTGGCCTTATAGTATAGTTTGAAGTCAGGCAGCATGATACCTACAGCTTTGTTCTTTTTGCTTAGAACTGTTTTGGCTATGTGGGCTCTCTTTGGGTTCCATATGAAGTGTGAAGTGGTTTTTTCCAGTTACATGAAGAAGATCATTGGTAGCTTGATGGGGATAGCATTGAATCTATAAATTACTTTGGGCAGTATGGCCATTTTCACGATGTTGATTCTTCCCAACCATGAGTGTGGAATGTTTTTCCATCTGTTTGTGTCCTCTCTTATTTCCTTGAGCAGTGGTTTGTAGTTCTCCTTGAAGAGGTCCTTTACATCCTTTGTTAGTTGTATTCCTAGATATTTTATTAAGGTACATATTGATTATATACATACAATTCAAGCTCTATTTGGTTTTCAAAAAAACTGTCTAGCCATTGTTATTGTTTGTTACTAATACCTCCAATACTCTCTTGTTGAAATTATAAAACATATTTTATAATATTCTGTCTGATAATATGAGCAGCAGAATTATTTGTAATTTTCATTCTGCTATTGTTTTTATTGTTACTTATTCATGGGACTTTGTTTCCTTCTGTATTTTGTAATGTTCAAAAACTCAAATGGGAATTTTATGAGGCCTAAGTTGAAAATCTATTTTTCCAGAGTTTGCATGTTTTTCCTTCCATGCTTTGAATGTTTTTACTTCCATGCTTTGAAATACCACAACTCAATATCCCTTCAAAATAGATATTGCTCAAAGTTTTTAGTGCCATGTAAGTGTTATCAATTTATTCCCCTAAATGGCACAAAGTCTAGCTTATGTGTAGGGAAACACAGGGAATTTATCTCCTCTTCTCCCACCATCAAAGGTAAAAGGCAGTTTTTCCTTGTTATCCTCATCTGTAGGTTGTATTTTCTTTTCATTTACCTTGTTTGTATCCTATGGCTCTCCTAATAACATCTTCTTGGCAAAGCCAAGACATTGCCTGCTGCACCCATCGTTTCATGCAGCCATCAAAATAGAAGCTCAGTTTCACCAGGGATGGACAGATACCCTCAGAGAAGGTACTATCTTCAGCGTCACTTTCCTCTCTGGGTTCCTGCTTTTATTCCATTTTTGGTCTTGAGAATTTCCCTTACTTTATCAGAACACATAATTTTTTTCACCCTCCCAATAGTTTAATATTAAAATTAAATTAAAATATTGGGAGGGTGAAAAAAGTTATGTAGAATTTTAAATTATTTTGCTGCGTGAGCTCGGAATTGGACATGTTGTCTGCCATAGTGCCAAATATGGAAGTCCAGTTTTCCAAATTTTGTTTTTCTTATCATTTATTCTGTTACTTTTAAACAAATACACTAGAAAGACCATCAGACCTGGTGTTTGTTTCATAGAGCTTTAAACTACACTGATCTATCCAGGAATTACTGGCTTTGATCCTCTAAGAAGACTCTCTAGCACTTCCTGTTCTAAGCAATTACCTTGTCCCTCTGTTACTTTGTCCATTTCCTTGTTTTTGCTCCCTACTTGAATCTAGATTGTATTCAAAATCTGACCTTTGTCTTTATTTTTTCATTCTAAACCACAAATCAAGACCACTTGGACTTGAACATAAATGTAGCTTTCTCAGTTTTCATACTTTTGATACTTCCTAGAATTTGCCTTTGCTGACATCATTAATGTTTCTGCTTTTTACATTCAAAATTGGGCATTCAACTTGAGCAGATCCTATGCCAATTATCCTACTCTGTTTTTAGCCACCTGACTTGTGCCCTAGAAAAGCCTTCTCCACTCAAGAAAGGAGAAAAATCAGAAAAACACCACTAGTTTGACCTGTAACCAGTCTTCTGACAGTGATCAAATTTTAGTGTCTCTCTCTGTCACCCAGACTGGAGTGCAATGGCATGATCTCAGCTCACTGCAACTTCCGCCTCCTGAGTTCAAGTGATTGTCCTGCCTCAGTCTCCCTGGTAGCTAGGATTATAGGTGCTCGCCACCAAGTCTGGTTAATTTTTGTATTTTTAGTAGAGATGGAGTTTCTCCATGTTGGCCAGGCTGGTCTCATACTCCTGACATCAGGTAATCTGCCCGCCTTGGCCTCCCAAAGTGCTGGGATTACAGGTGCGAGCCACCTGTGGCTTCTTTATAGGTTATTTTTACTTGTACAGATTTTCCAGACTTTAGTGTTGCAGTTTATGTTGATGTTTCTCACATGATACCTAGTTCCAAGGAGACATCTTCTCTTTGTGTGTGTATGTTTTTCTCCTAATAAAATACTATGGACAGAGGAAGGCAGTGCTCTTATCAGATGGGCTTATGCCATGTGACAACTGCTATGGCTAGGAAAGGGTTTAGCTTTACACAAGGCAAAAACCTGAGTGGAGGAAGTCATGGTGCTCTTATCAAAATAAGAAAAAATAGGTCCAGGATATAGACAAAAAGCTTTTACTATCATTTTTCATTGCCCTTTGAACAAAGTCTAGTTACAAAAGGATTCGGTAGAAAATGTCTTCTCGCCCTAAAAGCATCCACTGCTTGAACTTTTATTTCCTTCTACCTTGAAGCAATTGATTGGATTTTAGATGTCCTCCCCTCCCTTTGTGGTTTAGACAGCTTGGACCTTAGATACCTGAGGGTTAGCCAAGGCATCTGTTGCCTTGAAACCTAGCAGGGTTTTCACCTCTCCCCAGGCCTAATTCCATTTCTTGCGATCGTCCATTCCCTAATTCACCACAGGGTACAGGAGGCCTAACCAGTTGTGAGCACAGAGAAGACAGACTTAAGTGAACCGGCAAGTGTTTACCAAGTCGGCCTGGATTCAGTTTGTCAATCCTACCACATGGGGGCGATAGGAAGCAAGAATGGGGGGAATCACATAAGGCTTTCTAATACAGCATGGCTGCCAATCAGCGACTGTGGCCCAGACAGTATTCCAGAAGTTGACAAAACATGGACACTCCTCCTTGGGATTGAAATGCATCAGGGTGGAGAGCGAGAAGGGAGAGTGAAAGAAGGGGGATAGAGATTTTCTTTCTACTTTAAAATACATCTTTCCAGTCACTTTCCTAAGCATAGGGGATAATGTCATCTTTAGTAATTTGTTGTTGTTGTTGTTGTTTTTAACTTGAATATATTTTCTATGTCCTTAAATGTTTGGTAACACAGAATTTTTAAATTACTGAATAAATTTCTGGTCAAAGGGTATACTATCATACATCTAATTAAAACACTATTTTAGAGAGTTGCTTATCTATGATGCCAACACTTGGTAGTTTATTTTCAATCTTTGTCAATTTGACTCTTTATTTATTCATATTTTTAAAATTGTATTGATTTTGAATATTTTATTGACATATTTATTGCCTGTTTTTATTTCTTTTTGAATTTTCCATGAGTATCCTTGATCCAGAAACACTTACATTTTCTGAGTCATTTTGCTCCAATTTGGATGTATAGCCTCATCACCCCATCTTAACCCCCAGGATGAGAAAGCATTTGCAAAAGAGGAATTTATCTCATTGTGTTTTTGAAAAGGCAATTCCCTTTCTTATGGCGCATTTTGTTCAAGCTCTCTTTTCTTCCCCACTTCATAATCCCCCTGGCTCTCTCTTCTCTTTCTGCCTTACAGGGCTGCCCCTGTGAAGAGTTTGTGGAAACATCTAGGTCAGACCCATTCAGAGTCCTCCCAACAGGAAATTGAGCCCAGCACTCTGCTATGAAAGGTGACCACCTGACAAAGCATCCTCTTCTGTCCTTTCCAGGTCTCCTGGTTTGTGATGCAGAGTCCTTCATTCAGTTTCCGGTGCATCTCTTTCTGATAAATTCACCTCAGAGTCACTTTTACTATCAGAGGATCCATCATATTAAAATGGCACTTAGGAGCTGGGTGAGGCAGTGAGGAGGAAGGGAATGGAAAGACTGAGCAGAAAGAAGAGAGGAGGGTGAGGTGGGAACCCGGGTGGTTAAGGGGAGAAAGTTAACTAAACTGCCTTGGAAATAGGCTCCACATATTTTTGGATCAAGTCTCAAGTCTTAAAATCTAGCGTATTCGACAGATAGAGTGGATTTTGTTTTAACTTTTCTTCCTCTACATGACAAAGTTATTTTTAAGAGTAGTCATGAAATGAAACAAATAATTAATGGCCAGGAAACTTTAAATAGTGAACATTTTCTTTTACTGACCCTTCTATGGTCATGTCAGTAAAAATAAATAAAATGAAAATAAAGATTCCATTTCAAAAAAGGAAAACAGAGTGGCATTTTTATTTCATTGACCTTTCCATATACATTCATATTACTGGAAAAGTTTTTAAAAATAAAAAGTAAAATGAATAGAGTAGTACAAAAGGATAGGGTAGTTAAAAGGTAATAAATTAATACTTATGAAATATATAAATTTATTTCTTAAAAGACGTAGGAAAACTTACTTCATATTGACCTATGATATAAATAAATCACAACATTACAGTTTCTGTTTTCTTGAGTTTTAACTTCCACAGATTTGTCCATGACTTCAACAAAATTGATCTTCACATACTTACGCTCGAAGGACAGTGCAACCAGATTTATCCATTAATTTTTAAATTTATTTTAACTTCAAAAGTTTTGCTAACATGAAGTAAGATAATAAAATAGTGAAGAAAAGCTTTAAACAAAGGATAAGCAGAGATTCGTAAGAATCTAATTTCACAGTAAAAATAAAAAATTTCAAACTTCCCATGTCTTTATTTTTTCAACATCAACTATACCAGTTTTGAAATATGTCTATAATCTAAAATTCTAAACACAAAAATTTCATCTTATCACAAAGAATGACAGAATCGAAGTAACTCAAGTTTTATTTCTTTGTCTTTACAATCATTGTGCTGTAATTGTTTATGTGAATCTTTTGTTTAAACACTGGAATATGTTGTTCATAGGAACTGGAGACACAAACTGCATCCAAAGTTAACTTGAATGATTGTGAAACTTTACAAACTTACTCTTAAAATGAGTGCATATAGCTAAATCTACAAGGGTCAGGGCTGTTATAATTAAACTCTATGGTGAATGCAATGTATATTAAAGAATAAGCAACAAAATGCTAGTTTGAAGGTCACATATACATTATTAAAATCCAACAGTAGCCATAGCAGTTATTTAAAACCTGGTCCAATAAAATATGTCTTTGGGCAACCTGCAGAATGGAAGAAAATATTTGTAAACCATTCATCCCACAAGGGATTAATATCCATAATAGTAATACAAGGAACTCAACTGAACAACAACAAAAATAATCGAATATAAAAGCGAGCAAAATACCTGAATGGACATTTCTCAAAGGAAGACATGCAAATGACTAACAGATACATGAAAAAATGGTCAACATCACTAATCATCACTGAAATAAAAATCAAAACCACAGTGACATATAATCTTATCCCATTTAGAATGGCTATCAACAAAAGACAAATAATAACAAATGCTTATAAGAATAGATTAAAGGGAACTCTCATACTCTGTTGTTGGGGTTGTATATTAGTACAGCCATTAGTACAGCCATGGAGAATGATATGGAGATTCCTCAAAAAACTAAACATAGAAGTATGATATGACCCAGCAATCCCATTACTGAGTATATATCCAAAGGAAAGGAAATCCGCATGCCAAAGGGATGTCTGTACTCTCATGTTGATTGTAGCGCTATTCACAATAGCCAAGGTATGGCATCAACCTAAGTGTCAATCAACGGATGAATGGATTTTTTAAAATGTGATATAATACACAATGGACTACTAGTTAGCTATACAAAAGAATGAAATTCTGTCGTTCAAGGCAACATGGCTGAGCTTGGAGGACCTTGTGTTAAGTTAAATAAGCCAGGCAAAGGAAGATAAATACCAAATATTCTTACTCATATATGAGAGCTAAAAAAATTGATCTTATAGAAGTAGGAAGTAGAGTAGTGATTACTAGAGGTGAGGAAAGGTGGCCATAAAGGGGAATAGCCAAAGGTTGGTTAACTGATAAAAGGTACAGCTAGATAGGAGGAATACGTTCTAGTGTTCTACAGCACTGAAGGGTGTGTCTATAAATATTTTCAAGTAGGTAGCAGAGTAGATTTTGAATGTTCCCAACACAAAATGATAAATGTTTGAGGTGATGGATATGTTAAAATTACCCTGATTTTATCATTACATATTGTATACATGTATCAAAATACCACACTGTATCCCATAAATATGTATAACGACCATATGTTAATTAAAAATTACAACAGCTAAATGAATAAATAAAATTCACTTCCCCAAAACAATATGTCTTTGGAGAAGAGTATTTATCATTGTCTTTGTTTACAGTTGCCAGCTGGTAGCAATAAAAAGTAGACAGATTTTTAGTCAGTTGTTTTTAAATTCTCTACAGATAGTGTATTCTCTTATTTCCTGCATCTGGGGCAGACCAGTCTTACAGCTCTGATCTTGATCTGTAAATTGGACCACATAGTCATAAGTTTAGAATCAAATAACATAAAAGAGATACTAGTTAGTCATTGGTCACTTGGTATACTCCAAAGATTGTGTGAAGTGCTTTCCAAATATTATTTCATTAATTCCTGCTTTAACTCTATGAGGTTAGGTATCTTGATCACATACATTTTCCCACTGAGGTGACTGAAGCATAAAGAGGTTAAGTAAGATAGCCAAGATTACACAGCAGCTAGAAAAGAGCTAAAGAGTTAGGAATTGAAAGATCTGTCTGATACCAAAGTCTGTAGTTTTAATGACTCAGCATGTTTACTAGAAAAGCAACCTGTAATTCTCTTATCTTCCACATTGTCATATTCAGAGTAACGATTAGGTTCTTGTGACAAATGAATGGGGAAAAGAGGGAGCAGGAACTAAATGGGGTCTTATAATAATAAAACAACTAATACCTTAGCAATAATACTAATATCCTAAAAACAGGCAATTAGACAAAGATAAAATAAAAATAAGCAAGAATTACATGAAGAGAGGCTCAGACTCTATGACTGTTTGAGATATGCCTAAGGTTGATCAGAGTGTGGAAAAAAAGAAACTTCCAAACTGATAATGTGCAATATAAATTGACATATTTCAAATGGAAAAACTAGCAATTCTACCTCAAAAAGAAATAATAAGGATTTCTATTACTGACAGTTTGTCAGTTAGATACCTGGAATAACCCTTTTAGTCTAAAAAATGATAATTATAAATAAGATTTTAAAAATTATTATGCTTTAAGTTCTGGGATACATGGGCAGAACATACAGATTTGTTACATAGGTATACATGTGACATGATGGTTTGCTGCACCCATCACCCTGTCATCTATATTAGGTATTTATCCTAATGTTATCCAGTAATGGGATTGCTGGGTCAAGTGGTATTTCTAGTTCTAGATCCTTGAGGAATTGCCACACTGTCTTCCACAGTGGCTGAACTAATTTACACTCCCCACCAACAGTGTAAAGGCATTCCTATTTCTCCACACCCTCACCAGCATGTAGTTTCCTGACTTTTTAATGATCACCATTCTAACTGGCATGAGACGGTATCACATTGTGGTTTTGATTTGCATTTCTCTCATGACCAGTGATGATGAGCATTCTTTCATATGTTTGTTGGCCACATAAATGTCTCCTTTTGAGAAGTGTCTGTTCATATCCTTCATCCACTTTTTGATGGGGTTTTTTGTTTTATTTTATTGTAAATTTGTTTGAGTTCTTTGTAGATTCTGGATATTTGTCCTTTGTCAGATGGAGAGATTGCAAAATTTTCCTCCTATTCTGTAGGTTGTCTGTTCACTCTGATGATAGTTTCTTTTTCTGTGCAGAAGAGCTTTAGTTTAATTAGATCCCATTTGTCTATTTTGACTTTTGTTGCCATTGCTTTTGGTGTTTTAGTCATGAAGTCTTTGCCCATGCCTATGTCCTGAAAGGTATTGCTTAGGTTTTCTTCTAGGGTTTTTATGGTTTAGGTCTTACATTTAAATCTTTAATCCATCTTGAGTTAATTTTTTTAATAAGGTGTAAGGAAGGGATCCAGTTTCAGCTTTCTGCATATGGCTAGCTTGTTTTCCCAACCCATTTATTAAATAGGGAATCCTTTCCTCATTGATTATTTTTGTCAGTTTTGTCAAAGATCAGATGGTTGTAGATGTGTGGTGTTATTTCTGAGGCTTCTGTTCTGTTCCATTGGTCTATATATCTGTTTTGATACGAGTACCATTTTGTGAAGAAAGTAAATGGTAGCTTGATGGGGATAGCATTGAATCTACGGATTACTTTGGGCAGTATGGCCATTTTCACGATATTGATTCTTCCTAACCAAGAGCATGGAATGTTTTTCCATTTGTTTGTGTTCTCTCTCTCTTATTTCATTGAGCAGTGGCTTGTAGTTCTCCTTGAAGAGGTCCTTCACATTCCACGTAAGTTGTATTCCTAGGCATTTTATTCCCTTTGTAGCAATTGTGAAGGGGAGTTCACTCATGGTTTGGCTCTCTGTTTGTCTGTTATTGGTGCATAGGAATGCTTGTGATTTTTGCACATTGATTTTGTATCCTGAGACTTTGCTGAAACTGCTTATCAGCTTAAGGAGAGTTTGGGCTGAGATGATGGGGTCATCTGCAACTAAAGAAAATTTGACTTCCTCTTTTCCTAACTGAATACGCTTTATTTCTTTCTCTTGCCTGATTGCCCTGGTCAGAACTTCCGATACTATGTTGAATAGGAGTGGTGAGAGAGGGTATTCTTGTCTCGTGCCGGTTTTCAAAGGGAATGCTTCCAGTTTTTGCCCATTCAGTATGATATTGGCTGTGGGCTTGTCTTAAATAGTTCTTATTATTCTGAGATATGTTCCATCAATACCTAGTTTATTGAGAGTTTTTAGCATGAAGGGCTGTTGAATTTTGTCGAAGGCCTTCTCTGGCTCTATTGAGATAATCATGCAGTTTTTGTATTTGGTTCAGTTTATGTGATGGATTACGTTTATTGATTTGCGTTTGTTGAACCAGCCTTGCATCTCAAGGATGAAGCCGACTTAATCGTGGTGAATAAGCTTTTTGATGTGCTGCTGGATTCAGTTTGCCAGTATTTTATTGAGGATTTTTGCACTGATGTTCATCAGGGATATTGGCCTAAAATTTTATTTTTTTATTGTGTCTCTGCCAGGTTTTGGTATCAGGATGATGTTGGCCTCATAAAATGAGTTAGGGAGGATTCCCTCTTTTTCTATTGTTTGGAATAGTTTCAGAAGGAATGGTATCAGCTCTTCTTTGTACCTATGGTAGAATTCATCTGTGAAACTGTCTGGTCCTGGACTTTTTTGGTTGGTAGGCTATTAATTACTGCCTCAATTTCAGAACTTGTTATTGGTCTATTCAGGGATTCGACTTCTTCCTGGTTAGTCTTGGGAGAGTGTAAGTGTCCAGGAATTTATCCATTTCTTCTAGGTTTTTTGTTTTATTTGCGTAGAGGTATTTATAGTATTCTCTGATGGTAGTTTGTATTTCTGTGTTATTGGTGGTGATATCCCCTTTTTAATTTTTTTATTGCATCTATTTGATTCTTCTCTGTTTTATTCTTTATTAGCCTGACTAGTGGTCTATCTATTTTGTGATCTTTTCAAAAAACCAGCTCCTGGATTCATTGATTTTTTGAAGGGTTTTTTTGTGGCTCTATCTCCTTCAGTTCTGCTCTGATCTTAGTTATTTCTTGTTTTATGCCAGCTTTTGAATTTGTTTGCTCTTGCTTCTCTAGTTCTTTTAATTGTGATGTGAGGGTGTCAATTTTAGATCTTTCCTGCTTTCTCTTGTGGGCATTTAGTGCTATAAATTTCCCTCTACACACTACTTCACACGCGTCCAAGAGATTCTGGCACGTTGTGTTTTTGTTCTTATTGGTTTCAAAGAACATATTTATTTCTGCCTTCATTTCATTACTTAGCCAGTAGTCATTCAGGAGCAGGTTGTTCAGTTTTCAAGTAGCTGTGTGTTGTTGAGTGAGTTTCTTAATTCTGAGTTCTAATTTGATTGTACTGTGGTCTGAGAGACTGTTTCTTAGGATTTCCATTCTTTTGCATTTGCTGAGGAGTGTTTTACTTTCAATTATGTGGTCAATTTTAGAATAAGTGCGATGTGGTGCTGAGAAGAATGTATATTCTGTTGGTTTGGGGTGGAGAGTTCTGTAGATGTCTATTAGGTACACTTGGTCCAGAGCTGAGTTCAAGGCCCGAATATCCTTGTTAATTTTCTGTCTTGTTGATCTGTCTAATATTGACAGTGGGGTGTTAAAGCCTCCTACTATTATTGTGTGGGGGTCTAAGTCTCTTTTTAGGTCTCTAAGAACTTGCTTTATGAATCTGGGTGCTCCTGTGTTGGGTGCTTGTATATTTAGGATAGTTAGCTCTTCTTGTTGCATTCATCCCTTTATCGTTATGTAATGCCCTTCTTTGTCTCTTTTGATCTTTGTTGGTTTAAAGTCTGTTTTATCAGAGACTAGGATTGCAACCCCTGCTTTTTTTTTTTTTCTTTCCATTTGCTTGGTAAATATTTCTGCATCCCTTTATTTTGAGCCAATGTGTGTCTTTGCACCTGAGATGGGTCTCCTGAATACAGCACACTGATGGGTCTTAACTATCCAATTTACCAGTCTATGTCTTTTAATTGGGACATTTAGCCCATCTACATTTAAGGTTAATATTGTCATGTGTGAATTTGATCCTGCCATTATGATGCTAGCTGGTTATTTTGCCCGTTAGTTGATGCAGTTTCTTCATAGCATTGATGATCTTTACAGTTTGGTATGTTTTTGCAGTGGCTGGTACAGGTTGTTCTTTTTTATGTTTAGCGCTTCCTTCAGGAGCTCTTGTAAGGCAGGCCTGACAAAATCTCTCAGCATTTGCTTGTCTGTAAAGGATTTTATTTCTCCTTCACTTATGAAGCTTAGTTTGGCTGGATGTGAAATTCTGGGTTGAAAATTGTTTTCTTTAAGGATGTTGAATATTGACCTCCACTCTCTTGTGGCTTGCAGGGTTTCTTCAGAGACATCCACTGTTAGTCTGATGGGTTTCCCTTTGTGGATAACCTGACCTTTCTCTCTGGCTGCCCTTAGCATTTTTTCCTTCATTTCCACCTTGGTGGATCTGACAACTATATGTCTTGGGGTTGTTCTTCTCGAGTAGTACATTTGTGGTGTTTTCTGTATTTCCTGAATTTGAATGTTGGCCTGTCTTGCTAGGCTGGAGAAGTTCTCCTGGATAATATTCTGAAGAGTGTTTTCCAACTTGATTTCATTTTCCCCATCACTTTCAGGTACACCGATCAAATGTAGATTTGGTCTTTTCATGTAATCTCATATTTCTTGGAAGCTTTGTTTGTTGCTTTTCACTCTTTTTTCTCTAATCTTGTCTTCTTGCTTTATTTCATTGAGTTGATCTTCAATCTCTGATATCTTTTTTCTGCTTGATTGATTTGGCTATTGAAACTTGTGTTTGCTCTGCGAAGTTCTTGTGCTGTGTTTTTCAGCTTCATCAGGTCATTTATGTTCTTCTCTAAACTGGTTATTCTAGTTAGCAATCCATCTAACCTTTTTTCAAGGTTCTTAGCTTCCTTGCATTGGGTTAGAACATGCTCCTTTAGCTTGGAGCAGTTTGTTATTACCCACCTTCTGAAGCCTGCTTCTGTCAATTCATCAAATTCATTCCCTGTCCAGTTTTGTTCTTTTGCTGGAGAGGAGTTGTTTTCCCTTGGAGGAGAAGAGGCATTCTGGTTTTTGAAATTTTCGGCCTTTTTGTGGTGGTTTTTCCCTATTTTCATGGATTTATCTACCTTTGGTCTCTGAAGTTGGTGACCTTTGGATGGGGTCTCTGAGTGGATGTCTTTTTGTTGATGTTGAAAGTATTCCTTTCTGTTAGTTTTCCTTCTAACAGTCAGGCCTCTCTGCTGCAGGTCTGCTGGAGTTTGCTGGGGGTCCACTCCAGACCCTGCATGCCTGGGTATCACCAGTGGAGGCTGCAGAACAGCAAAGATTGCTGCCTGTTCCTTCCTCTGGTAGCTTCTTCCTGGAGGAGTACCCACCAGGTGCCAGCCAGAGCTTTCCTGTATGAGGTGTCTGTTAGCCCCTACTGAGAGGTGTCTCCCAGTCAGGATACACGAGGGTCAGGGATCCACTTGAGGAGACAGTCTGTCCCTTATCAGAGCTTGAATGCTGTGCAGGAGATCCGCTGCTCTCCTCAGAGCTGCCAGGCAGGGACATTTAAGTCTGCTGAAGCTGCGCCCACAACCACCCTTTCCCAGGTGGGCTTTATTTATATGTCCCTGATGGGCTGTGCCTTTTTTCAGAGATGCCCTGCCCAGTGAGGAGGGACTCTAGTGAGACAGTCTGCCTGGAGTGTCCTGGCTGTGCTGTGGTGGGCTCCACCTAGTTTGAACTTCCCCGGTGGCTTTGTTTGCACTGTAAGGTTAAAATCTACTTGAGCCTCAGCAATGGTGGAAGCCTCTCCCCCCCACCAAGTTCATGTGACCCAGGTCGAGCTCAGACTGCTGTGCTGGCTGCAAGAATTTCAAGCCAGTGGATCTTAGCTTGCTGATCTCCATGGGGGTGGGACCCGCTGAGCCACACCACTTGGTTCCCTGACTTCAGCCCCCTTTCCAGGGAGTGAACATTTCTGTCTTGCTGGTGTTCCAAGCACCACTGAGGTGTGAAAAAATAAAACCGCTACCGCTAGCACAGTTTCTGACCAAATGGCCACTCAGTTCTGTGCTGGAAACTTAGGGCCCTGGTGGTGGTGTAGGTACCAGAGGGAATCTCCTGGTTTGTGGGTTGCAAAGACTATGGGAAAAGCCCAGTGTCTGGCCCTGGAGTGCAGGATACAGACCCTAATGGGTTCCCTTGCCTATGAGTGGTAGTTCCCTGTCCCCTTGTGCTTCCCAGGTGAGGCAATGCTCCACCCTGCTTCGGCTCGCCCTCCTTGGGCTGCACCCACTGTGTAATCAGTCCCAATGAGATGAACCAGGTACCTCAGTTGGAAATGCAGAAATCACCCACCTTCTGCGTTGATCTGCTGGGAGCTGCACACTGGAGCTGTTCCTATTTCGGCCATCTTGCTAGCAATCCCTCCCTACAGTTTTTAAATTGCTTCTTATTTAATTGCCTTCCTTAAGAGTATTATTTTGTTATGATTTATGTGGAAAGAAGTGAAAGGCATTTGCTTTTCCTTAGTATGTTTAATAAAAATTTATTTTGTATTATTAATAGTTTAGAAAACGCAGGTTCTAAACTATTAATAATACAAAATAACAATATTGGTAATGAGATAATTAAATTTACTATTGTTGAATTTTAGAAAATCTTTATTAAGTCTTTTATGCATGAGTTATAATATTTCAGGGTTTTTCAGTTATAATATTTCAGATTTTTCTTGTATAGTGACTAATTTTGATCATTCATAATTTGATGACTTTCATAAAGTCCATTGCTTAGCCCCCTTTCAGGGTCTTTATGGAGGTCTGTACAATGAGGATTCCTGAAGCATAAACTTTGTAATCCTCAGATTAATCTGGTTTTGATCGTATTATAATTATCTATTTATTTGTTTGTTTCTACACAGGCTCAGGGCTTATTAGCCTCACTTTTGACAGTCATTTGAGACTATGATGAAATATACAGGCACTCTTCTCAGCAAAAAAAATGTACAAAATATATAAAATATTGAATACAATATTATAGGCCTCCTGAAGCTTATTTTTACTCCTGCCACAAGTTTTTGCACTAAATTGATAATTTATTTAATGCTTGGTATTTTGATTTTCTTTCTCTAATATCTAGCACAGTGTCCTGCATTTTGTATGCTCCAAACACATAAAGGCTTGTTTAATAAATAGAGAAAGAAATAGATGACTGTTGCCAGCCAGATTGTATGACAGGTGCAGAAATTCCCCCACTTTCAAAAACTGTTGGTAAATATAATGAGCAAATATTGGGACTTTTCCCGGGTCAATCCTAAAATACCAGACTCTCCAGTGTTTTTGCCTTAATTACAAGAGTTTCTTTTCCCAAGACGTCTAAACTGTGGAGATTCTCATTTTCTCTTCTGAAAGCATTTCCTTTCATCTTTGGTACTCTCCTGTCAGTAACTGGGTAGAAAAACATTATGCTCTCCATACCCTTAAATGATGTCAGTGTTTTATAAATCTTTTTCTTTTCTAAAAAATTATAATACAATATGAATACATTTTAGTAGCATTCGTTTATAATCCAAGACACTTCACCACCCCTCCTCTTTTTTCTGTTTTTCATTGTACACAGAGCTATACAAGGCATTATAGAAGATACTAAAATGAATGAAAATCATAAACTCTGCAGTCAAGAATCTTGCAGTCTAATAAAGTTATGAGCAAAGATGAATACAATGAGGAGATAGAAAATAACTTAGAGATAAAGAAACTAAAGTAAATCATAAGACTGATGTAACTTGACACAGAATTGTGATTATTTTTGATGTCTCCAGTTTTGACAGTCAAAGGAGACACTATCAATAGTTATTACAAAGGCAGTAGGCATAAACTAATATTATCTTGGACAAATTGAGATATAGAGCCACCCTACTCTTAAGTTTTTTTACTTTTGCCTTTGCTTTTTATTGTGGACATTTTCATACTGCCTATAAAGATTGAGATAACTATTTAAGTACCCATCTTCTAACTTTAACTATTATCACCACTTGGCCAATGTTGTCTTATCTATGACCCTAACTCCCCAACCCCATTAACTAAAAGCAAATCCAAAGCATTTTCTTGATTCATCAACCAGTTTTTCACCACTCAATTCTTTTTCTCACCTGATTTCCTTTCTTATCCCCATTCCAACCTATCTCTTTATTTTTCCTTCCAGCACTGCCGTTCTGATCTAACTTTGCCAGGACACAGATCCGTAGGGTCAGCCCTGCATCCTGAGCAGCTCAGAGGGAGGAGCCAGACCAGCGGTGCCTCACACCTTGTCCTCTTCTGCTCTGGACAGATGGCTCCATAACGACAGCTTCATAATGTTAGTAGATGGGACCCTGCTGCACATCAGGGTCACTCTTCTGCTGCTCTTGCTTGGGGTGTTTTTGTCCATTTCTGGCTACTTTCAGGCTGGGCCCTCCCAGCATCTCACTTCCCCAGAAGTGGTGATCCCCCTTGAAGGGGATCAGCAGGGGCAGAGGTGCAAAGGCTCCTAGATGGTTGTCCTATAGCCTGCGGTTTGGGGGCCAGAGACATGTTGTTCACATGAGGGTCAAGAAGCTCTTGGTTTCTAGACACCTCCCAGTGTTCACCTACACAGAGCAGCGTGCCCTCCTGGAGGATCAGCCCTTCATCCCAGATGACTGTTACTATCATGGTTTCGTGGAGGGGGCCCCTGAATCCTTGGTTGTTTTCAGTGCTTGTTTTGGGGGCTTGCGAGGAGTGTTACAAATAAATGGTCTCACTTATGAAATTGAACCCATCAGGCACTCTGCCACATTTGAACACCTGATTTATAAGATAAACAGTAACGAGATCCAATTCCCAGCTATGAGATGTGGCTTAACAGAGAAGGAAGTAGCACACCAACGGTTGGAAACTGAAGAGGCTGAGAACTCAGCTCTGGAACCAAATTCTGCTGGCGACTTGGTGGACCCACGCATGGTTTCTGGAGCTGGCTGTTGTGGTGAACCATGATTTCTTCATTTACTCTCAAAGCAACATCTCAAAGGTGCAAGAGGATGTATTTCTTGTTGTCAACATAGTGGATTCCATGTATAAGCAATTAGGTACTTACATAATTTTGATTGGAATTGAAATTTGGAATCAGGGAAATGTTTTCCCAATGACAAGCATAGAACAGGTCCTGAACGACTTCTCTCAATGGAAACACTTCAGTCTTTCCCAGCTACAGCATGATGCTGCACATATGTTCATAAAAAATTCACACATAAGTATACTTGGTCTAGGCTACATTGCAGGAATATGTCATCCACCTATTGATTGTGGAGTGGATAATTTTCAAGGAGACACCTGGTCTCTTTTTGCCAACACTGTGGCCCATGAGTTAGGTCATACTTTGGGTATGCGGCATGATGAAGAATTCTGTTTTTGTGGGGAAAGAGGTTGCATCATGAGTACTTTCAGAGTGCCAGCAGAGAAATTCACCAATTGCAGTTATGCTGATTTCATGAAGACCACTTTAAACCAGGGATCATGTCTGCATGATCCTCCCAGATTGGGGGAAATCTTTATGCTAAAGCGCTGCGGGAATGGTGTGGTTGAAAGAGAAGAGCAGTGTGACTGTGGATCCGTACAGCAATGTGAACAAGATGCCTGTTGTCTGTTGAACTGCACTCTGAGGCCTTGGGCTGCCTGTGCTTTTGGGCTTTGTTGCAAAGACTGCAAGTTCATGCCATCAGGGGAACTCTGTAGATGAAAGGTCAATGAATGTGACCTTCCAGAATGGTGCAATGGATCATCCCATCAGTGTCCAGAGGATAGATATGTGCAGGACGGAGTCCCCTGTAGTGACAGTGCCTACTGCTATCAAAAGAGATGTAATAACCATGACCAGCATTGCAGAGAGATTTTTGGTAAAGATGCAAAAAGTGCATCTCAGAATTGCTATAAAGAAATCAACTCTCAGGGCAACCGTTTTGGTCACTGTGGTATAAATGGCACAACATACCTAAAATGTCATATCTCTGACGTCTTCTGTGGGAGAGTTCAATGTGAGAACGTGAGAGACATTCCTCTTCTCCAAGATCATTTTACTCTGCAGCACGCTCATATCAATTGTGTCACCTGCTGGGGTATTGACTACCATTTAAGGATGAACACACCTGACATTGGTGAAGTGAAAGATGGTACTGTGTGTGGCCCAGGGAAGATCTGCATCCACAAGAAGTGTGTTAATCTATCTGTCTTGTCACACGTCTGCCTCCCTGAGACCTGTGCTATGAAGGGGATCTGCAATAACAAACATCACTGCCACTGTGGCTATGGGTGGTCCCCGCCCTACTGCCTGCACAGAGGCTATGCGGGTAGTGTTGACAGTGGCCCAGCACCTGCAAGGAGAAGAGTTTTCTTGACAGTGATTGTGATTCCTTGTTTGTCTGTTTTGATTTTCCTGTTTACTGTTGGGTTTCTTACGTATCTACGACAACATTCTGGTCCCAAGGAGACTAAGGCTCATTCATCAGTTTAAGAAAATGTCTTTAATTTAATATTCCATGCATCATTACACTTTAGTCTCTTGGCAGTAGAAATGTTAGTACATCCCTGAAAGTCAGCACATTTCTGACCATTCCCAGAATGCTGCAAAGATCTTCCCTTACGTCAGTACCACAAACATTGTCATTAAGTGCAGGTGATTCTTAACGTGTTTATATCTATTGTTCATTGTTTTAAGCAGCAAATAAAGCTACATCCTTCCCTCACTTTAGTCCTTGTTATGTTTCTTGTGCATGGAGATGACTTATGGGAAAGGCATGAGATATGTCTGCTTCAGAGTGTCTGGGGTGAAGCTTACCTTGCTACTGACTTTTATCAAGGTGGGAAAATTACTTAAATTCTCTGACGTTCTGCTTCAAAATCTTAAAGCGGGTAGGGGTGATAATAATATTTGTCCCACCCCAACTTTTTGGTTTATTTGGTAACCAAAAGAGAGAATAAGTCAATGTTTGTTAAGTATAAACGAATTGTAGTTTGTCTGATAAAAGCTCTTCACCTTGCTTCCTGTGTGCTTCCTAGCTCGTCGTCTTAATTTAGCAGTTTTGATTTTTTTTTTTTTGAGTATTTGCTTTGCGTATCAAAATATAAACTCCATGAGGGTGGGGTTATTTTTATCTGTTTTGCTCACTATTGTATCCTCAATACCTGCAACAGTGCACAGTGCTTAGTACACAATAAATACTTAAATGAAGTAATGAATTTGAATGGAGTATTAAATATATGAAATTCATCACGAGGCTGGGCGCGGTGGCTCACACCTGTAATCCCAGCACTTTGGGAGGCCAAGGCAGGTGGATCACAAGGTCAAGAGATCGAGACCATCCTGGCCAACATGGTGAAACCCCATCTCTACTAAACATATAAAAATTAGCTGGGCATGGTGGCATGTGCCGGTAGTCCCAGCTACTTGGGAGGCTAAGCCAGGAGAATTGCTTGAACCCAGGGTGTGGAGGTTTTGGTGAGCTGAGATCGTGCACTCCAGCCTGGCGACAGAGCAAGACTCTGTCTTAAAGAAAAGAAAGAAATTCATGACGAAAAGTGAAAATAATATTTTGGTACCTTGGAGATGTCATTCTCATCCTCTTTTTAAAATACTGGATCTCTTACTCAAAATTAAACTTTGAATACTTAAAATATGTTTATTTAAAATTCTGCTGTTTGAACATGGCATACTTTTCTGGTCTTTTTCCCCCCAGTGTGTCTTCTCCTCCATCTATTCTCAGTGTTTTTGGAAAGCCTCTCTCTTGAAAATACAGATTGAATCAGATAGCCTTGATTCAGTTAACTTCTGAGTGGCACTCTGTAGATTGAGTCAAATGACCTTTTGAATATCATTTTTCATTACACTTTCCAACTCTACCTATTTTATGTTTACAACATATTTGGCTGTGTCATTCTCTGTGTGTTTGTACATGCCATCCTCATTCCCCAAATGCTGTTTACTACCCTCCTTTCACTCCCTTACCCTGGAAAACTCCTATTTTCTCTCTATAGAGGTTAAATGTTATATCTTCATAGAAGCATCCCTTATGAAATGGTAAGAGTTCCACTTGTGTGCCCCTGTCACTTTGTGGTCACTCCTTTATGGTCTGATGCCCTCTAGGAATAGAGGTGGAAAGGGTCCAATAATGTGCTAGGACAAAGGACATCTAGCAGAGCCATACAAGGAGGGAGGGAGTGAATCAAGAATACAATCTGGTTAAATCAGAGAAAGCTCCCACATTTCGTAAGTGTGCATGTCCATATGGAGACAAAAGATAGCTGCTCCAGTTTGTTGGTTCTTTTTTGAAATGGTTTATTGTGAAAAAACTGTTGAAGTTGATTACAGAAAAGTTTATCTGCCTAATGTTCTTTCATATTTGCTGAGTTTTGTATTTCTGCTTGAGATTACTTTGAAATAATCCATTTTTTTCTGTGATTATGTTGGTTTCAGCTTTTATGCTTAATTGTGGAATTAATTTTGCTGTAAGGAATGAGACGGGTATCTAATTGTATACTTTTCCAAATGGGGGAGCCAGTTGTCCTGATGCACTTTATAGAATAAATCCTTGATCACTGCTTTGCTGATAAATTGGGATCCTGTATTGTATTTTGAAGTTAATTTGTTAAAGTCACCTTATTTTACTTTAAATTTTTACAGGAAACAGTGCATTTTGCAATATTCTTACTTTAAGAAAAACTGTATATTTTGTATTCGTTGAATTAATTAGAGTTACATTAGTCAATTATATCAGGGCTGCTGGGTAGAATTAACCTTCGTATAACAAGCATACAGTCTTACCTTCTATTTTAATTTGGATTGAACAAAAATCAGACCCAGAGACAGGATTTAGGTGGGGTTAGTTTTTTTGGGAAGCACAAAACAGGATAGACTAATGAACAAGTTTTCTCTTTGTACTACTGGAGTCATTCCTGTGGGCTGAGAGGTCATGTGAAACACACCTTGGAATAATACTCCATGGTTCAGGAGAAAGCTGTAAGGAAAAGAATACCTGAGATGTAAGCACTTGAAGTGGTGAGCTCTCAGAGCATGGAAATTGTCTACCGTGGCTGCAAGTGAACTCAAGTGGGAGAAGAAGATGTAGGGTGGGTTTTCAGCATCTACTCTACCCAGGTTCCTTAGAAAACATATGCTGAGGCAGGGATTAAATCTAAATGGTTTATTTGGAAAATGCAATCCTAGGGAAATGAGAGTAAAAGTAAAGGCATTTGAGGCTGGAAAGTATGGTACAGCAGATGCTGGTGGTACCCACCTGTATCCTCTTAGGCTGACCCTTGAGGTTGTCTGTCTTGAGGTGCTGAAGACAAGTCCTGTACACACTAATGGCTTTCTACTTTATGGGGATGTGCTCAGACCATTCATGGAGTAGGCTGGAAGCAAGAAGGAGTTAATGCATCTAAACCAATTCTCAGTCGATGAACTATGTTGCGTGAATGAGCATGATAGCTTCCCCAGTCCTCATGGGACTTCTCTGTGGTGTTAGGGCCCAAGTGAGGCTGTACATTGTTAGTAGAACAGGAACTGGGCCTCGCTACTTTCTCTCCAAAAAACTCTCAAAAAACTCTATTCTTTTCTTCACAAAGTCTTCTTTGTTCTTTGAGCATCTATTGAAAAAGCTGACTGGAGACTGTCTCAGTCTGTCCGATTCTCCCTCTGATTCTCCACTATGGACTTTCTTTCAAACTGTGTCTTACTATTATTAACCCTCACTGTTTTCTTAAGAGTTTAGGTATAGAACTGACATCCCTTTGCTCCAGTCTTACAAACCCTGGCCATGTGAACTAACCTGTCTGACTGCTGGGTATATCAGCATCTAGATTAATGAAAATAATCTGATCTTATTTTTGTTCCTGCTGATGCAAGTGCCTGGTGGCTCAAATCTGGAACATGGATGCATGACAAGGTATGGCATCCATGACCAAGAAAACAATGTCACACTACTCTTTTTGGTGAGTTGGATACCTCTATAAAAGCTTGAGGACTATCCTTTGTTTAGGTAAAGACATTAGAAAGGAATTTTTCCCTTTGTCTTGAAAGTAGAGATGATGCAGGACCTTTCATAGGTAACTTCCCAAGGCGGTAGTATAATCAAAACCTGTGATTTTTAAAAATTATTTTAATTTAATGTCTGGGGTATATGTGCAGAACGTGTGGGTTTGTTACATAGGTATATATGTGCCATGGTGGTTTACTGCATCCATCCCCCCATCATCTACATTAGGTCTTTCTCCTACTGTTACCCCTCCCCAATTCCCCACCCCCCTGCTATCCCTCCCCCACCCCCCTACTCCCTGACAGACTCTGGTGTGTGATGTTCCTCTCCCTGTGTCCATGTGTTCTCATTGTTCAACACCCACTTATGAGTGAGAACATGCAGTGTTCGGTTTTCTGTTCTTGTGTCAATTTGCTGAGACCAATGGAATAGAACAGAGGCCTCAGAAGTAATAACACACATCTATGACCATCTGATCCTTGACAAAACTGACAAAAACAAGCAATGGGGAAAGGATTCCCTATTTAATAAATGTTGTTGGGAAAACTGGCTAGCCATATGCAGAAAGCTGAAACTGGATCCCTTTCTTACAACTTACACAAAAATTTACTCCAGATAGATTAACGATTTAAACATAAGACCTAACACCTTAAAACCCTGGAAGAAAACCTAGGCAATACTATTCAGGACATAGGCATAGGCAAGGACTTCATGACTAAAACACCAAAAGCAATGGCAACAAAAGCCATATAGACAAATGGGATCTAATTAAACTTAAGAGCTTCTGCACAGCAAAAGAAACTATCAGTAGAGTGAACCGACAACCAACAGAATGGGAAAAAATTTTTGCAATCTACCCATCTGACAAAGGGCTAATATCCAGATTTTTTTTTTTTTTTTTGAGATGGAGTCTTGCTCTGTCGCCAGGCTGGAAGTGCAGTGGCATGCGCCACCACACCCAGCTAATGTTTGTATTTTTAGAAACTGGTTTCACCATGTTGGCCGGGATGGTCTTGATCTCTTGACTTCATGATCTGCCTGCTTTGGCCTCCCAAAGTGCTGAAATTACAGGCGTGAGCCACCAAGCCCAGCCAAACCCTGTGATTTGATTCCACAGATGGCACACGTAAGCCTCTCATGAAGGTCATACATGGTCCTGACACTGACTCTTATGGTCCAAATACTTGCCACATCACCAGATGTTATGGATGGCCCAGAAGTCAGTCCCATGCAACCTGGATTTGCTCACTTGTTCCTCTCACTAGACTGATAGGCACCAAAGATTACATGGAATAGCATGGTGAATGTTCCAAAAATGTGGAATAACTTGGCCAGGTGACAAAATCAAGCTCTATAGCTGCCAAAACCAAACTAAAGGTCTCCTATGTCTGATATTGTGCAATCTGTTCTGCTTCTATGGACTGACATGGACTCATGTAGATACACAGATGCCAATAGGACAGAAGATGAGGCACAACAAACCCCAATCTGTTGGGCCACAAATTTCACTCTGACATTATTTGTGAACCACTCTGGTCTTTTTATAACCTGTGATAACAAGGTCTATGAAGTGTTGGGGACTCAGATACCTAACACTTTTGTCACCAGGAACTCCTCCTTCAGTGCTAGCCAAATTTTAAACTTGGGCTCCTTTATTCATAAAGTAGTGCCACACAAGTGTACTAGATGAACTATAGAAAATTCACTTACAGGTCACAATTCTAAGTTCTTTTCCATTCTGAGATTCATTTTTCCAGGTTTTGGAACTTGTGAGATGGAAAGGGCAATTCTCAATATTTCCATACGAGAAGAGCAGGAGTCAATATTACTATGCAAGCACTGAGAAGACTCCAAACCGAAGTTAACAGTTTAGCCTCTGCTGTACTTTGGAATCACCATGTACTGTATACAATGACAGCCCAACAGGGAGGAGCTTGTGCAATCACTGATGAGGAATGCTGCTTATATGTAAATCACTAGGGACAAATAGAAAGACAAGATAAACACTCTTCATCATAATGAAGCTAAACCATTCAACTGGACTGACCTATTGCCAGGGATAGGAGACTGGTTGAATGGAGTATGGGTAAATGTGTTTAGATTTGTTTCTTTCTGCTTATTCATTCTTCTTCTAAACTGTGTTCTTCTTTCCCTTTGCAGATCCCTTGCCACTCAGCTGCTAACATAACTCTTTTCTCCACAAATACCAACTCAGCTTTTAATTTGAAACTTTTAGGAAAGTTTCAGACAGGGGAAATAAAGCAGTTAAAAGTGTGTTGCTTCAAAATATGCCAAATTAGTATATTGATTATTTCAAGCTCAAAGCACTTTGGAAACTGTAGTTCCAGAAGTGACTGTCTGACCTGCCTTTTCCTGCATATAGCAAGCCATAAAGCTTCCATGGAGAAAGATGCCTTCCCTGTGCCAGGACAAGAAAATAACCCTATCCCCAGGATTGGAAATTGTTGCTGCAGTAGACCTGTACAAATAAAGTAATTCTTATCTCCCATTAGCTTTATAGCTCCTCCTTGACACTCCCCACCAAAATATCTCCTAGTGACTTCCCTGGAATTCACTGTGACTAACTTAGATCCTTTTGTCATTTTTTCACGAATTTATTGTTCTTTTTCTAAAAGTATAACAGTTTTCTGCTTTAGCCATTATTTTACGTCTTCATACTCTTGAGAGGATCTCTATGATGTGAGTGCCCCCAAGGGGCACAAAACAGGTAGTCATGATGGCAGAGATAGAGGTACATTGGGCTGAATAGCATGGACTCCACTTGCCAAGGGAGTTAATCAAGACACTGCTGCCATGAAATGTCCAACTTGCCAGTGACACAGATCAAGGCTGAGGTCCTGGGAAGGCACTACTCTTCAAGGAAACCAAACAGAAAATTAGTGGGACATTGACTACTTTGTGTCCCTTTATCCTGGGAGGGCCAGCCATTAGTTAACACAAGAAAATATATGTATTCTAGTTATAATACTGTCTGCAGAGCTTGAGCTGGCATCACTACTGATGGCATATGGATTGTAGGATCTTTTTTTATTTTCCTTTTTTTGTTGTGTCTCTGCCAGGTGGATTGTAGGATCTTAAGCATGGAATCTCACACAACTTGGCATATGAACAGAGGATTCATTCACTCTTTAGTGTATGAGAAGCAGGAATGGTACATAGCAATGAATTATATTGTTTCTATCATGTATCAAATATTTAGTAGCATCTATTCTTCCAGAGTGCTTAGAATGGCCAGCAGAAGGCAGAGCCAGAGTGCTAGCTCAGAAACAATATTCTGAAAGAACTGAGTGTCAGCCTTCACAATGCAGTGTGTATATTAAGTCAGAGATTCCTATGTGGTGTTGTATATCCAATAGAAGAACATATGGGACCAAGAACCAAGGAAGAGAAGCTGGGTAGCCTCACTTAGCATCACACTTGATGATCCATTGATCTGCTTTTCCCCTGCAACTATCTGTTCTCTAGGCAGGTCTTGGTCCACAAACAGAATGCATCTTTGCCAGAGGACCCAGCAAAAGTTCCATAGACCTGCAAGCTGCCCTCAGGGCATCTGGGACATGTTCTGTTCAAAGACCAGCAGGTAAAAAGAAGGTCATTTGACAGGAGAAATTGACCCTGAATAGCAAAGGTGGAGGTAAGGCTGCTGAGCCCCAGAAGAGGAAAGGAGGATTATATGGAGAAACTAGGGGATTCACTTGGGAGCCACTTGGAACCACCCCAACGCAATGGTAACTGAATGGATATGTGTAGCAAGGTTGACCTGAGAAGGTCTCAGACCCTTCTGGGATGAAGGTGCAAAAGATTTAAAACAAATATTATAGCAAGTGCTCTGGGTCCTCCCTGACTTCCACTTTTGTTTCTTTTTCTTTTTTAAAAAAGTTAAAACAAAATTAATGTTATAAAGATGTGGTCTCGCTGTGTTGCCCAGGCTGGTCTCAAAGTCCTGGGCTCAAGTACTCCTCCCACCTTGGCCTCCCAAAGTGCTAAGATTACAGGCATGAGCAATCACTCCCAGCACCCCCACCCACAACCATTTTTTAAAAAACTATATACCTCTCACAGCCCATGGCTATCCAAAACCTCAAAAGGTTTGGAAAGAGTTCTCAGAATTATTGTCCTATTGGTTATTAGGCTCTAAAGAAGGGACAAGAAAATATGAACAGCCCCCATCTACTGTTTTGGTTAAGGTGAAAACTGATACTAAAATGGAAATGACAAGGACAGCTACTCAAAGCGTTCTCACCTTGTAAAAACCTTGACCATGCTTCCCTTGTGACATCACCTGGTCTTCAGGTACTCCCTGATGTAGTTCAATTGAATAAAGCTTTCAAACTCTACGTGAGTTTAAAACTATATGTATATATTTAATAATTTTGTGTTGTTACTTTGGATAGGTTTGGACAAAATGTCAACACTGCCCAGTTTTGTGTCGAAGAAAGCATTATCAAAGAACCCTAAATTCCTTGGGTGGAGAGGTAAGCCCTGCTGTTGCTCTCTAATTTTTTCCCCTCATTTTAATTTTCATTCTTGATTTCCAACTTTTATTTTTTAACTTCAGTGGTGCACATGCAGGATAGGATACACATGTTCGTTACATGGGTAAACACTGCCATGGTGGTTTGCTGCACAGATCATCCCATCACCTGACTTTGTTTCATAGCACGGTGGTTGCATGCTTTGATTTTTTCTAGGTAACCTTTTGTCAGACTGAAGTCAGTAGTTTCCTTCTGTCTTTCAGAGTTCTTTGGATGTGCAGAGAATTTAGACAACTTTCCTAAGGTGGGACAAGACTCTTCTATTATCTCAAATTCTTCTACTAGGGAAACTCTTATTCAATACAAACACCTGGTCAGATCTGTGTAGATACATGGTCTGGTGCAACATTGCTCAATCTGTTGAATTCCTAAGTGGTGTGATTTCATAAGGTATAAATTTGAACTGCAGTGCCTCTGGTTACTTGGGGCATGTCAAACTTGTGCATTTTTGTGTCACCTTAGAAGGGTAGCAGAATAACTGACGCATCACAAATAACTTACTTTAATTGGTATGAAGAAACCAAGAAAAGATGTTAAACAGGCTCTAGTCTCGAGTCCTATTTTCAACAACTTCAGTGTTCTTCCTTTCCCAAAGGCCTTTTCCCTTCTGTCTACCTCTGTTTATGCCTCTGATTCTCACTTCCCTTCTATCCTGATCCCTATCTTCTTAAGGACCCCCTTGCTTCTTTCCTTCCACACCTCCCAGCTCCCTCTTACTATTTAACCTGGAATATCACCTCTTGTTGGGTAAGACAAGCCCTAAAAACAAGAGAAAAGTTTTAAAAACAAGACACATACAATGTCACTCTGTCACCCAGGCTGGAGTGCAGTGGTATGATCATGACTCACTGTAACCTCTAGCTCCTGGTCTCAAGTGATCCTCCTACCTCAACCTCCCAAGTAGCTGGGTCTATAGGAACACACTATCACACCTGGCTGGTTTTAAAATTTTTTTTAGAGATGGGGTCTTGCTATCCTGCCCAGGTTGGTCTCGAATTCCTGGCCTCAAGTGATCTTCCTGCCTCAGCCTCTCGAGTAGTTAGGACTACAGGCATGTGCCATAATGCCTAGATAATTTCTTTATATTTTGTGTTGACAGAGTCTCACTGTGTTGCCCAGGCTGGTCTCAAATGGATACTCCCTCCTCAGACTCCTAAATAACTAGGACTACAGGTATATGCCATCATGAATGGATAACTTTTAAAATTTTTTTGATATTTTATAGAGACAGGGTCTCACAATGTTGCCCAGGATAGTTTCAAACTCCTGACCTCAAGGGATCCTCCTGCCTCAGACCTCCAAAGTGCTGGGATTATAGCTGTAAGCCACTGTGCTGGCCCTTAGTGCACTATTTCTGAAGTGATTCTTCCTGTTTCCCTGTAGGTAAGGTTTTGTGTCTGAACATGTATCAGACAGTCAGTTCCATCCTGTAATTTATGGATAGGCAGGGCTTAGGCAATTCCTGGAGATTTTAAATAGGAGATCCCATCCCTTTAATATCCAGAGAAATTGAGCAGTGATTTATCAGTGAATAATGACCCTTTCTGTAATAGTCTAACAGTAAAGACAAAAAGTCAGAGACATTAGATATTGGATTCCTTAGGCTTAGCATTATGCAAAATTACTGCGAAAAATGAAAATGATAGCAGACAGCATGTACCAAGTGCCTAAAATGTTTCAGGCTTCTCTTAGGTGCTTTCTTTTGATTGTCACAAAGCTTTGGAAAAGTACATTTGACCTGTGAATGTAAAATGTGGACCTTGAAACCCTGAAATATTAAGACTTCGCCTATAATCACATAATCAGTAGTTGATAGAATCACTATTGAAATTCAAGGTGCCCATGACACAAAAGGTTTTTAAAACCTTCCTACTATATCACTGCCGAAGTTGCCTCTTATGCTTATTTAACACTTACAATAAAATGGACAAATAACAAACATCTCATGTATAACCAATCAGAAAAAGACCTAAAGGCCAGGCGCGGTGGCTCATGCCTATATTCCCAGCACTTTGGGAGGCTGAGGCAGGTGAATCACTTGAGGCCAGGAGTTTGAGACCAGCCTGGGCAACAAGGTGAAACCCTGTCTCTTTAAAACACAAAAATTAGTCAGGCATGGTGGCATGCACCTGTACTCTCAGGTACTTGGCAAGGTTCATGTGGGAGAATTGCTTGAACCCGGGAGGCGGAGGTTGCAGTGAGCTGAGATCACGCAGCCTGGGCGCTGGAGTGAAACCTTGTCTCCAAAAAAAAAAGAAAAAGAAAGAAAATGAAAAAGGCTTAAGAGTGTTAAAACAAATGTATATTAGTGCAAACAGGATTTGCCACAAGAGTATCTAGAAAACATTAGACCACAAATATTAAGTGAGTTCAGGTGCTCTTGTTAGTGAATCTAAGACTTTCTGCCATCATCTATAGAAGTATTAAGTATATGACCAGACATAAAATGTTAAGTAAATTTAAACACACAGACCCTTTCTAAATTGCCAAGTGATTTTATTTCAAGATGACATCAGAATTGCTAAAACGTGATGTAATCGTCAGAGTGACTATTGATTATATCTCCCAGTAAGTGTCAATGTGATTTTCTCCATTGTGTGCGTTCCCATTAGTATTTACTCATCAGGTTCAGTATTTTTCAATACTTTCTTGTCCATAAATTCTATTGCTTATGAAAAGCCACCAAAGAGAAGTGAAACCAGAAAAAGGATGTAATGAGTAAATATTAAAAGTAGTACTCGGTTTGTATTCACAAGTACCCTGCCTGAAAGACGATATTGTTTGTCAGGTGGAGGGCCACTATCTACACTACCTCCTTTTCCTTTCAGTTCACATGTTGGTGGCTGCCACCCATGCACACAGTGACAATGGTTTTGGTTGTTACATACTCCTTTGTAATTGCATGTTTTAAGATCACACTCAAAATGCAGGTCTTGATAGAAAGTACAATTGTGTTTAAGACAGTATTTTCCTGGGCCACAGTTTGCGCCATCCACTACCAGCCCCATTTCTGGCAACTCGGTCCCCTGGTGTGCATCATAGCCAAAGCATTTTTCTTCTTTTACCTCCTGTACTAAGAATACGAAATGTAGTGTGCTCACCTCCACCGGGAATGCTTCTGACACCACTACAGGGCAACATTCCACAAAAACATCATCGTCTTCACATGGAAAAGGTTTACTTCCCTCTCGCCCTCAAATAACTCCACAGTTTCCAAATCGGTCACCCATCACATTCAATTTTTTGTAGCATGCTGGGGGAGCCGTCTTTCACTTGGTAGCCAAAAAGGGCTTGACACCGCATATCACGGTCACTGCAGTTTCCTCTTACACAAACAGACACTGGTGAACGTGGGGTTCCATCCTGGACATAGAAGTCATCTGGACACGCTTCCTTTTTCCCATCACAGTATTCCGGTAGGTCACATATACCCCCCACATCTCTGCAAACCACTCCAGGGGCAGCATATTGACACTCATGGCAGCAAGGTCCTGTATTGCAAACACTGCCAAGGGAAAGGATACAAGAGGTCTCACAACATCTATCACTGGCACAATCTTTAAGGGAGGCACAGTCACACTCTTCCTTCTGATTTTTGATTTTGTCTCCACAACGAGGAGCTACATAAGGAAAATTAGTATATGGAATATTTGGATCACTCAAACAAGGATCCCATTGATTAAATACATGTTGCATTCTCTCATAAGAACAATTGCTCAACATATCATTAAGATCAGGAACAGGAGCCATGACGCAGTTGGTTCGTTGAAAACAGTAATAACCCTGAGAATCATGGTGCATGCCTATGTTATGACCCAGCGCATGCGCTGTAACACAAGCCCCTCTAAACAGGTGGTACCTCATTAAATAGACAAACATTGCTCCCCAGTTGGGGTTGCATAGTCCATCAAAGCTGGCATAACATTCACTGTTTCCAAGTTGACTTGCTGTAAAAATAACTGAAGTGTCATGTGGAATTCGTTCAAACCATCCCTTAAGTTTCCACAAACCGAAGTCAGTTACAACAGCATCAGCAGGCCTCCCATACAACTGCATTTTATCCGTATCATTCCATATGCACAAAACACGTATATAGACATTTAAATAAACTGGTTTGAAAATGGTATTTATTATGCTGTTAAGAATCACTATATTCTCTATGGTTAGTGACATATTACTGTTCCGCACGAATAGTGCATTAGTAACCGTGTAGTGAAGTTTCAAGTTTTTTGTATGATGCCACCACAAATAAACGTGACCTGCTCTCAGAGTTTCAGCCAGTTTTACCTTTTCAGATTCGTGATTTCTCTCTTCCCCCTTCAGTCTTACGCCTACTAGCCTCTCCTGGACTTTCTTCTGACACAAGCAGTGATACCAAATGCTCAAATCTGGAAGAGCCTCCAGGGATTTGATTTCATAAGTCAAGTCATCCACCTGCAACGTGCCACGCAGACCTCCACGGCAGGTGTCCAATGTGGCCACAGACCCAGGAACCCCTTCCAGGTAGCAGTAGTAGTGACAGTCTCGTGGGACAAAGGGGTAGTTCTCCTGCATGGCCCCTGGTCATTATCAGTGAAAACAGGTAAATGTCTGGGTATCATGTTCTTCTTCAGCTTCATGTGAATCACGTGTCTTCAGCCCTGGAAACACATGCTGTAAGAGAGTTGGTCTGGTGTCTCAACTCTGCCCCTCCTGTGGGGCACTTTCCTGGGGATCACAATTTCTGAGGAAGTGAAGCGCCATCCTGGTGGGTCATGAAAACAATAGACATGGGACAAGAGTGCCCAGAGGACAGGCAGCCAGAGAGCACCTGTTAAGTGGTCCTGGACCCAGGCAGATCCCATGAATAAGAGAGCCTTTGACCAAAGAAAATGCAGTCAAATGGGAGGTAAAAAGAGGATTCCTCAGTCTTCAGCTTTCTCCTCAGGACAGTTATGGGGAAATCAGAGTGAATCTGCAGGCTTGGCACCCCCTGGTAGGGGGAAGGGTTAGACTGTTACATAACAATGGTGTGCTCATCAGGGGAGGCTGTTTTCAGTGAGCTGGAGACCTAGGCCAGGGGGTCAAAGGAAGAGAAAAAAATGGTGGGAATTGAGAATAGCAGTGTATAACTGAGCTGAAATGTCCCTTGTCCTCTAAGGGAAGTCATAAGTGGGGTTTGATGAGTAAGTGGGCTTGATGCAGGTTTAGGACACTTAAGGACATTTTTCTGAAACCTAAATGGGGGAAAGGATTCAACATGTAATTAAAAGAGGGAAGTGGGTACAATGATAAGGAAAGCGGAAACTTTTCCTTAAAAGAATTTTGAGGATAGACTTAGGGTTATAGAAATCAAATGGAGTTAGGGTAATGAATAAATTGGAGAGTAAATAAATGTCATGAGAAAATTTAGGGTGTGCAGCTATAGTTTCTTATCAAGTTAAACATATACCTATGCTGTGATCCAGCCATTTCAGTGGTAGGAACTTACCCACATAGTTTGTCTATGAATGTTCATAGCGGCATTATTCACAAGTTCATTCTACAATCTGGAAACCAAGAACCAGACCTTGATAGGTGAATGGATAAATAAACTGATATATTCATTCATTGGAATACTTCTCTGTAATAACAAGAACAAAATTCTGGAACATGCAAGATCTTGGATGAATTTCACAGAAATTTTGAGATGAAGAAACCAGACCAAATGGAGTAGTTAACATATGATTTAATTTGTAAAAGGTTCTGGCATACTTTAAATTAATCTATGGAAATAGAAATGTAATTATTAGTTTCTAGATGTTTGAGTGGGGGAGGGGCATGAAGGGACCTTTCTGGAACAATGTCAAGTATCAATCAAGTATCCTGATTGTGATGGTGATTTCAAAAAAAAAAAACTCATCAAATTGCACCCTTAAAATCTGTGTGTTTTATCGTAAGCTAAGTACACCTCAAGAATTAATTTTCTATAAAGGGTCTGACTTCAGTTTCTTTCTAAGTCAATCCAGAATTAGCACATCATGAAATTTTCTCAGAAACCATCTTTCTTTCCTTTTCAAAAATAATTTTAACATAGAATTGCAGGAAAACAGACTCAAGTTGGTATAAGGAAGTTACCTAAAGCAGCTTACCTCATTAATTTTTCTCCTCTTATGAATCATTCCTTTTAGTTGGGAAGATTTACACTAGGTAATATTTAGGAAAGAAGTAAGAATATATTAATGTTTAAATGTGTTGTGTACAGTACTGAAAGGTTTGTTTTTAATTCAGTGTAGTCAGAAATATTTTAAAAGTACAAGAATGGTAGGAAGAGGAATAAAAGTAATCGCAATGGTAAGAATTATAAAATGTAATAATTTATATATTAATGTGTATTAAGAATTATTGAAAAAATAGGAACAGATCAAAAGGGTTGGGCCATTTGGGGAGGAGTAATAGCTAGTTATCCATTTATTATTTGATGTGACAGGAAGTGTTGACTGGAATCTCTAAGAATGAGATGACATGAGGGGGAGTCATATTAGAAAGATAATTAGGCTGCTTTTTATATTCAGGTACTGTTTTCAGAAAACTCTCAAACCATTTTTTTTCCTCTGCTCTCACACTGCCATAACAATCAACACAAAAGAAGACTTCTGTGACCAACGGTGTGTGTATGTGTGTATGCGTGTGTGTGTTCCCCACACATCAAACAGCAGATACCAGCTGTGTGTCCTCCGAATCAATTCTCACACCATCTACCTGGATATAGTGTCAGATCACACAGGTTGGGGGCCCAGTCCCCAACTTCAGCTACCAGACACATGTGCCAGCCTCCAGAACTTCTGACGAACAAGCTTCAAGTTGGGATTCCCATGACCCTTTTTGGAGTTTGGTTAATTTGCTGGAATGGAATTCAGGAAAACACTTAATGTTTACCCGTTGTTAGAAAGGGTATTATACAGGATGCAGAAGAAGAGATTCGTAGGCTGAGGTGTGGTGCAAGGGGCACAGAGCTTCCATGCCCTCCCTGTGTACCATCATCAAGGAGCCCCCACTTGTTCAGCTATCCAGAAGTTCTCTGAACCCTGCCCTTTTGAGTTTTGTGTATGTATGTATTCATTTCTTTCTTTTCTTTCTTTCTCTTTCTTTCTTTTTCTTTCTTTCTTTCTTTCCTTTTTAAGTTTATTTTACTTTAAATTCTGGGATACATGTGCTGAACATACAGGTTTGTTATATAGGTATACATGTGCCATGGTGGTTTGCTGCACCTATCAACCCGTCATCTAGGTTTTAAGCCCTGCATGCATTAGGTATTTGTCCTAATGCTCTCCCTCCGCTTACCCCCCTATCTCATGAAAGGCCCCACAGTGTGATGTTTCCCTCCCTGCATCCATATGTTCTCGTTGTTCAACTCCCACTTATGAGTGAGAACATGCACTGTTTGGTTCTCTGTTCCTGTGTTAGTTTGCTGAGGATGATGGTTTCCAACTTCATCCATGTCCCTGCAAAAGACATGAGCTCATTCTTTTTATAGCTGCATGGTATTCCATGGTGTATTCGTGCCACATTTTTCTTTATCCAGTCTATCATTGATGGCCATTTGGGTTGGTTCCAAGTCTTTACTATTGTAAATAGTGCTGCAATAAACATACACGTGCATATGTCCTTATAG